>JAJOZX010002054.1:72500-677500 GCA_023014485.1 Bathynomus jamesi | reverse complement strand
CGAGTGTTGCGGCACTAAGGAATTGGAGCAAAAGTAAAAAAAAAAGTTTGCCATTTGGGATCCCTATGGTATGGTACGAGCCTAGAAACCATACCGACGACTGCTACTTCTGTTCTTGCAATGTTAAAGGTTATAATGCAAAGAATAAAGAGAGCCTTCAATACCCAAGTCTCCATCTGCAATAAGGCCGGTACCCCATGGTCCAGAAGTTCCTATTCCCCGCCCACCCGAGAGTCTGGATCAATACAATTCAGATTCTGATTCAGCTCCAAATCCAGACAATGATGATGTTTATGAACAGCTAACAGCTGACCGAGATCCTCCTAAACCATTAACCCAAGCCGAACTAAATGACTTAGTCAGGGATTTGAATCTGCCTAAGGACTCTGCAGAACTTTTGGGGTCTAGATTGCAGGAGAACAATTTATTGGCATCCGACACATACTTCGCTTGGTACAGAAATCGTGAGAAAGACTTCGTGCCTTTTTTCGAAGAAGATGGTCCCTTGGTATTTTGTAAGGACATCACAGGATTAGTGTGCAAGCTAGGCATCGAATACCAAACCAGTGACTGGAGGTTGTTTATAGATTCCTCTAAAACCAGTCTAAAAGGAGTGTTACTGCACAACGATAACAAATATGCATCAATCCCAGTGGCCCATTCTACTCATTTAAAAGAGACCTATGATAACATGAAACTGCTTCTGGAAAAAAATTCAGTATCAAAATCACAGATGGATATTGTGTGGGGATCTCAAAGTCCTTTGCATGTTACTTGGGCAGCAATCAGGATACACTAAGATGCCATGTTTCATCTGCGAATGAGATAGTCGAGCACGTGACCAGCACTGGAAGAGGAAAACTTGGCCTCCTAGAGACAATCTTACCCCAGGATCAAAGAACATTTTACATGAACATCTAGTTGAACCAAATAAAATCCTCCTACCACCCTTGCACATTAAGTTAGGCTTGATGAAGCAGTATGTCAAAGCATTGAATAGAGAAGGTGAGTGTTTCAAGTACATTTGTTCAAAATATCCAAAGATTGGCTACGAGAAAATAAAGGAAGGTGTTTTTATAGGTCCTCAGATTAGAAAGTTATTGACAGACGATCATTTCCTGAACACAATGACCAATAAAGAAAAAAGCATGGCTTGGTTTCAAAGATGTTGTTGAAAACTTCTTGGGAAACTACAAAAGCCAAAATTATGAAAGACTGGTGGAAAATATGCTTAAAAAGTTTTGCGCCTTAGGCTGCAACATGAACCTGAAAGTTCACTTCTTATTTTCGCATCTTGACCGTTTTCCCGAAAATCTCGGAGATGTCAGTGAGGAGCAAGGGGAACAATTTCACCAGGACATCAAAACCATGGAAAGAAGATATCAAGGAAGATGGCATACAAATATGATGGCGGATTACTGCTGGTGTCTGCAACGAGATCAGCCTAACGCACAGCATAAGAAAACATCAAAGAAGCACCGGTTTAGTCGTCATTAGTCAGATCTACCTTCGTAGTCTTAAGTCTTTGGAATAAGTCGTGAAATGTTTGCAAGTAAAGAAGGTAAATATATTTTGTTTCTTTCAGTTATTTTTTTATTCTTTCATAAACAAGCAATATGCTTGTCCAAGAGCTAGGAGCTATTTAATTCTGCTTTAATTAGGTTTTACTCTATCACCTAAAGATTTCGTGCTACGAGGGGTGTTGTAATACCTCATCTGTCCCCAAATGTTAACCACCCATTGATGGGAGGGGAGAGAGTATTTTGCTGGGAACGGGACTGGTTGTTTTATATATTTACCTACATTATTATGTAAGCGTTACTGTAGTCTATAACAACAAAATTTATGGTTTAGCATATGCAATCCAATGTTGGTCTCGATAAGATGGTTCACATTTGGGAATAAATGGGGGATTTATGACACACCCTGTAGTCAGAAAACCATATATGATAGGGAAAAACTAACTATATTTTTGAGATCAGCGCACTCAAATTTATATAGAATCACCAACTAGTTTGTAAAAATCGATCGACAAGTTTTCAAATGTGTACTGGTGTTATTGGTAGGACTAGACTCTTCCATAATTTGAGCATGATGTTTGCTTTTCTGCTGCGGAAGCTCCTCTAGATGATTCCCATTATTTTTCTAGCCGTTGTGATTTTGATTTTATAGTGCTCTCTGAATTCTGCATCCGACGACATTATTACTCCAAGATCCCTGACTTGTGGATTTGGTGTTATCTGCTTGGCTTGCGGAGTTTTGTACCCTTTTTTCTGTAGCTCTTTGTTATTACCGTATCTTATCTTAGAAGTTGGAATTTTTCTTTATTGAACTTCATATTGTTGTCTTCTGCCCACTGGAATAATGTTTCAACGTCGTTTTGTAGTTTTCTTATGTCATCTTCGTTCAATATTTCCTTACATATATTTGTGTCATCTGCAAAGCATGATACAATACTATCCTTAATATCTGCATCAATATCTGCAACCATTATTATGAACAGCAAGGGAGCTAATACTGTCCCTTGTGGGACAGAGCTCACGACTTCCGAGACTTCCGATTTAACTCCGTTTACTACCACTCTTTGCGTTCTTTGCGTCAAGAAATTAAATATCCACCTTCCTATCTTTCCAGTAATTCCTGTATCCTTAAGTTTGTGTGCTATGATTCCATGGTCACATTTATCGAAGGCTTCAGCAAAGTCAGTATATATTACATCAATGTTTTGTCCTCGACATAATGTTCCTAATATTTTCTCCTGGTGGTCTAGTAGCTGTGACAGGCATGATCTACCCACCCTGAAGCCATGTTGATTTGGGTTGTACAGGGTGTCCATAAATGTTTACCCTGAAAACAGTATGCTCTCATGTTTTACAGGTGATCTCTTACACGCATAGAGTTTCTGTGCTGGTGTGTTTCGTCTACCGCGAGGAGCGCTGTAGTAGCTGTTCAGTTAAGATTGCGTCTGTGACCTAGAAGGCACAATGTGTTGTGTGGCTTGCAGAAACAAAATCTTCTGTCAGTGTTCAGCGAAGGTTCAGAACAAAGTATGGAAAGAAAACATTCAAACTGTCATTTTCCAACAAGATGGGGCACTAGGGTGTACCATTTTTGGGTCATTTTCAAAAAGTCAAGGTCCAGGAGTCTAATGTTGTGCCAAATGATGTCCTAAACACGAATTTAACAAGCATTTTCTAATCCAACAAATTTTGAATCCCCCCCACCCCCCTTGAAATTTTGCCCATCCCCTTTTCCTAAAAAACCCATATATCTAAAAAACTATCAACTTTATCGAAAATGTTTTAGAATAAAAATGATTTAGAATCAAACGTTCTATTAGAAAAGTTCATTAAGATAGAAATTTACGTAATTTTGAAAATTTTCATTTTCTTTTGTCCAAGAGCACCTTATTGTATTAATATAAAATAAGGTGCTTAAGTTACATTATTTATGAGTATATTGTGAGTATAATCCAAATTTAAAAATCCTTTTTTACATTGAATTTTAATAAACAAGCATTGTTTTTACTCTTATTGTTTCTTTTCAGACTGCTTTATTTGAAAAATAAATAAAAAATGAGTCAAACAGCTACAAAACAGCATGACTTTATTCTTGGTCGCTTGCAGGCTGATATTATGAGTTCATCTAAAATTGTTTTACCATCCAATAAAGATGTTCTAAGCCATTTTATTTATTTACGGAGAATGCGTAATATGGGTCCAAAAGTTACAAAAGATTCTACTGTTAATGAAGTTCTACAGAAGCTACTAATAATATGGCAAAAAGCATGCATTCCTACTATAGATATTAGTAAAAACCCTAAAGGCAGGAAGATGCTGTTAAATCTAGAAGAAATGCATAATAATTTAATCAAGCACAAAAAAAGAGCAAGCTTTGAAAATGAACTCTCTAATTTCATGAAAATTATGGATTCCCTTTTTGACATCTCTTTTCAAAATGCCGTTGAATTAATCCAAAAAGACCGCATGAGAACTGAGCCTCAGAAAGCATATGATATTTCATTCTTAGAAGATCAAAGAACAAAACGAGAAACATGTTTAGGTTTGCTAGATGCAGATTATGCATCAAAAGTACAGCGCAAGTACATTAGATTAAAGAAAGAGAAGAAACGCAAAGAGAAACATAAATCAGTGAAGCAAGTGAGTGCTACAGCCAGAACATCAGAGACCCTTCTTTCTAGCACGACCAGTTCTGAGACAGACAGCTATGAAGAGTTTCCGACAGAACCTACAGCAGGACCTTCAAATGCTTCCAGCCCCAAAAATATTCTTGCCTCGCCATTGGTTTCCTCCACTGCAGACAGACTTAATCTCTCTATTGGACAACGGACTGTTTTTGCTGCTGCAGTAGCCATTAGGTGTGGCAAGGATATTGAAAAACTGTCTCTCTCCAGGACCACATCTGCAAGAGCCGCTCGAAAGACAAGAAAACGAAAATATGAAACTTGCATCAAGGATTTTACTCCTCCTGATCACTGCCTAGTACAGTGGGATAGCAAGCTGCTTACTAAATCATGTTCAGAACAAGAAGACCGCCTTGCAATACTTGTTACTGGATACCCAAATGTAGAAAAACTTTTATCAGTTTCTATAATAGATGATTCCACTGGATTGTCTCAAGCCACTTCTGTATTTCAAAGTATTGAAAAATGGAACTTGAAGCAAAATGTCTTTGGAGTATCATTTGATACCACTGCATCCAATTCAGGATGGATGAAAGGTTCCTGTAAGTTACTTGAAGAACTTTTGCAAAAGAAATTGATTTGGTTAGCATGCCGCCATCATGTGGCTGAAAGAGTTTTGTGTGCTGTGTATGAAACCATTTTTGGCCCAAGTAAATCTCCTGAGTTTGAGTTATTCAAAGAATTTCGCGAGTCTAAATGGAAGAAAATTAATATGAAATCTACATACAATGTTCTTGATGTTAAATCAAGGTATCAAAGAGGCCTAAAGGAAGAATGTGTAGAATTTATGACCCAATGTTTAAGAAAATCTGACTGCTTTCCACGTGATGACTATAAGGAAGTTGCTGAAACAACTTTAATGCTTTTAGGAGAGGTTTCCAGAGAAAACAGTCATTGGCGGAAACCTGGTGCAATGCACCGTGCCAGGTGGATGGCAATGATTTTGTATACAAATAAAATGTATGCTTTTGCCCACCAAGCATCATATGATGAATCATTGATTAAGAAATTAAAGAGAATGTGTCTATTTAATGCATTAATTTATGGAAAATACTGGCTTTTATGTTCTAATTCACTAGATAGTCCAGCTAATGATCTGAAGTTTTATCATGATTTGGTGAATTACAAGAAGGAAGATAGGGAAGTTGCAAATGCTGCTTTGAAATCTTTTGCCAATCATTACTGGTATTTGACGGAGGAAGTGGTCCCTTTGAGTTTCTTTGGATCGCTAAGTAATGATGAAAAAGATAAGATCGCAAAATCCTTAAACAAATATCCAGTTCCAGAAAATTATGTATGTGGGCAACCTGTTTTCCCCATTTTAAAGGAAGACACAAAGCTTCATCAGCTAGTAGGTCCAATTTCATGGCATTTATTTCAATGCTGTGGGCAAAAACCAGACTCATGGATAAAGAAACCAGCATCAACATGGGAAGAGGTCGATGACTACAACAAACTAAAAAACATTCTTTCATCTATTAGAGTAGTCAATGATACCGCTGAAAGAGGAATCAAGCTGGTTCAAGACTTTCATGACAAATGTCAAAATGAAGAAGAATTTCAAGGTCTTTTGCAAATTGTGGAAGAGAATAGAAGACTAATTCCTGATCCTAGTAAAGAGACTCTTAAAAGAGATTGTTTTAATTTAGAAGAGGCTGATTTTTTTTTGTTATTAAATATACCATAAATTGTCTTTTCTTATTTTTATGTTTAAAAAGCTCTTATATCAATGATTTCTAATTAGGAAACTAGTTTCTTTTTATTTTTTTGAGGAAAGTGTTGAATAAAGGAAAAAAAAACGATGGGACCTCACAACTATAGATAAAGTGTTAATTTTTAGCTTTATTTTATATATACAGTATATAGTTTTGAGGTTGTCCTCACTTTGTATAGGCTAGTTATAATAAAAACTAAGTATGATTTGCATTATAACTAGCAAATACAAGCCCATCGCCGCGAAGCTGCATTGGGGTGATGCTTCAAAGGTGGCGGTAACACCTTATTTAAGAAGAATGCACTGCAAGCCAAAAAAATTTTAATTTACATTTTTAAAAAATAAATGAAAATTTTCAAAATTAAGTAAATTTCTATTTTGATGAACTTTTCTAATAGAACTTTTGATTCTAAATCATTTTTATTCTATAACATTTTTCGATAAAGTTGATAGTGTTTGAGATATATGGGGTTTTTAGGAAAAGGGGATGCGCAAAATTTCAAGGGGTGGTGGGGGGGATTCAAAATTTGTCGGATTAGAAAATGCCTGTAAAATTCGTGTTTAGGACATCATTTGACACAACATTAGACTCCTGGACCTTGACCTTTTGAAAATGACCCAAAAATGGTACACCCTAATGGGGCACCCCCTCATTGGGCGCATGTTGTTCGTGAAACTCTCGACGCAACATTTCCAAATCGATGGATTGGTAGGGACGGGCCAATCCCATGGCCCCCAAGATCACCCGACATTACCCCACTGGATTTCTTTCTCTGGGGTCATGTTAAAGATTTGGTTTATGCAACAGTTATTCCAGATATCAGGACATTGCGAGAACGCATTACGGATGCAATTGCAACAGTTAACCCACAAATGTTAGAAAATGTGTGGCGTGAGTGTGAATACCGTTTAGACATTTTATGTGCCACTAGGGGTGCACATGTGGAAGCTTATTAAGTTCATTAACTATGTATCAAAACTTTGTATGTTTATCTACTTATGATTAAAACTGTGTTTGAATACGAGTGTTTATTTAAAAGTTATAGCATGCTTTAATCAGGGTAATCATTTATGGACACCCTATATAAGTCTTTTTCTTCTAGGTAGAAGGTAGTTTTGCCTCTAATTATGCGTTCAAAACACTTTATAAGGTGTGAGGTGAGAGCCACTGGCCGATAATTTTTGGGCATTGCTCTGTTACCACCTTTAAATAGGGAGGCAATGTTCGCGTTCTTTAAGGGGAGTGGAATTTGTCGTGTGTCGAGTGATTTCCTCCATAGTAAGTATAGCGGTTTTGCAATACTCTCTTTGCATTTCTTCAGAAATGTGGCACTCCATGTGTCTGGCCCTGGCGCTGAATTGTCTCGCATCTGTGATAAGGCGGTAATTACATCTCCTTCCGTGAACTCGAACTCCATTAATAGGTTTGTGCCGGGATTTGTTCTTGGTTGATCTGTATCAATGTCGAAAAACTCGTCTGGGTTTTCCACTTTTATCTCGGACTTAGGGGTGCTAAACACAGATTTAAATTGGTCCCTAAGCAGTTCACTTATTTCTTTCGGGTCATTTCTGTATTCAGCCTCCCCGTCTATCAACGGTCCAATACTCTCCTTACACTGCATTTTCCTTTTCGCAAAAGTGTAGAAGTATTTTGGGTTGTTTTTTATGTTTTCTGCTACCGTGTTTTCCTCCTCGTTTGTCTTATGTATTATTGTTTGCTTTAGGTCCATTTCTATTTCGCCAAGTTTCCTCTCTAGTTTGAGTCTCTTTGCATCCGTTCTGCATCTGTGGAGATGTTTTACGGTTTGTCTTCGTTGCCCGAATAGAGTCCTGATTTTCCTCTCGAGCATGCTACGTTTTCTTTCCTGTCTCTCTGGAATACGTTTCAGTATTATAGGTTTGGTTTCCGTCTCTATTATACATAGTATTTCTTGTGGAGTCTTCTCGTGTAGTAGCAATTCCCAATTTACCTCCTTTAAATCTTTATTTACGCTTTCCCAATTTACTTTCTTTGAATTTATGTTTAAGCCTTTAAATATTCCATCTGCCTCTCTAGGACGCGTTTTCGGACCCCTGGGTGCGAACTTCAATTGTATATCGATGAGGTTATGGTCGGAGAACTTTGTGTGCGTTACTTTTTTATTTATTATTATCTCGTTGTTATTTATCCACATTAAATTCAAAACGTTCTCCTTTCTCGTGGCTTCACCGATTTCCTGGGTAAGGACGTAATGTTTCATAATATCTAATATGATAGCATTGTTGCTTGGGTTCTGTCATCTTTAGTAATGTTGCCATGAAACTTCTCAACATATATAACTTCGTCATTTTCCTTCAATGATATGAATGGGAAATTAAAATCTTCGAAAATTAGAATATTTGTTGCTGGAGTTTCAAGTAATTTTAATATGTTTTCTATTTCATTTGTAGCAAATTGGAATTAACTTTTTGTGGTGTTTGGTGGTCTGTAGATGTTCGTAATGGTTAGGTTCAGTACTTTTACTTCTAATATAATAGCTTCAACTGTGCTGTTTGATTTCTTTACCCTCACTTCACATGTGTAAGTGTTTTTCACGTAGATACAACACCCTCCTCCTCGTCTAGCCACTCTATCTGCTCTGTATATGTTGTAGTCCAGCAATGCTATTTCAGTATTCTCGATGCAGTTTTCACAGCCTTTTTCGCACTTATGTAAGTGTGTTTCCGTTCGGCATATGATATCTATGCTGGTTTCCGTAGCTAAATTTTGCAAGTATTGTAATTTGCAGTCTGCATGGTCCGTATAGAGGCCTTGTATATTTGTGTATAATAAATTTACATATTATACATACATACATTATATATTATACACACACACACACACACACACACACACACACACACACACACACACACACACACATATATAATTTAGGGTGATTCAAAAATATCGATGTTAGATTTTTCCGGGTCACCCTCTAATTATGTTTAATTTGGTAAAAACGTAATGTATACAAAATTTCAGGTGATTCTAATGTATTTTAGGGGTCGCTACCGTAATCTAAACTATTACTTTTCTGTTTACTTTCAGGAAATCGCGTTTTGAACTATGACGTTTTTCTTATAATATCTGTTCCGTGTGATAAGTGCGTTAATGCACATAGAGCTAACAGTGCTGAGTAAACACAACACTCTTGTAACCATTTACACTCTGTTGTGACCGAATATTGAGGGCAACCGGCACTTGTACAGTGTACTGTCTGTACAGCTATAATTCAGTAGTCGTCTGACTGTCGTGAGTGTAAGAGGTTCTGCTGTCGACTCTCGTCATGGAACCCCCGCCATCTTCTAGCAGGGGTACTGCTATGCACACAAGAAAGATATTAATGTTTGGCTTATTGGACAACCATCAGATACACTTAAAACAACAGTTCTTCCATCAGAGCGAGAAACTATGGCTTTGTTTATGGCTTACAGAAACAAAAAACAAACAATTCGAGAAGCCTGCTTCTCTACTGCAAATGATGTGTTGGCAGTATGGGGAGGAGCACGAATTCCAACTAGAAGAAAGACGCACGTTGTTGACAAAATTGAGAAACTGTTCAAAGAATGGCAAGGATTAAAGAAAAATAAAGAGAATAAGGCGAATCAATCAAAAAATCTATTAGATAAGCAAACCAAATGGAACCGAGAATTAGATAGCCTGTTTGATATAGCACATGCAGATGCTATGAAGCTAATTAATATTGAAGAAGGTAAGCTATTTCTAAAACTCCAGCGAGAACAGGGGCGAAAAGGAAAAATGGATGGGATTGATAAAGAGTTTGCAAAGAAAGAAAAGTATGCTAAGAAAAAGGAAGAACAATTAAACATAAGAAAAGCAAGAGAAATGTTGAGATTTGAAGAAACTGTAGTTCTCAGTGACTCAACTAGCAGTTCTGGTGCTGAAAGACAAAATACAACATCTGATGAAGAGTTTACGGTTGATCCTAGTGAACCATCCACCTCAAAACAGACTGTACGAAAGAAACAAAAATTGCTTGATGATACATTGCTTGCAGCCCTTGATGTAACAAAAATGAGCAATAGAAGTACATCATTAGTGATGATACCAACGATTGAAGGTCTTGGAAAAAATGCAGAAGAATTCAATGTCAGTTATTCATCTATAAGAAGAGCAAGAGAAAAATTTCGGAAAAAATTTGGATAAAATTTAAAGAAAGAGTTTAAAGCTGATGTTCCTTTAATCATTCATTAGGACGGAAAACTAATAGAAGACATAACAGGACGAGAAGTTGTTGAACGACTCCCTATACTGATTTCAGGAGATGGCATTGATCAACTTCTTGGTGTTCCAAAAATCACTGCAAGCACAGGAGAATTAACTGCAAATGCCATCCACCAAGCTTGTTTGGATTGGGATATCCCAGACAAAATAAAATGCATGTGTTTTGACACCACAGCATTGAATACAGGTCGTAGAAATGGTGCCTGTGTTCTTCTAGAACAGAAAATGAACAAACGTATGCTGTGGCTGGCCTGCAGACATCACATACTAGAAATAATGTTAGAAGCTGTTGTTTCGCATTCATTGTCTGCATCATCAGGACCTGATATTGCAATTTTCAAACGATTTAGAATGAAATGGTCAAAATTAGACACAAAAACTACAGAACAGCATTAGATGATCCAAATACCATACCCAGTATTACTGATAAAAAACAGAAGTGATTGAGTTTGCTACCACTCAACTTGAAGAACATCAACCTCGTGACGATTACAAAGAATTGCTGGAACTGACAATCATTTTCCTTGGTGGAGTACCAAAGAGAGAAGTTTCATTCAGAAGACCAGCTGGCGTTCACCGAGCAAGATAGATGGCAAAAGTCATTTATGCCATGAAAATTTAGTTGTTTAAAACAATTTAAATTAACACCCAGAGAAGAAAAAGGCCTTAGAGATATCTGCCTCTTTGCTGTACACATATATGTTAAATCCTGGTTTACAGCGTCAGTTTCAGTTCTCGCTCCTCGTCTCGATTTAGAGATGTTGAAGAAACTGCAACTGTACAAATTAAAAGATGAACGCATTGCAACTGTTGCCCTGAAGAAAATGATGAATCATTTATGGTATCTTTCAGAGCAGTTAATAGCATTTGCTTTCTTTGATAATGGCGTGCTACGCCAAACTAAAAACCAAATGAAGCAAGCATTGCAAAACGGCGCCGAACCAAATCCAGAGAAAAAAGCGGTTATTGACCCTGAAGTTATTGAAAACGGAGAACTGGAAGACTTTGTTACTGCAAATACAAAAGAATTTTTTTAATAGACTTGGTTTACCATCAACGTTTCTTAATAAGAACTCTGAAGAGTGGAATGAAGATAAACTAATCACAAATGATGAAGAACAGAAACAGTATCTCCTCCAAGTGGTAAAGAAATATAGAGCTGCTCTTCCAAATAAAAACAAGAAGACAATATCATCATTAAGAAATTAACAGTGAAATATGAACAAAAGGTTATTATTATTACGGAAGTCTTATTATTATTACAAAAAAACTGTCAATTTGAAAATGTAGAGTGGTTATGATAGGCCTACCGGGGAACTTCCACTTAAAAAAAATGGTAACGCGCCGTATGCTTTATCTCAAGGGTGGTTTGGAAACAGAATATATTTCTTATTTTGTGTCTACTTTTCAACTTATGGTAACGACCCCTAAAAATTAATTTGTTTCATTCAAAATTTCCATGCATTACTTTTTTACCAAATTAAACATAATTAGAGGGTGGCCCGAAAAAAATAGAACCGTTAAGCAATAGTGATCACAATATGGTAGAGTTCGTCCTCTCAATAAGTCACGAAACCAACTAACTCGACTAAAATTCCTAACTTCCAGCACGCAGACTTTTGTAAATTTCGAAATAAATTGTCACACGTCACTTGGGAAAACGTAATCGGGAACTCCAACGCAAAACTAATGTGGGGATCGTTTGAAACAGTATTTGGGACTATAAATGAGGAATGTGTACCGAACGAAATTAAGCGTGCGAAAGTAAACAACAAGCATTTGTGGTTTATTTCTAGAGTAGGAGACATTATAAAGAGTAGAGATAGGACTTATAGGCTACACAAGTGCGACAAAGACAATTTGTGGTTATGAAACAACTACATATCTCTAAGGCGTGAAGCGAAAAGTGTAATAAAAAAGTCCAAGCGCGAATTTGAAATCTCAATAGCTCGTGACGGTAAAGAAAACCACAAGAGATTCTTTCAATACGTCAATAATAGAAATCCAGTAAAAAGTGTCTTGGGGTAGTTGAAAAATGTTAACGGAGAGCTAGTTTCTGAAAACAAGGAAATAGCTACCTTGTTAAACGAATTTTTTACGTCAGTTTTTACTATAGAAGATGTAACGAATATCCCTACGGTCATAGACATAATACCTTTTGATAATGGTAATATTTTGGATAATATTGTGGTAAGGTGCTATATTGATAAAATGAAAATGCGTAAATCACCGGGGCCGGATTCCATATATCCCATACAACTAAAAGAATTAAAAGATAGCATTGTTGTGCCGCTAACAAAGATTTTTAATGCGTCTATTTCTCAGGGGTGCGTACCAGATAATTTCAAGTTAGCAAACGTAACACCTATCTCTAAGAAAGGCGATAAAGGTGCCGCGGGAAATTATAGGCCAATCAGTTTAACGTCTGTTGTAGGTAAGCTACTGGAATCAATAATTAGGGATCGTATAGTCGAACACTTAGAATTGCACAACTTAGTTAGAAATAAGCAGCACGGTTTTAGGCGAAACAAATCTTGCTTAACTAATCTTTTAGAATTTTTTCAAAGCGTGGTTGACGTTTACGATAGACATCGGGCGGTTGATGTAGTGTAATTAGATTTTCAAAAAGCTTTTGACACCGTATCGCACAAAAGAATAATTGAGAAAACTAAGGCTCATGGAATCATGGGTGTAGTAATAAATTGGCTAGAAGAGTGGTTGCGAGGTAGGGAACAGAGGGTGGTCGTTGATGAAGGGGAGTCGTGTTGGGCTAATGTAGCGAGTGGCGTTCCTCAGGGTTCTGTATTGGGCCCCTTGCTTTTTCTTATATATATTAACGATTTAGATGTCGGTCTAGTCAGTACAGTTTCAAAGTTTGCGGATGACACGAAGCTGGGTGGTAGGGCGATTAATGACGAAGATAGAGGTAAAATCCAGGAAGATCTGAATAAAATCGATTGGTCAGTCACATGGCAAATGAGATTTAACGTCGGTAAGTGCAAAATTTTACATATAGGTTCGCGTAACGGTAATTTTGCGTATAGTATGTCAGGGAAAGAATTAACAAGCGTACAGTAGGAAAAAGATTTAGGAGTTATAGTCACTGGTGACTTAAAAGTAGCGAAACAAAGTACAGCAGCGGTCAATAAAGCGAACAAAGTGTAAGGTTTTATAGCTCGGAATTTTGAGTACAAATCGCGCGATATTATAGTTCCTCTTTATAAATCATTAGTTAGACCCCATTTGGAGTACGCGATCCAATTTTGGAATCCGCATATGCGCAAAGATATAGACAAAATCAAAAGAGTTCAAAGACGAGCAACTAAGATGATTCCGTCGCTTAGGTCAAAGTCTTGTCCCCCATTCTCGGAACTATCTCTGATTCACATGTAAAAAATTCCATGGATCTTACTGAAAAATTGAATAATGCACGTACTGAAACTAACGATAGATTGATCAGTTTTGACGTTTGTTCATTGTTTACAAAAGTGCCGATTGACGATATGCTTGACTTTCTCTCCCAAGAATTATGTAAGTATGACCTGCCACTACCTTCACACATTGTTTTGGAACTTATTAAGCTTTGCATCAAAGACTGTAAATTCACTTTCAATAACGAGTATTATCAACAAGTTTGTGGGATGGCCATGGGCAACCCCTTGTCGCCCCTCCTCTCCAATATTTATATGGAGTTTTTCGAAATTATTTACATTCCTAGAATCCTGGGGGTTGGCATCTCTTGGTTGCGGTACGTCGACGATATTTTGTGTATCTGGCCCATGAATCGTGACCTGGATAACTTCCTCCTTCAGTTAAATGATCAAATCCCCTCCATAAAGTTTACTTTAGAAGTGGAACAAGACAGCTCAATCCCGTTTTTGGATGTGCGTGTACAGAGGGAAAGCCCAGTTTTTAAGTTTAGTATCTATCGGAAAAAAACAAACAATTTGTCCTACGTACACTTTTAGTCGGGACATGACACCCCAACTAAGAAGGCCAGTTTTTCTTCAATGTTTCTCCGCGCCCTTAGGATCGCCAGTCAGGAATACATCGATGCCGAATTAAAAAAAAATCAACGGTAATGGAAGTGATCTGTGTTATCCATCTGCGTGTATGGAATCTTGTCTCAACAAGGCAAAACGAACTTTCTATCGTGTCAATTATAACACTCATACTTTGTCAAAAAATATTTTAGTACTTCCATTTTTCCCGGGCTTTTTAGGCATTGCTAATGTACTTTAAACTTTTGGATATTAATGTAGTATTTTCATATAACAATATTGTGAAAAATATCATAGTAAAAAATAGCCCTACCAATAATTCAGGCATTATCTATAAAATTGGTTGTAAACAATGATTCCTTTTACGTAGGTCAGACGGGAAAGGATTTGCACACACGTATAAAACAGCATCAATATTCCGTTAGAACGGGACAGTCGTCCAGTGCCCTTTTTGTCCATTTGACACAGTTATCCCACTGTATTGATTGGAATAATGCTTCAGTTTTATTTCACTCTAGCAACATTGTTAATAGAAATATTCTTGAGTCTGCCATTATCCAACTTACAAATAACTTCAACATAAGCAAAGGTCTTTTTCAACTCGATCCTGTTGTTTTGAATTCCTTTAGAACAAATTTAGATAAGAAGGGTAGAACGCTAAATCTTTGATAAACTTGTATGCTACTCTAATAACTTTTATTTTTCAACTTATTTTTATATACATCGAAGCTTAACCAAGAAGGGCAGAGTGCTAAAACCCGGGCAGGTTTCCAGTATAATTTTTTTTTTTATAACATTGGTTGGAACAATTCATTTGATCTTGTGCTAAAAATCGATAGTTTTTCCTTACAAATTTGTATGCACCTCCCACAATCGTTTAATTTTTATTCTTATTTCTCCGTTTATTGTATATATATATTTTTTTTTTCTGTAACCTATATATAGGCTGTAACTCTTTATGTACTTCAGTGTTCCTGAGGATGTCATTAGACGAAACCGCTTGAGCACCATTCTGTGTTTCCTTTCCTTCGTGGTTTTATTCATCATAAATATTTTTCACGTGTTACTTTCGTGAAATAATTTATATATATATATATATATTGGTTTCTGCGCGTATGTACTAGAATTACGACTTCTGATCGAGTGAGGACCATGGTGTAGTGGTTATCATATCTGACCGGCAATCGGAAGATCCCGGGTTCGATTCCCGAGTGGTTACCTCATTTTTTCATTTGTTCGTTCTCCCTCCTCACCTTGCGCGGAATGTTCTACTATACAAGCGTCGTTCTTTACGTTAATTATACTGCGTGTTCTTTGCAGTTGAAATGTGTGTATATATATATATATATATATATGTTGTGTATATACATTTATATATATGTGTATATGTATTTATATATATGTATATAATTTAAATATATGTGTATATATATTTATATATATGTGTATATATTTATATATATGTATATATATATTTATATATATGGGTATATATATTTATATATATATATTATATATATATATATATACTGTATATATATTTATATATTTATTTATATATATATATATATATATATATATATATATATATATATAAATAATGTTATAATGTTATAATGTTTCAGACCAACAAAGACCCTAGGATCCACTCATGGCTGGTCTACCTAACTGTGTTCGTAATCGTGTATTGTGTATGTCCTCCGTGGTGGCGGAGGGGACCTACAATTTTACGTGGGTTCCGAACCACAAGAACATAAGAAATTTATGTAAAAACTGCCGGTAAATTGGCAACGACCAATTTTTACGAAACTAAATAATTATCAATTTAAAACTAATTAATTATCGATTTAAAACTAACGATAGAATCTCTGGATCCAGAGGATCAAGTCATAATAGACTACTATCCACAAATATGTTACACTCTATATCTATTTATAACGGACATGCAAATATATCAGATCCAAAGAATCCAGTCAATTTCACTACGGTATCCATCAAGTCACGGTCCATATCGATTGCGGACCAAGTCAAAATTTACAACTGTATACATTACAATATATATACTTAGGAGGAAAAGTGTTGGTGTAGCTATAAAGACTGTACAGTAATGTAGAAATGTGTGTGCACCCATTTTGGGTCTCCCATTTAAAGGTGTTTGTCGGGCAAGTGAAGATCATGAGTTTTTCAATACCACAGTACTATGGGGGGCACCGCTCGGCAGAGGAATCTCTTTAAATGGGGTGTGTATGTAAGGACAGAGAGTATCCCCTATTCCAAGATGCTGCTTCCCTATATCCCACAACACTTGTGTTGAGCTGTGGGATCTATCCCCACAAAGCCTTAATTTTACTACCTTAAACTATACCCTTTCTATCAATATCTGCGTCTAATCGATTTTTAAGCATGTTTATAGACGTGCTACTAATTACTTCTACCAGCAAACTATTCCAGCTATTTACTATTCTGTGCGTAAAAAAGTTTTTGGCAACTGCTGCCTCGAACCTTCTACTTGTCAACTTACACCCGTTATTTCTAGTCCTATTATATTGAGATATTTCGAAAAAGCTATCTCTATCTACGTTATCGAACCCATTCACAATTTTGAAAACCTGGATTAGATCACCTCCTAGCCTCCGAGTCTCGAGTGTAGTCAATTTTAACTCCTTAAGCCTATCCTCGTACGACTTTGACCTAAGCGACGGAATCATCTTAGTTGGTCGTCTTTGAACTCTTTCGATTTTGTCTATATCTTTGCGCATATGCGGATTCCAAAATTGGATCGCGTACTCCAAATGGGGTCTAACTAATGATTTATAAAGAGTAACTATAATATCGCGCGATTTGTACTCAAAATTCCGAGCTATAAAACCTAACACTTTGTTCGCTTTATTGACCGCTGCTGTACTTTGTTTCGCTACTTTTAAATCACCAGTGACTATAACTCCTAAATCTTTTTCCTGCTCTACGCTTGTTATCTCTTTCCCTACTACTACGCAAAATTACCGTTACGCGAACCTATATACAAATTTTGCACTTATCAACGTTAAATCTCATTTGCCATGTGACTGACCAATCAACGATTTTATTCAGATCTTCCTGGATTTTACCTCTATCTTCGTCATTAATCGCCCTACCACCCAGCTTCGTGTCATCCGCAAACTTTGAAACTGTACTGACTAGGCCGACATCCAAATCGTTAATATATATAAGAAAAAGCAAGGGCCCAATACAGAACCCTGAGGAACGCCACTCGCTACATTAGCCCAACACGACTCCGCTCCATCAACGACCACCCTCTGTTTCCTACCTCGCAACCACTCTTCTAGCCAATTTATTACTACACCCCTGATTCCATGAGCCTTAGTTTTTTCAATGAGTCTTTTGTGCGGTATGGTGTCAAACGCTTTTTGAAAATCTAAATACACTACATCAACCGCCCGATTACTATCGTAAACGTCAACCACGCTTTGGAAAAATTCTAAAAGATTAGTTAAGCAAGATTTGTTTCGCCTAAAACCGTGCTGCGTATTTTAACTAAGTTGTGCAATTCTAAGTGTTCGACTATACGATCCCTAATTATTGATTCCAGTAGCTTACCTACAACAGATTAAACTGATTGGCCTATAATTTCCCGCCGCACCTTTATCGCCTTCTTAAAGATAGGTGTTACGTTTGCTAACTTGAAATTATCTGGTACGCACCCCTCAGAAATAGACGCATTAAAAATCTTTGTTAGTGGCACAACAATGCCATCTTTTAATTCTTTTAGTTGTATGGGATATATGGAATCCGGCCCCGGTGATTTACGCGTTTTCATTTTATCAATAGAGCGCATTACCTCCCCTTCACTAACCACTATATTATCCAAAATATTACCATTATCAAAAGGTATTATGTCTATGACCGTAGGGATATTCGTTACATCTTCTATAGTAAAAACTGACGTAAAAAATTCGTTTAGTATGGTAGCCATTTCCTTGTTTTTAGAAACTACATCTCCGTTTACATTTTTCAACGGCCCCCAGACACTTTTTACTGGATTTCTATTGTTGACGTATTGAAAGAATCTCTTGGGGTTTTCTTTACCGACACGAGCTATGGAGATTATTCGCGCTTGGACTTTTTTATTACACTTTTCGCTTCACGCCTCAGAGATATGTAGTTGTTTGGTAACAACAAATTGTCTTTATCGCACTTATGTTGCCTATAAGCCCTATCTCTACTCTTTATAATGTCTCCTACTCTAGAAGTAAACCACAAGGGCTTGTTGTTTATTTTCGCACGCTTAATTTTGTACGGTAAACATTCCTCATTTATAGTCCCAAAAACTGTTTCAAACGATTCCCACATTAGTTTTGCGTTGGAGTTCCCGATTACGTTTTCCCAATTGACGTGTGACAATTTATTTCGAAATTTACAAAAGTCTGCGTGCTGGAAGTTAGGAATTTTAGTCGAGTTAGTTGGTTTCGAGTGACTTACTGAGAGGACAAACTCTACCATATTGTGATCACTATTGCTTAGCGGTTCTATTACTTGACGACAAGTAATTAGCCTATCATCCTTAGTTATTACTAAATCTAAAATACTGTCCAACCTCGCAGGTTCCACAACCTTTTGAATAAGAAAGCTATCCTCGAGAAAATAACTAAACGATTACCTTTCGCGTCTCCCTGCATCTTATCGTAATTCACGTTGGCGCAATTAAAGTCACCCATAACTAAAGCCTGCTCACTACCTATTATTCTCTTTAGTTCACGATATAACGTTTCGTCCGTATCAGCTGTTTGATGAGGGGGCCTATATATAACCGCAACAAGTTTGAAATCGTTCAATTTAAGTTCTGCTGTAGTCGAATCTATCAGTTCTGGAATTGTGTGCTTTACTTCTATAACGTTCGCAATATTATCTTTGATATACAACATAACACCGCCTCCTCGCCTACCTATTCTGTTTTCAACAAAAAGTCTATAACCTCTAATTTGATACTCCCCTACAAAGTCACGTGTTTCAGTGCTAAGCCACGATTCATTAATCGCAATTAAATCATAGTCTTTACAAGCAATTAAAGAAAAAAATTTGTTTATTTTATTTCGTAGGCTACGAGCATTTAAGGATAGAACCTTCAAATTGTTTGTAATTACGACACCTTCCCGAGCGCAGGCGAATTCGTGGAATTTACGCTGGGACCGTTCGAGTTACGGCAGCGAAAAGAAGAGAGAGTATTATGAAATAGTCTTCCTAAACGCGCAGCTCCAACGTCATTAAGATGAAGTCCATCTCCGAGGAACAAGTCCCTCCTGCCGTAGAAACTGTTCTAAAAATTCGCAAAATGCACTCCTTCCTGTTGGCAAAGAGACTTTAGGTTATTGTTGATATAGGTCACCTTGCTGTAGAAATTGCTACGTTTTATAATTCGAGGAAGTATACCTGTTAAAACAATCTTATTAGTTTTCTCCTTTAGTCGCTCTAGTAAGTCCCTGTACCTAGCCAGCAGTTCTTCCGATCTAGAATTTAAAACGCTATTAGTACCGATATGAATAACACGTTGTGTCCTCTGCGGTACCGTCTGTAAAATGGTCAACACTATTAGTTATATCCTCCACCCTTGCACCATGGTAGCAGTAACGGCGCCTACGACGAGGGTTTCTCTCGCACTAATTTCTCGAGCTGCCCTCGAACGATGGAATCGCCAACGAGGCGTATTTCCGGTTCATCAGCATCTTCGAAACTAAAACAAGTCTAAGGTTTTCTCAATGGGGCTCCATTACGCACTCGAACGAAGGGTTGGGAACTAGGGGAAGAGAGAGTGCTATTAGTACTATTTATATTATTAATAGAAACTGAGGCAGGAGGGGTCGTAACTGGAGTCTCAAGGGATTCTAATTTTGCCGTCAGGAGCATCACGCTTTCTTCAAGCCTAACTCTGGCCTCCCTCTCACGTTCTAACTCGTTCCTCAGCATTTCCCTGCTTGAGCACCACCTGCAAACTAATTCTTCATTATTATTAGCTATTGTAAACGCGTAAGCGGCAAATTTCCCTTAACAGCGACTGCAAGTACTTGACGGGGGTGCCATGCTGTTAATTAGTAAAAACAAAAAACAAAAAAGAGCGCTTGGAAATTAATAAATTACAACGTAGGTCTATCGCGTGCTTATTGCTCCGTCACCTGAGAAAACCCTCAAAAATGTTCCTGAAACGCAGAAACAGATTCTTGTAACACAAATTTACAGTAAATGAATATATAATTAAGCTAACGACGAAAGTTCTGTAAATGAAAAAGTATTAGCAAAACTTATCTGTCCCCTATTCGACCGACTGTTTTTTTTCCGTTTTTCCTTTTTCCCACGGTGGGTGACCACACTCTACTTGATCCCCTGAAGGAAAGGAAAATGAACCTTATGAAATCACGTTTTCTGATAGATTTGAAAAACAAAAAAGGTAAACCAAGGGAATTTCAACCTTATGAAACCTCGGTTACTCATAGATTCAGGAAACAAACAAGGCAAGCCACGTGCACTAGCCTTGGTTTAATCAAATAATATAGTAATGAATAAAGTGAATAAATGAAATATATTCGATAATGAATGATTAGTAACACGAATTAATTTAGTTAAGAATGCATCAAACACTTTTTTTTTTAAAACACCAACGAAAACCACTTATTCAAATGGTAACACTGGACACTCGATAAAATACTTATATATATATATATATATATATATATATATATATATATATATTTAAAAATCCTTTTTTACATTGAATTTTAATAAACAAGCATTGTTTTTACTCTTATTGTTTCTTTTCAGACTGCTTTATTTGAAAAATAAATAAAAAATGAGTCAAACAGCTACAAAACAGCATGACTTTATTCTTGGTCGCTTGCAGGCTGATATTATGAGTTCATCTAAAATTGTTTTACATCCAATAAAGATGTTCTAAGCCATTTTATTTATTTACGGAGAATGCAGTATAAGGGTCCAAAAGTTACAAAAGATTCTACTGTTAATGAAGTTCTACAGAAGCTACTAATAATATGGCAAAAAGCATGCATTCCTACTATATATATTAGTAAAAACCCTAAAGGCAGGAAGATGCTGTTAAATCTAGAAGAAATGCATAATAATTTAATCAAGCCCGAATAAGTAATGGTAAATGACAAATACCATAGTTTTTCTTTTTCATAATGCTAGCCCGACGTGGTCAACGGGTCTCTCGCCAAGAGGTCCCATAAATATAGCTTCCCTCACCAGCTATCTGCAAAGCAGACAGGATCCAGCTTTGGGAAAAGTGGACGCTCAATGTCCCGGTTGAGGTTTAAGTTTTCTTTTTTTGGCTAAAAATACAATAGTTACCCCTTTTTCTTTGATTTATTCAATCCGACGTGAATGCAACGAGTCTTTTACTTATATAGAGGTTCTGAATGTAGTGAGATTAGGCTTGCTTTAAACGCTAGATCCATGTCCCAAAGCTGGATCCTGTCTGCTTTGCAGATAGCTGGTGAGGGAAGCTATATTTATGGGACCTCTTGGCGAGAGACCCGTTGCCCACGTCGGGCTAGCATCATGAAAAAGAAAAACTATGGTATTTGTCATTTACCATTACTTATTCGGACTATATGGATTTAATTTTCCCAGAAGAGTTCCTTTTTCCATGCACGGTCTGTGTTTAACACATATATATATATATATATATATATATTTTTTTTTTATTATATATATATATATATTTATATATATATTTATATAGATACATATTTATATATATATATATATATATATATATATATATATTATATTTATATTTATATTATATATATATTTATATATATATATATATATATATATATATATATATATATATATTTAAATATATATTATATTTATATATATATATTTATATATATTATATATATATAGATTATATATATATGCCGAAGTAACCGCGAAGGAAACAGAGAATGGGACAATTAAAAATATTTTTTTACGAATTTTTACAAATTATTTAACACTGATTGAAACGATGTATATAGACCGAGAATAAAGCACAAACTATTTTTAAAAACGCATTTATTGTGGCCTTTTATAAGTTAACACTGAATGAACCGCAGTACATAATCACAAATTAAATACTTACATCTCTGCGAAGTCCTAGCGGGAAAATCGTTCTCGCTGCCACAAATTTCTGCAATGGATTGCGTGGATAGAAGTTCATTCTGGTCCACAGCGTTGAAAAGATAAATTGCAGAGAGCGATGGGATATCCTTGTTTTCAAACAATTCGGGGGAGTTGTAGAGCTGGCTCATGGTGAGGTATTTCAAAAGCACTGATCCAAAAAACATAATATGAGGCCCTGAGATGAAAGTGACTCGTTTTATAAATGGGTCGTGATTGTGATCAACCCACAATACACGATTTGTGAGCTTCCTATTGGCTATCAGTGAATTTTGGGCGGGGCTTAACGCATAGGCCCACCTAGCCTCCAAACAGAGGTTCTGGGCGCCGCCCAACAGGGTTGTGATTGGCTGCCCCGTGAAATCTGGGGCGTGTCAGATATTTCCATTCGGAGAGAGAGAGAAATGCTTTGTGTTTTGATCTTGTATTCTGCACCGATGATATGGTGGGAGATTTGGACGGATGATAAGCAATCATTTATATGAGGAACTTAACGAGGTTGGAAGATAAATTTGTGAATCGATTTATGGTGCCCTATCTAAAATAGGTTCGGAAAAATTTATCATTTCCTTTGAAATATAAAACGTCAGAAAATTGAAAGGTAATTTCAAAATCAATTATCCATGAAGGAAAAGAAAAAACCACCAGTGCACAAAGTTCGAGACAATTCTCGTAACTGTAAAATTTAATGGGGGTTCCAGATTTCGCGAACGATACAATAAATAAATTTTAAAAATTGACAGATTATTCCGGGTTGTGGGTCATTAAGCCGAAGTTTATCTAGCGTCTTCATCAAACACAATTTTAGAACGCTGTTTAATATAAGTATATATATATTAGTGGTGGACCGGATATCCGCATCATTTTTAACATCCGCATCCGCACTTCGGACTGCGGATGTAATGCGGATATTACCTCTAATAAATTATGCAATTTACAATTAAATTAGCTTATAAAGTAGCTTATAAGACCCAGTCATGCACATTTCATGTAAAGTATTAATTAATTATTAATGAACAAACAAATATATAAACCTCAAAATATAAATACCTGGTAAGAGAGAAAATTGAATGAAACTTGATTCATTGAATTTTCTGTTGCTGAAACTCTTGAGAAAGTTATTATTTTTATCATAATGAAAACATTAATATTAATTTTAACTCTTATGCATTGCCTGCCATAATAGTAATATCACGAAATTTGAAAGATGATGTATATTTTCATAATTCTATATTATATTGATGGATTAACTAAATATCCGCATCCGCATCCGCGGATATTGAAATTAAAGATCCGCATCCGCAGATGTTGAAAAACTGACATCCGGTCCACCACTAATATATATATATATATATATATATATATATATATACAGGGTGTCCCAAAAAAACTATATACTCTTTATAGCATCATATATTTTATAATTTAAAAAAACCCAAACAATATATTGTTATAGCAATTGCCAATGAAAGGTAAATTAGTAATCTAAGTGATCAAAATGTTATTGCGAGTTGTTTGCATATAAAATTTAATTAACTACGCCAAGGTCTTAAAATGTTCTCCAGCGGCATGAATGCACATTTTGAGCACTTGGCGTAGTTAATTAAATTTATATGTAAACAACTCGCTATAACATTTTGATCACTTAGATTACTAATTTACCTTTCATTGGCAATTGCTATAACAATATATTGTTTGTTTTTTTTAATTATAAAATATATGATGCTATAAAGAGTATATAGTTTTTTGGGGACACCCTGTATATATATTAGACTTGTCCAACCTATAAGGGTGAATTTTCAAATTTATTATTTTTGATATGGTACCCCTGGATATTGTGAAGAATGGTTAAAGAATTACAAATACCAATTTTAATGCAAATCGGATAATATTTAGAGGTGCCGCACGGAGGTCAAACATTTCATTTTATTCTCCAATTGGATTATTTATATTAATATTTTTTACCCCTGAGGTAGCTGTTATCGGTGTGTTTTTTTAATGTGGTATCCCCTATAGGCCTAATCCACAGTCCTCTAATTTTGTTTCTATTCCATTTATTTCCTTTATCTAAGTCCCTCTTTTATTGGAGATTTTTTTACGTTCGGAAAACGCTTACGGTGCTGCTCTACAATTTGTAGAAGATATTGTTGTTCTTCACTTTTCGTAAGATGGCCACTGAAGTTCTTAATTAAAGCAACACCTCTCTCAGCGTTGTCATTTACAACATTCATATTTTTTACATAATTGCTAGCAGCTTTGTAGTCATCATTAGCGTTCCAATCAGCAGGATCTCTGTCCAAAAAGTCCATTGGCAATGCTAATTTTGTGAAGAAGTTGCGAGTTGTTGAACTGACGAAGCTAGCTAGTGTTTTGTCTTGTAGGTTAGGATCATTCACATTCAAATTTATCCGTTTAGGAGGATTTTGAGGGCCATTCACATCCAGCGCATTCACCATTTCTCGCTTGACTTGCAGTGACGTTTCTTCATCAAAAAAAGAAAGTCCGATGAGCTCTTCATTCAAATACCAGAGATGGCGAGAGAGCGCTTTAGATGCAGCTACAGATATTTCTTTATCATCGTAGGATTGAAGTTTCTTGAGAAGAGATAGGTCATTAGCTGGTGCAGAGGAAGCAATGGGTGCTAAAAACCATTCATTTACGTAGCATCGAACAGCATACAATGCAAAACGTTAATCCCTTCTAGTTCACGTCTAGTGACTTCCATTTGTTTGTGGAAAAGACAAATTTTTATTGCATATATCACTCGCGCCATCCATCGCACACGGTGCAACGCTCCGGGTTGATGGAGTTTAATGCCATCAAAAGGAACATCTCCAAGGTATATGATTGTCAAATCTAAGAGTTCTTGGTAATCTGCTCGAGGTTGTAATTTAGTCAAATATTGCTTGCAATTTTCAATTATACTGGGCTTTTCCGGTACATCGATTTCAACAATTTCAAACTTGTTTGTGTCAAAAGTCTTCCATTTATTTTTAAGACGCTTAAATAACAAGATATCCGGACCACCAGTGGCAGCGCCGTGACATTGTCAAAGACAGATGCTATTACTATTTCGAAAATGTGATGTCTTCAAGCTAGTCCGAGGAGCGGCCGTTCAAGTATGCTTTCAATAAGAGTACATGCTCCTTTTTTATCGCCAGTGTTGCTTGCAGTTGTGTCAAAGCACATTGCCTGCACACAATCTCGTAGCCCCCAGTCATCCAAAGCTTCGACCACAGCACCTGCAATAGTTTTTCCTGTGCCAGATTTAAGTTTAGGTACTGAGAGAAGCTAAGATTTTCCTCCGCCTGATACAATAATTCGAAGTCTATCCACACTATCATCACCAGTAAGATCTTGGATAAGCTTTCCGTCCCAATGAACTGTTAGAGGAATATCAGTTTCAAATGATTGCTTGATGTCATCCGTAATTTGCTGACGAACTGATATTCGTTTTCTCCGTATTGAACTTCTACTCAGAACAATATCATCAACTTCATATCCAAGAGAAGATGCAGTAGCTGCTACTACTGGTACTGCTTGGCGATCACTTAATTTGTTTCTGTCCAGTGTCATTGCTAATTCTGTTGATACAACCATTGCTGGTTTATGACTACCAAGTTTCTCCTTCTTTATGGTGACTGGTGTACTTGATGTACTTGGCTCTTCCTCGGAGGAACTACTATTTGACGAAAATTGAGTCACTGTTGTGTTCATTTTCTTTCTCATAGTTTCTTTCTTAACTTGGCGTTGAAATGCTTCATCTCTAGATCTTCTCTTAGATTGTTTGAGAGCACATATTTTGTCGACACTTCCTATGTAGCCTCTCCTCCCCTTCTCTCGTTGAGCTTGTAGAAAAGCTCTGTCTTCTTCTACTGTCATTTTTTGCAGAGCAGTGGCATGGGCGATATCGAATAAATCGTCCAAACGTTCTTGAAAAGAAGTTTCTTTATCTATCTGTGTCTGTGAACGTCTAGATTTAGATTTTTGAGGTCCTCTATAATTAAAATACTCCTTTTTCTATTTTTTTTCGTAACATTGCGATAGTCAGCAGTTGGTACATTTGCCACCTCCCAAAATTTCAATACTTCAGCTAAACAGCTTTAGATGCATCTTTCAACGTCTTTTTGGCATGTAGATGATGAAAAATAAGACGCAGAACGTCACCATAGGATGGTAGCTTTCTTCCACATATTGTCTCAATTGTTTGTCCAATAAGCCACATTTCTGTTGATTTTCTAGTCGCTACTGAACTTGCCATATTTTACATCCTGTTTGTGCATGATGCCATTTGACACTCTCCTACACTGCTATGATGCTATCATCTCAACAACACAAGTAACATACCTACAGAAGATAACTACTCCACAATCCATATAATATTACTAATTTTTTTTATTTCTGATATTTTTGACAGTAGTGCGGCACCCCTAAATATACTTCAAATGAGCTGATATTTTTGTCAGAAGTTATTCTTATAAAGGTTCACAATAATTTGGGGTACTATGTTATGATTTCAAAAATTTTGTTTTTTGGGCCAGTCTAATATATATATATATATATATATTTAGGATAAAAACGAAGACGTAGAGCAAGAAAGTCATTATATTTGGCTGCAGCCGACGTTTCGGGCAACTCTACCCATTTTCAAGGCCTAATAAATAAAAAGCTAAAATTAATGCATGAAAAAAAAAAATAAAAAAATATACGAATGTCAAAAACAAACTAATTCATAGCAGAGAATAAAACCACTTAAAGAATAAAAATTAAAAAGCGTAAAACAAGCATAAGCCAAAAACAAAAATTAAAAATTATATACATGACAAATAACACATGATAAAAGTAAAACTTTAAAACTAAAAACATTCAAACATATTAGATAAAAACTTCACTAATAAAAAGTTAAATGAAAAAACGAAAAAGTGCACGAAACATACCATGCTCACTTGACATCCACAAACAACTGAGGCGAAAAGGAGACAGGGTCAAGGGGAAAAACAGAAAAATTTAGTTGGTAGGCATTCTAATTAATATAAAGGGGGTAACAGCTAGAATCAATATTTAAGCTGGAGTTCAGAAATTTAATGCACAAAGATTCATAAATACGGAGAGAGGACGGACATTTTAATGATTTAAGAATTTTAAAGTTATTAACGGAAATATCAACTTTACACTTAACAGAATGATTTCTAATGGCAGACTGTTCCTTTTTAGATAAAACTTTCCCTGTCCTATGGCTAATACCCATATGGGAGCAAAATCTTGCCTGCAAAGAACGAACTGTGCTGCCAACGTAGTTCCCCTGGGAACACCCAGGGCAGGTAAACAAATAAACGACAGAACAGTTCATCGCAGGGGGGATTTTGTCCTTACAACGGAAAAAACATTCAAGGGTATTATTATTCACAAAAGCAACCTTAAAATCAGTGTGAAAATAAAATTTCCTCACCACACTCAACAATTGCTTTTTCACAAAAGTGTTAAATTGGTAGAGATCAGGTAAAACAAGATATTTACAATTCTTAGGAACATCATACGTTGGGATAAGTTTGGGGGAATAAACATTATTAAGTAATTTACCAATAATACCTTGAACAAGAACCCGTGGAAAACCATTTTTAAAGAAAAAATCAGTAAGGAATTCAAACTCATTATGAAGCAGAGCAAAGTTTGAGCAAATATTATAAGCTCTATGCACTAAAGTGCGAATCGAACTTAGTTTGTAATTAAAATCGCAAAAACTATAAAAATTAAAACCTAAACCCGTAAAAGTAGGCTTCCGGTATGTAGAAGTTAAAACAGTTGAGCCTGATTTGGAAACCAAAACATCAAGGAAAGGAATAAAACCTTGAACTTCCTTTTCCTGCGTAAATATAATGTTCTTATGAAGTGTGTTCAAAAAATTTAAAAACTGAACTGATTGATTATCCGTTTGGAATAAAGCAAACGTGTCATCAACATAACGTCTGTACAAATTCGGCTTAAGGTGAGGGGGGCACTCACAGAAGGCCCTTTCCTCAAGATGAGACATGAAAATATTCGCAAAAACGGGACCCAAGGGGCTCCCTATCCCCACTCCATCCAACTGACGGTAAACTACCCCTTGAAAACTAAAAAAGTTATCCTTGACAGCCAAATTCAGAAGCTGCTCAAACTGTGCTCTGCCAAAGCCGTGAAAAAGTGAGTCCGGCTGTGGAAAAGCTTTATTTAAAATAATTGTAATGGTCTCATCCAAGGGGACATTTGTAAAGAGGGAAGATACATCAAAACTTGTCATAAACAAAGAATTCATATTAAACTTCTTAATTTCCGACACAAAAGAAAAACTATCCTTAACACTGTACAAGTTCACAGTAAATGATGATAACAGTGGGACAAGAAATTTGGCAAGTTTGTAATTAGCCAAAGGATAAGACGCTAAAATTGGGCGCAATGGAACACCGACTTTATGAACCTTAGGCAGACCATACATAAGGCCCAAATAAGAGCCTGAAACGTACAATTCATCATAAGTGGAGGAGTTAATAAACAATCATGTTTAAGCTTAAGCAAAACACGGTTAACCTTGTCTTCCAATCGCTGAATAATTTTAGAAACCTGTTCATCTACCTTAACAAATTTTAATGAATCGGAAAGAATATCAAGCATTTTTTTAATATAATCAGTTTTATTCATAACCACAACACCGCTACCCTTATCTGGTTTAGTAATAACAATAGATTCATTTACACCCAAGCTTTTTAAAATTTCACGGTCCTCCCTATGCAGAAAAATTGTAGAAAACTTAAAAGCTTTAATTTTAAAAACAATTCATGGGACAATTGGGAAATATGTTGTCTAACATTACCAAAATCATTAGCATCAACGGTTGGAAGAACTTCAGATCATGGGCTTATCCTTTCAAAATAAAATAAAAGTCAGCAGGTTTAAAACGCAAGTTGGGAAACTTGAACTTAAGGCCAAGAGACAAGAGAAAACCTTCACGCTTTGACAGGGTATAGTCAGATAAATTCCTAATGACCTGACCAGGATCTAGAAAATAAGGGCGAGATAGGTTTAACCTAAAAAGCTTGCGGTCATGAATCCGGGAAATAGAACGTACATATGAAAGGGAGGAAACATGAATATTAGACACTATGCACGCATAATCACAAAAAGAGACCAAGGCCTTCAACTGGCTTTTAAGAGCACAAATCTTGTTCGAAATATCATGCTTAAGCTTAAATTTGTAATTAATTTCATTGTTAAGATAATATACCAATGATGACCTATAAAACTCTGAAGAATAGAGTGAATTACGATACAGTTTGTAATAAATAAAATTAGGAAAGACGCCACTATTCCGGCAGATTTCTAAAAATTCAAGGTCTAATTCAATCTTCTTGAATTTTCTGACAGACTTTTCAAGTTTACGGTGGAGTCTCAAACCCTCTAGTCCATAACGCGTAGATACATATGAAATAGGATCCCTCCTAAGGAGACGAAATTTTACATTTAGGATAAAAACGAAGACGTAGAGCAAGAAAGTCATTATATTTGGCTGCAGCCGACGTTTCGGGCAACTCTACCCATTTTCAAGGCCTAATAAATAAAAAGCTAAAATTAATGCATGACAAAAAAAAAATATACGAATGTCAAAAACAAACTAATTCATAGCACAGAATAAAACCACTTAAAGAATAAAAATTAAAACAAGATTTGTGCTCTTAAAAGCCAGTTGAAGGCCTTGGTCTCTTTTTGTGATTATGCGTGCATAGTGTCTAATATTCATGTTTCCTCCCTTTCATATGTACGTTCTATTTCCCGGATTCATGACCGCAAGCTTTTTAGGTTAAACCTATCTCGCCCTTATTTTCTAGATCCTGGTCAGGTCATTAGGAATTTATCTGACTATACCCTGTCAAAGCGTGAAGGTTTTCTCTTGTCTCTTGGCCTTAAGTTCAAGTTTCCCAACTTGCGTTTTAAACCTGCTGACTTTTATTTTTATTTTGAAAGGATAGCCCATGATCTGAAGGTTCTTCCAACCGTTGATGCTAATGATTTTGGTAAGGTTAGACAACATATTTCCCAATTGTCCCATGAATTGTTTTTTAAAATTAAAGCTTTAAAGTTTTCTACAATTTTTCTGCATAGGGAGGACCGTGAAATTTTAAAAAGCTTGGGTGTAAATGAATCTATTGTTATTACTAAACCAGATAAGGGTAGCGGTGTTGTGGTTATGAATAAAACTGATTATATTAAAAAAATGCTTGATATTCTTTCCGATTCATTAAAATTTGTTAAGTAGATGAACAGGTTTCTAAAATTATTCAGCGATTGGAAGACAAGGTTAACCGTGTTTTGCTTAAGCTTAAACATGATTGTGTTATTAACTCCTCCACTTATGATGAATTGTACGTTTCAGGCTCTTATTTGGGCCTTATGTATGGTCTGCCTAAGGTTCATAAAGTCGGTGTTCATTGCGCCCAATTTTAGCGTCTTATCCTTTGGCTAATTACAAACTTGCCAAATTCTTGTCCCACTGTTATCATCATTTACTGTGAACTTGTACAGTGTTAAGGATAGTTTTCTTTTGTGTCGGAAATTAAGAAGTTTAATATGAATTCTTTGTTTATGACAAGTTTTGATGTATCTTCCCTCCTTACAAATGTCCCCTTGGATGAGACCATTACAATTATTTTAAATAAAGCTTTTCCACAGCCGGACTCACTTTTTCACGGCTTTGGCAGAGCACAGTTTGAGCAGTTTCTGAATTTGGCTGTCAAGGATAACTTTTTTAGTTTTCAAGGGGTAGTTTACCGTCAGTTGGATGGAGTGGGGATGGGGAGCCCCTTGGGTCCCGTTTTTGCGAATATTTTCATGTCTCATCTTGAGGAAAGGGCCTTCTGTGAGTGCCCCCCTCACCTTAAGCCGAATTTGTACAGACGTTATGTTGATGACACGTTTTGCTTTATTCCAAACGGATAATCAATCAGTTCAGTTTTTTAAATTTTTTGAACACACTTCATAAGAACATTATATTTACGCAGGAAAAGGAAGTTCAAGGTCTCTTCCTTTCCTTGATGTTTTGGTTTCCAAATCAGGCTCAACTGTTTTAACTTCTACATACCGGAAGTCTACTTTTACGGTTTAGGTTTTAATTTTATAGTTTTTGCGATTTTAATTACAAACTAAGTTCGATTCGCACTTTAGTGCATAGAGCTTATAATATTTGCTCAAACTTTGCTCTGCTTCATAATGAGTTTGAATTCCTTACTGATTTTTTCTTTAAAAATGGTTTTCCACGGGTTCTTGTACAAGGTATTATTGGTAAATTACTTAATAATGTTTATTCCCCCAAACTTATCCCAACGTATGATGTTCCTAAGAATTGTAAATATCTTGTTTTACCTGATCTCTACCAATTTAACACTTTTGTGAAAAGCAATTGTTGAGTGTGGTGAGGAAATTTTATTTCACACTGATTTTAAGGTTGCTTTTGTGAATAATAATACCCTTGAATGTTTTTTCCGTGTAAGGACAAAATCCCCCCTGCGATGAACTGTTCTGTCGTTTATTGTTTACCTGCCCTGGGTGTTCCCAGGGGAACTACGTTGGCAGCACAGTTCGTTCTTTGCAGGCAAGATTTTGCTCCCATATGGGTATTAGCCATAGGACAGGGAAAGTTTTATCTAAAAAGGAACAGTCTGCCATTAGAAATCATTCTGTTAAGTGTAAAGTTGATTTCCGTTAATAACTTTAAAATTCTTAAATCATTAAAATGTCCGTCCTCTCTCCGTATTTATGAATCTTTGTGCATTAAATTTCTGAACTCCAGCTTAAATATTGATTCTAGCTGTTACCCCTTTATATTAATTAGAATGCCTACCAACTAAATTTTTCTGTTTTTCCCCTTGACCCTGTCTCCTTTTCGCCTCAGTTGTTTGTGGATGTCAAGTGAGCATGGTATGTTTCGTGCACTTTTGCGTTTTTTCATTTAACTTTTTATTAGTGAAGTTTTTAACTAATTTGTTTGAATGTTTTTAGTTTTAAAGTTTTACTTTTATCATGTGTTATTTGTCATGTATATAATTTTTAATTTTTGTTTTTGGCTTATGCTTGTTTTACGCTTTTTAATTTTTATTCTTTAAGTGGTTTTATTCTGTGCTATGAATTAGTTTGTTTTTGACATTCGTATATTTTTTTTTGTCATGCATTAATTTTAGCTTTTTATTTATTAGGCCTTGAAAATGGGTAGAGTTGCCCGAAACGTCGGCTGCAGCCAAATATAATGACTTTCTTGCTCTACGTCTTCGTTTTTATCCTAAATGTAAAATTTCGTCTCCTTAGGAGGGATCCTATTTCATATGTATATATATATATATATATATATATATTAAATATTTGTCCTTCTATTCTCCAGCTGTTTACTTCGTTTAATTAGGAAATGTTTAAGAGGGACTTTGTTTATACCGCCTTACCTTCTCTCCATTTCCCTCAAGGTTTATTACTCCCCCTTAGACCTACTTTTTAACGGGATATATATATATATATATATATATATATATATATTATATAATATATATATATATATATATGAGAGAAGCGAGAGAGATTTGTACATATATAGGCTCACCTTTGCTTTCGATGGCTTCGGCCCGAATTGTTCATTCTGGAGAAGGTCAACTTTTAACCCCACCCTAGACCTACTTTTCAACGGAGATATATTATATATATATATATATATATATATTATATATATATATATATATATATATTATAATAAGAGAGAGGTGGGAAAAAGAAAGAGAGGATTTGTACATATATAGGCTCATCTTTGCTCTCGATGGCTTCGGCCGAATTGTTCATTCGGGTGAAGGCCAAACTTTTCACCTCGCCCTAGACCTACATTTTAACAGGAATATATATATATATATATATATATTATATTATATATAAGAAAAGAGAGAGAGCGTGCGAGATAGAGAGGGATTCCTGCTAGGATACCCTGGTTACCCATTTATCTACCAACCATGGAAGGACGCGCCGCCACCGGGTCTCGAACACGGCGCATATAATCGCGCATAGTTTTGTGTGCGTAATATTTTATTGGCGTATAGGCAGGTGTGTACGTATCCAAACGAAGTATACACTGTGCCAGATGGCTGATAATGCCTGGAGGCACTGGCTGATTAGGGGCCTATAAGACAGCGGGCGCTCAGCTAAAGTCTTAATATGCGCTTGGCTCCTGCCAGGCGAACACCTCTCTTCCTCTCTCTCCTTCTCTCTTTCTCTTGGGGGATAACTCCGCCTCCAAGTTGCATAACCCCTTGTTGCTCTTGCAACATCCCCCTCCCCCTTTGTCGCATAACATCTTCAATTCCCGTTGTTGCATAACCTTATGCAACATTGGTCAACATTTGCAATTGCATTGCACCCTCTCCTTTTGCGCCCATACTACTTGGGTCACTTCTGACCTCTTTGGGCATTTACTTTGTCAATGTAGTTAATTACAATTGCCAGATCACCTGAAGATCAGGGCCCCAGCCTTCTTTAGTTAGTCTTATAAGGCTAACTAACGAAAATATCACGACCTAACCAAGCCAATCGTCAAAGGGTACAGTTGACCTAACGATTGGTTAGGTTAAGTCGTGGTATTTCGTTAGTTAACCTTATAAGGCTAACTAACGAAGGCTGGGGGCCCTGATGTTCAGGTGATCCCAATTACTGTAGATGGTGAAATACTTAATTACAATTAGTAAAGTATTAATTACACTTACACTTACTCGGTAAAATATTAAATTACATTTACAAAGAATTGCATTTTTTTTAAATACACACTATTTAATTTAAATCATGCTTTCCTACCTAGGTACAGTATTTTGGTTACATTTTAGTTTTGCCCATCATCTTGATGAAACTACATATATTAGGTCAATAAAATGTACTTTTTTTTAACATTGCATGGAACTGTATTTTTCATCAAGCAGTTCTTGCTATGGACAGTTGGACGTATGTGGTGTGATATGGTCTAATGAAACCAAAGATAAGGCATTCATAAAATATTAATGTAAGCCAAAAGAACTGGCATTTATTTTATCAAATAAGGGCGAAAAACTGGCACTTAAGTTAGGAACATTTTGAAATAAATGGAACATTTATTTCAAATAAAAAGAATAACTTTTTATTTCAAAAGAAAGCTCCCTGAGACATGATGAGCAAGTAGAACACTTTTACCGATGAAGAAATAAGTACTAGATCATCTGCCTATATCAGATGATTAACACTCATTGTACCAAGATAGCAGCCTATTTTAAAAGTGTTCAGTACAATAGATAGATTATCCATATAAACATTGAATAAATAAGGGTATAATCAGGGCCGGCGCTAGGCTATATGCTGCCCTAGCGAACCGTGTATTTGTGCCCCCCCCCACTGTACAACAATAACGTGAAAATTACAACATCATTTTATTAATATAAAGAAACAAACTAATATATCATGAACAATACGGTAGTGTTATTTATATAAATAAACATCCAGATTACAAACTAAAATTTAACTTTTCGCGATTTCTGCTTTGCGAAAGCAGAAACGAGTTTCTTGCAGTCCATTCTTTGTGCGATGTCGTGTTCTATCGATAGCATAGATAGCCCAACGAGTCTTTCTTGCGCCATTGAAGAACGAGTTTATATTTTAATTAGTTTCAGTTTGGAAAAACTGCGTTCACCACTGGCTACGGAAACTGTAGGGTTAAGATTATTCGGAGTGCAATGCATACGTTAGGGACACTATCTGTAAGAGTATTTTTGCAAATATAATGAATGACATCTTTGGGTGATTAATTATTTGGCACATGTGCAATTGCTTGCAATTCATCACACAAATCTGCAGCATCGATGTCTTTTGAGTCTCCATGCTGTAATGCTTCCTCAAGCTTCACGCAGTGTTCCATAATTTTATTTGGTGTATCATTCCGTAAATTGTTAATATTGTATAGGAAGCCAAACACCGAACTAATATGATACAGCTGAGTGAATCTGTCATCAACCGACTGTATTGCAGTGTCAAGGACTGCAAAATAAAACTTCACTCTGAATCTATCTTTCGGATTCTGGACAGGCTCATCGTGTGGTTCATATGCGAATTGTTTCTTCTTTCTCCTGATATAAACCGGCTCTGGCTCAAACTGTGCCGCTATATCTAACTCCTCAGCCAGTTCACGTGCATCTACCAGTTTGTTTTCAAATCCTTTCTCAATTCTGGCTCCTACTAGATACAGCTTTGTTTCCTTCAATTTACTCAATGTATCATGTACGTCAAATTCCTTTGCTTGAAGTTGATTGTTGGTGAGGTTTACCTCAAACAGAATGTCATACCACACGACTAAGGAAACAACAAACTTGAAACTGCGAATAGCCTTTGCCAGAGCTCTTGCATCTACTCGTGAACTATTTCCAGAAGATCCCGTTCGGGTAACGTCCTCAAATATTTCAATCAGTGCATCGTAAAGATCACCTAGCTGATAACGAAGAGGTTTCAGTGGCCTCAGTTCGACTTTCCCACCTTGTATCACTTAACCCTTTAAGGACGAAATGTACAAATTGCTAACATTTCAAATACACGTATTCATAACTTGACCCTACAAAAAATTCAGGGCTTAAAGGGTTAATGGTTCCGGTTCTATACATTCATTACTATTGGCTGAATCTACTTCGCGGAGAGGGACAGCCGTTGTTGGTAAAATAGTGGGATCAGTATCTCGAGAAACGGAAGCCTTCGGTACATCTTTTGAACTGTCATCTTGTGGTTTAGGGCGAAGATACTTCAAAAACGACCCCTCAATTTCTTTTTGTTATTTTTCTTTCTCGGCCTTCCGTTTACGATTCTGTGCCCCAGACACTGTTTTCGTCTGTCTGCTATTTTAGGTCACAGTCAAACTTCAGTCTTCAGTGAAATTTCAAATTTGTACCTAGAAAAAAGTAAAACATCATTGAATTATCCACCAGGGGTATAAATTTTTTTTTGCCACAAACGCAGTATCGAAACTCCAAAAATTGTCACAAATTTCATTACAACACACACACACACACACACACACACATATATATATATATATATATATAATATCATACCATATCTCATTATATGCTAAGCAAGATACTTTGAAAGTTAAGCAATCACATACAGTATAATGCTAATGCAAAATTATGCTAGAATCTGAATTCATTGTTCCATTGAAATAGTGCTTAATATTGGTACAGACTCATTAAACATGTTTGGCAAAAATGTTTGGCAAAAATGTTGTCCTCTGTATTGTGTTGCCCTAGGCGACCACCTAGTTCACCTAATGGTTAAACCGGCCCTGTGTATAATATCTCTCCCTGCCTGACACCATTGGTTACAGAACATGGCTCCGAATTGACCCCACCGGCTAGGGTTGCTTTGTCTCGCATTCTGCGAGACAAAGTTTTTTCTGAGGTTTTTTTGAAGACCAATTTTTTTTTAAATTGAAACGATTTCTTCAACGGTTACAACAAACAAAATTAGAAATTTTTTATTAAAACAATGCTTAATAATGCTTGATTTTTTTTATCAAATGCGGGACGTCTGGCAACCCTACCCGACCCCATTTTTCAACCATTGTCTGGTGATTATTCCAGAATATTAATATCGGACCAAGTAACCAGGTACATTATGATTTACAAGTTTTGTAAATAATTTGTCATGAATGACCTTAGAGGCATCAAAGAAGCACAAAAATACATTGGTATCTATAATAAATTTTGTATTTACAGACCATCTCTTTTGAGGCATATACAGTATGGTGGATCACTTTTCACTTTTTTTTAAAAATTATAGCTGGTCGAAGTTTTTCCCATGATTTGGTTCAGTGGAAGTACACTGACACCATTTTTACCGAAATCGATCAATATTTAGGGGTCGCGCATCGACCTTGAAAATTTCAATTTTGGAAATTTGGCCAAATTGACAATTTTTTACTGAATAAAGATAAATCATCAAATGACCATATTTTCTGAATCCTCTCAGTGAAGGAAATCCTCTCAGATACTTACCAAGTTGATAGGACAAGTGGTTTAGAAGTTATACTCACCTTGAGATAGCATTAAAATTTAAAATACCGTATTTGTCCCCGTACCTCCATATGCTGTCTGCCATTGTCTGCTTTTTAGGATAAGATAAAACGAATAAGGAAAGATCAAATGTATTTTGTATTAAAACGGTTTACCGATATCACTAAAGGCACTTACTCCGGTGCCCCTAACTAGGTTAAAAAACTGAATGAATCGTGGTTAGAACACACGTCATCTTAAGGCGTGCGCCATGTACTCTCTCTGCTAACTCCCTTTCCCTCTGCGCTACGTCATCTTGGCAAGTGACGACTTCTTGAAGTCACCGAGTTCTTTCCGGCTCTTTTTCACGAGCTGAAGAAGACCCTGCAGCTGTGACTCGTCTTTTGTGACAGTGTTCGCGTAATCTTCTATCAGTTTTATCCCTCTCTCTGCCACATCGTTGGTAACTTTCAGATGCGAGATGACATTCTTCAGATCACAGTAGTTCTTATCTTGATCTCACTTATTCACCGGCAGAGTGAGCCACGTAGACGCGCACACCTGCAGGCCTGTGAACACGAACCACGATGACTCATCGATCAGGTCCGGAAGGCGCGTCGTGTCATCAACCGAGACGTTGTCATACGTGAAGTCCTCGGGCACAGCGAGGCGGCACAGCTTCTTTGCCATCTCGTGCTTCACAGTGTCTTCCACTTTGTCACTGCAGAGGGCGAAAACGACAGTCTGAGGCCTCAGATACCACAAGTGCCGCCTGATCACTGCCAGTGAAGCCTCTGCAATCTCGCGATCCACAGCGCTGTACTGCAGAAGACGCTGGTACAACACAAGGTCATTCAGCGGGGCATCAGCTGCGACAGGAGCCGCCAGCCAGGCAGGTGCGTAGAGGAGTGCAGTAAATAGTACCACTCTCTGAAGTTTCTGTACCAGCTCGTCGTCGACTCCAGCTGACCGCTGAACATCAGGAGCTTCGTGTAGTAGATGATCTGAAACGAATACGCACTGTGATGTATAAATACCGATACCACTCCATATAAGTTTGTTTAATGGTAAATTATTTATCTTATTTTTTTCTGGTAGGGACTTCAAATGGCTGTTTGCAGAAGGCAATACAATATTTAACTTCTAATTCAAAATACCAACCTTGGCCATCCACCTCGAATGATGGTAGGCTCCTGGGCGCATGAAGTGTGTGCCACGACGTGGCTGGGCCCCGAGTACCAGGAGTGTAATCTCTACCACTTCTCGGTAGTCTTCTCTGACAAGACCAGAAGCGGTGCCGAGGAACTTGACTGCCTCATCTCGGAGCCCCATCAGCCACGTCACCTCCGCCAAATGCTCGATCTCCAGCTCGCGATAAGTCGAGAGGTCGAGCTTGTCCCACTTGAAAGGGGAGTTATGAAAATATTGCGTGAAAACGACTGAAGTTTCCCTTTTCGACTGCTATTAACATCATTAGTAGAAGGACGCTGATATCTCAATTGCTCTGAAGGCAAAAAATCATTGGAGAAAACAAATGCGCCTTAGACTTGAAATTCACCTTCTCCTCAGATACTGGAACAAAGGTTCAGTTGGTGCTGTGGTTCTTCCAAACGCGTTGATGACCACTGCCCCCATGATGAGCTCCATAACGTGATGGCGACAGCCCAGCTGGAAGAGCGGTTTACCAAGCATGTTCTCCAGCCGGACCACCGCACCCTGCACCCTCCCCGTATTGGAGGAAGTTGTGTCGAAGCACAGTCCAATCACGTTGGTCTCGCATCCCCAGTCTTTGAGAGCACGAAAGGTCGCCTGGGCTTGGGACAGACCGGTGCCGTCAGCAACAGTCGGAACAGCCAGCAACTTTCCTTCTGTGCATTGGGGAGCTCCGGAGATGAGAATCGCCTGGCGGTGCTCCAATGATCCAAGAGAGTCCTGAAACGTATGTCATACATGCCAATCCATTATTGTCCACTGGAATATGTCAATCCACTGTCGTCACTGGAACATGTTAATTCACTGTCGTCCACGGTGAGGGCAAAACTGACCTTGATTACTTTACCGTCCCAGTGGACGACAGCATGCCTTGGAGATACGAAGGATTTCTGCACAGCTGTCGACACTTCAAAACGATGTGCCACTCTTCCACGGCGAGACGTGTCCTTCGAGATACTGAATTTGTCCAGGTCTCCGGGCGGATCTGCCGAACGTAGGACTGCCACCACGACACTTGCCACCTATGTGCGAAATTGAAAGGAAATTGACAAGGATGCGTATGGTTTTTATGTGACAAAATAATCACTAAATTTTCCGTCGTTACGTCTATTATATCTTTGTCAAGGAAAGATCATTACTGATATATACACACCTGATTATTGGACATCCGGAAGCGATCAGCCACTTCAATAACAGCCGGTGCATTGAGGATGCGGTGAGGAAGGCTGATTGATACAGTTGATTCTCTCGACTGTCGGTATGGTGGTTCTAGCTGTGATTCGGAGTTGCTCGATGATCTGCTTTTCTATAGATTCATCGTCGCTCTCAGCTTCAGTTCCTAATTTCGTTTTTGAGGTGCCTGGCTCATCACGAGATTGTTGTCTTGAGAGTTGCCGTTTTCTCTTGACAACGAACACTTTATCATTCCCACTCATTGTTGCCTGGCGCAGGCCCCGTTGATCCTCATAAAATTTAATATCTTCTTGTTTGTTGTTGTCTGAGAGCAGTCGACTTTTCTGTATCTCTTCAATAGCATCGGGAGCTCCGATGTCCCAGAGCTTGTTCAGATTTTCTGAAAACTTCTCCCTGCCTTTTCCCGCGTCACTGTCTCTCATCTTGCTCTTCTGCAGCGAGCGCCACTCTTCCCACAGTAACTCCAGTTTTCTTTCGCAGTTACGCCTCGTGATCGTCTTTATACGTGCCATGTTCCAAAATGCCATAACATTGGCCACCGTGTCTTTTACGGCGGCCTTCCTGTCAGTAGTTTCCTGCTTGGCATACTAGAAGTAGTACTGGAGAACTTGATGGGTGGTTGGCAATTTGGCACCACCGATCGAGGAAGATGGCTGACCATTTAAGAAGACGCCCGTGGCTGACCTTAGAGAAGGTGGTGCTGTTGTTGCTGCTTTCTCTTTTCCAGAATAAGTAACTTTCAGAGTCTTCTCACTCCTGGTTGTTAACAGTTTATCCATTGTACTAAAGTCTAGACTTATCAAACGAATCAATTGACACAGTTGATCTGTAAAAACCAACTGTGATTAGTAAAAATATTGGTCATAGACATAGCGTGTGTGTGTAATTGGGATTTTAGGATGCGCCAGCTACTGATGCTATGATTACGTCCATAACGGGGGACAAATACGGTTTTTAAAATTTTAATGTTATTTCTAGGTGAGTGTAACTTCTAAACCACTTGTCCGATCAACTTGGTAAGTATCTGAGAGGATTTCTTTCACTGAGAGATTCAGAAAATATGGTCATTTGATGATTTATCTTTATTCAGTAAAAAATTGTCAATTTGGCCAAATTTCCAAAATTGAAATTTTCAAGGTCGATGCGCGACCCCTAAATATTGATCGATTTTAGTAAAAATGGTGTCAGTGTACTTCCACTGAACCAAATCATGGGAAAAACTTTGACCAGCTATAATTTTTTAAAAAAAGTGAAAAGTGATCCACCCTAATATACAGTATATACTACAGGGAATCTGTGTAAATAGGGATTCCATGAAATCCCTAAAATGTTTAGGGATTTCATGTAAGGTTAAGTTGTCATATTTTCATTAAACCTGCAGGAAAATTATTGAATCCTGGTTAGGTCAACTGTACGCATTTGATGATTGGTTAGATTAAGTCGTGATATTTTCATTAAAACTAATGAAAATATCATGACTTAACCTTCATGAAATCCCTGAACATTTTAGAGATTCCCTGTAATATATACACATGTCAGTACCATGGTTTTTTTTAAACCAAATTGGTTATCACTAGTATACAGGTTACATTCAAGTCTATTAGTGAGTATATGGTAATTATTCGTTTTTTGACCCAGTCTCTTTTTATAATGAGAGCAAACTTTTCTGGTCAATTTTGAGGTGTTCTGCACGAATCTGCCATCCGTTTCCTGTGCAAATGCGTAGTTTTCGAGATATCGTCATCTTGAAAACTACGCATTTGCACAGGAAACGGATGGCAGTTTCGTACAAAACACCTCAAAATTAACCAGAAAAGTTTGCACTCGTCATTTTCGTTTAAACTAATGAATTTAAACGAAAATATCATGACTTAACCTAACCAATCATCAAGGGCGTACAGTTGACCTAACTGGTGTCACGTACTGAACTGTCCGCAAAACATTAGGACCGATCAATTTGTGATGTGTGATCTTTACGGGGGCGCAGCCCCCGTACCCCCGAGACCTAAATTATACAAATGATAGTGTAATAACATGTGCCAACATTGCATGGGTAGTCCGCTAAATTTCGCGTGCCCTTAAACTGAAATGACACACGGTTATTTTTAGGATTTTTTTACAGCACCTAAAGACCTTCTGGTCTTTTCTTAAAATACAAGCACTATTGCATTTAGGGCAGGTCACGGATGTCTTAATTATTCTGTGATTGAAAAAAAGGTCTAAACTCTTGTCTTCATCGAGGGCAATATGGCGGATCACGTCTTCAAAATCAAATATGCATAACTGACACGTCATACTTCTAGTCACAAAAACCCAAACTGAACAGACGAAAAATTGCTAAAAATGATTTACTTGTTAAACAGGACAAATTGAATTACGCAGAAGTAGCCAGATTCACCAAAAATAAGAAATATTCACCAAATACTCGATATATATATATATATATATATATATATATATATATATATTGAAAAAATACCAAAAATAGGAAATATATTTTAATAAAAAAACACATTTTATACAAATTTGCACAAGATAATATATATATTTTCTTATTCAGTTTTGATTGGTTATTCAATATATATTGCTGTTATAGCTGGGTGTGACTGGGTCAAAAAACGAATAATAACCGAGTATATATTCAAAACCTTAGACATAATACTGACCAAAGCTATTGGCCTATAGTTATCTATACTATTGATTTTACCCCTTTTTTATCTTTTAGTACTGCCACTATAAAAACGGATAACATTGTATCTGGCAAAACACCACGTATCAATAAACCTGTAAAGCACAAAGCTAAAACAAGCACTAATCTATCACTACCAAATTTCAGATGTTCACCAGAAATACCATCAATACCGCATGATTTGTTAAAATCTAAACATTTTATGGCCTGTTTAGTCTCAAATACACTATAGGTAGCATACACTATAGGTAGCATCACAGTTAATATCATTGCTCCCTTTTTATCTTTTAGTACTGCCACTATAAAAACGGATAACATTGTATCTGGCAAAACACCATGTATCAGTAAACCTGTAAAGCACAAAGCTAACACAAGCACTAATCTATCGTCAGCCAGATTTTGTACTTCATTCATCAGCCAGATTCTATATTAAACGGACGCATTTCTTGAGCTCTCTGATATTGCATCTACATTTGTATATTGCTGAGAATTTTGATTTTGGATAGTTTTGAATTTTATATACTTGCGTTTAAATTTACGTTGTTATAGTTAATTGAATATTAGTGGTTTTTAGCGATTTAGAAGTTTTCATAGCGTGCCGGCCTAATTTAACTTATACCTGTGACGATTTAAACTAATTTTTAACTGCTCGATGCCGTCGCAAAAGCGTCGTGTTAGGTGTAGGGTAAACCGGTGGTATTCGGAATTTAAGGATTATAACGGCGGTCCAATGGCGATTACCGAGAGATCAGTTTTTCTTTTGCGAGTTCATGGAGGAATTAGTTGACATAAAACGCAGTGTACGTGAGGTAGTGGAAAGACTTGCAACGCTTGAGGGCAAGGGTAGGGTTACGGTTGACGGAAGCCGAACCAACACTAACGTTGAAGACGTTAGTAATTTGAAGGGTGAGGTGCGTAACCTAGTTTCTAGTTTAGGTAGTTTGTCGGGAAGGTTAGATAGTTGAGGAAGAGGTTAAGGTTAGTCCGATAGTAGTAGATAGCGAGGGATTTAGAGAGGATAAAGGTGGAGCTAGGCCGCGTACGTTAGGTGATAGGAATCCCCCCCCCCCTTATCTAGGTTTCGAACCCTTTCGCCCATTTGGAAAGGGACGTGAATGAGGGGAAACTATTTTAATTGGGGACTCTTTAGTCCGCCACATGGACAAAGAGTTCGTTAAACGGAATCCAACGAAGAGGACGAGGGTCTGTCTCCCAGGGGCCGGGGTTGACAGACGAAGTGGATAGGATTGACGTTGCCTTCCGTCACTCAATGTTGGTGACGATGGTAGGAGGCAACGACTCGTATAGGCCCGATACGAGAGTGCCTGACCTTTTGGAGAGAGATAGGGGGTTAATTAGGTCCCTGAAGGCGAGGTCAGATAGGTCTTTAGTTCTAGGTATTACCCCTAGGCACGTGTTGGGTCTTACAATTACGTCAAAAACAATATTTTTGAATAACAAATTAGAAGAGATTTGCGCTGAGGAAAATGTACCCTTCGTAAAGCTGTGGTCCGAATTAAGTGATCCTAGCCTTTTTATAAAAGATGGGGGTGCATTTTAATGAAATAGGTAATGCTAGGCTAGGTAGGTTAATAGACGAAAACGTGCGAAAGCTGTATAGGTCGAAGCCTTCTTTAAACGTTGTGGGTCCGGGAAACGCGGGCCCGATGTAATAAATAGCTTGAAACTCGGGCCCGTGGTAAAAAATAACTTAAACGTCTTTTATTGTAACGCGCGTAGTATTTGAAATAAATTAAATGAATTTAAGGCGATAATTTATTCCGGCAACTATGATGTAGTTGCTATCACTGAAACTTGGTTAAATACCGTGACTCGGGACTTGTTGGGGGAACTTGATATACCGGGTTTTAAACTCTACTAATGATAGGTTACATAGGTTTGGTGGAGGCGTTTTGCTGTACATTCGTAATTCCCTTAGGGCTATCGAGGTTTAGATTTTCCGGCAGCAATTAATGCGATGTGTGTTGAAGTTAAGGCGCGTAGTATTAGTTTTAATTGTTGTTTATAGACCTCCCGTTCAACCCCTCGATACAGATGCAAGATTTTACTCACTTGGTAATTTTATTGACAATCGAAATAGTATAATTGTCGGAGACTAACTGCCCTAATGTTAATTACGAGAATTTTACTGGTAATGAGGAGGGTTTGAGATTGGTTGAGTTTATGGACGATAACTTTTTACGACAGTTAGTTACCGAACCAACGCGCGGTGACAATATTTTAGATTTGGTGATGACGAACGGCGAGAATATAGTCGAAGGTTTAGAAGTAGGCGAGAGTTTAGGATGTAGTGATCATCAAATTCTTAGATTTAAGTTAACGATAAAAAATACCCAGGATAGTAACGTAATAGAAGTCCCTGATTTTCGTAGGGCTAATTTTGATAGTTTTGCTGATAGGATGAGTAGTGGACTGGGATAACTTATTTATGGGCAATGACACAAATTTGCATTGGATGGCGTTTAAAGAAAGTTTTAGGAATATTGAAAGCGAGTTTATTCGTCGTAGGCCCAAGCGCGCTAGAAATCGTGGTAGGCCGAAGTGGTGGACTAGGGAAATAGGCGAGTTTATAAACGAGCGTAATAGAGCGTATAGACTTAGTAAGCGCAATGGCATGGCAACTAACTTTAAGATATATCGAGCTTAGACGTCAGGTTAAAATATCAGTTATGAATGCCAAGCGTAATTTAGAGATACTTATAGCTGCGGATAGGAAACATAATCCAAAAAAGTTTTTTGAATATGTAAATAATCGTACGTAAGCCAGTAAAAGATAACATAGGCCCTCTAGTGGATGTTAATGGCGCTTTGGCTTCTGACGCTCAGGCGATGGCGGGTATTTTCAAACTTTTTTGCAAGTTTTTACCGTAGAAGACGTAAATAATGTCCCCGACGTGGACGATATCGTTCCATTTAGTAGCGAGACTATTTTGGATGAAATAACTGTTTACGAGGCTGAGATTGCGCATTATATCGATAGGCTAAAAGTTAGCAAGGCTCCAGGCCCTGACTCTCTTTATCTCCCAGACATTTGAAAGAAGTTATCGTAGGCCCCTTAACGAAGATTTTTAATCAGTCACTCGAAACGGGGATTATTCCTGAAGATTTCAAATTAGCTAACGTCACGCCTATTTTTAAAAAAGGCGACCGCGCAATAGCTAGCAATTATAGGCCCATTAGCTTAACGTCAATTGTCGGTAAACTTTTGGAATCCGTAGTTAGGGATCGTATTATCGATCACTTAGAAAGTAGAGATTTGATTAATAGTAGTCAGCATGGGTTTCGACGCCATAGGTCTTTAATTAATTTGTTCGAATTTTATAACGAAATAGTGCGCGAATACGATAGGCATAGAGCAGCTGACGTTATTTATTTAGATTTTAAAAAGGCGTTCGATACAGTTCTGCATAGGAGACTAATTGCGAAGGTTAAAGCGCACGGTATACGCGGTCAGGTAGCTAACTGGTTAGAAGAATGGCTTCGTGCTAGGAGGCAGAGGGTCGTAGTTAATGGTAGTGAATCCGGGTGGTTAGATGTAGGTAGCGGTGTCCCACAGGGTTCAGTGTTAGGCCCATTGCTATTCGTAATTTACGTTAACGACATAGATGTAGGATTGACTAGTAACGTGTCAAAATTCGCGGACGATACTAAAATAGGCGGTAAGGTTGTTAACGAGGACGATAGAAATAGGATCCAAGACGATGTAAATAGGATTATGGAGTGGACAGATAAGTGGCAGATGCAATTTAACGTAGACAAATGTAAAGTTTTGCATGTAGGTTCTCAACAATAATTACATGTACACGATGGATGATAGGGAGTTATCGAGCGTTGACGAGGAAGTAGATTTAGGCGTACGCGTATCTAGGGATTTAAAGGTTAGGAACCAGTGCCTGGAGTCTTGCGCAAAAGCTAATAGGATGTTAGGCTTCATAGCTTGTAATTTCGAATTTAATTTAATCGAAGGATATTATATTGCCCCTTTACAAGTCCCTAGTCAGGCCTCATTTAGAATATGCCGTTCAGTTTTGGTGCCCGTACTTGCGTGAGGATATTGTAGAAAGGGTTTAACGTCGTTCCACGAAACTGATTCAGTCATTGCGCAATAAGCCTTATGGAGATAGGATTAAAGAGTTAGACCTGTATTCACTGAACTAGGAGATTAAGGGGGGAGCTTATTGAAGTTTTCAAAATCGTTAATAACATCGATAACGTAAATTTTGACGTTGTTCACTTTCGATAATAGTAATACTCGTAATAACGGATTTAAGTTGCGTGGCAGACATTTCATTACTAATATCGCTAAAACTTCTTTACGTTTAAAGTAACTGATAAATGGAATAATCTTCCCGCGTCAGTCGTTCATTCTACCAGCGTTAATGTGTTTAAGAACCGTCTTGACAGACATTTTAAAATATTAACGTTGCTTAAAATAAAAAAAATCAGTTAGCAACAGGAGCTCTGGTGGTGGTGCTCGAGGATGAGTCTGTTGACGATAAATGCCAGCTTGTGACATGCCAGCGTGTGATGCCAGCAATAAAATTATAAAAAAAAAAAAAAAAAAAAATTAGGTTAACACGAGCGTAGATGTAGCTCGTAGCGTAAACTAACCCACTTTTTGTTTAACTTCACCTACTTTTTTTTTTTCTTATCTCCTTACTTTGCATATCTGTAACTTTCCTTGCATGTTTGTAGTTTGCATGGTATGACAGTGAGGTAACTGTTTTTGCATGGTTTGTAAGAGTTCTTATTTTATTTCTTTTCGTCTTTCACCCCTCTCCTATTATCTCCGACTATTTTTCTGACTTGTCGGCAGTGGCCGGCGGATGATGGTGTCTTTTTTTCTCTTTCTGAATAAATGTTAACTCACGAGTGATAGGTGTTCCTCCTTACTTAACCCTTATTCTCTTCTTTTCTCTTAACCCCCTATTCTTTCCTTTCTCTCGGGCTAACTTAGAGTGGATCTTAGGGTCTTTGTTAGCCTTAGCTTCTGTAGATCTGTAGTCTCAAATACACTAACTCTTATGTCTGGTCTCTAGGTAGTATCACAGTTAATATCATTGCTCCCTTTTTATCTTTTAGTACTGCCACTATAAAAACGGATAACATTGTATCTGGCAAAACACCACGTATCAATAAACCTGTAAAGCACAAAGCTAAAAAAAGCACTAATCTATCACTACCAAATTTCAGATGTTCACCAGAAATACCATCAATACCGCATGGTTTGTTAAAATCTAAACATTTTATGGCCTGTTTAGTCTCAAATACACTATAGGTAGCATACACTATAGGTAGCATCACAGTTAATATCATTGCTCCCTTTTTATCTTTTAGTACTGCCACTATAAAAACGGATAACATTGTATCTGGCAAAACACCATGTATCAGTAAACCTGTAAAGCACAAAGCTAACACAAGCACTAATCTATCGTCAGCCAGATTTTGTACTTCATTCATCAGCCAGATTCTATATTAAACGGACGCATTTCTTGAGCTCTCTGATATTGCATCTACATTTGTATATTGCTGAGAATTTTGATTTTGGATAGTTTTGAATTTTATATACTTGCGTTTAAATTTACGTTGTTATAGTTAATTGAATATTCGTGGTTTTTAGCGATTTAGAAGTTTTCATAGCGTGCCGGCCTAATTTACCTTATACCTGTGACGATTTAAACTAATTTTTAACTGCTCGATGCCGTCGCAAAAAGCGTCGTGTTAGGTGTAGGGTAAACCGGTGGTATTCGGAATTTAAGGATTATAACGGCGGTCCAATGGCGATTACCGAGAGATCAGTTTTTCTTTTGCGAGTTCATGGAGGAATTAGTTGACATAAAACGCAGTGTACGTGAGGTAGTGGAAAGACTTGCAACGCTTGAGGGCAAGGGTAGGGTTACGGTTGACGGAAGCCGAACCAACACTAACGTTGAAGACGTTAGTAATTTGAAGGGTGAGGTGCGTAACCTAGTTTCTAGTTTAGGTAGTTTGTCGGGAAGGTTAGATAGTTGAGGAAGAGGTTAAGGTTAGTCCGATAGTAGTAGATAGCGAGGGATTTAGAGAGGATAAAGGTGGAGCTAGGCCGCGTACGTTAGGTGATAGGAATCCCCCCCCCCTCTTATCTAGGTTTCGAACCCTTTCGCCCATTTGGAAAGGGACGTGAATGAGGGGGAAACTATTTTAATTGGGGACTCTTTAGTCCGCCACATGGACAAAGAGTTCGTTAAACGGAATCCAACGAAGAGGACGAGGGTCTGTCTCCCAGGGGCCGGGGTTGACAGACGAAGTGGATAGGATTGACGTTGCCTTCCGTCACTCAATGTTGGTGACGATGGTAGGAGGCAACGACTCGTATAGGCCCGATACGAGAGTGCCTGACCTTTTGGAGAGAGATAGGGGGTTAATTAGGTCCCTGAAGGCGAGGTCAGATAGGTCTTTAGTTCTAGGTATTACCCTAGGCACGTGTTGGGTCTTACAATTACGTCAAAAACAATATTTTTGAATAACAAATTAGAAGAGATTTGCGCTGAGGAAAATGTACCCTTCGTAAAGCTGTGGTCCGAATTAAGTGATCCTAGCCTTTTTATAAAAGATGGGGGTGCATTTTAATGAAATAGGTAATGCTAGGCTAGGTAGGTTAATAGACGAAAACGTGCGAAAGCTGTATAGGTCGAAGCCTTCTTTAAACGTTGTGGGTCCGGGAAACGCGGGCCCGATGTAATAAATAGCTTGAAACTCGGGCCCGTGGTAAAAAATAACTTAAACGTCTTTTATTGTAACGCGCGTAGTATTTGAAATAAATTAAATGAATTTAAGGCGATAATTTATTCCGGCAACTATGATGTAGTTGCTATCACTGAAACTTGGTTAAATACCGTGACTCGGGACTTGTTGGGGAACTTGATATACCGGGTTTTAAACTCTACTAATGATAGGTTACATAGGTTTGGTGGAGGCGTTTTGCTGTACATTCGTAATTCCCTTAGGGCTATCGAGGTTTAGATTTTCCGGCAGCAATTAATGCGATGTGTGTTGAAGTTAAGGCGCGTAGTATTAGTTTTAATTGTTGTTTATAGACCTCCCGTTCAACCCCTCGATACAGATGCAAGATTTTACTCACTTGGTAATTTTATTGACAATCGAAATAGTATAATTGTCGGAGACTAACTGCCCTAATGTTAATTACGAGAATTTTACTGGTAATGAGGAGGGTTTGAGATTGGTTGAGTTTATGGACGATAACTTTTTACGACAGTTAGTTACCGAACCAACGCGCGGTGACAATATTTTAGATTTGGTGATGACGAACGGCGAGAATATAGTCGAAGGTTTAGAAGTAGGCGAGAGTTTAGGATGTAGTGATCATCAAATTCTTAGATTTAAGTTAACGATAAAAATACCCAGGATAGTAACGTAATAGAAGTCCCTGATTTTCGTAGGGCTAATTTTGATAGTTTTGCTGATAGGATGAGTAGTGGACTGGGATAACTTATTTATGGCAATGACACAAATTTGCATTGGATGGCGTTTAAAGAAAGTTTTAGGAATATTGAAAGCGAGTTTATTCGTCGTAGGCCCAAGCGCGCTAGAAATCGTGTGTAGGCCGAAGTGGTGGACTAGGGAAATAGGCGAGTTTATAAACGAGCGTAATAGAGCGTATAGACTTAGTAAGCGCAATGGCATGGCAACTAACTTTAAGATATATCGAGCTTAGACGTCAGGTAAAAATATCAGTTATGAATGCCAAGCGTAATTTAGAGATACTTATAGCTGCGGATAGGAAACATAATCCAAAAAAGTTTTTTGAATATGTAAATAATCGTACGTAAGCCAGTAAAAGATAACATAGGCCCTCTAGTGGATGTTAATGGCGCTTTGGCTTCTGACGCTCAGGCGATGGCGGGTATTTTCAAAACTTTTTTGCAAGTTTTTACCGTAGAAGACGTAAATAATGTCCCCGACGTGGACGATATCGTTCCATTTAGTAGCGAGACTATTTTGGATGAAATAACTGTTTACGAGGCTGAGATTGCGCATTATATCGATAGGCTAAAAGTTAGCAAGGCTCCAGGCCCTGACTCTCTTTATCTCCCAGACATTTGAAAGAAGTTATCGTAGGCCCCTTAACGAAGATTTTTAATCAGTCACTCGAAACGGGGATTATTCCTGAAGATTTCAAATTAGCTAACGTCACGCCTATTTTTAAAAAAGGCGACCGCGCAATAGCTAGCAATTATAGGCCCATTAGCTTAACGTCAATTGTCGGTAAACTTTTGGAATCCGTAGTTAGGGATCGTATTATCGATCACTTAGAAAGTAGAGATTTGATTAATAGTAGTCAGCATGGGTTTCGACGCCATAGGTCTTTAATTAATTTGTTCGAATTTTATAACGAAATAGTGCGCGAATACGATAGGCATAGAGCAGCTGACGTTATTTATTTAGATTTTAAAAAGGCGTTCGATACAGTTCTGCATAGGAGACTAATTGCGAAGGTTAAAGCGCACGGTATACGCGGTCAGGTAGCTAACTGGTTAGAAGAATGGCTTCGTGCTAGGAGGCAGAGGGTCGTAGTTAATGGTAGTGAATCCGGGTGGTTAGATGTAGGTAGCGGTGTCCCACAGGGTTCAGTGTTAGGCCCATTGCTATTCGTAATTTACGTTAACGACATAGATGTAGGATTGACTAGTAACGTGTCAAAATTCGCGGACGATACTAAAATAGGCGGTAAGGTTGTTAACGAGGACGATAGAAATAGGATCCAAGACGATGTAAATAGGATTATGGAGTGGACAGATAAGTGGCAGATGCAATTTAACGTAGACAAATGTAAAGTTTTGCATGTAGGTTCTCAACAATAATTACATGTACACGATGGATGATAGGGAGTTATCGAGCGTTGACGAGGAAGTAGATTTAGGCGTACGCGTATCTAGGGATTTAAAGGTTAGGAACCAGTGCCTGGAGTCTTGCGCAAAAGCTAATAGGATGTTAGGCTTCATAGCTTGTAATTTCGAATTTAAATCGAAGGATATTATATTGCCCCTTTACAAGTCCCTAGTCAGGCCTCATTTAGAATATGCCGTTCAGTTTTGGTGCCCGTACTTGCGTGAGGATATTGTAGAAAGGGTTTAACGTCGTTCCACGAAACTGATTCAGTCATTGCGCAATAAGCCTTATGGAGATAGGATTAAAGAGTTAGACCTGTATTCACTGAACTAGGAGATTAAGGGGGGAGCTTATTGAAGTTTTCAAAATCGTTAATAACATCGATAACGTAAATTTTGACGTTGTTCACTTTCGATAATAGTAATACTCGTAATAACGGATTTAAGTTGCGTGGCAGACATTTCATTACTAATATCGCTAAAAACTTCTTTACGTTTAAAGTAACTGATAAATGGAATAATCTTCCCGCGTCAGTCGTTCATTCTACCAGCGTTAATGTGTTTAAGAACCGTCTTGACAGACATTTTAAAAATATTAACGTTGCTTAAAATAAAAAAAATCAGTTAGCAACAGGAGCTCTGGTGGTGGTGCTCGAGGATGAGTCTGTTGACGATAAATGCCAGCTTGTGACATGCCAGCGTGTGATGCCAGCAATAAAATTATAAAAAAAAAAAAAAAAAAAAATTAGGTTAACACGAGCGTAGATGTAGCTCGTAGCGTAAACTAACCCACTTTTTGTTTAACTTCACCTACTTTTTTTTTTTTTCTTATCTCCTTACTTTGCATATCTGTAACTTTCCTTGCATGTTTGTAGTTTGCATGGTATGACAGTGAGGTAACTGTTTTTGCATGGTTTGTAAGAGTTCTTATTTTATTTCTTTTCGTCTTTCACCCCTCTCCTATTATCTCCGACTATTTTTCTGACTTGTCGGCAGTGGCCGGCGGATGATGGTGTCTTTTTTTCTCTTTCTGAATAAATGTTAACTCACGAGTGATAGGTGTTCCTCCTTACTTAACCCCTTATTCTCTTCTTTTCTCTTAACCCCCTATTCTTTCCTTTCTCTCGGGCTAACCTTAGAGTGGATCTTAGGGTCTTTGTTAGCCTTAGCTTCTGTAGATCTGTAGTCTCAAATACACTAACTCTTATGTCTGGTCTCTAGGTAGTATCACAGTTAATATCATTGCTCCCTTTTTATCTTTTAGTACTGCCACTATAAAAACGGATAACATTGTATCTGGCAAAACACCATGTATCAGTAAACCTGTAAAGCACAAAGCTAACACAAGCACTAATCTATCACTACCAAATTTCAGATGTTCACCAGAAATGCCATCAATACCGCATGATTTGTTACAATCTAAACATTTTATGGCCTGTTTAGTCTCAAATACAGTAACTATTATGTCTGGTCTATAGGTAGCATCAGAGTTAATATCATTGCTCCTATCTATAGAAGTGAATAACTGAACTTCATGAACTTAATGTTGGTGGAATCGCTGTATGGGAGTCTACTGTAACAAAATTTCTTAATGTAATGCTAGATAAAAATTTACAATAGAGTGATCATTTAAATTATATCGCGAAAAAGATTTCAAGAAGCGTTGCTATAATGTTTAAAATGATAAAGTGGTAACATTTATTAAATAATTAAGAGTAGGATTCGACGTGACGCCCATCAGTATCCCTGCACAGCTCAAATCGTTCCGCAGCATTTCTAAACACATTCTGGAGCATTTGCGGGGTTATGGTATCTGCAGCAGTTCGTATACGTGTACGTAAGTTTTCAAGACTCGTAATCTTCGTCTGATAGACGTGCGATTTGATAAAGCCCCATGCAAAGAAATCTAAAGGGGTTAAATCTGGTGATCTTGCTGGCCAAGGTCTGTTGCTTCCGCGTCCGATCCAGCGATTTGGAAAACGTCCATTTAGATAATCCTGAACAATTTTGGCATAGTGACAAGGAGCACCATCATGTTGATAGACGACGGTACTAACAATCCTATCCCCATCGTCTATCAACATGTGGTGCTCCTTGTCACTATGCCAAAATTGTTCAGGATTATCTAAATGGACGTTTTCCAAATCGCTGGATCGGACGCGGAAGCAACAGACCTTGGCCAGTGAGATCACCAGATTTAACCCCTTTAGATTTCTTTGCATGGGGCTTTATCAAATCGCACGTCTATCAGACGAAGATTACGAGTCTTGAAAACTTACGTACACGTATACGAACTGCTGCAGATAACATAACCCCGCAAATGCTCCAGAATGTGTTTAGAAATGCTGCGGAACGATTTGAGCTGTGCAGGGATACTGATGGGCGTCACGTCGAATCATACTCTTAATTATTTAATAAATGTTACCACTCCATAATTTTATGATTGAATTCCATATAATTTCCAAGTGCTTCACAAAAATAGATCCTGACTTTATGTACTCCCTGTATATATATATATGTATATATATATATATATTATATATATATATATATATATATATATATATATATATATATATTAGGGTGTCTCTTATTGGGTAGTCAAAAATTGAAATGTTGAATTATTTTATCTGCGCCCCCTAAAATAGTTCCATTTAGCATAAAAACTAAAACTTGAAAGTTTGACACAAATTGGCTCATATTTAGGGGTCGCCCCGGCTAATAAAAATGGTGACCATGGCATAATAGCTCCTGACATATGATTATGCTCATTATACACATAATTCCTTCCTTCTTTTTTTAGTTTGATTCGTTTTTATAAGTATAGGCCTTCTTATTTATCATTGATCCTTTTCTAACCTATCCTTGATGTTGTTATAATCCATCCTTTGGTCCTCAATCCTTCTTTATCCCAATCCTTTTTCTCCTATCCAAAATCCTTCCTGGCTCTTTTTTTATATACAATCAGCAATGAAGCATTGCTACAAAAAAAAACCATTAGTTTATTATATAGAGATAAATTCAAAATGCCAGTGCTATTTACATACTTTAATTACTTTAATTAGCATTATTTCCTTATACAACATTTATTTAATATACAATGATTATACAATATGGTGTATTTTAAGGTGCGACCTCATTGATGGTTATTTTTTGAGAAGAACAGTTTTTGATGGAACTGGGTGACTCTGGCGGTGTTTTGCAACAATTTGGAGCAGGAACTGGAGCTGCTCTTCCCCCACTGTCAATTTCTTATTCAGCTCTTGAACTAAAGCTACTGCACGTTCTGCCCGGTCATTTACAACAGATAGAGCTGCAACAATAGCTCTGGCCCTTAAATATTCACAGTTGGATGTCCAAGTGCTGGGTGCCTTGTTCAGAAATCCTTCTGGCAAATTCAGCTTAGTAAAGAATTCTCTAGTATTTCTTGTAACAAGTTGGTGTAGTCCTTCACCAGAGCAGAAGGTCGATTCAGGAATCCGAGGACGCTTGGGTGGTCTATCAGTGGACTCATCTTCTAATGCCTTTACCATGCGTTTCTTTACATCTGTAGTAATTCGCTCATCAAAGAAAGCAAGACCAACTGCTTCTTCAGACAGGTACCATAAGTGGTTAGAGAGCTTTTTTTTAGTTGCATCAGAAATCTTTTTGTTAGGATAATTAATCAATGACCTCATAAGGAGCCAGTCATTAAATGGGGTTTCAATAGGGAGTGAGGATGTTGTCCAAGCCTTCATATAGATGAGAACAGAAAAAAGGGAAAGATCTCGAATTCCTCGTTCTTCAGTCTTAGTCATCTTGAACTGGTTTCGAAAAAGCCACATCTTGATAGAATAGAGCGCTTTGGACATCCAGCGAGCTCGATGCATGGCACCTGGTGCACGAAACTTGATGCCTTTATTGGGGACACCTCCAAGAAAGATGATGGACAGATCCAAAAGTTCTTGATAGTCATCCCGTAGCATAGGTGCCTGGGATCTAGCAAACTGAATTAGTTCAGTTTTAGACTGGATAATTGCTTCTTTAGTAATCGTGTCTGTCTCACCTGTTTGGAACTGGCTTTGATCAACAGAAGTCCAATTGTCACGAAAACGCTTAAAGATCAATATCTCTGGACCAGTTGATGTAGATCCCAATGTTGCTTCAAATGCAGCTCCCAACAATAAATCTAAAACATGGTGTCTACAAGGCAAGTACAAAACATCATGTCCCAATTTTGCTTCGATGAGAGCACAGGCTCCACTATATTGACCCGTGTTTGAAGCTGTTGTATCGAAACAAATTGCTTTTACTCTCTCTGTAATTCCCCATTCATTCAGGCAGTTAAAGACGGCTTCAGCTTGTGCTTCTCCAGTTGAGTTTGGGATTTTGGGGACACCAAGCAGCTGTTCAACACCAGGTCCTGACACAAGTACTGGGAGACGATCAATGTGCTTGTGCGAGGTGAGGTCCTCCATCATCTTGCCATCCCAGTGGACTGTCATAGAACATTCTCCATGGAAATGCTCCTTAAGTTCTTTAGCATGACGAGCTCGGTTCTTATTTCGAAGGCGATGGATAGAATGTTGGTTTATGTTGTAATCTGAAGCGTCCAAACCAAAGCTTTTAGCTGCCTCTGCGAGGATAAATGTTGCCTTTCTAGAGGAAATTTGTGTACGATCCAGGGCAGCAGACATCTGAATAGTCATGATGTTTTTCATGCCTCGTTTTTTCTTAGATTTTGGTAAAGCACAAGCTCCTTTGGGCTCCTCCTCCTCATTCTCACTTTCATCAGTGTTGCTGGAAGATGTGGAAGAAGCCAGTACAACTTGACTAGTAGACGCCTCCATCAAAGATTCTGACTTTCTTTTTCTCTCTGCCTCAGCTTCCAACCGTTTGACTGCATTTTTTGTGCGGTGAAGATGTACAGTGTCCACACCACCGATTGAGCCAGGACGACCTTTTTGTCTTTGCAGTTGAAGGAACTCCCAGTCCTCACGATTCTTGATCAGCTTCTCAGCGTCTCCATGGGCGATGTCAAAGAGATCTTCCAATCGCTCTACAAAATCAGCCTCCTTGGTTTTATGGCTCTGGCTTGTTCTGGAAGCATGCTTCTTTAAGCAAGTCCATTCGTTAAAGAAATTCTCTAACTTCTTCATGGCACGAGGTTCCTGCTGAGTAGGAATATTGGCCTTATCCCAGATAACTATTGTGGCTCGAATAGATTGACGCAGAGCATCGCGGATTGTCATGTTTTTCTCTCTGTGGAGGTGCATAAAATAACCAAAAGCTTGCCTATATGGGGGCAGCTTTGAGCCTTTAATATCATCTACTGTAGATCCGAGCAAATAGAATGGTCTTCTTGTATTCATCTGCAAAATAAGAAAACAAAATATTAATGTAGTGTTATGGTTTTGTAGAGCAGGGCTAAATCACTGTTTTGACTTTTTTAAATTACAAAAAAAAAAAAAATTTGGTAGACAAAGTTAATTTGGTCTATTTTATAAATCTAACGTATTTTTCTCAATTATTATTCCTATTATTTTTTAATCTAAGAAACAAGGAATAAATATTTTTGTAGTAGAAATTTATATTTTGCTATTTTATTGGAAATAGAAACAGTGGCGTCACTAGGGTTGGTGTCACCCAGTGCGGTAACTCATGGTGTCACCCCCCCCCATGGACCTCCTCCCGTACCAGACCATACAGAATCCTTAGTAATGTTTTTTGTACTAATGTTACTCGTAAATCGTAATTCCCGTATATCACTGAATGTAATGGCAATAGTAGTGACATAAACAACTAGCAAAATTAAAATTACTCCTTTAAATTACAATATCATACGCACAGCCTAAATGTATTTACATTTACATAGTTTCATGTGGTTAAAGTGAAAATTCGGTAAGAAAACAATAGAATTCGAAGTAAAAACGTTTAAGAACTACATCAAAATTATGTTCATTTTAACGTTAAACTTTACCGTTACATGAGATACATTAATGGATTAGGTTTGCATAATCAATAACGGCCCAAATAATGTAGAAGTTGTAGACAAATGCATATGGAAATATACTCATAAATTTGAGGCTGCAACATCATAAAGACAGAGGCTGCAACAACTGAGCGGAAGCCTTTTTTTATTTTTCTCCTTCTTTTCCTTTAATTACTACTTCATTCTCAAAAAAGTTATTGATATAGGTTCACAAATACTAATTACCACAATATTGTAGCTAAAACAACAGAAAATTTGACAAAATCAGCGACTATAAAAACACCAGCAGCAACGAAAACAACAGCGCGTGCTTGTAGAGCGTGCAGACGAAACCACGTGATTCGAAGCGTCATTGTAATTGGGTAATAATGACAGCTCTGACCGGAGCGCATTAGAAGGTTCAAAAAGTAAATTAGCATAGAGTTTTAGCCTTGTAGGTATATTGATACATGTAAGCTGGGCTTACGAAAAATGTTTTTGTTGTTATAACTAACTACAGGGATATTTTTATAAAAAATAATAAATTTCTGCTCAAACACTGCACAAAAACCCCCCGCACCCCTCTAGTGACGCCACTGATAGAAACACAGATCATGAAACACATGTCAGGTAAAATTTCCATTGAACTAAATTAAATTCTTTGTGACAAATAGCAACATTGTTTAAAACTTCATAATATGTGTATAAGAGCATAAATTCTAAATTTTTTCATTAAATTCATTAAATTTTTTTCAAACACTAATAACAAAATCAGTATAAATAATTGTGAAAAATATAAATAACATAGTTGAATTATCTGATAAAGCAAAAAGAAGTATAGTGATACACAGTTACACACCTTTTACTTATGACAGCAGAACACTGAATGATGACAAATAAACAATTGCAACATAATCTGGAGCATTCTTGATGAAACATGTTTAAACAGGTTGATCTTGTCTTATCAAGCAATATTTTCAGCTACAAACTTGACAATTATCTCTAATATATTCATTAATTGAATTCATCATAAATATGATGATTAATTAATAAAAACATATGTTTAGTATACTTGACAACTGCTAGTAATTTCAAATATTAATTGCATAAATAATAGCTATATTTATGAACTTTAATAAGCGGGGGCGACCTCTAAAAATGTTCAATCCAAACAACATTTTATATGTGATGTTTTTTCAACCAATGGAACTGGTTGAGGGGGCGCAACCTAAAAAAATCAACACTTCGAAAATAAGAGACACCCTAAATATATATATTATGTTAACCCTTCCGTCTATGGCCTTGGTCGGTTCGAAGTTGACGGGGGTTCTGGTTAGGCGGCAGCAACGGATTTGTTACTCTGGTACCGTATAGGAAATCGCAGAAGTTTCTCTTATACTACGCTCCGATTTCTTCTTGTGGTGGATCGGAAGATTCTGTGAGGCTTACTAAATTTTCTGAAGGTTCCCCGATTCTTCTTATAACGTATCGGGAAATTATTTTTCTCTATTTAAGACTAAGTCCTTTGAAGAGAGCAGGGTTTGTAGAAGATAAAGACTTTTTTTACGGTAATTTACTGCTAAAATGTTACAAGTAATGCTCAGCCTCTAAGTTAGATCAGTCTAGTCAGAATAAATATCGGAGAAATTTTATGGGCTTTTATACTAAACTTCCTACTTACGTCATTATTATTTACTGCTGATCTGTTTTTGTTTTTTTTTGTTTTTTTATTATTCTCAATAGGCTGATTTACGTTACAAAACATTTAAAGACAAAAACAAATATTTTTGCTGAAGCAATGTGTAAACTGCTAAGCAAGAGAAAGCCATATTTTATTTAAACCGTATATTGACAGATCTGATGTTATCATGATCTGCCGAGTTAACTAAAAATGGAATTGAAATATGCCTTCCCATCACGAATTACAAACAAACAGGCACATGGCCAAAATTAAAGGCTTAAGATTAATAATTAAACGTTAAGCAGGACGTGACTTCATGTTTTACAACGAAGAGAGAATGTATACAGACAATTAACAAGATTACATTGTTACGCTAAGTCTACTAAAATGATTAACTTGCTTAAACAGAAATAGTTAACCAATTACAAAGTAGAAAGCAAATAAAAAATGCATCCAAACTTGTGTCCAGCGTTATATGGGTTTTATACAAAAATGACTAAGTAGTTTACAAGGAAATAATTCACCAGTTATAAAATAGAAAGCAAATAAAAAATATATCCAAACTTGTGTCAGCCTTGTACGATTTTGGGTGTCATACAAAATGATTAAATAGTTTACAAGTGTTGGTTTACGTCGTCGTCGTCGTTGGCCTAGGCAAGCTACGGCTTGGGACCGTAGCGCATCTATCCGGTATAGGTTAACCTGGATGATGTAGCCATAAGCACTGCCGCTAGTTAAGTGCCAACCAGTGATTATCTCACTAGCCGTATTGAGTCCGTTAGGCGAAACTACGACAGTACCAAAGGTGGAAAATATAACCTTTGGTTTTCTATTATTTATTTGTAAAATGGACATGGTATTAGATTAAAATAAATATTTGAATATAAATAAATTAACTGACAATTGTGATATATAATTAATTATGTTTACATACAATAAAATAATATAGTATACATAAAATTAGTATTAATGTGGTTCACAATTGAATTATAATGGGGTAACTAATTTAAAATGAATTTATACTATTCCGAAATTCAAGACGGTAAAATTAACATTTAACTTGAAACTAAAATAAGAGTATTCACTACACACTCCCCCACCAGAGAGGAAGTTCAAAGAGTTCCGAACGACACAGATTTCCGCTGAACCTTTTTGTAGCTACTTGTACCTCACTTAAGGTTGATTCCAAAAACGCAGGCTTAAGACGATCGATAGAAACCTTGTCGACCTTGGAACCGCGCTGGATGAGAAATGATTTGCGCGTACGTCGGAGAACTTCATAGGGTCCGTCATATGGACATTGGAGAGGCCGTTTTGGGACAGGTACACGAACGAAAACGTGGGTGCAAGACTGGAGGGCTGGGGAAACAAAGATGTTCTGTTGGCTAGTCAATCGAGGGGGAACAGGCTGAAGGGACTGCATGTGAGAGGAAAGTGTTTGAGCGAATTCCGTAGGATCGCATGACTTATCCCCTGCAGTGAAGTAGCCACCTGGTAGCCGCAGTGTTGTTCCATAGACTAGTTCAGCCGCTGTAGTCTTCAGATCACTCTTAAATGCAGAGCGAATACCAAGCAAAACGAGTGGAAGCTTATCCATCCAATGGGAGTCTTCGTGACACATAAGGGATGACTTCAGCTGGCGATGGAAGCGTTCGACGAGGCCGTTAGCTTGCGGATGATACGCACAGGTATGCGCATGTACTGTACCCAACAAGCTGGTAAACTTCTTCCAAAGCGAAGACTCAAATTGGCGACCTTGGTCAGTGATGACTTTTGTCGGCAATCCAAATCTTGATACCCATCCATGAAGAAAGGCTCTTGCAACAGTGTCTGCTTGGATATCAGGAAGTGGGATGGCTTCAGGCCATCTGGAAAAGCGGTCGAGACAGGTGAGCAGATAACGTTGGCCTTGAATCACTGGAAGAGGCCAACAATGTCTACATGAATTACCTCAAATCGCTGGGATGGGGGCGGGAATGCGTCAAAGGGGGACCTGGTGTGCCTTTGGACTTTGGCACGCTGGCAGGCAAGGCACGTTTTGGTCCAATGTTTGACATCCTTCCGCATCGAGGGCCAAACAAGCGAGAGGTAACCAGGTGTTGCGAAGCACGGATACCAGGATGGGAGGGCTTATGAAGATCCGTGAAGACTGCTTGTCTGTGACATGGAGGGACATAAGGGCGAATAGCAGCTGTTGATACGTCGCAATAGAGGGGCACAGACAATCCTGGCATACTCATTTTCTTGAGGGAAAGTGAGTGAGTGGAGTCTTCTCTGAGCAGGTCTTGTAGTTCCGTATCCTTATCTTGATCCTGTGCAATAGCATTCCACAGTGTAGAGCTGAGGTAACAGAAGTAATCTCTATTCTAGAAAGTGCATCCGCTGGAGTGTTCAAGACACCTTTGATGTGGCGGATATCTGTGGTAAATTGCGAGATATAATCGAGTTGCCTGATGACTCTGGGAGAGTGGTTACAGCTGTTTTTATTGAAGACAGTGACCAAAGGTTTGTGGTCGGTAAAAACACAAAAATCTCGGCCTTCAAGGAAATGTTGAAAATGCTTCACGTTTAAGTAAATAGCAAGAAGTTCACGTCCGAAAGCACTATAACGCGTTTGGGCTGGCTGCAGCTTTTTCGAGTAAAACGCGATGGGTGCTTGTTGACCGTTAATGGTTTGTTCCAACACTCCACCGATCGCAACATCTGATGCATCGACCGTCAGAGTTAGGGGGGCATCACTGATAGGAAATGACAGAGACAATGCACTATTGATAGCATTTTTGGCATTGTCGAACGCCTGTAAACTATCGCTACACCATACCAATTTCGTTATCTTGCGTTTGTGTGTGATCATAGCGTGTAGAGGAGCAAGAACACTGGCACAGTTTTTAATGAACTTGTGGTAATAATTTACCAAACCTAGAAACCGACGTAACTCACGCTGATTATTTGGCATTGGGTAATTTTTTATCACTTCACACTTGTCCTGAAGGGGGGTAATTCCGTGCTGCGAAATCGTGTGACCAAGAAATTCCAAGGTTGGCTGTGCAAACACACACTTAGATGCATTAATAGTAACACCGTATTGTTCTAAGCGTTGAAAGAGGAGTGAAAGATGTTCCTTATGTTCCTCTTCCGTTGAGCTGGCCACAAGCAAATCATCGATGTAGGCATAAACAAAGTCTAAGCCTCTGGTGACCTCATCTATAAACCTCTGAAAGGTTTGCGCAGCATTCCGTAGCCCGAACGGCATCTTCACAAATTCGAATAACCCAAATGGTGTACAAACTGCAGTCTTGGGAATATCCGAAGGCTCTACGGGAATGTGGTGGAAAGCCTTAACGAGATCTATTTACTGAAGATAGATTTGCCGTGGAGAAGAGAAGTAAAGTCTTGGACATTTGGTACCGGATATCGGTCCGGGATGGTTTCGAATTCAAAAATCGGTAATCCCCACATGGTCTCCAGTCTCCTGACTTCTTCTGGACCAGGTGTAGGGGAGAGGACCAACTGCTTTTGGAAGGTCTTATTATCCCAAGATCTATCATAAGCTGGAATTCCGATTTGGCAGCTTTCAGTTTGTCCGGGGCAAGACGTCTGGGTTTTGCAAACACAGGGGGACCTTTTGTTGTAATGTGATGGGTAATGGTGTGCTTAATGGTATCACCCATCTGCATCGGTTGAAGAATTCCTGGATATCGCTGGAAAAGGCACTGGTACATGGAATTAGGGGGAACGAGGGAAAGTGCAGAGTTCGAGGCGTCCGGAAGGGCAACCTGTTTGGCAAGAACAGAAAGCAGTGTGGCCTGGTCGCATAAGCGTCGCTTGTCAAGATCCACCAGGAGTTTGAAATGCTGGAGGAAGTCAGCGCCGATTATGGGATGCTGCACTTGAGCACAGATGAAAATCCACTTGAAGGATCGGTGAAGGCCCAAGTTTAGTTCACGCGACTGAGTACCGTACGTGGGTATGCGTGAACCGTTAGCAGCGTATAGAGGCGGAGATTCCGGGTGCGTATGACCAGATTTTTGAGGGAATACACTGACTGACGCTCCGGTATCGACCAAGAAATTGATACCAGAGTTCCTGTCCTTTATGAATAACAGGTTGGCAGTGCGAGTACTAGACGCCATTAGGACTCGCTGCTGGGGTTTTCCGACGAAAAATTGCAAGGGGAGATGCACTTCCTAGCCTTCTTTCCAAATTTCGAGTGGTAGAAGCAGATCTTCCCGGAACTCGAACGATACCTCTTCGTAAATCTTGACCGAGAATGGCTTCTTTGCCGTTGATTTTGTAGCAGAGAACAAACGTGGTTGAGTTGTTGACTTAACTCTTCCACTTTCAATTCCAGTTCCGATTGTGTGTTTACGTTGTTGACCGGAGCTGTGTCAATCTCCACTACTTTGTCGGCAGTTTCTGCTAGTTTATCAACTGGAGTAGCAGGATCCATAGTGGCCAAGACACGCTGAGCTGATGGAGGAAGTTTCTGCAAGAACAACTGTCTAAAGATGTCCTTATCGAAGGTTTGTGCGCGTTCGCCTAGAGCGCACTGCATAGCCCTCAGCATTTGAGTGGGCTTACGGTCTCCAAGTTCTTCTTCTGAGATTAACTGATGTAGTTTCTCACGCTCGGAGACAGTGGTGCGGCGCAGGATGGCAGACTTCAGATCGTTGTACGGGTCCTCACTCGTGGAAGGAGATACGATGACGTCACGGACTTCAGAGATGATGCTCGCTGGTAGAGAGGACAAAACATGATCGTATTTCGTCCTGCTAGTGGTGATCCTTCCCAAGTTGAATTGTGATTCCACTTGGTGGAACCAAATAAATGGATCACCCGGCCAGAAGACGGGGAGCTTTACGCTCAAGTGGGAAAATATAACCTTTGGTTTTCTATTATTTATTTGTAAAATGGACATGGTATTAGATTAAAATAAATATTTGAATATAAATAAATAATTCCTGCGTCGTCAGGCATCTTCTCCTATGCTTGCTGACGTACAAGCAAGACGACAAGTTCCCAACGAAGGAGTGGAGGTTGAGACGAGCGCAGGCACAGAGCGCACGGGCAGGGGTGAGGGACAGAGGGCACGAGCGACATTACAGTCTGGTCCTAGTCGCTCGGGTGAAGGGGGTGATGGGCACGAACGACATTACAGTCTAGTCCTAGTCGCTCGGGTGAAGGGGGTGATGGGCACGAACGACATTACAGTCTAGTCCTAGTCGTTCGGGTGAAGGGGGTGACGGGCACGAACGACATTACAGTCTAGTCCTAGTCGCTCGGGTGAAGGGGTAATCCAGCTCCGGAGTCACCAATTGTTGGTTTACGTCGTCGTCGTCGTTGGCCTAGGCAAGCTACGGCTTGGGACCGTAGCGCATCTATCCGGTATAGGTTAACCTGGATGATGTAGCCATAAGCACTGCCGCTAGTTAAGTGCCAACCAGTGATTATCTCACTAGCCGTATTGAGTCCGTTAGGCGAAACTACGACAGTACCAAAGGTGGAAAATATAACCTTTGGTTTTCTATTATTTATTTGTAAAATGGACATGGTATTAGATTAAAATAAATATTTGAATATAAATAATTAACTGACAATTGTGATATATAATTAATTATGTTTACATACAATAAAATAATATAGTATACATAAAAGTATTAATGTGGTTCACAATTGAATTATAATGGGGTAACTAATTTAAAATGAATTTATACTATTCCGAAATTCAAGACGGTAAAATTAACATTTAACTTGAAACTAAAATAAGAGTATTCACTACACAAGGAAATAATTCACCAATTATAAAATAGAAAGCAAATCAAAATTTTATCGAAGCTCGTGTCATACGATTTTGGACATGACATGTCAAAATGAATATATGAATAAGAATATAAGGTTTATATAAATATACGAAGTATACGAATGAACATCACAATTATATGAATAAAGGAATTATTCATTGTTAATTTTTACACACACACACACACACACACACACACACACATATTATATATATATATAAGCAAATAACCACAGGGAAAAGGAAAAGGAAACACGAAACCGGGCGCTTTCGTGATATATTTACATCTATTTCTTTCTTGCCTCTGAAAATGTGACTATATCACGAAAGCGATCGGATTTCGTTTCCTTTTCCTCTTCCCTGTGGTTCTTGCTCATTAAAAAGATCACGTGTTGTTCTGTGATTTTATTGCATATATATATATATATAGATATATATATATATATATATATATATATATATATATCGTTTAAAGTGTGTATAGAATTCTTGTGATCTATTTTGATTGCATATTTATTTTCTATATATTTCATGAAAATTTTCAATAATTCGTCTAAATAAACAGAATGATGTACTTGTGTTTTATTATCCAATAAATGCTTTTCTGGGTGTGTATATATATATATATATATATAAAACGATATTAAGGAATAACTGGGGTGATGGGAATATATATAAACAATGCACCTTCATTAAATATATATATGTACACACTAAGCGAAGTGGCTGCTTAAGAATTCTAAGCCAACTGTCAAGAACATCTTTAATTAAATAAATAGCGCAATTTGGCAACTCAAAAGTTAATAATATATAAATATATATATATATATATATATATATATATATATATATATATATATATATATATATACACACATACACCTAACCAAGCCGTTTACGCCTTCTAAGCCAGATTAAACCTTCTAAGCCAACTGGCTGATTAAGGCCTTCTAAGCCAAGTGCAAAGACCAAGAGCTTTATTTTGCGTCTGTTGGTCCAGGTAAAAGGATGCTCTCTCTCTCCTCTCTTAGGTTAAGGTTTACTTTGTTAGGTTAGCGATACCCCTTTGGGGTGGAGGCCCTCCTCACTTCTCCCCCTTTGGGGGGAGGTCATCCTCCCTCTTTCCCCAAAGCTCCCCCTTCATGCAAATTTGGGTTACCCCTACTCCCTTATTGCATACACCCCTCCATCATTACCCCTACCCCTTGTTGCGTAACCATTCCCCCATTACCCCCACCCCTTCATACATTACCCTTCATCCCTTTGCAACATTACCCCACCCCCATTTGCACCATTGATCAACATTGCAATTGCATATGCACTCAAACCTTTTACAGCCATACTACTGACACGGTCAAAAGCCTTTGCAAAGTCGAATAAAATGAGATCAAAAACCACTCCATAGTCATATCAATAAGAAAGCCAAATTGGTGAACATCTAATAGATTATATAGCAATCGAGTTAGAACAATAGCTGGTTGGAGATAATACGTTCTATGGTCTTCCATGCAATTGGGGTAAGGCTTATAGTCGATAATTTAAATTATCAGACCAACGTAATATATTCTTTGAAAATGTGGATGTCCAAATCCCAGTTTAAGATTACGCCTGAGGAAGAAAAAGGAATAAGAGACATCTGCCTGTTTGCTGTTCGACTGTATGTAAAAGCTTGGTTTACAGCTCCTGCACCACAGTGGCGGATTATCATTGAGGCAATTGAGGCTGAAGTCTCAGGCCCCCATGCTTGAGGGGGGCCCCCAATCAACTGAGTTTTGATGATATAATTCGAGATTTCGCAAACTTCTTTGATTAAATACGACAGAGTACACAAACTGACAAATTCCCTGTTTTATTTTGTTTTATGGGCCTAAAGTAAAGTTTGTTTAATACCATTTTGTTTTAGCAAACGGCAAAATACACTGTGTTAAGGTTCTTTTAAGTTTGTTTCTCAATTAGCCTAAGCACCGTACAAATAATTCGTGTAAATGTACTATGGACTGTATGTACATGTACAATTTAGAGTGGTCCAAAAACAATGAAAATTAATAATATATTTCTCATGACATTTGCTCATATTCCACAACCACTAACAATGTTAGAAATAAAAAACTGGATCGATTTGTGCAGAGTTAGAGGTGGCGCAACTCAAAGCCTTATTATCATTATACAGTTTGGGGTGGCAAATTTCTTCAAATTTGCGCCACCCTTCAGTATTAATGGAGTTAGCTCAAAATCCGGCCTGAGGTCTTTCCCTTACAAAGAATGAGAAACTGTATCAGGAGCTTTTATTTGTGCATTTTAATATTTTACCATATATGTGTGCCTCACCCTAATACACATATATATACACGATACAACTCAGAATGGTCACCTGAGAAACTTTTATTTTACATAGACTGCGCATGGAACAAGGAAGTCTTCTGGGAAATTAAGTCATGACCCGATCATGACCGTTGCTCACGTTGGGCTTGCATCACAAAAAAGAAAAACTTTAGTATTTGTCATTTACCATTATTTATTCAGACTACAGTGGATTTAATTTTCCCAGAAGCGTTCCTTGTTCCATGTATGGTCTGTGTGTAACATTATGTATACGAGTATTATGGATGCACCGAATACTAAAATTCACCGAATTCCGCATATTGGTGCAAAACTATTCGGCCGGCCGAATACCGAATTCCGAATATTAGTTTTATTTGGGTTATTAGGCGTCACTATAAAAAACTGAAGCCTTTATCAGTTTGACAGCACATAGAATTAATAGTGAATGTGAGAAAAAACAACATGTTTTAGCCACCAAAAATCTGCCAGATTCCCATACTCATACTAAAGCTGTTAGCGTTCTCAAAATTACTCCTATTGCTTGTGCGAATCATACTTTAGCACTTGCAGTTGATGAAGCCCTTCTTAGCCAGAAGTCTGTTTCAGAGATATGTGCAATTGCACGCCCACTCTGTTGCATTTTATTTATTCATGTCCAGCCTTTGACAGACTTAAGGAATTCCAGAAGCAACATAATTTACCTGAAAACAAACTTATACGAGACGTTATCACTCAATGGAACTCTACATTCTATATGCTACAACGACTTCTTCAACAAAAAACTGTGGTTGTTGCATACGCCTCGGACTATGACATAGTGTAGCAACCTTCAATAATCATCAGTGGACTCTAATTCAGTATGTTGTAAAGCTTCTTAGTCGATGTGAAAAATTAACAGATGACTTTTCCTCTGATTCTTCTTGTCTTCACATGGCGTCTCCCGATGTAACAGGTCTCGTGGTATTTTTGCCTAACAAAGTTGATGATGCAGTGTTCATACTATGAAAAACGATTTAACAGAAAATTTACAGAATCATTTCAGGCAGTGGAAGGCAGACATTACTCGCATGATTTCTCACGTTTTAGATTCTCGTTTCAAATTTGCTTGCATAACAGTGCCTGAGTTTGTAAAAAATGAGATAATCATTATGTCTGCATCACTTAACGCTAGTCCTGGACGTAATACAGTATAACCTATGGCGATGAAGCAACTGTTTTTTCAAGAGAAGATCAAGAATCTTTGTAAACGAAGCCGAAGGTTAATTTATGGAGTTATTTCGATGAGGTTGTGCCTCAGAAAAAACAGAAAAGTTATAAAAAAAAATTAGGCATCTATTCAAAGGAGCCACGAGTCAGGGCCAATGGATTCGTAGTCACTGATGCTAACCAACTACACCACCGAGGCGCATATATATATATATATATATACAGTAGAGTCCCGATTATCCGACTCTCGTTTATCCGACATTCCGGTTTATTCGACATGCCCTTGACACGGCCCATTTCAACGCCAGGCTCGTCATAATTATGCGCGCGCACATAAGCTTCGCACCCAACTTAATTTGTATTCCTTAAGTTACGCTCTCAACCATTGTAGAACATTTCCCCGGAGGTGTAACCTATTTTATCGTCTGCGCTTGTAATTCGTACCACGCAAACTGTTATTTTATTCTACAATAACATATTTGTGATTTTCTTTATAGTAAAACGATGGCCAAGGAAGTGAGAAAGAAAGTGGTACTTTCAATTGAACAAAAACTTGAAGCTTTAATTTTTTCTTTTAAATACTGTATATAAAAGCAATAAATGGTGCTGGTTAAGTGTGCGGTCTACCTACGATTCGGCGGTCTACCTTTTAATTATAGCTTCTTATCTTGTTTACTAATTGTTTGTTTACATCCCATTGTCAATCGCCCTTGACGATTGGTTAGGTTTAGTCATGATATTTTCGTTAGTTTTAACGAAAATATCATGATTAAACCTAACCAATCGTAGGTAGACCGCACACTTAACCAGCACCCAATAAATTTGTGTAATGAGATTTATTCCTTTATGTAGTCGCATAATGTATTTCACATTTTTTATAAATAAACCTTAACTTCAAAATTATTCGGAAATTCTGTTTAATTTGCATTCCTTTCATCTGACACTCATTATTTCCGGATTATCCGACGTTTTCGTTTATTCGACTACCTGTCGGTCCCGTTTACGTCGGATAATCGGGACTCTACTGTGTGTATATATATAGGTACGGTATATATTAGGGTGAGCCACACATACATGATAAAAACCTAAAATGCACAAATAAGAGCTCCTGATGCATTTCCTAATTCTTTATATTGAAAAAGACCTCAGACCAGATTCTGAGCTAATTTATTAATATTTACGGGTGGCGTTCGTTTGTAGAAATTTGCCACCCCAAACTGTATAATGATACTAAGGCTTCGAGTTGCGCCACCTCTAAATTTGCATGAATCAATCCGAATTTCTATTTTCAACATTGATTGTAGTTGTGAAATATGAGCAAATATCATGAGAAATGTATTTTTCATTTTAACATTTTTTGGACCACTCTAAAGTACATGTATTTTTAATAAAAATCTATAGAAAAGGGCCCCCAAAATAAAACTAGCCTCAGGTCCCAAATACAGTTAATCCGCCCCTGCTGCACCATTTCTTGCTCCTCGTTAAGATCTAGAGCACTAGTTCCCAACCGGTGGGCCATGGCCCACTTTCTTGTCTTTTAGCATCATGTTAATAAATGTTAAAACAAAAATTTGCTTATTAACCTTATGTAAGCATGATACCAGCTTAGCAATGTGGGAGTGGGACATGAATTATTCGAATCAGCTCTAGTGGGCCATCGCTTCAAAAAGGTTGGGAAGTACTGGTCTAGAGCTATTAAGAACCTTGATCTGTACAAACAGAATGACAAGTCTATTTGATCTGTTGCTCTGAAAAAGATATTGGGTCACAGTGGCGAGAAGGGGCAAGGAGAAGCATGAGAGATAAAATTGTGTATTTATAGATTTAAATAAAAAAAGAAGTTTTAAATACAAATTGTAAAAATGGTTTTTGGCTGGTAGTATGTTACTATTTTTCTGTCTAGCCTTCGTCACGCAAGCAAATTTTGAGCGCATTTAGATACCCTTCCTAGCTATAAAAAAACTATATTGACACATATATTGACATAATAGTCCTTCTTCTAATTCTCATTAAATAAATACGTTTTTCCTCCTATTAATTTTTTATAAAGAAAAAAACATTTCAACTCGGGCTTATATCCTTCGCCTTGTAGAGACACAATTTTTAATTCTGGCGATACATGGTAACTTTTAACGTTTCGATAAGCGTGCCTTCAACTGCCTTAGGGTGGTGCAGTTTGATTTTTTGCCGCAATGTGAGGTTGTTCGCTTTTCTTAAATAATCTGATTTATTTTTAATATTATAAGTATTCTGATTCAGCTCCTTCTTACCATACCTGTAACTTCTGTTCAAATGAAAGAAGTTTCTGTTCTTGATCGAATTAGATCATATTTAAGAAACACAATGGCTCAAGAACGGCTCTCGTCCCTGGCTAGGATTTCAATTGAAAAAGAAATACTTATTGATTTAGAAAGCAAAAAGGAATTACATGACCGAATATTAAAGGAATTTGCTTTAAAACCAAGACGCTTGGACTTGATGTTCAAGTAAATAAAATTCAAATAATTTTTTTTACCGAGGTATGTATTTATTTATTTTATTGATAATCTTAAGTTATTGTCATGCATTTAAATGTCGGCTCATATGTAGACTTGAAAATTTAAAAAGAGCCCGAGTAGTCTTGAAGAGCTGGAGTCGCCACTGTTGGGTCATCTTTGGTATCTATCTGAAGAACTTGTTGCTTTCGCCTTCTTTGATGACGAGGTGCCTGCTGAAACAAAGAACAAAATGGTAATTAGAGACAATGATTATGTTTATGTTTATGTTTTATTCAAGTGATTACTTATTATGCTTATTCCTTTTTCAGAAGACCGTTGTCATTGTTTGACTTTATATAAATAAATAAATGATTACAAAGAGTTGGTTCTCATTTATGACAACGGTCTTAGGTACAAATGACTGATTAATTAAATAAATAATAAAATAAGTCTACATACGTGGTAAATTCAAGCAACTGTCAACCACCCCAACCTAATTAAGCAACTTCAACAAACGCTATCCACAATGCCTGCCGTAGAATGTCCTATCACAGGTTGTACCTATGTCACAGCAGACCTGGACCCAGCCATTGTAGCCGCACTTATAACAGCCCACTGCACGACCCATGTCCCAAGCCCGACAGTCTCTGCAAAGGTTGAGAAAGTAAGACGGCCAACCATTTCGGCTGCAGGTACCAGTGAAGACTGGGCATATTTTACGTCGCGTTGGACAGATTATGCGGAAGCTACAAAAATCACTGGTAGGGACAAAGTGGTACAACTACTTGAATGCTGCGACGATTCACTCCGCAAAGATTTGACAAGATCCGCAGGTGGAAGCCTAACAAACAAAACCGAAGATGAAGTCCTTGCTGCAATCAAGAAACTAGCTGTCCGAGAGGAGAACACCATGGTAGCCAGGGTTACCCTACACAATATGCGACAAGACCGCGACGAAACTGTGCGCAGTTTTGGAGCCCGTCTTCGTGGTCAGGCCGGAGTCTGCAAATTTCTTGTTGAATGCCCAAGCTGCAACAACAACGTAAATTACACTGACCCCATCCTTCGCGACGTCCTTACCCGCGGAATCGCTGACCCGGAAATACAACTGGAACTCCTCGGCAACAGTAACCAGGAGATGACCCTGGAAGACGTCTTTCAGTTTGTCGAGGCAAAGCAGGCAAGCGCTCAGCGTCACGACTGCTGGACTCCCATGCCGTGGAGGCCGCAGGCAGCACATACAGGAGAAGTAAGCAAATACCCCCACAAGACAAAAATGCCCCTGTTCATATTGTGGTAAAAAAGGACACGGCAGAAGAGCCCCAGTCCACATACGCAAGAAGGATTGCCCTGCGTACAACCACAAATGCAAAATTTGCAAGCGCGACAGCCATTGGGAATCCGTATGCAGGAGCAAAGACAAGGACAAGAGCCTTTCAGCCACTCCTAATAAAGCTGATGAGTGCGAAGGTGCGGTATTTGATCTTCTCTGCGCCACAAGCAACACTTCCGAGCCACATAAGAAAAGAGCAATCGCCCTCGACCATCACATTTACAATGAACTATCGGACATGTGGATCAAGGAGAACTCACAACCACAGCCACACATCAACCTGACAGTCAGGACTCTCCCCGAAGACTACGAGGCGCTTGGGGCAACCCTCAATGCCCACCCAAAAACCGTGGTACTGCCTGCCATGGCAGACACAGGCTGTCAGAGCTGCCTCACCGGTATCAAGGTTATCCACCGCCTCGGGCTTCTCCAGTCTGACCTCATCCCTGTGACCATGAAGATGCACGCCGCCAACAACAAGGGCATCAAAATCCTTGGCGCAGCCATACTTCGCCTCACTGGCAAGGATGAACAGGGCCAACAAGTAGAAACGAGACAGGTAACATATGTGACAGATTCTTCTGACAAGTTCTTCATCAGCAGAGAGGCATGCGTTTCACTCGGCATTATCTCGGGAAGATTCCTACAGTGGGGGAAGTCCAACTGGATCCAGCACAATACTGTAACAACAGTGCCAGCACGCCACACAGTGACAGCGGACTTGTAACTAACTGTGACTGTCCAAGACGCCAACATCCTCCATCACCTCCAATCGAGCTACCGCTACCCGCTGTTGCGGCGAACCAGCAAAAGCTCAAGGAATACCTGCTGGACTATTACAAATCAAGCACCTTCAACACTTGTGACCACCAAGCGCTGCCCATGATGGACGGCCCCCCAATGAAATTGATGGTGGACCCCAATGCCAAACCAGTCGCACATCACACCCCCGTCCCAGTACCAATCCACTGGCAGGAGGACGTGAAGGCTGGCCTCGACCAAGATGTCAGACTGGGTGTCCTTGAACCAGTACCCGTTGGTGAGCCCGTAACCTGGTGTCACAGAATGGTGGTGTGCGCCAAAAAGAACGGAAAACCAAGGCGTACCGTTGACTTTCAACCCCTCAACGCTCACGCCACCCGCGAAACACACCACACTCAATCGCCATTCCACCAGGCCAGATCAGTACCGCAAGGCAAAAAGAAAACAGTGTTTGATGCATGGAATGGATATCACAGCGTACCAATCTGTGAAGAAGACCGCCACTTGACCACCTTCATAACGCCCTGGGGTCGCTACCGTTACAAAACCGCTCCCCAGGGTTACATTGCATCTGGTGACGGTTACACAAGAAGGTACGACGAAATTGTATCGAGCATCCCTAACAATACAAAGTGCATTGACGACGTCTTGCTCTGGTCAGACACAGTGGAGGAGAGCTTCTTCCAGGCCACCCAGTGGCTTGACACCTGCGGCAGACACGGAATCACACTGAACCCCGACAAGTTTGTGTTCTGTCAGGACAAGGTTGAATTTGCAGGCTTCGAGATCACATCTGACAGTGTCCGACCCTGTAAAAAATACCTCAAAGCAATCCTAGAGTTTCCATCTCCAAAGAACATCACCGACGTTCGATCATGGTTCGGGCTCATCAACCAGGTGTCGTATGCCTTCAGCATGGCCAAGAGGATGCAGCCGTTCCGCCTACTTCTGAAGCCAGGAACACCTTTCAAGTGGGATGACGAATTGGAAACCATCTTCGAAGAATCAAAGGATGTCATCATCACAGAAATAGAGGAGGGTGTTAAAATTTTTGACAAAACCAAGCCCACATGCCTCGCCACAGACTGGTCGAAAACAGGCATCGGCTACTGGCTACTTCAGAAACACTGCACCTGTACACGAGTCGAACCCTTCTGCTGCCATACTGGATGGCGTGTCACATTGGTCGGCAGTAGATTCACTACCTCAGCTGAGTCCCGCTATGCACCAGTAGAAGGAGAAGCACTTGCTGTCGCCGATGCCCTTGACAAGGCGAGGTACTTCGTGCTGGGATGCGAAGACCTAATAATTGCAGTGGACCACAAACCTCTCCTCAAAGTGTTTGGTGACAGATCCCTAGAGGACATATCTAATACACGCCTCAGAAACTTGAAGGAAAAAACCCTCAGGTACCGCTTCCGGATGATCCACGTACCAGGCGCGAAACACAAAGCTGCTGACGGGGTGTCACGATACCCCACTGGCGACCCCATACCACTGACACTCCCCGATGACGTAGCAGCCATCCATCAACCATGCGAGGGAACGGCGTTCTTTCCCCCCCCCACCTTCCTAGCCGGCATACGGACATCACTGACAGATGGTAATGGCATGGAAGCCTGCGTCATTTCTGCAGCCGCATCAACACTCAACTCGCTGAGCCTGGCATCAGTGACATGGGATCGAGTACGCACCGCCACGACCAGCGATGAAGTCATGAATAGTTTAGCCAATGTCATAGAGTCCGGCATGCCTGAATCCCGCCATGCACTCCCTGCACAGCTGCGGGAATATCACCAGTTTCGCGACGACCTCCGCACTGTTGACGGCGTGGTAATGTACAGGAACCGCACGGTTATCCCGCCGGCCCTCAGGCAAGAAGTACTGGCTTCACTCCACTCAGCTCATCAAGGTACTTCATCCATGATCTCCAGAGCAGAAGACTCCATTTTCTGGCCTGGCATCACACCAGCCATCACAGCACTACGGGCTAGCTGCAACCACTGCAACCGCATGGCACCAACCCAGCCCAGCGCTCCACCCACTCCACCAACATCACCAGAATACCCCTTCCAGTGCGTCTGCGCGGACTACTTCCACTACAAAGGAGTAAACTACCTGGTCGTGGTGGACAGATACTCTAACTGGCCAATAGTAGAGAGGTCATCAGATGGTGCTGCTGGACTCATCGCCTGCCTCCGACGGACCTTCGTCACCTTCGGCATCCCCGACGAACTGGCTTCCGATGGGGGCCCTGAATTTACCGCAGCAGCCACACGGCAGTTCCTCAAAAACTGGGGCGTACACCACCGACTCTCATCAGTGGCTTTCCCTCACAGCAACTGTCGGGCAGAAGTTGGTGTCAAGACAACGAAACGCCTAATAACCGACAACACTGGACCAAACGGCGACCTCAACACCGAAAACTTTCAACGGGCCATGCTTCAATACAGAAACACGCCGGATAGAGATACAAAACACTCCCCAGCAATGTGTGTATTCGGCCGCCCTATCCGGGACTTCATTCCAATCCTTCCCGGCCGATATAAACCACACGACACGTGGCGTGAAAACTTGGCCACCGAGAAGAAGCTCTGAGGAACCGCCACATGAGGGGAGGAACGCTGGTCAGAGCACACCAAGAGACTCCCACCACTAGCAGTCGGAGACCTTATACGCATCCAGAACCAGGTCGGTCCACACGCCCGTAAATGGGACAAGACAGGTGTGGTCATCGAAGTCAGGCAGTTTGACCAGTACGTGGTTAGGGTCGATGGATCTGGGAGGGTAACTGTAAGGAACAGGAAATTCCTTAAAAAATATGAACCCTTCAGCACACCTGCTCCAAAGATGACCATAGACCAACATTTGAAGAACTTCCTAGCGGTGCCCACCAACAGCCCACCTGCTGCACCACCTACACCTGCCAGGTCAGCCAGGACCAAAGACACCCGCTTCACCCCGTAGTCCGACACGGTCCAGCCCACACGTTGAACGCAGGCGCCCGACCCCTGAAGAGACCACACCCCCCACCCAAGAAGACATGTCAACGCCGCCCATCGACATACTACCACCTGCACCCCCTAGGCCAATGGGTACGGCACCCCAAACTGCAACTCCACTAAGGCGTTCGAACCGTACCAGACGCCCCCCTACCTGGCATGAAGACTACCATATGAATCAAGAAGAGTAACCAATCAAGTATGCTTTAAATTAAGGGCACTGACAAAATAAGGTTTAGTCTTTATCCGTAAACATACAAATTTTTTTTTTTGCCATATTATCCTTAATAATCTTCTTTATAAAATTGCTGGCTCAAAGACTTGGGGGAGAGATAGAGTAGAGTACACTTTACACTTTACTTACTAAGAACTTTATATTGTGTTCCCAATACAGCTGTAACCTCATTACTGTACTATTACTTTTGTCAGGAATACCGTTGTACAACCCTTATTTTAATATACGATTCAATCTCTCGCTGAACTCTCTAATTGTATTGTAATATGTTTGATTGGATATAATGTACTGTATAATTCCATAAGTATTTATATTTTAGTTTCTACAGTATCGTATTCATCATGATGTAATAGCAAAGCCTTATGTTCTCATATTACTCTTAAATAAACTAGTATCTATGTTCTCCTATTAAAGTACTATACTGTATTCACTTTATAAAACAATATAAGTCTTCGCACTACTGTACTGCAATTACCTCATATCACATCTAGTATCAAAGACTTGGGAGGAGATAGAGGACAATGATTATGTTTATGTTTATGTTTTATTCAAGTGATTACTTATTATGCTTATTCCTTTTTCAGAAGACCGTTGTCATTGTTTGACTTTATATAAATAAATAAATGATTACAAAGAGTTGGTTCTCATTTAGTAATGGCTTTGCAAAACCCTGGGGAAACACATCCAGCAAAACGGGCTACTTTAAACCGTGAACGCATTCAAGTAAAAGAACTAGAAGACTTTGTAACATCAAATACTCGAAGGTTCTTCGAAATTACAGGATTTGCATAAAAAATTTTCAGCACAAATGCTGCTGAATGGCACAAAGATGAACTGTACAATACTGTAAAGAAATCTATCCACCAAATGAAAGTTGTTAATGATATAGCTGAAAGGGGAGTTAGATTCATAGATGAATACAACAACTCTTAACAAACAATGAAGAGCAGAAACAATTTCTGCTACAAGTGGTCAAAAACCACAGGGCTGCTTATCCAGATAGAAAGAAACACTAATCAAGTAATAAATATGTCAAAATTCTAAACGCTACTTCTGTCAGTGGTTATGATAGGCCTACAGGGGAGCTTCACTGTAAAAAAAGACAACGCGCCACATACTGTACTTCAGGGGTGGTGTGGAAACAGTATAAGATTGGCAGTAGAGCATAAGAATGAAGTCTACGCAAATTCATAAATTTTGACGGTTGGTAGCAACCCGTAAAACTTGAAATAATGATCTAAAAATTCAGAGATTGTTTTTTAAGCAAAATGAATCAAACTAAGGGTTGAACACAAAAAAAAAAGAAAGAAAAATTCTGTAACCCCTGGTTTTGAATCACCCTAATATCTAATATATATATATACTAAGAGCACTCAATATATTTTGCCCCACCCTTTTTTCTTAGCTAAATAATAGGTCATGGGGCTGAAATGTCTTTTGGGCCGTAAGTTTGAACTTTCTGCGCTTCACATAACCGGATTTTTCCAGTTTGAGCCTCCCCTCCTTGTATAAAACCGCTTATAAACGCCCTTCTATAAAACCGATGGTTCACGCAGTTTCGTAAATGGCGTCTGACAGTGATGTGCGTCGTAAACAGAGAGCTGTTATCGAGTTTTTAACAGCAGAGAAGGAAAGAGTTGGAAATATTCACAAACGTCTACAAACGTCTCCTGTTGTTGATCGAAGCACAGTTGGACGCTGGTCTAAACGTGTGAGACCATCGAAGAGAGGGAGAGCCAGCCTCGATGATGAGCCACGCAGCGGTCGCCCGGCATCGGCTGTGACATTTAACACTGTGCAACGTGCTAACAGCATCATTCGATCAAGTCGACGCGTCACATACACGGAGCTATCACTGGAGCTAGGAATTAGTGAAGGAAGTGTGAATACGTAATTCAACAACTGGACATTCAAAAGTGTGTTCACGGTTTGTTCCTCGCCAACTGACTGAAGATCACAAAGCCCAAAGAAAAGAAATTGCTTCTGAGTCATTGGTTCGATACGAGACAGAAGGGGATGATTTCCTTTCACGAATTGTGACTGGGGATGAGACTTGGGTACACCACTTTGAACTTGAAACAAAACGCCAATCCATGGAGTGTCATCACGCAGACTCCCCACGCAAGAAAAAGTTCAAAATGGCTCCTTCTACACGAAATGTTATGACCATCATCTTCTGGGACATGAAAGGGGTGATTATGGTGGACATTATAAAGAAAGGACAAACAATCAAATCAGAGGCATATATTTCTCTCCTCCAAGAGACTCGAGAGACGTATAAAGCAAGTTCGACCGGAGAGAAAACTGGACGACGTCCTTCTTTTGCACGATAACGCAAGACCACACAACAGTTTGCAAACAAGAGAGGCCATCACAAAAATGCGCTTGACTGTGTTACCCTACCCTCCATGCAGCCCGGATCTGGCACCTTCAGACTTCCATTTGTTTGGGCCAATGAAGGATGCTATTCGTGGAAAAAGTTTCAGAGTGACGATGAGGTTGTTGAGGAGGTTAATAGGTGGCTCCAGTGGAACCCAGCAGACTTTTACCAGCAAGGAATAAAGGCCCTTGTTTCGAGGTGGATGAAAGCCGTAGAAAAGGATGGAGACTATGTGGAAAAATAAAAACTTGTAAAAAAAGTATGTAACTACTTGTGTACAAAATTTCTGGAACTTAGAAGGAAACTTGGAAAGAAAAAAAAGGTGGGGCAAAATATATTGAGTGGCCCTCGTGTGTGTATATATATATATATATATATATATATATATATATATATATATATATATAAGCAAACAACCACAGGGAAAAGAAAAAAGAAACACGAAATCACGTGATATTCTGTGATTTTACTGCATATATATATATATATATATATATATATATATATTTAGGAGAAATCCAATGACAAGGAGGAATGTAAATGCCATGAAAAGTCTTCTTTAATGCGCAACGTTTCGAGCAATACGCTCATCATCAGGCTAGATAATAACGTTGCGCATTAAAGAAGACTTTTCATGGCATTTACATTCCTCCTTGTCATTGGATTTCTCCTAAATATTAAATTGAAGCTTTGTAGAAGCAAACCGCATGACTGTATATATATATATATATATATATATATATATATATATATATATGATGAGTAAAACCACGAAGGAAAGGAAACACAAAAAGGTGCTCAAGCGCTTTCGTCTAATGACATCCTCAGGAACACTGAAATACATAAAAGGTTACGGCCTATATATAGGTTACAGAAAGAAAAAAAAATAAATAAAAATAAAAATAAATAAATAAATAACATACATACACACAAACATATAGATTTGTAAGGAAAAATTTCGATTTTTAGCACAAGATCAAATGAATTATAAAAATACAAATTTATAATGGAAATCTGCCCGGGTTTTAACACTTTGCCTTTTATAGTCAAGTTTCGATATATATAAAAATAAAATGAAGATTAAAAGTGATCTGTGTTATCCATCTGCGTTTATGGAATCTTGTCTCAACAAGGCAAAACGAACTTTCTATCGTGTCAATAATAACACTCGTACTTTGTCAAAAAATAGTTTAGTACTTCCATTTTTCCCGGGCTTTTTAGGCATTGCTAATGTACTTAAACTTTTGGATATTAATGTAGTATTTTCATATAACAATATTGTGAAAAATATCATAGTAAAAAATAGCCCTACCGATAATTCAGGCATTATCTATAAAATTGGGTGTAAACAATGTGATTCCTTTTACATAGGTCAGACGGGAAAGGATTTGCACTCACGTATAAAACAGCATCAATATTCCGTTAGAACAGGACAGTTGTCCAGTGCTCTTTTTGTCCATTTGTCAGAGTTATCCCACTGTATTGATTGGAATAATGCTTCAGTTTTATTTCACTCTAGCAACATTGTCAATAGAAATATTCTTGAGTCTACCATTATCCAACTTTCAAATAACTTCAACATAAGCAAAGGTCTTTTTCAACTCGATCCTGTTGTTCTGAATTCCTTCAAAACAGATTTAGATAAAAAGGGTAGGACGCTAAATCTTTGGTAAACTTGTATGCTACTTTATTAACTTTTAATCTTCATTTTATTTTTTTATATATCGAAACTTGATTATAAAAGGCAAAGTGTTAAAACCCGGGCAGATTTCCAGTATAAATTTGTATTTTTATAATTCATTTGATCTTGTGCTAAAAATCGATATTTTTCCTTACAAATCTGTATGACTCTTTGTTAATCCTTTAATTTTTAATTTTTATTTTTACTTCTCTGTTTATTGTATATATATATATATATATATGTGTGTGTGTGTGTGTAGGTATGTATATATATATATATATATATTATATATATATATGATGAATAAAACCACGAAGGAAAGGAAACACAAAACGGTGCTCAAGCGCTTTCGTCTAATGACATCCTCAGGAACACTGAAATACATAAAAGGTTCCGGCCTATATATAGGTTACAGAAATATAAATAAATAACATACATACACACAAACACATATACATATATATATATACATACATATCTACACACATACACATATATATATACATATATATGCGATAAACGGAGAAGTAAAAATAAAACTTAAAAATTAAGGATTAGAGGATTAACAAAGAGGCAAATCGATTTTTAGCACAAGATCAAATGAGTTATAAAAAAAATAAAATAAAAAATAATAATACAAATTTATACTGGAGATACGCCCGGGTTTAACACTTGCCTTCTTAGAATCAAGTTTCGATATATATAAAAAAATAAATTGAAGATTAAAAGTAAATAAAGTAGCTTACAAGTTTACCAAAGATTGAGTGTCCTACCCTTTTTATCTAGGTTTGTTTTAAAAGAATTCAAAACAACAGGATCGAGTTGAAAAAGACCTTTGCTTATGTTGAAGTTATTTGAAAGTTGAATAATGGCAGACTCAAGAATATTTCTATTGACAATATTGCTCGAATGAAATAAAACTGAAGCATTATTCCAATCAATACAGTGGGATAACTCTGACAAATGGACAAAAAGAGCACTGGACAACTGTCCTGTTCTGACGGAATATTGATGCTGTTTTATACGTGTGTGCAAATCCTTTCCCGTCTGACCTATGTAAAAGGAATCACATTGTTTACACCCAATTTTATAGATAATGCCTGAATTATTGGTAGGGCTATTTTTTACTATGATATTTTTCACAATATTGTTATATGAAAATACTACATTAATATCCAAAAGTTTAAGTACATTAGCAATGCCTAAAAAGCCCGGGAAAAATGGAAGTACTAAAATATTTTTTGACAAAGTACGAGTGTTATTATTGACACGATAGAAAGTTCGTTTTGCCTTGTTGAGACAAGATTCCATAAACGCAGATGGGTAACACAGATCACTTCCAATACCGTTGATTTTTTCCAATTCGGCATCGATGTATTCCGGACTGGCGATCCTAAGGGCGCGGAGAAACATTGATGAAAAGATGGCCTTCTTAGTGGGGGTGTCATGTCCCGAGTAAAAGTGTACGTAGGACAAGTTGTTTGTTGTTTTCCGATAGATACTAAACTTAAAACCTGGGCTTTCCCTATGTACACGCACATCCAAAAATGGGATTGACTTGTCTTGTTCCACTTCTAAAGTAAACTTAATGGAGGGGACTTGATCATTTAACTGAAGGAGGAAGTTATCCAGGTCACGATTCATGGGCCAGATACACAAAATATCGTCGACGTACCGCAACCAAGGGATGCCAACCCCAGGATTCTCGGAATGTAAGTAATTTCGAAAAACTCCATATAAATATTGGAGAGGAGGGGCGATAAGGGGTTGCCCATGGCCATCCCAAACACTTGTTGATAATACTCGTTATTGAAAGTGAATTTACAGTCTTTAATGCAAAGCTTAATAAGTTCCAAAACAATGTGTGAAGGTAGTGGCAGGTCATACTTATGTAATTCTTGGGAGAGAAAGTCAAGCATATCATCAATCGGCACTTTTGTAAACAATGAACAAACATCAAAACTGATCAATCTATCGTTAGTTTCAGTACGTGCATTATTCAATTTTTCAGTAAGATCCATGGAATTTTTTACATGTGAATCAGAGATAGTTCCGAGAATGGGGGACAAGACTTTGACAAGCCATTTGGAGAGTTTATAAGTAATAGAGCCCACCGAGCTAATAATAGGGCGCATAGGGTTGCCAGGTTTGTGGGTTTTAATAAGACCGTAAAGGTAGGGCAGAGAAGGTGAAGTGGACATGAAACGCGGAATTAAGTCCTTATGATCTTTGAGAATGCGTTTCAAGCCACTATTAAATGATTTGATGACGTCATCCTGCGGGTTCTTCCTAAGTTTGCTGTATGTGGCGGGGTCCTGGAGAAGCTCGTTCATCTTTCCGATGTAGTCCACTTTGTCCATAATAACTATGGTGTTAGCCTTGTCTGCTTTAGTAATATGGAGCTCCCCATCTTTTTTTAATTGTGAGAGGCCATCGCAAAGTGGACTACATCGGAAAGATGAACGAGCTTCTCCAGGACCCCGCCACATACAGCAAACTTAGGAAGAACCCGCAGGATGACGTCATCAAATCATTTAATAGTGGCTTGAAACGCATTCTCAAAGATCATAAGGACTTAATTCCGCGTTTCATGTCCACTTCACCTTCTCTGCCCTACCTTTACGGTCTTATTAAAACCCACAAACCTGGCAACCCTATGCGCCCTATTATTAGCTCGGTGGGCTCTATTACTTATAAACTCTCCAAATGGCTTGTCAAAGTCTTGTCCCCCATTCTCGGAACTATCTCTGATTCACATGTAAAAAATTCCATGGATCTTACTGAAAAATTGAATAATGCACGTACTGAAACTAACGATAGATTGATCAGTTTTGATGTTTGTTCATTGTTTACAAAAGTGCCGATTGATGATATGCTTGACTTTCTCTCCCAAGAATTACATAAGTATGACCTGCCACTACCTTCACACATTGTTTTGGAACTTATTAAGCTTTGCATTAAAGACTGTAAATTCACTTTCAATAACGAGTATTATCAACAAGTGTTTGGGATGGCCATGGGCAACCCCTTATCGCCCCTCCTCTCCAATATTTATATGGAGTTTTTCGAAATTACTTACATTCCGAGAATCCTGGGGGTTGGCATCCCTTGGTTGCGGTACGTCGACGATATTTTGTGTATCTGGCCCATGAATCGTGACCTGGATAACTTCCTCCTTCAGTTAAATGATCAAGTCCCCTCCATTAAGTTTACTTTAGAAGTGGAACAAGACAAGTCAATCCCATTTTTGGATGTGCGTGTACATAGGGAAAGCCCAGGTTTTAAGTTTAGTATCTATCGGAAAACAACAAACAACTTGTCCTACGTACACTTTTACTCGGGACATGACACCCCCACTAAGAAGGCCATCTTTTCATCAATGTTTCTCCGCGCCCTTAGGATCGCCAGTCCGGAATACATCGATGCCGAATTGGAAAAAATCAACGGTATTGGAAGTGATCTGTGTTACCCATCTGCGTTTATGGAATCTTGTCTCAACAAGGCAAAACGAACTTTCTATCGTGTCAATAATAACACTCGTACTTTGTCAAAAAATATTTTAGTACTTCCATTTTTCCCGGGCTTTTTAGGCATTGCTAATGTACTTAAACTTTTGGATATTAATGTGGTATTTTCATATAACAATATTGTGAAAAATATCATAGTAAAAAATAGCCCTACCAATAATTCAGGCATTATCTATAAAATTGGGTGTAAACAATGTGATTCCTTTTACATAGGTCAGACGGGAAAGGATTTGCACACACGTATAAAACAGCATCAATATTCCGTCAGAACAGGACAGTTGTCCAGTGCTCTTTTTGTCCATTTGTCAGAGTTATCCCACTGTATTGATTGGAATAATGCTTCAGTTTTATTTCATTCGAGCAATATTGTCAATAGAAATATTCTTGAGTCTGCCATTATTCAACTTTCAAATAACTTCAACATAAGCAAAGGTCTTTTTCAACTCGATCCTGTTGTTTTGAATTCTTTTAAAACAAACCTAGATAAAAAGGGTAGGACACTCAATCTTTGGTAAACTTGTAAGCTACTTTATTTACTTTTAATCTTCAATTTATTTTTATATATATCGAAACTTGACTCTAAGAAGGCAAGTGTTAAACCCGGGCGTATCTCCAGTATAAATTTGTATTATTTTATTTATTTATTTTTTTATAACTCATTTGATCTTGTGCTAAAAATCGATTTGCCTCTTTGTTAATCCTCTAATCCTTAATTTTTAAGTTTTATTTTTACTTCTCCGTTTATCGCATATATATGTATATATATATGTGTATGTGTGTAGATATGTATGTATATATATATATGTATATGTGTTTGTGTGTATGTATGTTATTTATTTATATTTCTGTAACCTATATATAGGCCGGAACCTTTTATGTATTTCAGTGTTCCTGAGGATGTCATTAGACGAAAGCGCTTGAGCACCGTTTTGTGTTTCCTTTCCTTCGTGGTTTTATTCATCATAAATATTTTTCACGTGTTACTTTCGTGAAATAATTTTCATATATATATATATATATATGTTTGTGTGTATGTATGTTATTTATTTATTTATTTATTTTTTTTTATTTTTTTTTCTTTCTGTAACCTATATATAAGCCGTAACCTTTTATGTATTTCAGTGTTCCTGAGGATGTCATTAGACGAAAGCGCTTGAGCACCTTTTTGTGTTTCCTTTCCTTCGTGGTTTTATTCATCATAAATATTTTTCACGTGTTACTTTCGTGAAATAATTTTCATATATATATATATATTATATATATATATATATATATATATGAACAGAAGGATCAACACAACGGCAAACATTTTCATTTATTTGTACTTCAGACGTTTCGACAAATCTTTTGTCATCATCAGTGAATTAAGTCTTAAAACCTTAAAACAAAAGTAAAAAGTGAAAAGTGGAAATTACATCAATACAATATTAAAACCATTAAAATTAAAACCTTAAAGCAAAATGAAAATTGCATCAATACAAAATTAAAATCATTTAAATTTCATCACTATAAAAACTAAAATTAAATTAAATTACCTCAATAGGTTAATACACAATGTTTACATTGTGTTGTGTTGTGTTGATCCTTCTGTTCATCTGTAAGCTCCGTTTCCCTAAGGAGAAGTCAATAGCTTTTATATATATATATATATATATATATATATATTAGTGATGTAGCGGATGTCATTTTTTTCACATCCGCGGATGCGGATGCGGATGAGGATGTTTGAGTTCAACATCCGCGGATGCGGATGCGGATGTCTACATTTTCGTTATTTTTTAGGATATATTCGAGATTTGTTGTGTTTAACGTATATAATAAGTTATTATATAGAGAGAGCTGTAGCTATAATGTAGTATAATTGATTAATTGTACAATAATTGCTGTACTTTTCTCTGAACATATAAAATAATATCAAACATCTAACTAATATAGAAATCAATTAGTGAATTCGTCTGCAAATAAATTCGTTATATTTTGTTGAGTTTCAGCCACAATTAGAAACCATAATTGTTACCAGGATGCGGGACGTGAACCCAACTCAAATGCACCCCACCGACCTCTTTCCCCAACCTCCACCCTTATAGAAAGAGATCTTTAATTAGCTTGATAACTATTTATATTAAGTTTAAAGTTTTATTAGGCATATTTATAAATGAGTAATTAAAATAAAGTAAACTAAGATGTTCATCGTTTAATGTTCAAACTTAATTATAGGAAGGTTATGCTTAAGGAACATTAATTTTTCTGCCTTTTCTGCTGCCAGTCTGTTTCTCTTTTCATCATATATTAATCCAGCACTGCTAAATAATCTCTCGCTTGGTACGTTTGTTGGAGGACAGGCTAAATGTTTCCTTGCAAGTTTACTCAAGTATGGATAGATATTCTGCGTATTTTTCCACCAACTAATAGGATTGTCACGTGCAGCCAGACGTTTTTCTTGGTGATAGCTCTCGATCATTTTTACTACATCTTTTGACATCGCGTAGGTCTCGTCATTGCTGCTTGACTCAAGAAACTGAGAGACAGATTCTGTGATAGATTTGCTTGTTGAAGGTGTTGGTTCTGTCACTGAAACTTTTATTCTTTTGGTGGGTGGCGAAGCGACAGATTCAAGAGATTGAAGCTCTTCAACTGCTTTGCCAAGTGATGATTTAACTCGTTCTAATGTACTAGGTGAAAATAACTTAGCTTTGTAACGTGGATCTAAGTAGGTTGCAAGAGAGTAACTTCATACAAGAACAGCCTCTCGTCTTGTCGCTTGCATCACTTTTGCGCACAATGAACTAGTTCTATTAATATAGTAGAATTTGATAATTTCCGCTTATTAATGACATTTTATCTCAACGGTCCACATCCGCACGACATCCGCAGTCCAAAGTGCGGATGCGGGTGCGGATGCGAGAAAATGTGCGGATGTTCCGCGGATGCGGATGCGGATGCGGATGTGACCTACATCACTATATATATATATATATATATATATTATATATAATATATATTATTATATGAACAGAAGGACTAACACAACGGCAAAAATTTTCATTTATTTTTTGTACTGCAGACGTTTCGTCAAATCTTTTGCCATCATCAGTGAATTAAGTCTTAAAACCTTAAAACAAAAAAAATAACAAATGAAAATTACATCAATACAATATTAAAACCATTAAAATTAAAACCTTAAAATAAAAATAATGAAAATTGCATCAATACAAAATTAAAATCATTAAAATTACATCTCTACAAAAAATTAAAATTATTAAAATTAAATTAAATTACCTCAACAGGTAAATACACAATGTTTACATCAACCTCCATACTTGACAAAACCTAAGAGAAAACTGTATGGTCCGTAAATCAGAAGGTATGATATGTCTATGAAAATCGGTTGGTTAGTTAAAAGAGCTGTAATTTGTAAGATGGACTATTATTGTTAATGGAGGGTTTGTTTCTATAGATGTACTCCCCATAACTACAGTACAAAAAGAAACCAGATATATTAAATTACCTTTTTATGGTTATTTATCATTGCGTATTCAGGTGAATTGTCCAAACTGCTCAAGTCTAGTTATTCCCAAATAAATTTTAGATTCGCCTTCGTCAACCCACTTAAATTATCAAATTTTTTAAAGTTCAAAGACGAATTCCCCAAAACTGTATGCCCTAATGTTGTTTACAAATACACGTGCGACAGCTGTAAGGCTGCGTATATTGGCAGTACTCAACTCCAACTGGAGGTACGCCTTTCTCAACATTTGGGCTTATCAGTCCGTACCAACCGTCCCCTCAGTGGCCCACCACAATCCGCAATTAGAAACCATAGTAATGAAAACAACCATCCCCTTCACAAAACTCAGTTTGAAATTCTAACTAGATCCAATAACCTCACAGAACTCCGAATTTTAGAATCTTTGTACATCTATAGAAATAAACCCTCCATTAACAATAATAGTTCATTTTACAAATTACAGCTCTTTTAACTAACCAACCGATTTTCATAGACATATCATACCTTCTGATTTACAGACCATACAGTTTTCTCTTAGGTTTTGTCAAGTATGGAGGTTGATGTAAACATTGTGTATTTACCTGTTGAGGTAATTTAATTTAATTTTAATGATTTTAATTTTTTGTAGTGATGTAATTTTAATGATTTTAATTTTGTATTGATGCAATTTTCATTATTTTTATTTTAAGGTTTTAATTTTAATGGTTTTAATATTGTATGATGTAATTTTCATTTTTTATTTTTTTTGTTTTAAGGTTTTAAGACTTAATTCACTAATGATGAAAAAAGATTTGTCGAAACGTCTGCAGTACAAAAAATAAATGAAAATGTTTGCCGTTGTGTTGGTCCTTCTGTTCATCTGTAAGCTCCGTTTCCCTAAGGAGAAGTCAATAGCTTTGATATATATATATATATATATATATATATATATATATATATGCTGCAAACCCACAAGGAAAAAGAAAAACGATTCCAAGGCCTTTCGTGTATTCAAAGCTACACCTCGTCATTCCCTGAGGAGGTGTAGCTTTGAATACACGAAAGGCCTTGGAATCGTTTTTCTTTTTCCTTGTGGTTTGCAGCATTTATTCATTTCACGTGTTTTATTGTGAAATTCATCCCATATATAATATATATATATATATATATACAAAACTCACTGAATATGCTATCAACAGGTTCATTTCTTCAAAATATATTAACAGACTGAAAGTGGTTAGTAGTTGCTAAGAAAATTATCTATTTTAAATTGTCATAATAGTCCTAATAGTTTTATAATTAAGAATAAAATTACTAAACTAACAAATAGGTTCGATCCACAAGTTACTGTTCGATGTATATTAACTTTAGATCGGATGCACTTCGTCCTGTGTTTGGGCAACTATACATCAGCTTCAACTGCATATGGATGAGCATAGGGGTTGTGAGCACCCGTATGGAAAAACTATACGCGCTTACAACATGGTATCGTATGTGATACCTTTATTTCATAATTAAATATAAATTATTAATTAATTGAATTAAATATCTATACAAAATTGGCTCGGGATTGGCGACATAGCCTAATGGGAATGAGATGATTGCCATACATACATAGAACCCGTATGTAGGCGTCGGGTCTGCATAACCACGAGAAACATTCATTTATTTCACGTGAACAAAATTTTCCATTTGCTAACTCATGTAAAATACAAGAGAGAAAGAGTCAACAACCTTTGCCAATCAGCAATTTATACTAAAATATGAAGATATATTAAAGGAGTAGCCTCGGGGCTGTTTATGTGCAGCGAACGCCTTAAACAGGGAAGATGTGCTTTTGTCTTCCCTCAAGTTCTGAGTGAATTCCTTATAATAAACTTAATAAATATAAAGAAAAAGGGTAGGCCTACACCTTAAAGTGTTTATATTGTGACTGCCTATATTAATTACCTCAAGTAAATTCGTCGCGTAACTCCATCGTGGCGGCCCTACACCGAAAATGATCGTAACGCCCTACATCGAAGCAAACTAAGACCCAGCAAAAATAAGGTGAGGCAATTTATTTTCATTCTAATATAGGCATCTAAAATCCCGACGCTAAAATTACCATAAACAATTAACTATAAAGAGGTCCTTTAAAGACCTACATATTCATAACTCACTAACGAAAAAACATAGGGCTTTTGTCGTTTAACTCTCCACTGAAATCTGCTGGAAATTTCCAACGGATGAGGGTATCAAGCAATCAACCCATAGCCCTATATAGTTTTTTTCATATGGTGGCCCGTGTGGGGAACTAACCCCTCTAAAATTTACACTGACACGCAGTGGCTAGGCTTAGCTCATTAGGCCTAACCCCAATTTCAACCGTAACCCCACTATAGTTTTTTCATATGGTGGCCTATGCAACTGGGAACCGATTCCTTTACCTTTACACTAACCGAAAACAAAGGCTTGTTCATTTAACAGGCATAACTTATTTTAGGTCCTAAAAAAATAGGCCCGCAACATTAAGCCTATTTAATAGGTCCTACTCTTCAAACTCAAAACTAAGCCTTGTTAATTTAACAGGCTTAACTCATTTGAGGTCCTATAAAATAATAGGCTCAAACATAAACCTACTTGGTAGGCCCAACATAAGCCTACTTGATAGGCCCAAATATGCCTATTTAGTAGGCCCACCTAACTTTACCTTACATAATAGGCCTATCTCTTAAAGTAGGCCTTACTCTTTACACTCAAGGCCTATCCTAACTAAAAACATTGTAAATTTTTAATTTAACCTGTGGCGCAGGTTATATCAAAAACTTATTACAATAATTTAACTCGCTCAACATCATAAAATTAAACTCAGAACTTTAACACTAACAACAATTATGGAAGACTTGGAAAAAAGGGTAAAAAACCCAGACCAACAAAACAAAACCACAGACCTTAGTGCTATGGCACCATCTCAAAACTACAAAAAATTAATAAGGAAAAAATCAGCACGTAAAGGTGTCATCACCAAACTGTACAATGATTACAAACAAAAGGAACCTACAAGATATGATCTTGAAACAACATTAAATTCTATTACTCGTTACAAACAAGAAATTCTCTCACTAGATGAGGACATAATTACAGAAATTGATGACACAATTGAACTAACAGATGATGAGTATACTACCATCCTACTTGACAATGAAAATTACATTACAAAAATTAACAACTATATTTCTGAAATTCAAAACCAACTTGATGAGTGCAAAAAACAAGACACAAATGAAAGCTTCTTAGAAGCTATTAGAATGCTTCATTTAGCCCTCCCAATGTGGCTGAGGGCAATGAACTAAAATCAAAATTGCCTACACTTGCAGTACCCACTTTTGAGGGTGACAGAGCCAAATTTCAATCTTTTATTGAAAAATTTCATAGCCTTATAGGTAATAAAAACTACATTACAGATGTTGATAAATTTAGTTATTTAGTTAACTATCTGCAAGGCCCAGCCTTAAGATTAGTGGAATCACTACCAGCCATAGGTACTTCTTATTCTGTAGCAATAGAATTACTTAACAGAAATTACATGAATGAGGATGAAATTATACATGATTTGGCTCTTAAAGTAATGAACACGCGAAACCCAAAAGACAACTATGGTGACCTCTTTGACTTTTACTGTGAGTTTGAATGTCTCATGGGACAACTTAAAAACAATGATTTAAACATTGCAGAAACAGCTTCGATCATTCAAGCTGTTGTTTTTGAAAAGCTCCCTTCTAAAGTCAAAGAGATATTTCATCAGAGGACAACTGACATATACCCTAGCCTTAATAAACTAAGAGAAGATTTCCCAACTGTACTTGCACTTTACAAATCAAGTTACACACTCCCAAAATTTAACACAGCACAAGAAAAAACCAACAATGCAGAAAACCAAAAACCTAACAAAAGACTTCAACACTTACCAGTTACATCAAAACACAACCGCAAAACTCAATTTGCAGAAAATAAAGTGACAGAAAAAGACTCAAAGACTCCTACTCTGCAAAACTTTAATGTAACTACCTTTGAGTATAATCACACACCATGCAAATTTTGTTTTAGCAGTGAACATTATTCTACAAATTGTCCCAAATACAAAGACTTTACAGCAAGGTCAAAACGTTGTGAACAACTAAACTTATGCAAAAAATGCACTGGGTCAGGGCACCAAAAGCAAAACTGCAAATTAAATTTGAAATACAATTGTAAGTTTTGCAACAGTTTTGACCATGTTACCCCTATGTGTAATACACACAGACATTGGAAAAACTGACAAACATTATGAACAAACACCCAAATCAAACCAAAACAAACAGAAACAAACTCAGAATGCTATGAATGGGCATATCAGTTCATCTAGCATTAACCACAATTCAAAAATTCTTTTACCAACCACAACCTTGGAAATCCAAAACAAAAGGGGACAAATAGTATGGGTTAGGTGTCTTTTAGATACCTGCTCACAACAAACATTTGTAACCAAACAACTGATAGAAAAATTGGGACTTCAGAACCAACAAGGAAATGAAGATCTCTCTATTTCATCATTTATCAATAAAAACCCAGTACAAGCCAGTTTTAAAACTGCAAATATAACTTTAACTCTTGATGGAACATTTGAAACCCTTAAGGTTGTTGTTATGGACAAAGTAGAACAAGAAAAAATACAATAGCTGGGTTAAAACAAGCTTTGCTACAACTTCAAAACAAATACACGATAGCTGATAAAACCCTTAATGCAGATGTAGTTGATGATATACATATGCTCATGGGGGCTGACTATCTTCATCTGGTCCATAGAGGCATCATTAAAATTGGAGATGGAATAGCCTTACAAACTCCCACAGGTATTGCTCCTTTGGGTGACATAACTAAATACCATCTTACTACTGACACAGAAAACACAGAACATGAACAAAATTCATGCAAAACAAAATCACCACAGTCACAAATTTCTGACTATGTGACAAACTCGAACTACAAAAACACTGTCATAATCCCACATCATTTGAATGAAAATGATTCCACATTGGATGAAGTGTTACAGCAGTTGTGACTATTAGAATCAGTTGTTGTTGTTGTTGTTTAGCCGATCAGCCCACCCTGATCGAGCAAGCCGGCGGCACGCAGGTAACCGATCGCCCTCTCCGGAGTGGACCAGAGGTTCAGCGCACTCGTGATGTTGTGTTGTGTTCGTTGTTGTGCTAGAGCGGTAAAGTCCGTCATAATGTGTTCAATTGTTTGTGGTGTGTCTTGGCACAGGTGGCAGGTGTCGTCTATGGAGTTGTCTAGTCTGTGTTTATATGTCCGTAAGTTGGGGTGATGTCCACATCGGAATCGTGCTAAGTTAACTCGATCCGATCTTCTCAGGCTGATCTCTGACCTGTTAATGGGCGGCGGCTTCGCACCTAGGACCGCATTCGGACCGAGTCGTGTCAGTGCTTTGTGGGTTAGGTGTGTGTTTATGTGTTTTTTGTACTGTGTGATGTCTGTGGGGCGTGGTATGGAATGGAGTATTTGGTTATAATGTCTCTCTGGTGTTACCTTAATGGTGCGAGGTGTTGGTGCATGATTGTACATGTAGTGGCAAGGGTGTTGTTGGTTAGTTGTCGCTGCTGCCATGAATTGTGTTCCCCTCATGTCTAAATGTTCCCTAACTTTTAGTATTTTTGTTTCTGTGTGCAGGTGTTCTATTGGTGTTGTTTGAGTGCATCCTGTAATGATACGAAGTGCGTTGTTTTGTATTGTTTGTAAGGTGTTTATGTGTGTGTTTGAGATAATGGGTGCCCAGCATGGGCTAGCATAGTCCATAACTGAGCGAATATATTGTTTGTAGATGAGTGATGTTGTTTCCTGCTGGTGTCCAAAGTTTGTGCCTGTTAGTACCCTAAGCGTGTTAAGTCTTGACGTACATTTGTTTTTAATGTCCTGAATGTGGTTTGCAAAAGATAATGATGTGTTGTATGTGACACCTAGTATTTTGGTTCTGTGAGTGTGTGGAATGTTGATGTTGTTTAGTGTAAGTTGTGGAATTACCTGGTGTTCTTTTGTGTTGCTTGTAAGCAAGGTGATGGTTGATTTTGTGGGCGCTACTTTGAGTCTATTGTGTGTGAGCCAGTCTTGTATACTGTTTATGTATGTTGTAGGTTATTTGTAGCGGTGTCGATGTTGTTGTGGGTGGATGTTTAGAGTGATATCATCTGCATTGATGAAAGGTAAGCTTGTTATCTATGGGTGTTGGAATGTCATGCATGTATAAGTTGAAGAGTGTTGGTGAGAGAACAGAGCCTGAGGGACCCGTTCGAAAAGCTTGTTTTTGTGATTGCCATTAAATGTGACATGTGAGTATCTTCCTGAGAGATAGTTGCTCAGCCACCTTTTGGTGTTTGTGCATGTTTGTGTTGAGTATTTGTTTATGAGAGGGAAGCGTGGGATAGCATCAAAATGCTTTACTAATGTCTATTGTTGCTAATAGTGTACGTTGAGCTGGTCTTCTAGAGTTGATGCCATCCATGATGTGCTGCGTGAGGTTAGTGAGTAATGTCGTGGTTGAGTGGTGAGGTCTGAATCCATGTTGAGTAGGCGATAGTGGTATGTGTGGGTTGGTGATTTGTAAGATTAGTCTTTCTGTTACTTTGGAAGGTGTGCATAGTAAAGTAATGGGTCTCTTGGAAGCGGTTCTGTTGGATTTTTGTTTGGTTTGAGTAGTGTAATAATTTTACCTTGTTTCCATATGTCAGGAATAATACAGTGTTGGTATGAATATGTGCTGATATTTGTGAGCTAGTATTCCTTGTGGGCCCAAGTGTTTAAGGTGTATGTTAGATATGTTGTCTGGTCCAGTAGCCTTCGAATTTTTAATGTTTTTGATGATCTTGGTGGTCTGGTCTGTATTGAAGGTGTAATGGTCGTGTCGAGTCTGTAGGTTTTCTTGTGTCTGGCTGTTTGTCTGTCTGCGTGTTTCTGGTTGTTGTCTCTGTTTAAGTGACTTATCTTTGCGTAGTGATTAACTAGAATGTTAGCTTGTTTGTGTGTATGTTGGGATATTATTTGGCTGCGACAGATAGCCGCGTGTGAGGTGTGAATGCCGCTGTTAGAGTGGGTAATGCTGTTTATAGTCTTGTATAGCCTGTATGTATCTGTGGAGTGGTTTGTGTTTTATGAATTCCATGAATGTTTCTGTTTGTTTTTCTTTGAGTTTGTTGTTTATTTCTGTGTTGAGCTGTTGTATCTGCTGCTTTATGGCTTCTGTGTGTGGTGTTTGTGTGTTATGTTTAAGGTTGTTACGTTGCCTTATGAGGTGGGCTATTTCTCTAGTGTAATTTGGGTTGTATTCCTAATGTTGCCCTTGGGTATGTATTTGTTTGCATTATTGATAATATGATTAAATGTCTTGAGTGTTGTATCGATGTTTAGATGGGTGTGCTGTTAATGTGGTGAATGTTCCTCAGTCTGTATTTTGAACTGTTCCCAATCAGCTTTCTTGTAATTTCTGTAAGTGTGCCTAAGGCTGTTGGGGCAGAGTGTAGAATGTGTTGTAATGATGATGGGCAGGTGGTCTGATGACAGTTGTTTTTCTGTTCTCCATTGTGTATGTGTTGCTAGTGAGGGGGAACAGAACGTTATGTCTGGGGAGGAGTTTGAGTATCCTGCTTGATGTGGTATGTGTGTGTGTCTTCTGTATTGTTAAGAATGAAGAGGCTGTTAGTTGTGTGGCTATGTTGGCGCCTCTGGTGTTGTTTTGGTTGTGCAGGTACCAACTAGTGTCTTTGGCGTTGAAGTCTCCTCCTAAGATGACATTAGTGAGAGAGGCAAGATTGTGTAACTGTGGATTGTAATTGGCTGGCACCTGAGGTGAACTATCTGGTGGGTGTAAATGTTGATTAGTGTGGTGTTGTGTTTTGCGCGTGTTTTAATGTTAACTGCCTGTATTTCTATCGTGTTATCTGCTTGGATTGTGTTTGTAATGTTTTGGGTAGCATCAGTGTAGCTAATGCTTTTACGTATGTAAGTGATGAGTCCACCCCCGTTACCCCCGTACGATCTTGACGGATCGCCGTGAAGTCAGGGATGTGGGTGTTTTGTGTGTGCGTTTTAGTTTTGTTTCTTGTATAAGTGCTATGTGAATGTTTTGTTTGTGTACGAATTCCCTAAGCTGCATGATTTTGTTTGTGAGGCCATCTACGTTGTACTGTAATATGTTAATATTATCTTCTGTATGTGTCTCATGGTGCTATTGTGTCTAGTCTTTGTGTATGGTGACATGTGTAAGTTGTAGTGGGGCCTGGATTAGTCTTAATGTCGCCAGAGAGTAAGAGTAGTTCGGGGAGCACGCAATTGTTCCCTGTAATTGAAAAATAGCACGCTGAGAATAGGTCCGGCCCCGGGAGCCGATCGGCACTCTGACCGTGCCACGCAACAGGCCGTCGACTGCCAGTCTGGCCAACCGTAGACAGCCCGCTGCACGGAGATTTGAGGAAGTTTGGCCACCAGCGCGTTGATGTTTTGGTTTGACGTCGCCTCTTTCGCGTTGACGTGTCCTGCGCTGGAGGATGCAGCCACTGTTTAGAAGCTTCCTCGTCAGCTGCTAACACTTTTTTCACGTTGTTCTCGCTACCTGTTCAGACGTTTTTTATAAACAAATCTCAGTTTTCTGCTCAACACGGCTCTTTCTAATTTTAAATTGATTAGTCAAGGAAGGAAGATGTTGACTTCTATTTTGCAGCAACAGTTGATGTTATTTATGTTACTTTACTGATTAATGAAAATGATTAGGCTCTTCAAGTTATAAAAGAATTCTTTCGTAATAATTGATAAATACGAAACACAAAACGTATATGCAAACAGGATGATGATGCTTAGACTACTCAAGTTGATGAAGTTTTCTCTTTCTCATATATTGTATCGACGTAATACTGTAAATATATTTAAAGTTTCTGCATAAATAACTTGTGTTTCACAGTAAACAAAGATTTCCCTCAATCTTCTATCACATCCAGTTGGTTGCTAAGGTACAAAAGTGTGACGTTGTAGTTAGTGCTGCCTCAGTCTTTTCGAATGGAGTCTGCTGTCGGTGAACCAAATTTTAGTACAAGTGGTTTTGAAAAATTAGCGATTAGCCGTTAGTGATTGACTTTCTCTAAAAACTTAGCGCCGCTACCTGTTTCGCTAACATTTTGAAAATTAGTGGTGCTAATCCCAGTTTGTTGTTTATTTCTGTGTTGAGCTGTTGTATCTGCTGTTTTATGGCTTGTGTGTGTGGTGTTTGTGTGTTATGTTTGAGGTTGTTACGTTGCCTTATGAGGTGGGCTATTTCTCTAGTGTAATTTGGGTTGTATTTCTTAAAGTTGTCCTTGGGTATGTATTTCAGTATTTGTTTGCATTATTGATGATCTGACTAAATGTCTTGAGTGTTGTATTAATGTTTATGATGGGTGTGCTGTTTAATGTGGTGAATTGTTCTTCAGTCTGTATTTTGAACTGTTCCCACATAAGTTAATTATATTGGTAGCACTAGCCGGCCAATATCAACTAAGAGTAAACGAATCATTAGAATCAGTTGGCATAAAGGACAGTACAATTACACATGAAGACCAATTGATGACAGAACAATTTAAGGATACATTACAACACAGAGACAATCAATACTATGTAGAGCTGCCATGGAAAACACCTTGTCCAGAAATAATGGACAATTTGAAAGTAGCTAAGGCACATCTGTATAAAAATTACAGAAAACTAAAAAATGACAATCTTTTAGAACAATACAACAACGTATTCAAGGAACAAATAGAAAGGGGCTTCATTGAAGAAGTTACTGATGAACCCTTTAAAAAACGAGGTTGTCATTATTTAACACACAGGGGTTTACAGAGAAGACTCTTCCACAACTAAATAAGAGTAGTATACAACTGTAGTTTAAAAGACACAAATTCTGTTAGTTTAAATGATTGTCTCATGGAAGGCCCAAACCTTGTCTCAGATCTTGTAAAAATTCTCCTTTGCTTCCGTTTAGACAATTATGCAGTACAAAGTGACATAGAAAAAGCATTCCTCTGTATAAATTTGAAGCTTGAGTATGATAAAAATCATCTCAGGTTTTTGTGGTTGAATGATCCACATGACCTTAACAAAGGTTTCAAAACCTACAGATTTAAAATAATTATTTTTGGAGCAAATTGCTCTCCAAGTATTCTTGCTTTAACAATTAAAAACCACTTAAACTTATTTCAAGAGGACTTAACAGTTCAGTTTTTAAAACAAAACTTTATGTGGATAACCTCATTGGTTCCACTGTAACTGAAGAGGAATTGCTTGAAATTTACCAAATGTCACAACCCATAATGAAGCAAGGAATTTTGGATTGAGAGAATGGGTTTCTAATTCTCCCAAATTAACGAACAAATAACAAAAGACAACAATGGGAACAGTGAACCAAACAATTACACGAAAACACTTGGAATGCTTTGGTTTTTAAAACAGAATTCCGAACACGATGACACTCTTTGCACAAAGAGTTATAACTTAAATCCAAATGCCAATACAAAAAGACAAGTGCTTTCAGAATCATCCAAAATTTTTGACCCCATTGGATTATATTACCAGCAACCATAAGATCCAAAATCCTTTTGCAAGACTTATGGAAAAAGAAAATCGATTGGGATGAACCACTTTCAGTGGAAGACCACTTCATTGGAAAAAATTAGCCATAGACTTGAACAAGTTCAAGACATCTACGTACCAAGATGTGCTGGCTACAGATTGAAATCTCAAACACTACACATTTTTACAGATGCCAGCACACAAGCTTACGGGTGTTGTGCCTATTTAACAAGTGAAAATGAAAGTAACTTGGTTTATTCAAAGGCAAAAGTGGCACCCTTAAATCAAAAGAAAACTGTACCACAACTTGAATTATTAGCTGTCTCATTGGGAGTTAAAACAGCAGACTTTCTTTCACAAGTGTATAAAGAAGTTGACATAACAAACATTTACTTATGGACAGACAGTCAAATTTGTCTAACATGGGTGACCAACACAGATACAACTTCTTGCAAAAACATATTTGTGAAAAACAGACTACAGAAATCAAAACTGCAAACACAAACCTTGGTATCAAATTTAGGTACATAAAAACAAGAGAGAATCCTGCAGACTTTTTGACAAGAGGGCTCTCTTACAAACTGTTAAAAACAAATAAAATCTGGTATGAAGGGCCCGAATGGCTAACATGTGAGGATCTTTGGCCAGCCAAAGTAGTTAACCTCACACTCAACTCTACGACAACTGAAAAGATCACTGAGGACAAACCTATATTTGACTATAAACATTATTCAGACCTCAACAAACTCTTGAGAATTACAGTCTATTGCTGCAGGTTTGTCAATAGCTACCTTCTCAAACACTGTACTCAGAAGGCCTTTTCTAACTTAACAGAAACTGCAACAAAACACTGGCTCAAACAGATACAAGCTTCAGAATTTGACAAGGAGTTGAAGTATCTTAGGTCCAGTAACACATTAAACAAAGGAATTCCTTCACTTGTCATGGATCTAAATCTGTACCTGGATACAGAGGGTCTGATAAGGTGTAAAGGAAGGCTTAATAAGTCAACTTTGACCTACAACTCTAAGCACCCAATTCTTCTTCCAAGGAGAAATCACTTCACAAATCTCATCATCAGGGATACCCACAACAAAATACACCACATGGGGGTCCCACAAACCCTGACGGAGCTGAGAAAAACTTACTGGCTACCAAAGTATGGAAAATTTGGGAGTACCGAAATGGAAGACCCACCTAATCTTGGATAAGCCATATTGACATTAAAATAAATAATAATAATAAAAAATAACTCAGAAGGAGAACATGAACTCTTGCTGAGAAAAATTAAAAAACACCAACGAAAAAAACAAATATGGGATGAAAAGAAAAAAGATCCCATGGCTAGAAATAGCAACACGGTTTTAAGAAGAAGAGAAAAAGATCGGGATAAGCAGAATAACAGGGCGAGAAGCTGAATAAGCATAAGCTGATTAAGCATAAGAACAGCGACGGAAAAAGCCGGAATAAAAATGTTTTAGTGGTGTCAAGAGATAAAATTTATAACAGTTTCAAGGTAAGAAGTTCATAAATTTCCCTTCGGTTATTAAATTTAGGTTAAATAAGCTGACATTTCAGCTGTAATTGTTTAACAAAAGTGTATGGAAGTCCTGTTTATGGACAAATAGTTAGGCTAGTTCATCTTTGGCCTAGGTCTTCCATCTCAACGTAGCCTAGGTTGTGTTTAGGCTAATCTGGTTGGAGCAGGACCTATTTTTTCCATATATAATGGTGGCCCGTGTGGGGAAGGGTTATTTGCTGTGAAAACCTTAACCTTGAATAAAATAAAATAAAAAATAAATAAAAAAAAAAATAATAAAATTACGCCTTATCAAACATTTTGACATCTGAACAGAATTTATTCCATGTTTGGCTTTTTCAAATACTACATATAAATAATAATAAATTACGAAGCCTAACTAAAAATAAAAATAAGAAATAATTCAAATGCTTCAAAACTTATCATTTGGTCATAAATGTGGTAAAATTCTAGAATAAGGGTAATCAGAAGCCTAGCCTATTTAACCAAAATAAAGCTTATTTATAGAGTTGAAAGGGTTTTAGGATTTTGGGGACTTAATTTTGGAAAAATAAAATAAATAAAGTATGGCTGAATGTGAAGCAATTGAGGCAACGATTAAATCATTAAAAAGGAAGAGATCAGCAAGGAAGGGAGTCATTACCAGGCTTTTAACTACCTTTAATAGCAAAGAAAATCCAAATAAAAGGGATTATGATACTATTTTGGGTGGTTTAAATAGAATTAAACAGGAAATAATAATTATAGATGAGGAAATTGTTACAGAAACTGATGCGTTAAATGTTGGTGAAGAGAGATATACAGCACTTTTGTGTGAACAAGAACAGAATATTTTTGAAATAGATTCTCACATAAATGAATTATATGCTGCTTTAGATAATCTACCAAATAATTTAGAGGCTACAAATCAAAGTTTGATTGAGGCCTTCAGAAATGTATCCATTTCTAATGATGACAATAAACAACTAAAAGCCAAGTTACCAACATTACAAGTACCAATATTTGAGGGTGATCGAACAAAATTTCAGTCTTTTCTAGAAAAATTTGATAGTTTAATTGGCAACAAAGATTATATATCTGATGTTGACAAATTCAGTTATCTCCTTAATTATTTAAAGGGCCCAGCCCTAAAACTGGTTGATGCCTTACCGGCAATTGGCAGTTCATATAAAATAGCTCTCAAATTACTAGAAAGAAATTTCCTAAATAAAAAAGAAATAGTAAATGATTTAGCAATAAAATTAAAAAATATAAAACCAGCCAAGGATAACCATCAGGATCTGTACAATTTCTATTGTGAAATTGAATGCATGTTAGGTCATCTACAAAATAATGATATAGATCTAGAGAAATCAGCATGGTTTATCCAAGCCATAATATTTGATTGTTTACCTACCCAAATTAGGGATATTTTCCAAAGAATAACGGGAAATACATACCCTACCCTTGATGAAATAAGGAATGAATTTCCAAATGTTTTGTCAATGTACAAATCTTCAAAGATTGATTCACAAACAAGATTGATTCACAAAAAGATTGATTCACAAACAAAGATTGATTCACAAACAAAGAAATACAAACAAAACCAACCACAACAAAAAGACAAATCAGAACAAAAAGTGATAGGTCTAACTCCTACACTACGAAATTTTAATGTTACGACAGAATTTGTACGTAAGTGTAAATTTTGTTCGGCTGATGATCACTATAGCACACGATGTACTAAATATGTAGACTTAGAATCCCGGATAAACAGGTGTTCTCAGTTAAACCTTTGTACTAAATGCACAGGTGCAGGACATACTAACAAAGACTGCAAAACAAAAATAAGATTCAAATGTGTTAATTGTGGAAGTTTAAATCATGTCTCTTGTCTTTGTGATTCATTTAAAAATTCAAATAAACAAAACCTAAAGAAAAATGAAAAAACATTTAATGGACATATATCAATAAATAATGTCAATAAAAATTCTAGTGTACTCCTACCTACAATAACCTTGGATTTAAAAAATAAAGAAGGTGGGACAACTCCTATAAGATGTCTAATAGATTCTTGTTCCCAACAAACATTTGTAGATCAATCATTAGTTAATCAATTAGGCCTACAAACTCATAAAAATGAACAAGAATTGTGTATAACATCATTTGTCAAAGAAAATGAACAGAAAGAAAAATATAATACAGTCAATTTAGATCTGGATATACCCACAGAGAATAAAACAACAAACATAGAAGTAGTAGTCATTGAACAAGTTGGTCAACAAAAATTTAAAATACCAAATTTAAAAGAAGTACAACAACTTAAAAAGCAATATAAAATTGCAGATAGAAATTTAAATGATGATATAATAGATAATGTTCAAATGTTAATTGGAGCTGATTATATTCACTTAATTCAGAAGGGCATAGTCAGAATAGGAGATGGGATTGCTCTAGATACTCACTGGGGTATAGCTCCACTGGGACACATAGATAATATAAAATAACAATGAAAAATAAAAATATATGACTAACAAACTTGCCCTATTATGACAAGGTCTTACACAACTCAAATAATGACATAAATACTGAAATATTAAATAAATCATTAACAACTGAAGAATTAGATAAAGGTGTACAACAGCTCTGGCTATTAGAGTCAGTGGGGGTGCAAGATGGTGATCATACAGATGAAAATCAATTAATGGCTGAAAATTTTGAAAACACCATCATGTATGAAAATGGCCATTATTCAATTGAACTACCTTGGAAGATCAATAGTCCAAAATTAAATGATAATCTAAAGGTAGCTAAAGGTCATCTCTATAATTTGATGAGAAGATTAAAAAATAAAGAATTAAAATGTATGATGATGTTTTCAAGGACCAGTTAGAAAAAGGCTTCATTGAAGAAGTTAAAGATCACCCCTTTAAAAAAGACAACTGCCATTATCTTACTCACACAGGAGTCTATAGAAAGGATGCACCCACAACAAAACTTAGAGTTGTGTATAACTGTAGTCTTAAAGATGGCAATAAGCATAGCTTGAATGACTGTCTCATAGAGGGGCCTAATCTTATTTCAGACCTTGTAAAAATCCTTCTAAGATTTAGATTAGATGACTATGCAGTTCAAAGTGATATAAGCAAAGCTTTTTTGAGAATTCATCTGAAAAATAACTATGACAAAGATCAACTAAGATTCTTGTGGTTTAATGATCCATATGACTTAAATAAAGGGTTTAAAACATTTAAATTTAATGTGGTTTTGTTTGGAGCAAATGCAAGTCCTAGTTTACTGGCTTTAACCATCAAACATCACTTAAATTTGTATGATGAAAATGATTTAACTGTTCAGTTCTTGAAAGATCACTTCTATGTAGATAACCTTGTAGGATCAACCAAAACAGAGTCAGAATTAAATGAAGTTTACATAAAAGCAGATAAAATAATGAAAGAAGGTAATTTTGAATTAAGAGAGTGGATCACAAATAATGAGAGACTAAATCAAAAAATAAAATCAGAAGACAAAGGATTAACAGAACCAACAAACAGGGTGAAAACATTAGGCATGATCTGGGATTTGAACTCAGATTCTAAAGTTCATGATTCACTCTGCACAAAAGGCTACACCTTAGATACAACAGCTAACACAAAAAGAAAGATCTTATCCGAAAGTTCAAAAATATTTGATCCTATGGGTTTACTCCTTCCTTCTACTATCAGATCCAGGGTTCTTTTACAAGAATTTTGGAAACAGAAATAGACTGGGATGATCCTATAACCAATAAACAACAAGATAGCTGGAAAAGGTTAGCTAAAGATCTCAATAAATTACAAAACATAAATATTCCCAGAGTTTGTGGACACAGAGATACACCTCAAACCTTGCATGTATTTGGTGATGCCAGTGAAAAGGTGTATGGCTGTTGCGCTTACCTTGTAGGTGAGGATGGCAGCCATTTGATCTATGCCAAGGGGAAAGTAACACCCTTAAAACAAAAGAAAACTATTCCTCAGCTTGAACTACTTGCGGGTTATCTAGCTGTAAAAATAACAGTATTTCTCCATGAAGTCTATTATGATGTAAACATCACAACTACATATATTTGGCTTGACAGTCAAATCTGCTTGGCATGGATCAACTCTGATGAGTAAACTCAAAAAACATCTTTGTCCGTAACAGATTAAGAGACATTAAAGAAGCTAGACAAAATTTGGACATAACCTTCAGATACATTCCAACAAAACAAAATCCTGCAGACTTTCTCACAAGAGGATTATCCTGTAAATTACTAAAATCCAACAAAAATTGGTTTCATGGACCTGAATTCATTCAGGATGAAACAATGTGGCCAGCAGAACAAATTAATGTAAAACTTAACATGATAACCACAAATAAAGTTGAGCCACTATTAGATTATAACAGTTATTCTGACTTTGGCAAACTTGTAAGGGTAACATCTTACTGTCTCAGATTCATTCACAACTGTTTAAAGAAAATAAATAAACAAAGAAATAATGATAATGAAATGTATACAAGTCTAGCTACCAAATATTGGATTAACCACATACAACAAACAGAATACAAAAATGAAATAGATTTTTTAACAATTGGTAAACAAAGGAACAAAGTACCCTCTGTGGTAATAAACTTGAATCTTTACATTGACAAAGATGGCTTATTAAGATGTAAGGGTAGATTAAACAAATCACAAATCACATATAACAGTAAACAACCCCTTCTTCTTCCTAGGTTCCATCACATTACAACCCTAATTATTAGAGAGAAACACAATGAACTTTATCACATGGGCGTTCCACAAACATTAAATGCCATTAGAAAGTTGTATTGGATACCCAAAGGCAGAATGACTGTAAAGACAGTTTTGAATAACTGTGTCACCTGCAAAAGGATTCATTCCAGATCTTTCAGGAAGACCAATCCTCCTGATTTGCCAACAGAGAGAGTCACCTTTAATAGGCCTTTTGAAACAGTTGGCATAGACTATACAGGAAGTTTGACTGTTGGTCTGGGAACAACAGAACAAAAAATGTACATCATACTTTACACATGTTCATCTTCTAGAGCAGTCAGCTTAGACGTAGTGAGTGATCTCTCCGCAGAATCATTTGTCTATAGCTTTAGAAGATTTTGTGCTAAGCATTCTGTACCCAAAATTGTTTGGACAGATAATGCAACCTATTTCAAGGCTGGTGAAAACCAAATAAATGACATATTACAAAATTCACATACCATAACATATCTACAAAATAACAAAATAAAATGGAAATACATCCCTGTTGCATCACCATGGTATGGAGCAATCTGGGAAAGGAATATCCAAACAATAAAGAATTGCCTAAAGAAATCAATAGGTAAAAAACAAATTGAATTCTTTGAACTTCTCACTCTCATTAGTGAAATTGAGAATGTTGTCAATAACAGACCTCTTACTTATGTAGGGGATAATATTAATGATGTAGAGCCTCTCACCCCAAATCATTTGATTAAGGGAGAAGTCATTAACCTTCTACCTGATTACAATATCTCCTTGGATGATCCACCTTGGAGTGATAATAATCATGATTTGCAAAATAGATTATCACAAATAACAAATATAAAAACAAAATTTAAAAAGCAATGGAGTGATGAATACCTTGTTGGGTTGAGAGAAAGACATAAATATATACAAAACAAAGACTGGGTTAATAAAATTAGGGTAGGAGATGTAGTTCTAATTAGACAAAATACACCAAGACAGTGTTGGCCATTAGGTAGAGTTTTAGAACTAAAAACTGGGGAAGATGGATTAACCAGGGTTGTAAAACTTAAAACTGCTTCAGGTGAAACTATAAGAGATGTATCACTCTTATACCCCCTAGAAGTAGGACCAACTACTGTTAACAAAAATGATCAAGATGATGAATCTATAATAGATTCTGATGATGATCAAAATTTGACCCAAACTATACCAAACCTAACCTGTTCAATAAATGATGTAACTAGTCCTACTACTACAATAACCTATACCACAAATAGTAGACCACAACGTTCAACTGCTCTACGAGCTAGGCAGATGTTACAACAAAAGATAAGGGCTGGAGTATTGTAATATTTCCTATGGAAAATAAACTAAAATGCAACACCCTTTCATTTTGAAAAGGGTGAGGACTTTATAAAATGCTACACTTTTTATATTAAAAAGTGAGGAAAAACAAAAATGGAATAACAAATAAAACATAAAATATAGGTAATCTAAGATGGGTTAATAAATATTAAAGAAAAAATTGGGTTTCACATGCAATTTTTCCTTTCTGGCTGGCCCCAATGTATGGAAAATTTGGGAGTACCGAAATGGAAGACCCACCTAATCTTGGATAAGCCATATTGACATTAAAATAAATAATAATAATAAAAAATAACTCAGAAGGAGACATGAACTCTTGCTGAGAATTAATAAACACCAACGAAAAAACAAATATGGGATGAAAAGAAAAAAGATCCCATGGCTAGAAATGCAACACGGTTTTAAGAAGAAGAAAAAAGATCGGGATAAGCAGAATAACAGGGCGAGAAGCTGAATAAGCTAAGCTGATTAAGCATATCGACAGCGACGGAAAAGCCGGAATAAAATGTTTTACGTGTTAAGAGATAAAAATTTATAACAGTTTCAAGGTAAGAAGTTCATAAATTTCCCTTCGGTTATTAAATTTAGGTTAAATAACTGACATTTCAGCTGTAATTGTTTTAACAAAAGTGTATGGAAGTCCTGTTATGGCACATAGTTAGGCTAGTTCACTTTGCTAGGTCTTCCATCTCCACGTAGCCTAGGTTGTGTTTAGGCTAATCTGGTTGGAGGCAGGACTATGTTTTCCATACAAAGGGTAGAACTGAAACAAAGAAATTTTAAACACATGCATTCCTTGTAAAAACGTATCCATTCACGACCCTTTAAGACCCCAAGTCCTCCAGACCTACCGTGGAACGAGTAACATTTACTCGGCCATTTGAAACCACAAGTATTGACTACACTGGAGCGGTAAATGTGAGTTTTGGAGACAAAATGGATTCAAAGGAATACAAAGTGTACATGTACTCTTCACCTGTGTCTGCCACACGTGCCATATGTCTAGACATCGTAAAGATCTGACAGCAGAAGCTTTTATTGCTGCTTTCAGACGATTTTGTGCACACAATTCTGTACCCAAAACTATATGGTCAGACAATGCCACATACTTCAAATCTGGTGAAAGAATTATTCATCAGATTTGTGACAGTGAAACAGTACAAACTCATTTAATCAAACACAATATAAACCTGGAAGTACATTCCTGTTAATACCCATGGTATGGTTCCATTTGGGAAAGAAATACAGACTGTAAAGAACTGCCTTAAAAAGACTATTGGGACCAAACTCTACAACTTTTTGAACTCATGACTATTCTGTCAGAAATTGAAAATGTTGTCAACAACAGACCATTAACTTATGTGGGAGATGGTATTAATGAGCCAGAACCACTCACACCTAACCACCTAATTAAGGGAGAAACAGTAAACATGTTACCAGAATCTGAACATAACAGTACAGAGGATCCAGATTGAGTAATAGGACACAAAGAACTCAACACAAAATACCAACATTTGACACAAATCAAAACTCAATTTATAACAAAATTGGAGAGAAGAATACTTAACGAGTCTTAGAGAAAAACATAAACAATTAACAAAACAAAATTGGAATGATTCAGTCAAAATTGGGGACATTGTGTTGATACATGACGAGACACCAAGACAGCATTGGTCAATGGGAAAAGTCTTGGAACTCAAAACTGGTGAAGATGAAATTACCAGGGTTGTAAAACTGAAAACAGCAACTGGTGAAACCACCAGAGATATCACATTACTATATCCTTTGGAGTGTGGGGCTAAATTAGAACCATTACCCCAAAGGATGAATCAGGATACTATTGGGGAGGAATCTCTCAATGTACCTGATGTAACTCAGATTAAACCAGACAGGCCTCAAAGAAAGACTGCTTTGAAAGCCAGAAAACTTTTACAAGAAAAAATTAAGACTGGTGACTTATAAACCTTACACAAATTGAGCAAAGTTAAAATATTTAATAACTTTACTTTAATTCCATAAATTTCCTATACCTAAAGGGAGTCAAACTGATTGACATAACTTTAACTAAACTTGAGAAGTTGGCCTCTTGAACTTTCATATTTAAATAGGTCTTGAGTAACCTCTCTCTTCCTAAATTTCTACTTCATTCTTTGATCCATTTTTTACATGTTTTACACAGTTTTTCAAAAAATTTGATCTATAACATACAAATTTTTCTCCTGCCCCCCCCCCAGTATATGGAAAAACTATACGCGCTTACAACATGGTATCGTATGTGATACCTTTATTTCATAATTAAATATAAATTATTAATTAATTGAATTATCTATACAAAATTGGCTCGGGATTGGCGACATAGCCTAATGGGAATGAGATGATTGCCATACATACATAGAACCCGTATGTAGGCGTCGGGTCTGCATAACCACGAGAAACATTCATTTATTTCACGTGAACAAAATTTTCCATTTGCTAACTCATGTAAAATACAAGAGAGAAAGAGTCAACAAACTTTGCCAAATCAGCAATTTATACTAAAATATGAAGATATATTAAAGGAGTAGCCTCGGAGCTGTTTATGTGCAGCGAACGCTTTAAACAGGGAAGATGTGCTTTTGTCTTCCCTCAAGTTCTGAGTGAATTCCTTATAATAAACTTAATAAATATAAAGAAAAAGGGTAGGCCTACACCTTAAAGTGTTTATATTGTGACTGCCTATATTAATTACCTCAAGTAAATTCGTCGCGTAACTCCATCGTGGCGGCCCTACACCGAAAATGATCGTAACGCCCTACATCGAAGCAAACTAAGACCCAGCAAAAATAAGGTGAGGCAATTTATTTTCATTCTAATATAGGCATCTAAAATCCCGACGCTAAAATTACCATAAACAATTAAATATAAAGAGGTCCTTTAAAGACCTACATATTCATAACTCTCTAACGAAAAAACATAGGGCTTTTGTCGTTTAACTCTCCACTGAAATCTGCTGGAAATTTCCAACGGATGAGGGTATCAGGCAATCAACCCATAGCCCTATATAGTTTTTTTCATAACCCGTTTGGAAATAGAATTACCCACTCTTCGTTCTCTAACATAAGAAATCATGTTTATGAACTTGAACATTCTATAAAAATTAATAATTTTTCCATTATTGCAAGAGGTAATAAATTAGACTTGCTCCTTTTTGAATCTATTTTTGTTTTTAAGATTAAACCCACATTAAATGGAGTGAATACATTTAATTTCCTTAATATACAGGGTGATTCAAAAGTCAGGTTACATAGGGAAATACTGTATTATGTGATGATACAGGGGAATAGTCACATCACATGTTCGATATGGCCACCGTTAACGGCAATGTACTTGTGCAGCCAGCTAGGAATATCACATCAATGCGCTCCTCCTTCGATAACATCTCATCACTCATTTACCTGCAAAGAAACAGAAAAGCCCTATGTAACCTGACTTTTGAATCACCCTGTACTAAGATAATCAACCAGCTAAATAAAAATAAATAACAACAATCCGTTCTTAATTTTCAGTTATTTTTCGCGCTATTTTAAAAATGGACGATGTTGTTTGTCATGATTTTAGTTCATATTTTATTTGTGTATTTTGTAATGTTGATTATTATTAATTAGCGAATTACTTTTAAATGATTTTATATTATAAGGTAAGCCTTTGTAATTGTTTTATTTGAATTACCTAATATTTGAACTTGCAGCCTGTCAATTATAGTTTTTATTATATATTTTGTAATTACTGTATTTTTTCCCAATTCTAGCATTGAAGATGGTGAGAGCCTCACCGAAAGCTTTGTTAAGGATGAAATGCTCGTTCAAGGTGTTGTCTCGCTGTTTTTCATAGTATATATATATATATATATATATATATATATATATATATATATGGGCCTATTGTTAGCCGTTTGAGAATGCTGATTAATTTAGTGCTAATGACTAAGTGATGAAATGAATGATTAGACCAGTACACATTTGAAAACTTGTCGACCGATTTTTACAAACTAGTTGGTGATTCTATATAATTTGAGTGCGCTGATCTCAAAAATATAGTTAGTTTTTCCCTATCACGTATGGTTTTCTTACTACAGGGTGTGTCATAAATCCCCCATTTATCCCCAAATGTGAACCATCTTATCGAGACCAACATCGGATTGCACATGCTAAACCATAAATTTTGTTGTTATAGACTACAGTAACGCTTACATAATAATGTAGGGTAAATATATAACAACCAGTCCCGTTCCCAGCAAAATACTCTCTCCCCTCCCATCAATGGGTGGTTAACATTTGGGGACAGATGAGGTATTACAACACCCCTTGTAGCACGAAATCTTTAGGTGATAGAGTAAAACCTAATTAAAGCAGAATTAAATAGCTCCTAGCTCTTGGACAAACATATTGCTTGTTTATGAAAGAATAAAAAAAATAACTGAAATAAAAAATATATTTACCTTCTTTACTTGCAAACATTTCAGGACTTATTCCAAAGACTTAAGACTACGAAGGTAGATCTGACTAATGACGACTAAACCGGTGCTTCTTTGATGTTTTCTTATGCTGTGCGTTTGGCTGATCTCGTTGCAGACACCAGCAGTAATCCGCCATCATATTTGTATGCCATCTTCCTTGATATCTTCTTTCCATGATTTTGATGTCCTGGTGAAATCGTTCCTCTTGCTCTTCACTGACATCTCCGAGATTTTCGGGGAAACGGTCAAGATGCGAAAATAAGAAGTGAACTTTCAGGCTCATGTTGCAGCCTAAGGCGCAAAACTTTTTAAGCATATTTTTCACCAGTCTTTCATAATTTTGGCTTTTGTAGTTTCCCAAGAAGTTTTCAACAACATCTTTGAAACCAAGCCATGCTTCTTTTTCTTTATTGGTCATTGTGTTCAGTAAATGATCGTCTGTCAATAACTTTCTAATCTGAGGACCTATAAAAACACCTTCCTTTATTTTCTCGTAGCTAATCTTTGGATATTTTGAACAAATGTACTTGAACACTCACCTTCTCTATTCAATGCTTTGACATACTGCTTCATCAAGCCTAACTTAATGTGCAAGGGTGGTAGGAGGATTTTATTTGGTTAACTAGATGTTCATGTAAAATGTTCTTTGATCCTGGAGTAAGATTGTCTCTAGGAGGCCAAGTTTTCCTCTTCCAGTGCTGGTCACGTGGTCGACTATCCCATTCGCAGATGAAACATGGCATCTTAGTGTATCCTGATTGCTGCCCAAGTAACATGCAAAGGACTTTGAGATCCCCACACAATATCCATCTGTGATTTTGATACTGAATTTTTTTCCAGAAGCAGTTTCATGTTATCATAGGTCTCTTTTAAATGAGTAGAATGGGCCACTGGGATTGATGCATATTTGTTATCGTTGTGCAGTAACACTCCTTTTAGACTGGTTTTAGAGGAATCTATAAACAACCTCCAGTCACTGGTTTGGTATTCGATGCCTAGCTTGCACACTAATCCTGTGATGTCCTTGCCAAATACCAAGGGACCATCTTCTTCGAAAAAAGGCACGAAGTCTTTCTCACGATTTCTGTACCAAGCGAAGTATGTGTCGGATGCCAATAAATTGTTCTCCTGCAATCTAGACCCCAAAAGTTCTGCAGAGTCCTTAGGCAGATTCAAATCCCTGACTAAGTCATTTAGTTCGGCTTGGGTTAATGGTTTAGGATCTCGGTCAGCTGTTGGCTGTTCATAAACATCATCATTGTCTGGATTTGGAGCTGAATCAGAATCTGAATTGTATTGATCCAGACTCTCGGGTGGGCGGGGAATAGGAACTTCTGGATCATGGGGTACCGGCCTTATTGCAGATGGAAACTTGGGTATGAAGGCTCTCTTTATTCTTTGCATTATAACCTTTAACATTGCAAGAACAGAAGTAGCAGTCGTCGGTATGGTTTCTAGGCTCGCGCCATAACATAGGGATCCCAAATGGCAAACTTTTCTTTTTACCTTTGCTCCAATTCCTTAGTGCCGCAACACACGTAAGACAAACCTTGTGTGGAGCCCAACTTTTGTCTTGATCTCCTAATTTAATTCCAAAATAAGCATGATAAGCTCTCTTAATGAAGGTCGTTGCATTTGTCCTTTGTTTTACAACATACCGACCACAAATATAACAAAATATGTCTGGACTATGGATACATCCTCTAGAAGTCATTATTAAAATTTTAAAGACGTAATGTTAGAATTATCTATCTGAAAAATATGAAAAAAACGAAATTAATTAAAGATAAAAAAGGTAAAAAATTACAAAACGCCCTAAAATTGTTTTGCTAATAACTTTAAAACTGTGGGTGATAGAAAAAAACTGGTAGCATTTTTGACTTCAGCGCATCGAACTTCTTCAGAATCACAACTCAAAATAAAGAAATCGATTTTCATGCAGACCGGTGAATTATTATTAACGACAGGCTGGGTTAACAATTTATGATGTCCTACAGTATCACCGGTTGAAGGTGGCTAATGGAGTAGGCCTACTATAATATTTCTGAGTGATTCGAATTGCTTCGAGGTCTCCAGCTTGGATTATACCCAAGCAAATATTGTTAAGGTTATGAAAAGCACCTTATTGTTTTGTATTTAATTAAGAAAATAAATCAGTTATTTGTTCACAGTGAATAATAAATGATTGACAGTAATTACAGTGAATAACAATTATTTAACGGCCTTTATATTATGCTCAGATGACATGGAACTTGCCAATAAAAGAAATGGTTAAGAGCTTAATTGTCAAGTAATACATTAATTTATGGTAGGCTAATGGCATGCAAAATGGAACATTGAATGGACCTAGTAATGACAAAGAATGCACGTGCGTTTAGTACACTGAATAGAATAGGTAACACACTGATTATGTAGGCTAAAGGTTATGCATGCATGAGCATGGAATAAATGATGCTGCCTAATAAATAATAGAAATTAAGCACGTACGTTTTGGTACACTGAATGGAATACGTAACACACTGATTAAGTAGGCTAAAGGTTATGCATGAATGAACATTGAATGGGCCTAGTAATGACAAAGAATGCACGTGCGTTTGGTACACTGTAAATAGATTAGACCTTCATTTAGGTAGGCTAGAGCCACGCTTCTCAAACTAGGGGTCGCGTAAATATTATTGGGGGTCGCAGAAACATTTGAAAATATTATTTTTTTCATAAATATACAGTGTTAGTACCTATTGCTTTTATGACATTGAGTGAAGGGTCGCAAGTGAAAAAAGTTTGAGAAGCCCTGGGCTAGAGTACGCAGAAATGGAACAATGAATGGAACTATAATGATAGCAGGATTATACAGTACACGATTACGGTATTGGAATGACACTTGGATTAGGAAATAAGCCTACTTCGTTTCAACGAGAGTTAGTTTGAACGATATTTAAAGCACTTTAGGTATAGCTTAATCACGCTGCTGCGATTATGCTCTGTAGGCTTAGCGAGCATTGCTTAAGAACGAGGCACAGAGAGCTTACCGACTGTGTTGAAAATACCTCTCGAGACGCAGGGTATGCTTGAAGGTCGACCTTGTAGCTTGGAAACCTGCAGAAGTTGACCGTCCGGTGTTACGTACGCCGAGATGATCGTGGAACCGGTAGCGAGCCTCTTGTTGAGAGTTTGCTTGAGGGAACTCGTGGAACCGATAGTGAGCCTCTTGTGGAGAGTTTGCTTGAGGGCAATGTTCCCTCTAATTTTTTTTAGTCCGTGTGCGCAACAAATTTTCGTTGTGCATACATTTAGATTCATGGTGAAAAATTGTGCAAACTTTTCTGAGCGCTATTATCTTCAAAATGAAATATATATAAATATTAAATACTTAATAAATATTATTTCCATAAGGTGATAGCTTGATCATTACGGTACTATTAAATGGATATTAAAAAACTGTTTACAATATTATAAATTCTTAAAAAAAAAACATTTTATCCGTTCTAAAATATGAATAAAATAAAAAATAGTAAAATAAAATTCAACAAAATAAAGAAATAAAATAAAAATAACTAATTGAAAATGAGTATTTTAGTTATCATTTCTCAAAACAATTTTTAGCATTTAGCAATTTAAAATAAACTTTCAAGATTAATACATGATTTTATCCATTCATAAAATAGGAATAAAATAAAAATTTTATTTTTATGAATTATGAGATAATTACTTTCGTTTTTATGCAAAAAAAGAAGAGAAGATTTATATTCAATGCGTTAATGTATAAAAGAAAAAAAATGCAAATACATAGAGTAAAAAAAATCTGTATTGCATAATTGCGCGGGCGTCGGCGAAGTCGGGCGGAAGGGGTTAATAGTTAAAAGAGCGACTACAGAGTATGTTGATGCAAATGGTCAGACCTTGTGTGACGGTATATTTTTGAAATTACTTCATTTACTGTCGTGACTCATGATACGCTTGAGCCTGTGCGCATTTTATTTTGCTCTGTGCGCGGGTTTCACAACGCGTGTACGTACACACACACACACACACCTTAGAGGGAACATTGCTTGAGGGAACTCGTGGAACCGATAGCGAGCCTCTTGTTGAGAGTTATGCTTGAGGGAACGGACGGTTCTGCGGACACTGATGTAGGCTTCACGAGAATTGCTTCAAAGACGGTGCCCGGCTGAGATCGAACGGCGCTGGTTTCGGAGGAGTGCTTCTGCAGGCTGACGGCGGAAGGTCTTACTTGATGATAGATCGGAAACGTTGAAGGAACCCTGAGGGCGGTTGAGGTGACGAGTTGTACTGACGAAGGAGACGTGACACGTGACGAGAAATGCAAACGAGAAGTGGTGAGCGCGAGTGAGCGAGTGAGGAGTGAGTGATTGTTTTTTGTTTTTTTCTGTTTAAGGTGCTTCAACCCTGCTGGATTATTGACACCATACTCCCCGAACTTGGAGTGAGTGAGGATGAGTATCAGTGGAATCTCGCTTATGTAACCTCTGTGATGCGGAACTTTCGCGGGCATTTCTTGAAACGCCTCCTACGCGTCCTTTAGTTGATAAGGGCTTACTTTCGCGGGCCTTTTGGGAAGAAACAGACGTTTTCATTGCTTCTGATTCCTTGACCACGCGTGTCTTCTAAGAATGTTTGATGATGGCGTGGAAGAAAGAATTTGTTTGTCTACTTGTTAGTCTATTTCTTGTCGGTCCTCTACATATATATATATATATGTGTATATATATATATATATATATATATATATATATATATATATAGAGAGAGAGAGAGAGAGAGAGAGAGAGAGAGAGAGAGAGAGGAGAGAGAGAGAGGCGGTACGAAAGTAAAGCCTCTTATTTTATTTCTGGCCACGCTGAATTATATATCACTTGGAAACACTGTATCCTGAATAACATATCGCCCCAAACTATGACAGCAGGACTTGCATTCCTCACCCTCGCCAATTCTGCATACTTGCAAACATGACCCACATACTCTCAGACATTGTCGACAGTGTTCGTAAGTGATACGTAATTCAGTGCACACGGACTTGAAAACTGTCACTTGCATTCAAGGTCGACAACGTTTCAGAGTGATATGTAATTCAGTGCGCGCGGACTAGAAAAGTGCATTCTCTCAAACATTGTCGACAGGGTTTGAGAGTCTGGCATAATTTCTGCGTGCAGACTCTCAAACTGTCACTTGCATTCAAATCGGAGTCTTCGTTTTCTACGATAGGAAAGCGGTTACTTAAATTTTGACAGCAAATTATTGTTATTTTGATTTTCTTGCAAACTATAATATACACATTTTTATTATTTTTACACACACACACACACACACACACACACACACACACACACACACACTTATGTGGTTTCTATTCATTTATATACTGCGCGGTCATTGCAGTTATTTGCATATATATATATATACACACACACACAAAAGTATATAGACAATAAAATCAAAATCTATAATGAGCACATTTTTATTATTTTTTACTCACACACACACACACAAACACACACACACACATATATATATATATATATATATACAGGGCGTCCCAAAAAAAATTATACACACTTTAGTAGTATAGCCGCAAAAGGGGAGAGTGCAAGAATGTTGCAGGTTATTATGTAATGTTGCAAATGGGGGTGGGGGTTGTTGCAAAAGGGGTGGGGTTGTTGCAAAGGGGGTTGTTGCAAAGGGGGTGGGGTTGTTGCAAAGGGGGGTGGGGGAAATTATTGTTATTTTGATTTTCTTGCAAACTATAATATACACATTTTTATTATTTTTACACACACACACACACACACACACACACACACACACATATATATATATATATATATATATATACACACACACAAAAGTATATAGACAATAAAATCAAAATCTATAATGAGCACATTTTTATTATTTTTTACTCACACACACACACACAAACACACACACACACACACACACACATATATATATATATATATATATATATATATATATATATATATATATATATATACAGGGCGTCACAAAAAATTTATACACACTTTAGTAGTATAGCCGCAAAAGGGGAGAGTGCAAGAATGTTGCAGGTTATTATGTAATGTTGCAAATGGGGGTGGGGTTGTTGCAAAGGGGGTTGTTGCAAAGGGGGGTGGGGGGAAACTTGGAGGCGGCGTTATCCCCCAAGAGAAAGGAGGAGGAGAGAAAGGAGGAGAGGTGTTCACCTGGCAGGAGCCAAGTGCACATTAAGACTTCAGCCGAGTTGGCGTTGTTTTATAGGCTCCTAATCAGCCAGTTGGCGTAAATGGCTTGAGTTGCCAGATACCGCGATACCATTGTATACATTATTATAGACTCCTAATCAGCCAGTTGGCTGTAAATGGTTGTCAGATACCTCTTTTTAGCAGTATTATTGTATACATTATTATATACGCCTAATCAGCCAGTTGGCTGTAAATGAGTTGCCAGATAGCGCCATGTATTCCGAAGACAGAGTTGCCAGATACCATTGTATACACTATTATAGACTCCTAATCAGCCAGTTGGCTTAGAAGGCTTAAATATTGCCAGATACCGCAATACCGTTGTATACATTATTATATTTCGAATACCGGTAGTAGAAGGCATAACAATAAACAACATTGCATCATTCTTTTTATTATAAATATATAGAAAATAAATATACATTTGAGGAATATGCGTATAACAGAAATATATACACACAATTATGGATATATATATAAAATAAAATATACATTTCAAATAAATATACACTTCAATAGAAATATGTACATAACAGTACAGGAGAAATATACACACACACACAATTATGGTGATATATAAAATAAAATATACATTTCAAATAAATATACACTTCAATAGAAATATGTACATAACAGTACAGGAGAAATATCAAGCAAAATATATATATATATATACATATATACAAAGGTGGGCAGTTGCGCCGCAAAAAGTTGCGGCGCAACTTGCGGCGCAACATTTTTGGTTGCGCTTGCGCTTGCGGCGCAACTTTTTGAAAAGGGTTGCGCTTGCGCGTGCGGCGCAACTATTTCAGCAGAGTTGCGGTTGCGGTTGCGGCGCTACAAAAATTGTTGCGCGTGCCCACCACTGCAGATATACGTTAAATGCAAAGGTGGGCAGTTGCGCCGCAACATTTTTGGTTGCGCTTGCGCTTGCGACGCAACTTTTTGAAAAGGGTTGCGCTTGCGCGTGCGGCGCAACTATTTCAGCAGAGTTGCGGTTGCGGTTGCGGCGCTACAAAAATTGTTGCGCGTGCCCACCACTGTATATATATATATATATATATATATATATATATATATAAACACAAATCAATAGAAATATGCGTATAATCGGGGAAATGTCAAGCAAAATATATTATACAATTCACTTTTTTTTCAAAATACTAAACTCGGTCTTAATCGAGTTTACAATTACATCATTATTGCTCTGCATTACGCAGTATATGCGGCTTAATAATATTTCACCGCTTAAAGTATAGGGAAACCTGTATTCGATATGAAGGGCTTTCATATCGTTCAGTACTATTTTTGTTCCCACTTTACAACCGGTTGGTAAGTCATCTTTAAACACGTCTAGAATACAATCAAAAGCACGCACAAAGAGTTCATCGTTAGCTACATTATTAAGCACAAGTTTATAAGAACGCTTTTCCAATCGAGGGTTTATTTCTACCGACTCGAGCTTTTCAATCGTGAAGTCACTCAACATAGCAGCAATTGAAATAATCTTCTAAATCGTTACGATAACTGCGCGTTATATAAAGAAATAGTTCTTCAGGGTGAACGGTGTAGGTGAGCTCAGCCTTGGACCGATCAATTGCTTTGTACCAAAGTTCATGGTATTTCAAAGAGTCTAAACTTTTTAAATAAACATCCAGCACTAGACCATTCTCACCAGCCCTACACTCGGTAAACCCATCGAGCAGAGCAGTGTATGCGTATTCAAGTACTGTATCAAAATAAAACATATCCGTAACACGCGCGTCTAATATAGGTTTCAGTTTACGGAATCCGACGATTTCAAACATTCTGTCGAGGATGAAACGGTTTCGCGTAGGAATAAGAGCGTTATTATCAGAAGCATTCTTCCACATCAGCCTTATATCAATGCACGGCCGATCGTTATTTATACACAACGTACATACAACGGCGTATGAGGGTGCGTCACTAATCTGCTCTCTTCTTGTACCTACGTTAGCAGGTATTTTATAACGATCTTCACTCCATTTCTCAACTATCACAAAGATTCTATTCATCTCCTCGATACTTAAATAAACCCGTTTGTTTGTCGGTCTACATTCCGTTTCCAGTACATAGCTAATGGTACCGGAATTACGCCTGAACACGCGCAACGATTTCGTCACGGACACATCGTACGAGGCGTTGAGAATGCTGCTCAAAGGAAGTTCCATCGTATTCGAAGAGCGCACGTCCACTCGGCTCAAGCTCTGAGATAACTATGAGCCGTGTGAGGCACGCAGGTAGGCAGGAATGGTTCGACGGGCGGCTGACTCGATGATACGTGAATGGGCTTGTTCCGCGAGTCGAATTGTTGTACCGGTACAAGAATATCACTACCAGCCTACGCACCAGACATTTTGGATAAGAACTAGGAACATTTTACTAAACATCTCCACACTCAGGCGCACTATTTGAGAGGAACATATGTTCATATTTTTCCTTTCTGCCCATCAAACGATACTCGTCTCTAAACTCTGTTAAAAATTCACGCAGGGCACTAGCCACAACCTCACTACGAACCTCATCATGATATACGTTAATATAGTGATAAAAATACTTAAGATTGTCCATGATCACGAGATTCACATTTCCAGTCGTAGGGTATGAGTAATCGACATGGTGTAGCATGACGTAATACGCTTGTCACACCACCCATCAGCAAGACTCATTATCCATACCTGCTGCTTCTCTTCTGCACGCGTTGTTTCTTTTACTTCACGGTGTATGTGAGACTTTATAAAGTTTAGCTCTGCAGTATACTTCAGCACATCGTCTGTGCAACGAAAGCCTTCAACGGTCTCACCAGAACATTCGTAGAGTATTTGTACATCTTGGAACTTCGCACAATCCAATGTGTTTTTAAAATAGGCATAGGAGGGATGAATAGGAAGTTTTTCGGTATCCACCACATCCTGGCACTTTACTGAATACCATTTCGTAAACGTTGTACAAGCAATATTAAAGGTAGCCATTTGAATACACGTCTGATCTGAATACACGTCTGATCTCTCGGGCTTACTGCGGTCGACTGACCACGCAGGGACTCCCAGATAGTAGCATGACTCAAGGTCTTACAGTGGGCGGAGCTTAGAACTTTCACCTACACACACACACACACACACAAAGGAGAAAGTGAAACGCTATTTGAAACATGATTTATTTAATAAACGAGATATTCAAGTTATATATATTTACAAATACGATTTAATAAACGAGATATTCAAGTTATATATATAAATATATTTACAAATAGATACGATTATATACAAGACGTGTGAGTTAGAAGCATCATTGGTATCCAAAGGGTACGGTATCATAGGTACCAGGTAACTGGTAACGTTTCCTATAGGTGTTACGGCAAACCATCGTACCCCTAAGTTCCTTCACGCCCCCCAGCTTCTGCGCCCGAAAATTGTGGGTGCCTACAATTAGTTGGTGAGGTTGTTCATCCAAACATACTAGATCCTTCAACGCTCAAAGTTAACAACCTCCCGATTCGCATGGTTGAGCGTAATACCCTTTGCCTTCACGATATATTTCATTTCATCCCCCACCCTGACCCGTACCCCATAAGTCTTAGGTCCTGTTGAGGCAAAAGAGTCGGCGTATGCGTTGTCCCCATACTCATCCTTGATCTCATCAGTGAGCTCGCCGAGGAACTCCCCAATAGTGGGCATGTATTCACCCTCCCTCTCTGTGAATATCACGCTATCTGTATCGGCATACAATACTCTCCGCCCAAGAGAATGCAATAGACCCCAAAGTTTTATACGGGCGTAGGCTGTTGGGAAGCTGGCCACAGGTATGTTTGTAACCCTTGAGGTATCTGTGGCAAATTCAGTGTTGTACTTTATTACGTAAGTATTACCTACATTTACGATCTCCATGACCTCTTTATCGGGGGCATTGGCATAATCCCAGACATCGCTATAACTTTGTGCCAAATGAATGCTCCCTCTGCCGGTATTCTGCGCAAATTTTCCCCTAGACTGTTTAGACACAACTTTGCACTAAAGCGCTTGCCAGGATTCTTTACAATTTGGACACGATCAAGTTGTATACCTTCGCGGTCGCGGTAACGTTGAATATAGGCAGACTTTTCATCTTCGGTATCAACTCCTCGCGGATAACCTGATGCCTCAACCTTATCCTTCAAAAAGGTGTTTATATATTGTGTGAAAAGGTTGGGTAGCTTCTGAAACCTCCACACCTCATGTATCTTCAGTATTCTATAACCATGGCGCACGGCTAGGGCCAACTCAGGACTTGTATATACGCCTCTGATCTTACGCTGGTGGGGTATATGGTTACATTCGCCGTTATCCTCTTCCGCGCACTTCACGCACAGGGGAAACATGAGCTTGTCGTCGATAACGACAGGTAAGATCGGCATCCATAAATTGCGTGGGGGGAGTACGTCTACGAAAGAGATCCCAAATTAACGATCATTCAAATTTTTTGAAAATTCATTGATGGATGGTAGGCTAGGCCCCACCAGTTTCTCAGGAGCGCCCACTGGATACGGATTGCTCTTCATCACGTATGGGTATAAAGAATAGAAATCGTAGTAATGGAGCTTCACGCCCTCCGTAGGTGGGAAGTATAGTCTGAAAGGATTTGTACGTCCTCCAAACAAGCTATCACCACATTTGAGAGGATCCAGCACCATTGAACGCTTGATCGCTTTTATTTCCTCACGGTACACCTCGTCTGTCTCCATCCGTGCATCATTTTCATGCTCCCACAAGACTTTGTGAGTGAACTGTGATCCTATAAGTTGATCGCGGGTGCGGGTCGATGCAAGACAGTCGGCAGGAGACCTACCGTTGATATCTCCGGTGACTCCGCACTCAGGACGGGGGCATCCATGCCACCAGCAACCGTTAAAGGAGTACACAGTCTTCACACCAGTGACACGATTTTCACTTAACCCATCAACCCAAAAAACACGTCCATTAATCTTAATGGGTACTTCACCCGTGTTGCGGGCGTGCTTTATGTATACACCTGTCTGTTGCTGTAGGTGTATGAGCCAGTAAATAGCCTTGTGCCCGTAACTGCGGGGATTGTTTCGGTGAATAATGGCTAAGGTGTCTTTCGGCATGAAGTTATTCTTGAACACTGTAAAACATAATGATGCGATGGTGGTTGCGACTTGCAGTGGATCGCATTTGAAACGGGCTATGTACATCCTTCTAAAGGCCTGGAAACATACTCTAAGCACGCGCACATCATTCACGCAATAACGCTCACATTCATCAGCTATATTATAAGGGTTACTTTCATTAAAACTGTCGTAGTATCGATCAAAGTCTTCACGTTCATCCATGCAGTCAAAATAATGTTTGGGGGTGGTGGGCCTACGTAGTTTAAAGTCTCGCTGGTGAGGAAAGTGTATGGGAAGTATCCTTTGGAAACTTCAGCTGCTACTCCCATCACCTTGGGTAGCTTTGCTAATTTACAAGGTGTGAATAATAAAGTATCTTTAAATTGTACATTGCCTCTTATCTGCATCTGTATTAATTTGTTGCCTCTTTTCAATGGATCACCTGTAAATATCTCAGAGGATTCGTGTTCAAGCAACTCCTTATAAAGGAACTGCGTGTCAAACTTTGCCCCGTTATGGGCGAGAATATACACAGGCATTTTTTTGAACTTGTCGGCTAACTTGACAATATAGGACACAAATAGTTTCACAGGACTATCGCTGACATTCGTTTTAAAAACGTTTGTCCGTTTACCACATTTGGGGCACTCGTCACATTCGATATCCATACACTCATCACAGATAGTCTGGCTCACAAGTAAATGTGGAATTACCTCTTTGGTTTCAGCGTTCGTATATGTTTCTATATCGTAGTATACAGTTATACAGGGTTATTTTTAGGCTTAGCATCTTTCATATAACATACATGCTTTACTCCATCCGCCTTATATTCCTCCTGGCATGTAAGACAGTGAATTACGTCACACTTGTGCTTAAATTTTCCCCAATTATCCATTGTGTGACACATACCACATTCACAGATTCTCATTTTCCTGCACGTGCCAATTGATTTATGGAAATCAAAACAGCTATTATTGAAAAATGTGCGTCTACACACATCACAGTCTCTCTTCTCAGCTTCAACTACACGGCTTTCACATTTGGTGCTTTTACACTGCTCACATACCATGTGACATTCTTTACAATGTCTCACTATATCATCCGCAAACTCGAGGCACCCCTTACACAAATCATGATGTCTCCCATATTTTCGACTTTTGTCATAATTCGCGTAAAGCAACTTTATATTACGGATGGGGAGATACGTTGTCCCTGACAATCCTAAAATAAGTAGGGGCCTTGTACGATCTCTCACACAGCTTTTAAAAACATACACAGTCCTACGACGATCATCCAACCCAAACACAACTATGCGGACATTCATTTCCTGTTCTACCCTTCTCAGCTCTTCAGGACCCATATTACAGTCAAATTCAAGTTCACAGTCTTCAGCTAGTTTACTGGCATGCTCCACGACTGTAGGCAACCAAATTTTTTGAGTTCGTGTATTTTGTACAGTAAACATACGTGCTAAGAGTACTGCTATAAAGCCGCAACCACGATCGACGTTTATATGCCGTCTATAAATAGCTTGAGAAATGAAGTTAAGAGTATACGGTATGGCACTATGACCCGCAACACGGTATACATGGTCAATATTTACCGTGAAGTTGTCCATATTGAAGGCTATACTACTTTGGGCGGCTTGCATTATACGCCCTAATATATATTCTACATCTTCAGCCGCCAAACGTCTAAATGGCACTATCACCCAATAATCGTCTACATCACCGTCATCTGACCCGAATCCAAAGGACATACTCGTCCTGACTTCACGCTCGTCACGATTCTGAAGAGCAAACTCTATAATACGCTCTACAACCCGGCGTAGTCCGCGCTCAATACCATTGCTATACATGACTCTAGGGTCTACCCTGACTCTATACCGATTTCTAGTCAAGGCTGGGGTGGGGGCTGCGGATCGCACCAATTCCAGCGTTATACCATCCTCAACAGAACACGGAGGGCGGATGAATTAGTGGATATATTAGCGGAAGGTGCTGCTGATGGGGGCCCTGTTGCGTAGGAGGTTGATGGTTGGGGCTCTATTATTGTAGACTTAACAGAACGGGGGGCGGCGGATGAATAAGGGGATATATTAGGTGCTGCTGGGGGTGTTGTTGCGTAAGAGGTTGAGGGTTGGGGATCTATTACCGCTGCAACAGACGCGTATTTCGGTCGCTTTATACCTGACGTGGGTATCTCATACCTCCGCTTTGGACGTGTTACCGGTATCGCTGGTGAGGGTTCAGGGGAGGAGATCACAACTACACTGTCGTCGAGGTAATCCGTAATGATGGGCTGCTCTACCTCATCGTCATTCACGGTTCTGTGGGAGAAGAAATATAAGGATCAGCACTCAAAATTTGTAATATTTTGTAAATGACTCACTTAGGAGTGTGACGTGTTAGAAATGGACTCTGTAGAAAAATTCAGATTCACGAGCCCATCCACATGTATTATATCTGGACCTACAGGATGTGGTAAAACTGTGTTTATGCTTAAAATCATTAAAGAAAAGGGGGAGATGTTCTCGAAATTTGTGCGTAAAGTTATATGGTGCTATTCGACGTATCAATCAGTGTTCAACGAGTACCAAGATGATATTTTGTTCCACAAAGGCGTATATGACGTTAATTCGTTGAAGGGAAATGAACATACAATCATTGTAATTGACGATCTCATGTTGGAGATGGATAAAACGTTTGCCGAGACATTTACAGTATTCTCCCACCATCTTAACATAAGCGTGTTCTTCATCAATCAGAATCTATTTTTCAAAAATAGATACATGCGCGATGTGTCGTTAAATACGCAATATCTAGTCTTATTCGCGCAACGTAGAGATGTATCACAAATTGGGGTATTAGCCAATCAAATGTTCCCGAATCAGCGTAAGGAGTTTTTGGAAGTTTATAAAGAAGCTACAAGCACGCGTTACGGATATTTGCTTTGCGACCTTCATCCGCGAAACACGTTTAGAGTGCTTCTGCGAACGAATATATTTCCAAACGAGCCTGAAACGGTGTATATTCCAGAATGACAAAGAGACTAAAGAAATACCGTGAATTAATAAAAATCTATCATCGACTGCCCCGGGCAATGCAGCAGATGTTTATTAAAAATATCGACGCCGACTTTTTAAAATGCATCTGTGAAATCTGTCTTAACGTTATAAATTGCAATGTATCAATGAAAACCCATCAGAAGGCTCGCCTACGCCGCTACAAGAACATAATACGTGCACTCGCTCGTAAAAGCCAAACTGTAGCGAAGAAAAAACGAATTATTGTACAAACAGGAGGGTCATTTCTCCCCATCTTATTTTCAGTTTTGGGTCCTTTACTGACTAGATTAATATAATGAAGAAAGTGGTAGTGACTCCCCACGAGGTGTACGCCTCACTGCAAAGAGACACGGATCTAGATCCCCGTAAAAGCAGACTTAAAAGAATGGAAAGCGAATTGTTAGCCCTATTAAACAGTGAAAAAACACCTGATGAGAAAAGAATCTTATACCAAGAAGCTCTGCAGAAATTTCTTCACGAGTACGAAAATTATAAGAGCCCTACAGAGATTCCTGTGGTTATTAGGCACAGCACGGGGGACGATGACGACATAGGATCTATACCCGACGACACAGCTGACCAACCAAAAAGATTAGCCACACAACATATCGAACATGTATTAAAAAATACCCTCCCACTTACATTGAGGAGTAAAGGCTTAAGTCTTTATAATCTATTGAGTGAGGATCCCGCCATACAATGGACCGATACAGGGGAGATCATTGTGGAAGGATCAAAGGTACAGGGATCGAATATCGTAGACATTGTCCATGATCTGGTGAGAAAGTGGGATAGGCCATCACCATCAGGATGGAAGCATATTAAAGCAAGACTACAACAAATAAATGTCCCTAAAACGTTGATAGGAAATCTGAACAGGTTAAAAGACTTGGAACATGCAACGCCTGTGACACAATTGAAGGCGCCGTCACCCCCGGCGGTAACACCTTTGAAGAGGAGCAAGAAGAGGTTAAACCAACCCTACCCACGTGCCTCTAAAATACGCAAATGGCTAACGTATTAACTAAACGCTATTATGACATTTCTACCCCATCCTCTTACGGCGGCGTAGATAGACTGTACAGAAGTGTTTACGGAGTAGGAAAAAAAGAGGTTGAAAGATTTTTGAGGGAGCAGGACGCTTATACGCTTCATAAGCCTGTGAGAAAAAGGTTTAAAACAGCCAAGACAACGGCTTCCTCGATTGATTCTATTTGGCAAGCAGATTTAACAGACATGCAAAGATATTCTGTGTATAACGATGGTTACCGCTACATTCTATTCATAATAGACGTGTTCTCTAGATATCTGTGGCTAGTTCCTCTGAAAAATAAATCACCTGAAACAGTTGCTAAAGCCACCAAAACGCTAATGTTAAAAGAAAACAGGGTTCCTGGCTATTTTTGTACGGATATGGGGAAGGAGTTTGTAGGCCGTGCTTTTCAGAATATGTTGACAGAGTTTAATATCAGCTATTACACAACCAATTCTATACATAAGGCTTCTTTAGCTGAAAGAGTTCAGCGCACCATAAAGGAACGCATGCACCGTTATTTTACACATAAAAACACATACAGATTTCTAGACATTCTGGAATCATTGGCATCATCCTACAACCGCTCACACCATCGCACGATTGGGGCAACACCTAACGAAGTTTTAGAAAGAGGTACGCTCCCGAGAAGAGATAAATCACCACCACCACCACCACCACCACACTCTGTGCGCTTCAAAATCAATGATTATGTAAGGCTGTCGCGTTCGGGGAATAAATTCGCAAAGGGTTTTGAGCAAGGATGGACACGCGAGATTTTTAAAGTTAGGGCTGTGAGACCTAAAGGTGTAATAATGATGTATTACATTGAAGATTTGAATGGGGAAGAAATCTCAGGAGGCTTTTACCGCGAGGAATTGCAGAAAGTTGCGTTTAATTTAGAAAAAAATGTGTTTAAAATTGAGAAAATTTTAGGAAGCAAAGGTTCAGAAAGGAGAAAAATGTACCTGGTGAAATGGCTAGGGTACCCAGAAAGCTTCAACACCTATATAAAAGCTGATGCAATAATGAAGCTTAAATAGTATGCAACATGGCTCCTAACCATTTCTACGTCACACTCCCGTCCTCCTCGTCCCTGTCTGTACACCCTAACAACACGCTAGCCAACTTTGTAACAGAACTCCATGGGCACATTGAATTGGGTCGTGATTCGTATGAGGTGGGGATATGCGAAATTCAGCTGGACACCGTCTTTTTAAATATTGAACATAAAGAAACCGTTTTTACGATTCTTAGAGACATTGACGAGTGTGAAAAAGCTGGGGTAACTATGGATGAAACTATGCGCATCGCTCGGACTAAGATTACACGGTATTACAGTAGAGAAGTAAGACTAGGGCCGGGTCAATATGGTTCGGCCGAGGATGTTGTGAGAGGCTTAAACGTGAGTTTAAGAAACTCAAACCTTACGAATGATTTAGTATATGAAATCGTAAACAACCCTGCACATACACTAATCCTAAAATCAAAGACTAACAGACGTCTTAAAGAACATAGAAAGTTCAAAATTCTAACCAACGGCCGATATAGCGCAGCCTTCCAAAGAGACACATTTCACGAGACACAGTATAACTTGTCCAGACACAGTATAACCAATATCACAATATATATAAGAACGATTGAGGGCGAAAACTTCCCATTCGGTAACGGGAGCTTAACAGTGAAGCTACACTTTCGACGCACTGAGTTATAATGGATAGAAAGCCTTTCACCGTCTATCGAGGGATGCGATACCAGCGCGGTAGTGGACTTGGATCCATTTTTTCATCCATACTACGTACGGCTGTTCCTTTGCTGAAGAGGGGTGCCAGATACCTTGGAAGAAAAGCGCTACAATCAGGTCTTAACACTGCAGAAGACATATTGGCCGGGGCTAAACCTAAAGAAGCTCTAAAAAAACATTTAAAGCGTACACGGAACGAAATCATCAAAGATGCAAAGAGAAAAATGCGTGGTGGCGGGAAGAAGACGAGGGCTCCCCGGAAGAAGAAGGGGTCACGTGGTATTAAACGTAAAAGGCTATCAAAAAAGAAATGCTGTAAGCGAATGAAACCTATGGTTGACCACTTTTTTGACTGATATAAGCTAAGGATATTGATCTCATGAATCATAGTTTGTTTACCACTTGTCGAGAGAGGAGTCACTATTTCGCCATGGCACGCTTCATCCACCCATGTAGTTCACAATGCTGTAAATCGGAGCTGTCCTTTTTTGAGCTCCCGCCAACCCAAGTTTCTATTGAGCACAGTGACTTTATTACAATTAACCCTTTAAACACAATTAGTTCACCGAGTGCACCTATAGAATTCGTGATACCCAGCTCAGGTCCTTACTTTTTTATCCAAGCTGTGTGCACATGTACGCTAAGCTACGTATAGCCCATTCTGATGGAACGGCCTGCGATGACAAATATGCTGTATACCCTGAAACAAACTTTCTGCACGCCATATTCAACCAGTGTGACGTATATTTAAATCAGACCAACATATCGGCAGGCACGGGGTACTATCATCTACGAGCCTATTTGGAAAATGTCCTCAACTTTTCCAAAGAAGCGAAGGCTACCTTTTTAAGTGCGGAGGGATATTATCAAACTAAAGATGAAAATAGTTTAAAGGACAAATTTAAAAATTCTAAAAAGAAAATATACGAGTGTTTTGGACGGTTGCACACAGATTTCACTTTCCAGGAGAAGTTGCTTGTGAACGGGGTGGATATGAAAATAAAGCTCACCCGCACGAGTCCTGAGATCTGCTTAAATCTGGATGCGAATCAAGAAGAGGGTGCAAAGTCCGTTGTGGTTCACATTATGGACACATACCTCCGCGTACGGCGAGTGAAATTAAGTTCACCAAAACAACTAGAAATTGAGAAAAATTTACTAAACGCTACAGTGAAATATCCTATTAACAGAGTGCAGATCAAACTATATACGGTTCCTGCAGGGTTGGCATCGAAGCAGATAGAAAACATTGCCCTGGGAAATCTTCCTAAAAGGATATTAATCGGCATGCAGGACCACGCTTCGGTGAATGGAAAATATAAAAAGAGTGCCTTTAAATTCGAGAATTTCGGACTTAAAAATATAACTATACGTTAATGGCACTGCTTTGGGTGGAACAATGGGTATGGACTATTCATCAGACGCTGTGTTACCTCTTTGTGCCAGAGCCTATAGTAATCTGACCCATATTGCAGGTGATTGTGATGAGCTTGGTAATGGGGTAACGCAGGAAGAATTCATTGATCAATTTAACCTTTATCCGTTTGACATTACACCTGACTTATCTGCTAGCGTAAATACCCATTTAACACCACAGCAGAGCGGTAACATCTCAGTGCGGCTGGAATTCGCCAAGCCTATAGACGCTCCTATTAGTGTACTAGTATATCTCGAATCGCAAGCCCTAATAGAAGTAGATAGATTTAGAAGCGTTATCACTGACTTTTAAAATGGATGCTAATACACTTCAGAAAGTAATGGAGCGAGTCACACGTTCCAAATTTATCGGCGTGTTTGCGAAGAATGAAACATTGAGTTTGCCAAGTACGCGAGAATGCGGTAGTCTTATTTTGAACACAGACATCATCGGTAATGAAGGGATTCACTGGATCGCTGTCTATTTTAAAAATAGACAGCGCCTGTACTATTTTGATTCACTCGGTACTCAACCCTGGAGTGACCCTATTATTGTAAAATTTCTCGCTCAGTTACATATTCCCGAAGTTGTATGGAACCCATTTCGTATGCAGGGATATTTTACTAATGTTTGCGGAATGTACTGTGTCTCATTTCTCATGCATATGTCAAATGATAAAGAATTTATAAATTTTTTAAATTTATTTGACCCGTGTCACACTCACCGAAACGATGAAATGGTTACTGACAGAGCTGGGCACTTGCGTTTTTTTGCGCGTTTTTTTGCGGTACTGCGGTACTGCGGTACTACTACCGCACTACCAAACCGGTACCGCATAACGCAGTACCGCAAAGGATCGCTGAAAGTACAGCAGTACCGCTACCGCATTCAAATTTCCCGCGGTACTTTTCGCGGTACCGACCAACACGGTAGTACCGCAGTACCGCAGTACCGCAAAAAAAAAACGCAAGTGCCCAGCTCTGAATTTATTGGTATGCAGACAGATAAAAAACCGTTTTCCAATTGTACGTACTCGTTGTATATTATAATGTTTTTGTTCGTATATTTGTAACGGTATATTCGTTTATTGTACTGATTTCTTTCATTTAATAAATTTATGAAAATATATAGTCTTCTTATCCCAAAAAGATCGAAAAACACTTACATTATTTCGGTGTGACATTGTTGACTGATCAGTATACCCTCCCTATTCCGAGATTCTTCAAAAGATTGTATAACTCGTGTCAAATCCTCATCGGACCTTAAAGGAATAATGCTTTTAAAACATATACAGAGTATACAGACAGACAGATCCCCATTATGTGAAGATATCTTTGGTTCGAGGAGTGAACGCCATAAAAATTTCGATTTTAGCATAATGGGGAAATAACACTGATTGACATTTTTGGCGAGTATCTATTTGTCGAGATACTACAACTCTCCATATATATATAAAATTCTAATTATAGACACTTACATTTCTATGGTAGTCCCTTGCGTCGGGTTGTAAGGAGCGTCACTGCAAATATCTTCTACGGTTTGCGTTGAAAATAATAATTCGCCACAATCAATCGCATTGAAAAGACTGCGGTTAATGCTGCAGTATCACTTTCTTCATACAAATCTGGGGAGACGTACAGGTCCATGGTTGAGGAATGATTATTCACTGATGCGAAAATAGCTACTGTTACTCCCAACTGAAAATATCCCCTTTTATATGCACATTCGCCAAGCTCCGCCCAAAAGACCAGATGTTCGTCGTGATTGGCTGCCGATGTAGCTGGGTGGAGCTATGACGTGTACCATTCCGCTATAACGGGTACGGACGAGTAATTGCATCTTTATATTTTCACTAATAGAATTAATGCTCTTATTCTCCTTTGAAAATTATTTGGTGATTCGTATAGAACTTTTGATATTGATTCCAAATATGGTTTCAGAAGTTTTCTATCACCCATAGTTTTCGAGAAAATAATATTCCATTTACTCAATTTCCCGCATCATTAGTCACTAATGTAATCGAGAGGGTATAAAGAAATATATCATAATTATATTTTAAAAATAACATTCGGTTTCAACGTTAAACTGTAGGTCTAAGGTGGTCATTACACATAATAAAATAAAGTGGTTGGCAGATAAATGGGCACCCTACGTGTCCTAGTGGTTAAGACGCGGGGCTGTTGATGGTTCGGAGTTAAACTGTAGGTCTAAGGTGGTCATTCCACATAATAAAAGAAAGTGGTTGGCAGATAAATGGGTGCCCTAAATGTCCTAGTGGTTAAGACGCGGGGCTGTTGATGGTTCGGAGTTAAACTGTAGGTCTAAGGTGGTCATTCCACATAATAAAAGAAAGTGGTTGGCAGATAAATGGGTGCCCTACGTGTCCTAGTGGTTAAGACGCTGGGGCTGTTGATGGTTCCACGTTAAACTGTAGGTCTAAGGTGGTCATTACACATAATAAAAGAAAGTGGTTGGCAGATAAATGGGCACCCTACGTGTCCTAGTGGTTAAGACGCGGGGCTGTTGATGGTTCCACGTTAAACTGTAGGTCTAAGGTGGAGTGGAAAGCTTGACCTTCGTCAGAATGAACAATTCGGGCGGAAGCTAACCAAAGGTTATCCAAAGGGTATATATATATATATATATATATATATATATATATATATATATATATATATATATATGGGATGAAATTCACAATAAAACACGAAATGAATGAATGCTGAAAACAAGGAGTGAGGTGAGGTTTTGTTTGATTTGACTCGTAGAAAGGTAAAATATGGTCGACCGAGTTGGGCAGATTCTCGGAAATCCTTTCCTCTATCGGATTATGTTTTGGGTATTTCCAACTTTCTTCGTTTCTTTAAATTTCGTTTTTCAATTTTCTTCGCAGGGATGAAGCTCATGTGTTTCGAATTGCATCGTTCTATAATTCTGTTTTCTATGGTTGGTTGGATAACTACGTTATTTGTTCCGTCTTTGAATCTTCCATTTGAATATCTATATAAACATATTGTTATTTTATATGTTTGATTCTTCCAACTGATTAACTGTATAAATATATATTGTGGTTTACGTATAGTTTAAAATAATATACGTTTGGTATGATTTTCATAATATATATATATATATATATATATATATATTTCTATAATTCTGTTTTCTATGGTTGGTTGAATTATGGATAACTACGTTATTTGTTTCGATAAGTTCAACTTCAAGGAAGCTCAAGTTAATGTTATATTTTGCATATAATCCACTATATACATCTATTGTAAAACACTATATACATCTATATTTCAATTAAGTGTGTAATTATTTAATTCATCTACCATATTGTGGTACACAATGCTTAATATATATATATATATATTTCTATAATTCTGTTTTCTATGGTTGGTTGAATTATGGATAACTACGTTATTTGTTTCGATAAGTTCAACTTCAAGGAAGCTCAAGTTAATGTTATATTTTGCATATAATCCACTATATACATCTATTGTAAAACACTATATACATCTATATTTCAATTAAGTGTGTAATTATTTAATTCATCTACATATTGTGGTACACAATGCTTATTAGAATACATGGTGCGATCTGGCAACTCAGCACCCCAATACAAGGCGTGATCTGGCAACTCAGCCAGAATAGAGGCTTATAAAAGATCGAGAAGCTGGTGAAGACTCATTCCCAGCTCGGCTCCAGCCGAGCAAGGACCTCTGGTCCTTCTTTTTTTGGCCCTTTGGTAAACCCCTTAGTGGCCTCTTAGGTTAGGAAAACGAAAATAATATGCCTTAAAGGCAACTACTCTCTCTCTCTCTCTCCTTCAGGCGTCTCTCTCTCTCTCCTACAGGCGTCTCTCTCTCTCTCTCTCTCTCCTACAGGCGTCTCTCTCCCTCCTTCAGCTCTCTCTCTTCTGCATGTGTAACTACTGCATGTGTACCTCCTGCATGTGGGCGTATGTGTGTGTATCTCCTGCATGTGTACCTCTCCCCCCTTGGCTGATTAGGCGTATATAATAATAATGTATACAATAATACTGCTAAAAAGAGGTATCTGACAACCATTTACAGCCAACTGGCTGATTAGAAGTCTATAATAATGTATACAATGGTATCGCGGTATCTGGCAACTCAAGCCATTTACGCCAACTGGCTGATTAGGAGCCTATAAAACAACGCCAACTCGGCTGAAGTCTTAATGTGCACTTGGCTCCTGCCAGGTGAACACCTCTCCTCCTTTCTCTCCTCCTCTCTCTCTTGGGGGATAACGCCGCCTCCAAGTTTTCCCCCCACCCCCTTTGCAACACCCCCCACCCCTTGCAACAACCCCCACCCCCTTTGCAGCAGACCCCTCCCCTTTGCAACAATCTCCCTCCCCCACTTTGCAACAACCCCTCCCCCCTTTGCAACATTACATAATAACCTGCAACATTCTTGCACTCTCCCCTTTTGCGGCTATACTACTCACTTTAACAGCTGATAGCTCAATTGATGTTTCTTTCTTTCCAAGTTAAACCCATTAGAATTAATAATGGCAGTCAGACTAAGCTTTGAACAAAGGAAATTCATTCTAAAATGCTACTGGAAGTGTGAAAACGCAGTTGAAGTGCAAAGACAGTTTAGGAGGGAGTTTCAAACAGATCCACCAACGCGACTTACCATCACTCGAATTAGAGATAAGTTTGAAGCCGATGGAACTGTTCAGAATGTCCACAAGAAGCGTTCCGGAAGACCACGGACATCGACAAGCCCCACAAAGCAAGAAAGAGTACTGGAAACGTATCACCAAAGTCCAAGAAAATCTGTGCGGCAAGCGAGTCGTGAGTCGTGAGGTAGGAATTTCAGAATCGTCTGTCCAACGCATTTTGAAGCGCTGTCAATGGAAAAGTTACATTCCAAGATTAGTCCATGCTATTAATGAAGATGATCCGGACCGAAGAGTGGAGTATTGCGAGTGGTACTTGGCACGATGTGGATGTGGATTGGACGAAGGGGTTTCGTAGAATACCCTCCGCGTTCACCAGACCTCACACCACTAGACTTTTTTTTATGGGGATACTTAAAAGACAAAGTCTACGCTATAAAACCTGCAACAGTCGCTGAATTGAGAGCAGCCATTGAACGAGAATGCACACAAATACCAAACGAAATGTTTCGTGATGTTTGCGATTCCATTGCTTCGCGTTATCAGCAGTGCCTGGACCAGAACGGACGTCAGTTTGAAAACAGGCGTTGACAAAACAATTAAATAATGTCTGTAGATTCTATTACATTTTGAAAATGAAATGTATTTTAATAAACACTGCCTTTATAATTATTTAAAGTGTGTATACATTTTTTTGGGACGCCCTATATATATATATATATATATATATATATATATATATATATATATATATATATATATATAAGATTGACAAAAGTAAATAAAATCAATGAATAGTAATAGGAGAATGTATGAATAGGATGAATAGAATGAATAGGAGAATGTATAACAGACTTTGATTTTACCCCAGAAAATGTAGCGACAGCTACAGGACAAATGAAATCACATTCAGCTGCAGGTCCGGACAAATGGAATGCACTATTAATTAAAAACTGTAAAAATGAAATAGCTACACCCTTATACTGGATATGGAGAAGATCCCTAGACACTGGGGAAATACCTAGCATCTCGAAAAGAGCAAGCATCGTCCCTATATATAAAGGAGGAGATAGATCCCAAGCAAAGAACTATAGACCCAGTGTCTTTGACGTCCCACCTCACCAAAATTTTTGAAAGAATAGTCAGAGAGAAAATCTATGACTTCTTGGAGACATTGGAAAGATTCAACGAAAATCAACATGGATTCCGATCAGGAAGATCATGCCTATCGCAACTTATAGAGCATTATAACAATATCCTAGATGCACTTGAAGGCAATGAAAACTATGATGTCATATACAAGGATTTTGCTAAAGCTTTCGACAAATGCGATCATGGTATAATAGCACATAAAATGAAACATATGGGAATAACAGGTAAAGTGGGAAAACGGATCTACAACTTCCTCACAAATTGACTACAGGTGGTCAAAATTCAAGGTGTATCATCATCAGAATCAGAAGTACGCAGCTCAGTTCCACAAGGTACAGTGCTGGCCCCACTCCTGTTCATTATCATGCTAACAGACATAGACAGTGGAGTAAACAGCAACAGTACAGTAACATCATTTGCGGACGATACAAAGATCAGCAGAAAAATCAGCGATGCAAACGAAGTAGAGGCCTTGCAGAGAGACAAACAAAATATACAAATGGTCAGAAGACAACAATATGACATTTAACACCGAGAAATTTCAACTCTTGAGATATGGTAGAAATGAGGAACTTAAAAAGACTGCATATTATGCTCCAGATAGACAAGAAATTCAGAGAAGCACGAAAACAGTCGATTTGGGGGTAATAATGACCGATGATGCGAAATTCGAGACACAAAATCAGATAGCAATAAACAGAGCAAAAAGAGTCGCGGGACAGGTACTAAGAACGTTCAAAAGGAGGGACAAGACAGTAATGATTCCCCTGTTAAGAACACTGATCATACCAAAACTTGAATACTGCTCAGTTTTGACGTCCCCATATAAAAGAAAGAAATTAATAAGCTAGAAGAAACACAGATATATTTCACAGCCAAGATTGATGGGTGCAAAAAACTCAACTACTGGGAAAGACTACGCAAACCAAATTTGTACTTCCTGGAAAGAAGAAGAGAGAGAGGTATACCATAATGTACATATGGAAAATTATCGAAAAACTGGTACCAAAACTCAAACAAAACCCAATTACCATCTAGACAATGCTGGAAAATAGAAAAGGCAGAATGTGTAGTGTTCCCAAATTAAAGGCCCGACAAAGGACCTCCACAACTCTGAAGGAAAATAGGTTGGTTGTCAGGGGGCCAAGAATTTTCAACCAGCTTCCAAAGGACCTCAGAAACGTTACAGGGGTCAAAGTTGAAGTATTCAAGAGAAGACTAGATGCCTGTCTCAGGACGGTACCAGATGAGCCGGGTGTACCTGGCTATGTACGATGGAGAGCGCAAGAGAGCAACTCGCTCCTCCACCAAGCCAGACCTAGAGGCGGGGCCATCAGCTTGACCTTCGTGTGAAGAAAGACCGACGCACGGAACACAAATAACTACAAGTACAAGTAACATCGTCGTGCCTATTTACTTTTGTCAGCCATCTGTATATGTCAACCCTGTGTGTGTGTGTGTGTGTGTGTGTGTGTATAAACAGGGCCTATCAGAGGGGGACTAGGAGGGCCATTTGGCCTGGGCCTCAAGCTTAAGGGGGGGGTCTCAAATTTAGAAACTTTCAGGTGTGAATATAGTGTTTTGCAGTGAAAGTAATAATTGGGTTTAGCTATGGGTCTCAAAAGCTGGAAGTGGCCCGGGCTTCTCTGGACCTCTGAGAGGGCCTGTATATATATATATAATATATTCTTAAATAATAATATTAGTACAGGAGATATCTATATACACATTTATATTAAATAATAATAATAATAAAATTTTAATAAATATATAGAAAATAAATATACATCCAAAATAATATACATCAAAATACATACACTTTATGTTCTACTGTGCTTAACTAAAATAGTAAACTCGCACGTGATCGAGTCTACAGTTACATCATTGTGGCTTTGTACTATGCAATAAGTACGATTTAACATTATTTCACCGCTCAAGGTATGCGATGCCTATATTCGATGTAAAGGGCCTTCAATTCGTTCAATACTATTTTTATGCCTACTTTACATTCGGTTGGCAAGTTATCACTCTCTTTAAACACGGACAGAATACAATCAAAAGCATGCAAAAAGAGGGCATCGTTAGCCACAACATCATTATTAAATTCAAATTTATAAACACTCCTTTCCAATCGAGGGTTTATTCTTACCGATCCGTGCCTTTCAACCGTGAACTCTTCTTCACAATGCAGATCGGCAGTTGAAATAATCTTCTAAGTCGTAGCGACAACTGCTCATTATATAAAGAAATAGTTCTTCAGGGTGAACGGTGTAGGTGAGCTCAACCCCGTACCGCTCAAGTCCTTTGTACCAAAGTTCAAGATATTTCGAAGAGTCTAAACCGTTTAAATAAGCATCTAGTTCTAGACCATTCTCGCTATGTTCATTCCTACACTCGGTAAACCCGTAAAGTATATTCGTAACACGTGCCTCTAATATAGGCTTCAGCCTGTGGAAACCGACGATTTTAAACATTCTGTGAAGGATGAAACGGTTTCGCGTGGGGACAAGGACGTTATTAGCAGACGCATTTTTCCACATCAGTCGTATATCAATCCATGGCTGGTCGCGATTTATATATAACGTACAAACAATGGCATATGAGGGGGCATCACTACTCTGTTCTCTTCTTGTACCTACACCTGCAGGTATTTTATAACGATCCTCGCTCCACTTCTCAACTATCACGAAGACTCTATTCATCTCCTCAACACTTAAATAAATAACATTCCGTTTGTCAGAGTTTGTTTGTCTACAAGTCGTTTCAAGTACATAGTTAACGACAACGGTTTTACGCCTGAACACACGCAATGACTTCGTCACGGACACATCGTATACGGCAATGAGAATGCTGCTCAACGAAAGCTCCATCGTATTCTATTGTAAGGAGTGCACATCCAGTCGGTTCAAGCTCTGAGATGACTATGAGCAGCAGGGCCGGTGTACGGGTTTGTTCCAACATGAAAGAATCATGTGCATACCTGTGCCCCATTATACTGGGCAATCGTTTAGAGAATTTTTCCATCTGCGACACATGAAGTAATATCGGCTTTAATGTTTTACCACTCCCACTCCCCAGAATGCGCACCAGACATTTTCGTTCAGGGGGTATTTTCACGAACTAAACACATTTTATTAACACTCCGGCGCACTATTTGAGAGAAACATGTGTCCATATTTATCCTTTTTGCTTAGCAAGCGATACTCGTATCTAAATTCTATTAAAAACTTACGCAGGCCTTTAGCCATAACCTCCCTGCAAACCTCGTCATGATATATATGAATGTAGTGCAAATGTAGAGGGGGGTCTACAGGGGCTTCAGCCCTCCCCTTTGCCCCCTCATGCCATAGAAGTGCCCTTTTTTTCCAAAGAAAAATAAATGCTGTGAAGAGACTTATTTTTATTGAGGGGGGAGGAGATGGTGCCCTTTTTGTTAACTTTCATCACCCCCTCATCTGAAGTGCCCTGTGCACGGGCCTAATGTAGTGGCAAAAATATTTCACATTGTCCATTATAACAAGATTTACATTCTCAGCCGCAGGGTACGAGTACTCGTACCCTGCGGCTGAGAATGACATAATACCGCTTGTCACACCATTCATCAACAAGACGCCCTAACCATACCCGTTGCTTCTCTTCTGCACGTGTTGTTTCTTCCACTTTAGGGTATATGTAAGCTTTTACGCAGTTTAGTCTACAACATAGTCCATTACATCGTTTGTACCACGAAATCCTGCACTGCTCTCGCCAGAATAGCCGTAGAGTATTTGAATCTCTTGTTCCTCAAGCTTCGCACGGTTCACTGTAACCTTAAAAGTCTCAAAGGAGGGAGGGCATGGGAGTTTTTCAGTATCCACCACATCTGTAGACATTACTGAATACCACTTCATAAACGTCGAGCACACAATATCAAAGGTAGCCATCACTATTTTTCGTCTACGTGAGAATTCTTCAAATACACGTCTGAGATCCAGGGCTTGCAGCGGTCAACTGAGCACGCAGGGGTAGAGATTGCCCAGGTAGTAGCAGGAGTCAAGTGACCTTTGATCGATCATACATGGGCGGCGTGTAGGACTTTTCCTCACACACCCACACACACACACAAAGGAGAAAATGAAACGCCAATTGAAACATGATTTATTTAATAAACAGATCATCGAATTATTCAAGGTATGTGTTTATATATATTCAAATAATTGTAATAAATAAAATAAACATATCGTTAACATGTTAACTATATATATATATATATATATATATAACAATGAAGGGTTATGGTAGCCAAAAGGTACGGTATCATAGGTACCAGGCAACTGGTAACGTTTCCTATAAGTGTTACGACACACTTTCGTATCCCTAAGTTCCTTCATACACCCCAGCTTCTGTCCCCGAAAATTGTGGGTCCCCACAGTCAGTTGGGGCGGTTGGTCGCCCTCATCTTCCAAGCACACCAGCTCTTTCAACGAATCAAAGTTAACGATCCGTCGGTTCGCCTGATTAAGCGTGATGCCCATAGCCTTCACGATATATATTTCATCTCCTCCCCCACCCTCACCTGTACCCCATAAGTTTTTGGACCTGTTGAGACAAAAGAGTCGGCGTATGCGCTGTCACCATACTCATCCTTGATCTCATCAGTCACCTCTCAGAGGAATTCCGCAATAGGCGGCATGTATTCACCCTCCCTCGCTGTGAATATCACACTATCTGTGTCGGCGTACAGAACCCTCCGCCCAAGAGAATGCAAAAGTCCCCAAAGTTCGATGCGGGCGTATGCGGTTGTGAAGCTGGCTACAGGTATGTTTGCAACCCGTGAGGTATCTGTGGCCAATTCGGCAATGTTGTACTTTATTATGTACGTATTACCTACATTCACGATCTCCATGACCTCTTTATCGGGAGCATTGCATAATTCCACACCTCGTTATAACTTTGGGCTAGATGAACGTTCCCCTTGCCCGTATTCTGTGCAAATTTTCCCCAAAGACTATTTAGACACAACTTTGCACTAAAGCGCTTACCCTGGTTCTTAGCAATTTGGGCCCGTTCAAGTTGTATCCCTTCACGGTCGCTGTAGGATTGAATATACGACGATTTTTCATCTTCGGTATCAACTCCTCACGGATACCCTGATGCCTGTACCTTATCCTTCAAAAAAGTGTTTATATATGGCGTGAAAAGGTTGGATAGCTTCTGGAACCCCACACCTCATATATCTTCAATATTCTGTAGCCGTGGCGAACGGCTAGGGACAGCTCAGGGCTTGTATATACGCCTCTGATCTTCCGCTGAAAGTATAGCTTGAAGGGATTTGTACGCCCTCCGAAAAGCTATCACCGCATCTGAGAGGATCCAATACCATTGAACGCTTGATCGTGTTTATTTCTTCACGGTACTGTCCATCTGTTTCCATCCGTGCATCATACTCATGCTCCGACAAGATCTTGTGAGTAAACTGGGTGTCTATAAGCTGATCGCGGGTGCGGGTCCATGCAAGACTGTCGGCAGGAGATCTACCGTGGATATCTCCTACGATTCCACACTTACGACGTCGGCATCCATGCCACCAGCAACCGTTAAAGGAGTATACAGTCTTCACACCAGTGGCACGGTCTTCGCTTAGACCATCAACGGAAAAAACACGACCATTGACCTTAATGGGTACTTCCCCCGTGCTGCGGGCATGTTTTATGTATATGCCGGTCTGCTGCTGTAGGTGTATGAGCCAGTAAATAGCATTGTGCCCATAACTGCGAGGGTTCTTTCTGTGAATGACGGCCAAGGTGTCTTTACGCATGAAATTGTTCTTGAACATCGCAAAGCACAATGAGGCGATCGTGGTTGCGACTTGCAGCGGATCGCAGTTGAACCGTTCTATGTACATCCTTCTAAAGGCCTGGAAACATACTCTAAGCACGCGCACATCATTCACGCAATAACGCTCACATTCATCCGCTATATTGTAAGGATTATTTTCATTGAAACTGTTGTAGTAGCGGTCAAAATCTTCACGCTCACTATCACTCATGTTGGTATTGTTAAGGTCATGCTTGGGTGGAGGTAGTCTTACGTAATTTAAAGTGTCGCTTGTGAGGAAAGTGTAAGGGAAATACCCTTTTGAAACTTCGGCGGCTACGTCCTTACCTTGGGAAGCTTAGTTAATTTACAAGTTGTGAATAATAGAGTGTCTTTAAACTGTACATTACCTCTTATTTGCATCTGTATAAGTTTGTTTCCTCTTTTCAAGGGATCACCTGTAAATATCTCAGATGACTCGTGCTCAAGCAGTTCCCTATAAAGGACCTGTGTGTCAAATTTTGCCCCGTTATGGGCAAGAATAGATATAGTCATTTTTTTTAACTTGTCCGCTAACTTGACAATATAGGACATAAAGAGTTTCACAGAGCTGTCGTGTGCGATCGTTTTAAAAACGTTTGTTCGTTTACCACATTCGTGACACTCATCACACTCGATTTCCATGCACTCATCGCAGATAGTCTGACTTACAAGTAGATGTGGGATAACCTCTTTGGTTTCACCAGCCGTATATGTTTCTATATCGTAGTACACAGTTATACAAGGTCTAATTTTAGGCTTAGCGTCTTTCATATAACATAAATGCTTTATACCATCTGCCTTATATTTCTCGTGGTATGTAGAACAGTGAATTTCATCACATTTACGCTTGAATTTCCCCCAATTCACCATCATATGAAACACACCACATTCACAGATTCTTATTTTCCTACACGTGCCAATTGACTTATAGAGCTCAAAACAGTTATTATTAAAAAACGTGCGTCTACACACATTACAGACCCTCCTCTCAGCTTCAACTACACGACTTTCACATTTGGAGCTTTTACACTGTTCATATACCATGTGGCAATCCTTACACTGTTTCACTACATCATCTGCAAACTCGAGACATCCCTTGCACAAATCATGATGCCTTCCATATTTTCGGCTTTTATCATAACTCGCGTAAAGGTCTTTTATATTACGGATGGGGAGATACATTGACCCTGACAGCCCTAAAATAAGTAGGGGTCTTGTACGATCTCTCACACAGCTTTTATAAACATACACAGTCCTACGACGATCATCCACTCTAAATACAACCATACGAGCATTCATTTCCTGCTCTACCCTTCTCAGCTCTTCAGGACCCATATTACAGTCAAACTCAAGCTTGCAATCTGAAGCCAGTTTACGAGCACGCTGCACAACCGTAAGCAGCCAAATCTTTCTGCCCCCGCATTTAGTACAGTGAACATACGGGCCAAGACTAATGCTATAAAGCCGCAACCACGATCGGTGTTTATATGCCGTCTGTAAATAGCCTGAGAATTGAAGTTAAGAGTATAAGGTGTGGCACAATGACCCGCAACACGGAATACACGGTCAATATCTACCGTGAAGTTGTCCATATTGAAGGCTGTACTACTTTGAGAGGCCTGCATTATCCGGCCCAATATATATTCTATATCTACAGCGGCCAAGCATCTGAATGGTATTACTACCCAAAAATCATCTACATCCCCTTCATATTACCCGAACCCGAAGGACAGCTTCGTCCTGGCTTCACGTTCGTCTCGGTTCTGAAGGGCAAACTTCACAATACGTTCAACTACGCGTCGTAGTTCGTGTTCAACACCATTGCTATACATGGCTCCAGAGTCAACCCTGACTATGTACCAATTTCTAGTTAGGGCAGGGGTGGGGGTAGCGGTGCGCACCAGTTCGAATGTTATACCATCCTCTACAGCACGAGAAGCTGCTGCTGTTATGGAGAATGCGACTGGAATTGAACAGGAATAAGGGGGGGGTACATCTTTATTTGAGGAAGGAAGTAGTGTGGGGGTTGTGTCATAAGACGTAGAGGATTGTGGCTCTATTACTGGGGGTCTAACAACCGTTGCACTCCTGTCATGCTTTATACCTGACGTCGTGGAAGGCTCTTCATCATGCCCCTGCTTTGAATTGTTGTGTGGGTGCGCTACAGGTGTCGCTGGTGTGTGTGTGTTCGCCAGCGGGGATGGATTCTGTAACCACAACTACACTGTTATCGGGATCGTCTGTAATATCGATGATGGGTACATGATGCTGTACCACGTCGTCATTCACGGTTCTGTGAAAAGAGGAAAAACAAGACTGTAGAATATAACGAACACCACTTAAATTTTTGTTATATTTTGTAAATGATCCACTTAGGAGTGTGACGTGTTAGAAATGGCTTCTATAGAAAAAATCAGGTTCACGAGCCCGTCCACATGTAATATATCTGTCCCTAAAGGATGTGGTAAAACTGTGTTTATGCTTAAAATCATTAAAGGTAAGGGAGAGATGTTCTCAAAATTTGTACATAAAGTTATATGGTGCTATTCGACGTAACAGTCAGTATTCAACGAGTACCAAGATGATATGTTGTTTCACAAAGGTGTATATGACGTTAATTCGTTAAGGAGAAATGAACATACAGTCATCGTAATTGACGATCTCATGTTGGAAATGGATAAAACGCTTGCCGGGACATTTACAGTGTTCTCCCACCATCTTAACATAGGCGTGTTCTTCATCAGTCAGAATCTATTTTTCAAAAATAGATACGAGGGGCGGTCAGAAAATAAGTTTACACGGCGTATAATTTCGTAACTAAAGGTCCAACATTGATTATGTTTCTACAGAAGCTAAGGCTAACAGAGAAAGGAAAGGGTAGGTGGTTAAGAGAAGAGAATAAGGGGTTAAGTAGCAACACCTATCACTCGTGGGTTAACATTCATTCAGAAAAAGAGAAAAAAGACTTACCATCATCATTCGTCGGTCACTGCCGACAAGTCAGAAAAATAGACGGGGAGAATAGGAAAGGGGTGAAAGACGAAAAGAAGTAAAATAAGAATGCTTACAAACCATGCAACACAGTCTTAACACAAACACTATCATACCATGCAAACTACAAACATGCAAGTAAAGAGAATGACAGACATGCAAGCATCAGGTTCAGGGGCGTCCGCAGGATTTTTCGCAAAGGGGGGCAAAACTAATTTATTAGTTCTTATTAGTTCTTTATTAGGTAGAAAAAAAATGCACTGCGATCACTACGAGTAAAAACCGTCATCTCCCCTTATCATAGCCTGCTTTCGGTGCTAAATTTATGTACTTAGTAATACTAAGTACATGAATTTAGGACCGAAAGCAGGCTATGATAAGGGGAGATTATGGTTTTTACTCGTAGTGGTCGCAGTGCATTTTTTTTTTACCAGTCAAGTCCATTTTTTATATGTTATATGATACTATGATTAACTATAATCGTGTAAGTTTCAGTGAAATTGACCAAACACAAATTTCCAAGGGAGGACAACTGCCCCCTCTTGCCCCCCCTTCCGGACGCCCATGATCAGGTTTGTATCAGGTGAATTCGTTAATCATTGTTGGCAACACTACACGTCGATTCGGCTGACATCTATCGTACGTTGGTTATATGAGTCAGTTGAACATGGCGGCTCGACTGGAACAGTGCCCTGCCTTACGGAGCAGTCCAGGACGTTTACGTTTAATGGCCGCTCGTAAACGTTCCAGTGTTGAACAATATGCAGCTGCATTGATTGTTGTGCCTTTTTGCATGAAGCTTGCAAGCAAAACGCCTTTGTGGTCCCAAAACATAGTAACCATCACTTTGCCAGCGGACCTCACAATCTTGAACTTCTTTGGTCGCGGGGACCCAGGGTGTTTCCATTCCATGCTGGCACGTTTTGTTTCCGGAGTACGGTGATGAACCCATGTCTCGTCTCCTGTGACAATGCGCTCGAGAAATTCTTGACCACTGACAGACTCGGAATATCGTTGCAGAAATGACGGGGCACTGTTCCAGTCGAGCCGCCATGTTCAACTGACTCATATAACCAATGTACGGTAGATGGCAGCCGAATCGACGTGCAGTGTTGCCAACAATGATTAACGAATTCACCTGATACAAACATAAGCAATGTAGGTCGTTTAGTTACGAAATTATACGCCGTGTAAACTTATTTTCTGACCGCTCCTCGTATATGCGTGATGTGTCGTTAAATGCACAATCTCTAGTCTTATTCGCGCAACGTAGAGATGTGTCACAAATTGGGGTATTAGCCAGTCGAATGTTCCCGAATCAGCGTAAGGAGGTTTTGGAAGTTTATAAAGAAGATACAAGTCAACGTTATGGATATTTGCTTTGTGACCTTCCCCCGCGAAACACGTTTAGAGTGCTTCTAAGAACGAATATATTTCCAAACGAGCCTGAAACGGTGTCTATTCCAGAATGACAGTGGCTAAAGAAATACCATGAATTAATAAAAATCTACCATCGATTGCCCCGGGCATTGGAACAGATGTTTGTTAAAAATATCGATGCGGTCTTTTTAAAATGCATCTGTGAAATCTGTCTTAACGTTATAAAATGTAATGTACCCATGAAACCCCTTCAGAAGGCTCGTCTACGCCGTTACAAGAACATAATATGTACACTAGGGTTATAACTTTTTTACAACTTAATATTCCTGTACTTTAATTCGATGAACTTTTGCCTAAAAACAAAGAAATGAACTTTCATTTTAATATCTTTTTAGAAAAGGTCACCCCGAAATCAAAAAATCAATTATCGCATACGTAACTTTTATTCCATATTCCATGTAATATAAAAGAACTCACAACATAATCGTTATAATACTTGTACATTATTACTGCTTATTGCTTACAATAAACCGAAGTTGCAGTTTGTTTTTGTTTCTGCAGGCAGCATACAGTTCCTGCATAACTTGATTGCACGTTCTGCACACTGATTACTTATTGGTATCTTGAGTGGGGATGGCTCCTGCTTCCAGTGATTTTCCAATGAGTTCAATGCTTTTTTGTAAGGTTTCAATATTTCTGACAAGTTCTTGAAGTCATTTTCATTGTACATCTGATTAGTAAACCAATATTCTGCCCAGTTGTATGAAATGAATCTGCATACCTTCTCCAAAGTCTTCCTTGTTGTAGGTATAAGAATAAATGCAAGGATAGCTAGAATGGCTCTTGAATGCCACCTCGCATTGCTGATGTTTGGAATTTTCTGAAAGTTAATCAAAGGAAAATTCCCTTTTTCTTCAAAGAATCTAAACACCCGTGTTAGATGGTACAAAAACTTAATATCATCTCTCCATCCTGATTTCTCGAGGACCTCTTCTGTTCCATTAACAAACTGTGCCTTTAGTTCCTCATAATTCTTCATCAGTTGGGATACAAATGGATATTCGATGTTTGGAGAACTGGTGTTAGCACCAAGATCTTCGTCCATTACCAAACGGAGAATCCTGTCCAGAATGTGATGCTGACAACTGATAAATTGTGGTTTGCAGATACCCTTCTCTGAGAACATTCGTTGCAATTTGACAACAACTCCACTCTTTTTCCCAGTGTTAACACTTGTTGTATCAGCAACGATCATCTTTATTGCATTCCATAAGGTGTATTCATCAATAACTTTTGCAATTCCTTCAGCAATAGTTTCAGCCTTGCCATCTTTCAGACGCAATGCATCCAATTTTACTTCGGTTCTTTCATTTTTAAGTACCACTACTTGATACTCATTTTCCTCAATGCGCTTTCCATCAAAATGTAAAGACCACTCTTCCATCTGTAAATTTTCAATCATTTCCTCCTTCAATTTAGCAGCCTCTTTGTATGCTGACTTGTAAATTGCTGCTTGACTTGGTGTTGGGATGTCAATACCATCAAGTGACAACTGTTTGCATATTTTAGCGGCTTTACTTGTTGATACTCCTGTGGATGTCACCAAGTTGGTTGCAACTTTACTTTTGTTATGTCTTCTGGTTGGTGGAGTAATACTCTCATCTTCATCTTCATGCTCGCTCTCTTCAGATTCAGTACCACTACCACCAGATACATGATTGTAAGATGTTGATGCTGATTCAGCAGCAATTTTCGTCTCTTTGAAGGGTGAATCGTTTCTTCACTTGCAACTTGACCTGCAGAGTACCCCACTTCTCCTTTGCTTTCCACTTGAAGGTGGTACAGTCGTTTGTCTTCCGAGGATAACCATTGGCCATTTACTTTAGTGATATCAAAAAGTTCATTCAGGGCATCATATTTTCCCCTCCTGACACATTCATCATAAGTCTTCATCACCTTGTCAAGCTTTGCTCGTATTACTTGATCTGACACATGCGGAAATTCAATTTATTCTTCCATAATTTTGTAACTTCTTTGGAAATTTCCACTATTCGCTCCTTTCTTCCTTTGATTTCTGTTCCAAGAAACTGGTACCGTCCAATGATTTGGATTTGGAGTGGCATTCTGCATTTTTCTAGAAGTGAAGATTCTTCTAAAGGCACACTTCCTCTTCTTCTATGTGACTGCTGGAATCTCACCAGATTATTGGTCCAGATATCCTTGTTCTTCTGTATGGTAGTATCACTTTTCTTGTGTGACATTATATTGCTTCTGAAACAGATATAAAAAGGTATTAAGTTGATTTGTTTGTTTATATATATATTATATATATATAATATTAATATAATATATAGAAATAATATAATAATTAGAGGGCGGATTTTTAGGTGAAAAAATATGACCAAATATTTATTTTTTAGGTGATAAAATTTTGGAAAATATTTTTAGAACATCCATAGAACGTCTCACGAAAATATTTATCACCAAATATTTTGGGCTCTATATATTTTTTGAGTTTGACTCCCCTCTACAAAAGATTCTGGATACGCTTTTGTTTACGTGTTAAAATGGAAGAAAAATTCAACAAATTATTATGGTTAATAAATTTTTAAAATGTTCTGGAATGTTCAAGAGTGCAGAAGCGAATCCCACATTTCGCTACGTTTTTTAATTAAGCGAACATATTACAAATAATAAAAGCTTACCTGAAGTTGAGTTGAACTGAACAGTTGAGTAACTATTGCGCAATACTGGACACAAGTGTTTCGGTTGATTTCATTTCGTGCTTTTATACAATTTGCGAGTGCATGAAGAACAATGTCGTGTGTTCTAGAATTTTCTTGTATGGGTGGATTGATATTAGTCATCGAATTTGAGCACCGGAAGTGATTTTTCGGGCGATCTCACGATATATTAGCGTACTGAAAAATTCGAAAATATTTTTTAGGTTAAAACCTAAAAGTCAGCCCTCTAATAATAATATATTTATATACTTATGAGTAGTAACGTAAATATATGGTTATGGTGATTCAAACTTTTGATTTGGGGGTGACCTTTTTTAAAAACTGAGAGGAATTAGGGTCTTTTTCATTGTTTTTAAGCAAAAGTTCATCGATTTATGATACAGGAGATCTTTTATTTGAAAAAAAGTCTAAAAGTTATAACCCTAAATTGTACACTCGCTCGTAAATGTCAAACTGTGGGAAAGAAAAAACGAATTATTGTACAAAGAGGGTTGGGGGGGTAATTCCTCCCCATCTTATTTTCAGTTTTGGGGCCTTTACTAATTAGGTTAATATAATGAAGAAAGTGGTAGTGATTCCACACGAGGTGTATGCTTCACTACAAAGTTCAGAGTCCAGACACGGTTCTAGAACCCCGTAAAAGCAGGCTTAAAAGAATGGAAAGCAAATTGTTAGCCCTATTAAACAGTGAAAAGTCACCTGATGAGAAAAGAACCTTATACCAAGAAGCTCTGCAGAAATTTCTTCACGAGTACGAAAATTATAAGAATCCGACAGCGATCCCATGGTTATTAGGCACAACGCGGACAATGATGGGCATGGCGACATAGGACCTGGAGCCGACGTTAGAGCCGACCAACCAAAGAATAAGGTCGGCCTCACAGCATATCGAACATGTATTAAAAAGCAGTTTCCCACATCACATACATTGAGGAATAAAGGCTTAAGTCCTTATAATTTATTGAGTGAGGACACCATCATAGAGTGGACCGATACAGGCGAGATCATTGTGGAAGGAACAAATGTACAGGGCTCGAATATCGTCGACATCGTTCATGATCTGGTGAGAAAGTGGGATAGACCCTCACCATCAGGATGGAAACATTAAATCAAGACTACAACAAATAAATGTCCCCAAAACATTGGTAGGAAATCTGAACAGGTTAAAAGACGTGGAGCAAGCTTCGCATGTGCCACAACTGAGCACGCCATCACCCCCAACGGTAGCATCACTGATGAGGAGAAAAAAGAGACCAAACAACAACGGTCAATCCTCTCCACGCGCCTCTAAAATATGTAAATGGCTAACATATTAAGAAAATGTTACTATGACATTTCTAGCCCAGCCTACTAAGGCGGTGTTGATAGACTGTACAGAGTTGTTTATAATGGTGGAGTAGGGAAAAAAGATGTTGAGAGGTTTTTGCGGGTGCGGGATGCTTATACACTTCATAAACTGTTGAAAAAAGGTTTAAAACAGACAAGACAACAGCGGCTTCGATTGACTCTATTTGGCAAGCGGATTTAACAGACATGCAAAGATATTCGGTGTATAACGATGGCTACCGCTACATCCTATTCATAATAGATGTGTTCTCTAGATACCTGTGGCTAATTCCTCTGAAAAATAAATCGCCTGAAACAGTTGCCAAAGCTACCAAGACGCTGATGTTGAAAGAAAACAGGATTCCAGACTATTTTTGTACGGATATAGGGAAAGAATTTATAGGTCGAGCTTTTCAGAACATGCTGACAGAGTTTAATATCAGCTACTACACTAGCAACTGTATACATAAGGCCTCTTTAGCTGATTGAGTTCAACGTACTACGAAGGAATGCATCCATCGATATTTTACACATAATTACACATACAGATATATATACGTTTTGGAGTCACTGGCCTCGTCATACAACCGTTCACACCATCGCGCGATTAGGACAACACCTAGCGAGGTTTTAGAAAGAAGTATGCACACAGAGCGTGAGGTGAGAAGAGATATTCGTAGAACCCAGCCACACTCTGCATGTTTCAAAATCAATGAAATATGTAAGGCTGTCGCGTTTGGGTAATAAATTCGCGAAGGGATTTGAGCAAGGTTGGACACGTGAGATTTTTAAAGTTAGGGCTATGAGACCTAAAGGCAAGATAATGCTGTATTACGTTGAAGATTTGAATGGGGACGAAATCGCAGGAGGCTTTTACGGCGAGGAGTTGCAGAAAGTGATATTTAATTTAGGAAAAAATGTGTTTAAAATTGAGAAAATTTTAGGCAGCAAAGGTTCAGGAAAGAGAAAAGTGTACCTGGTGAAATGGCTAGGGTACCCAGAAAGCTTCAACACCTATATAAAAGTTGATAGAATAATGAAGCTTAAATAGTGTGCAACATGGCGCCTAACCATTTCTACATCACACTACTGTCCTCTTCTTCTCTGTCTGTACATCCTGACAACACCCTGGCCAACTTTGTAATAGAAATCCATGGGCCCGTTGAATTGGGTCGTGATTCGTATTAGGTGGGGATATGCGAAATTCAGCTGGACACCATCTTTTTAAATATTGATTATAAAGAACCCGTTTTTACGGTTCTTCAAGACCTTGATGAGTGTGATAAAACCGGGGTAACTCGGGATGAAACCATGCATACCGCCCGGAGTGGGAATGCACGGTATTACACTACATTAATAACATTAGGCCCGGGCCATTATGGTGCGGCTGAGGATGTTGTGGAAGACTTAAACGTTAATTTAGAATGCTCAAATCTTACGGATGATTTCATATACGAAATCATGAACAAAGAAATCCCTGCACAGACTCTGACCCTAAAATCACAAGCTAACAGAAATATTAAAGACAAAGAACTATTCAAACATAACCGAGGAGCGATATGGAGCAGCCCTCAAAGAGATACATTTCACGAAGTACAACAGGATTTGTTCACCCTAATGTATCAGCTGAAATTGGAGAAATTGGGCGATAGTTATCCATCTCCAGACATGTGCTATATTTACAGCAATATCGTGGGGCATCAAATTGTTGGGGACACTCAAGCGCGTCTGCTTCGTATCGCTCACATTCCCGATCATAGAGGACGGAGCTTGAGCATTACATGACAAACCTCATTATGTGAATGTCGCGACTAATCTATTAACCAGTATCTCAATATATATAAGAATGACTGAAGGGAAAAGTTTCCCATTCGGTGATGGGAGCTTAACAGTGAAGCTGCACTTTCATCGCATTGAGTTATAATGGACCGAAAGCCTTTCACAGTCTATCGAGGGGTATGATACCATCGTGGGATTGGGTTTGGATCCATTTTTTCAACCATATTGCGTACGGCTGTCCCCTTGCTGAAGAGGGGTGCCAGATATCTCGGGAGAAAAGCGTTGCAATCAGGTTTTAACACGTTAGAAGCCATAATGGCGGGGCCTAGACCTAAAGAAGCTCTAAAAAAGCACTTAAAGCGTACACGGGACGAAATCATCAAAGATGCAAATAGAAAAATGCGTGGAGAGGGGAAGAAAAAGAGGGTTGTCCGGAAGAAGGGGTTACAGCACGTGGCGTTAAACGTAAACGGACATCAAAAAAGAAGAAGTGCTCTAAGCGAGTGAAACTTATGGTTGATAATATTTTTAACTGATATAAGTTAAGGACATTACTCTCATGAATCATCGGTTCCTTACTACTTGTCGAGAGAGGTGGCACCATTTCTGACTCGGCATGGCACGTTTCATCCATCCGTATAGTTCATAATGCTGTAAATCGGAGCTGTCCCTCTTTGACATGCCCCCAACTCAAGTTTCTCTTGAGAACACTGACTTTATTTCGATTAACCCATTAAACACAATTAGTTCCCCGAGTGCTCCGATAGAATTCGTGATCCCCAACTCAGGACCTTACTTTTTTGTCCAAGCTGCGTGCACATGTAGGCTAAACTAACTATAGCACAGTCAGATGGAACGGATTGCGATGACATATAAGTTGTATTTCCTGAAACAAACTTTCTACACTCCATATTCAGCCAGTGTGATGTGTATTTAAATCAGGTCAACATCTTGGGAGGAACGGGTTATTATCACCTTCGAGCCTATCTGGAAAATATGCCCAAATTTTCAAAAGAAGCGAAGGATACCTTTTTAACTGTTGAGGGATATTATCAGGCTAAAGACGAAAGCACTATAAAGGACAAATTTAAAAATTCTAAAAAGTAGATATACGAATGTTTTGGACGCCTGCATACAGACTTCACATTCCAGGAAAAGCTGCTTGCGAATGGGGTTGATATGAAAATAAAGCTCACTCGCACGAATCCTGAGACTGTTTAAATCTGGGATCTGATCAAGAAGAGGGCACAAAGTGTACGCCGAGTGAAATTAAGTTCGCCAAAACAAATAGAAACTGAAAAATATTTACTACATGCCACAGTAAAATACCCAATTAACAGAGTACAGCTCAAACTATACACGGTGCTTGCAGGGTTGGCATCGAAACAGATAGAAAACATCGCCCTTGGAGCTCTCTCTAGAAGGTTATTAATTGGAATGCAGGACCACGCTTCTGTGAATGGGAAATATAAAAGAACGCCTTTAATTTCGAGAATTTCGGCCTTAAAAATATAACTCTATAAGTCAATGGCATAGCGTTGGGGGGAACATTGGAAACGAATTATTCATCAGAAACCGTGTTCCCGCTTTGCTCGAGAGCTTATAGTAATCTTGCACATAACGCCGGTGCTTGTAAGGAATTAGGGATTGGTGTAACGCAGAAAGAATTCTTTGAGCAATTTGACCTTTATCCCCTTGACATCACTCCTGACCAGTGGTGGGCACCGTTAACCAAAAAGTTAACTTCGATAACGATAATCCGTTAACCCCAATTTTTAACTCCGATAACGATAATCCGATAATTTTACTACAAAGTTAACGGAAGTTAACGATAATCCGTTAACGATAACTATTTCTTTACTAACATTTAAAAAAATCAAGGAAAAAAGCTTTAAAACCCATAGAAAATGTTTATTTATGCAAAATCCAACAATAAATAGGTATTTAACTGTATTTTTATCAAGTTTTGCAACTTTTTTGCTTAATACCTTTTTTTATTTTTAATAAAAATGTACTGATTACATGTTTTGAAACCCTTGTAACCACTAACCATTAACTAAATTTTAATTTACCAGAGAATTATTATGGCGGGAACTGAAAGGTAAAATTAAATTTTAGGCACATTTATTAAAGACTATGACACAATGTGCTGGTTGCCCTTCAGAAAGACCAACTTCTCAAAGTTAGGCCCAACTGCCAGTCTTGACCTCTTGGGCCTCAGGATGTCCTTGCCGAGAGAGAAGAGCCGTTCCACTGCGGCAGAGGACGGAATTGGCAGACTGAAGTTATGGCGGTTTGAATTCATTCGCGGAGCGGTGATCTTCCGTGAATGACTCCTCGCAGTTAACGTGTTAACGGACTTTAACAGACTAAATATCGAGTTATCGGAAGTTAACTGGTCCGATAACGATAAATGGAAATTAACTTCCGTTAATAGTCCGTTAAAAAAGTTAACTTCGTTAATTAACTGTTATCGGATTAACGCTTTAGTGCCCAACACTGCTCCTGACTTATCTGCTAGTGTAAATAGACACTTAAGTCCAAAGCAAATAAGATGTAATGTACAGTTTAAAGACACTTTATTATTCACACCTTGTAAATTAACCAAGCTTCCCAAAGTAAGGGCGTAGCCGCCGAAGTTTCAAAAGGGTATTTCCCTTTCACTTTCCTCACTAGTAACACTTTAAATTATGTAGGACTACAATGGGAACATCTCAGTCAGATTGGAATTCTCCAAGCCACTAGACGCCCCTATTAGTGTACTAGTATACCTCGAATCACAGGCAATAATAGAAATCGAGAGATTCAGGAGTGTAGTCACTGACTTTTAAAATGGATGCGAATACAATCCAGAACGTAATGAATAGTGACCGACTCACACGTTCCAAATTTATCGGTGAGTTTGCGAAGAATGGAACATTGAAGATCCCGGATACGAGATACTGCGGAGCACTTATTCTGAATACAGGTGTTATTAGTGGTGAAGGGATTCATTGGATAGCCATCTACTTTAAAAATAAGGAACGCATGTACTATTTTAACTCGATGGGGACTCATCCTTGGAATGACTATTATTGTAAAATTTCTCGAACAGATGCATATCCCCGAAATTGTCTGGAATCCTTACCGATTCCAGGGATACTTTAGTAATACTTGCGGCATGTACTACCTTTCATTTCTCTTTCACATGGCACGTGGAAAGGAATTTACAAATTTAAAAAAATTACCTGGTCTACAGTCAAAATGCTTCGGAAATAAAAGTAGTCAATCTTTACTAATTTTGGGTCATTGAATACGAAAATGATACTTAAAATTGCCAATTGGCGCTATTTATAAAGATATCAGGCAACCCTGCACCCTATTAACTGGACTGTGACACATCGACGCATTGACTCTAATGCGCATGCGCGTAGTTATATTTTTTATTTTAATAAATTAATGTAAATATATATATATATATATATTAGGGTGCATCAAAATCACCAATGACAAAGTTTCACTTTGTCCCTAAGTTAGAAATGTTCCAATGGTTAAGAAAACCTACTATGTGAATTATTTTTGGATTTGAATGCCATTTATGGGGTCCACACAGACTTCCTATATGCACACCAACCCCACAGTCATTCTGTGATTTGAGATCCAAATAGTAGAAGTTTAAAGATTTTGTTCACTACAAAAATCAGCCCAAGAACATGTAAGTGATATTTCTAAAGGTCATATATACACTTCTAAAAAGTGATAGAAACTTCTATAAAGTGATAGTACCTCTAGAAAGTGATAGAAACCTCTAGAAAGTGCTAGGAAGTGGTGGAAAGTTATAGAATATTCTAAAAGGAACTGCAATGTATAATCTGATATGCAAGTGTTTATGATAAATGTGATTTTTTGTGTGTTTATGTTAAATGTTTATGTGCAAGTGTTTACGTTAATAATTTTGTGTTCTCTTTACACCTGTCGTGCATTATGGCCAGTTCAGGTAGCACAAATGATAAATATGCTGTTAAAACTCGTCAAACTGCTGCCATTTATGGTCTTGGTGCTGGAATCAGCGATGCAGATGCAGAGATAACAGGATCTAGGCTGCCAACATGTGAGCAAGTGTTGCGATGCTACATGTTTCATCAGCAAGAAGGTCTACCGTTTAACCGTACAAAATGGAACAATGCTAAATTTGTCTTGCAAAAAGTTTATTCCATTTTATCAGAAAGGCAACATTGCCATGATTACCGAGAGGAAAGCTGTTGAAAAAATTATAGCACTATCTGCAAAAATGCAAAACTTAGGGAACTTCCAGTGGATTGGCGTTCTTCGCCTGGTGCAGTTGCGAAGCTTAAGGGGATCGAAAAGGAGTTACAAGAAACATTACAGTTTTGGCCAAGGAATGCTTAGCAACTCATAAAGATCCTGAAGATCTGGAGTTCTTGCGGTCAATGAAATCAGGCAGAGTCGCATCGTTTGGAAGCCATGACAAGAAGCTCGCATCAAAAGACCAAAGAAAGCAGGAAAAGGAAATGATGCAAGCAGAACAACAGCTTAAAGCTCATAAAGCCCAAGCATCTACAAGCAAAGTTCAGATTGAGAACAGTGAGGAAAGCAACAGTGATGTTGAGGATGAAGAGGGTGATATAGAGGATTACAAACCAAAAACACAAAAATCTCGCCAAGCAACTCGTTCAGGAACAACTGCTTTTATAATCATGACATACTCAAATCCCATAGGATGGTTTCCCTGTCTACACGCACGAAGATCACACTGGCCCAACAGGCAGCATTTACCAAAGCCATCATTAAGGAATTAGGAGGTGACACAAAAAATGTTTCACACTCATATTCTATCGCCGACAGAGCAAGACGTAAGGTTGGTGAAGAGCTTGCATCATCGGTCAAAGAGTCCTGGGTTCCACCACAGTTCCTGTCTCTTCACTGGGATTCTAAACTGATGTCAACTCTGTCATACCAAACTAAGCTGAAGAGAGGCTCACCGTAGCAGTTGGCAATTCCTATGACATCAAACTTCTTGGTGTGCCTTCCTACAAGCCAAAACAGATCAGCCAGCTGGTCAAAGCATTGCTAATCTCACCATGGAGCTTCTCCGATCATGGAATTGTGTTGACTCAGTAGTGAACATGACTTTTGACACAACAGCTAGTAACATTGGTCATGTGAGTGCTGCATGTGTTAGCCTGCACCAGGACATAGGTCGAGCTTTACTGTGGTCAGCTTGCCGGCATCACGTTGGCGAGGTAATCCTTACACAAGTCTTCAATGATCTGAAAATAGAACCACCAATGTCACTAGAAGTTACCATATTCTGTCAGTTCCGAAAGCATTTAGACACAGTTCAACACAACAATAATCAGGCACTTAATTTTTGGATGGTACCTCTTATTCAGATGATGTACAAACCATAATCCATGACTATAGGGCCAGAGCGATTTCATGCGCGCAGTCTGTTGTGAAGCATCAATGTGATGACTACAAAGAATTTTCTGATCTTTGTTTGCTCTACTTGGATGGGACAAGAAGAGAGTTTTCATTTCGACGTCCTGGTGCTGTACACAAGGCTAGGTGGATGGCCAAGTTTCTCTACTCCATTAAGATGGTGCTGCTGGAGGAGCAGACCAGCTCTCTCCCTCTGGAACCATTACCACGGAAGCACAACAACCCAAACTGCGCGAGTTTGTCAACTTTGTTTGCTTGCTGTACAGCTGGTGGTGGATCACCTGTTCAGCGCGGTCGAGGCTCCATGGAATGACCTGTCTTTACCAAGACATCCTCAGATATGAAAAACTCAGCCCCAGCATATCATCTAGTGCGATAAAAGCTCTCAAGCATCACCTATGGTACCTGACTGCTGAGATGGTACCTCTTGCGCTCTTTAATGATGCAGTCCCTGAAGCTGAACGCCGCTATCTGGCTGAGAGACTTATAGCAGTAAAGCCAGCACAAGATCAGGCATCTTTACCACAACATCGATTTGGTACGGGATTTGGGAAACCCAAATTCCAAACTCCATTTCCAGCACGACAAAGCTTGGCGACTTAATCAACAAAGATTCATGGTACATTTTCTCTGTTCTGGAACTTGACAGTTCTTTCCTGACTCATAATATCGAAAATTGGCCAGAATTAGCTTCCTTTCAAACATCCAGAGAACACATCTCGGCAGTTAACGTCGTAAATGATTGTGCTGAGCGTGGGGTGAAGCTAAGTTCTAATCCCTGTTTTGATTATTTAATACATTTTTACTGGTTCTGATACTTTTGCAAACACGGAAACCGGGATATAAAATGTTTAATTTTTTGGTCAATTTAACTCCAATACTAAATATTGCATCAATGATGTGGACCCCCTAGATGACCACATAAATCTTTGAAATTTGGCCATATGTGCTATTTCAGGCATTGGAACACAGTAATCATAGGGACAGATTGAAATAAAACTTTTTGAAAAATCATGGGAAATTTGATGCACCCTAATATATATATATACAATAAAATGTAATTTTAAATTTATATATTACATTATGTATTTGTAAATTATTTACTAAAAAATAGATTGGATCATTTTAACATTGCTTCCCATAATGTTTTTGATATTAATATAAATGGAATACTAACCTAACTTAACCTTACCTAATTTAAAATTATTAAAATGCAATGTAATTACATTAATTTATTAAAATAAAAAAATATAACTACGCGCATGCGTAGTAGAGTCAAGGCGTCGATGTGTCACAGGCGTCTACATATTACGCCACAGCAGCAGTTCATTCGCGGAAGTCATACAGTGTACCCTTGTCAACTCTTTTTAGTGTTTGCTTTTGAAACTGAATTTTTTTCAGCCTAATTTGAATAAAGATGCCTCGTAATTGCGTGAACAGTGTAGATAACTTCTGTTATGTTTGTGGAGAATTGACTTTTGCATCACAAAAGCGTGCTATAACCGCCGTGATTAGGAAAGCCTATCACCTTTATTTTGGCTGTAAGATTGGAGATCAGGACAAGAGCTGGGCCCCACACATATGCCGCAATACTTGTGCAACATACCTCCGCCAGTGGTTGAATCGGAAAAGGAAATCTATGCCTTTTGCAGTGCCAATGGTGTGGAGGGAACCAACAGATCATGTCAGCAATTGTTACTTCTGTATGGTGCCTCCAGTCAAGAAAGGTATTTGCAAGAAGAAAAAGTGGATTTTACAATATCCGAATATACCCTCTGCTATACGCCCGATACCTCACGGCGAAGGACTACCCGTTCCTGAGCCCCCACACTCATTCTCCCTGGAGTCAGAGGACGAGGAGAATGAAGGAACCTGCGAAACTTGTGAGCCTTCAACTTCACAAGACCCTGAATTTGTTTATAATTTGACATCTTCTAAACCGCACATGATAACTCAGAATGAATTAAACGACCTTATCAGAGATTTAGAACTGCCAAAGAGTAAGGCAGAGCTGTTGGGCTACAGATTGCAGCAGTGGAATCTCCTCGCTGAAAATGTTAGAGTGTGTAAGTTTCGTGACCGTCAAAAAGATTTTGTCCTATTCTTCATCATGGAAGGTGACCTTGTAGCTTGCAATGACATCGATGGTCTGATGGCAGCTTTCAACATTATTCACAATCCTGATGAGTGGAGACTGTTCATTGATTCATCGAAGTTGTTGTTTAGCCGATCAGCCCACCCTGATCGAGCAAGCCGGCGGCACGCAGGTAACCTATCGCCCTCTCCGGAGTGGACCAGAGGTTCAGCACTAGTGATGTTGTGTTGTGTTCGTTATTGTGCTAGAGCGGTACAGTCTGTCATAATGTGTTCAATTGTTTGCGGTGTGTCCTGGCACAGGTGGTAGGTGTCGTCTATGGAGTTGTCTAGTTTGTGTTTATATGTCCGTAAGTTGGGGTGATGTCCACATCGAAATTGAGTCTGAAAGCTGTTTTGTTGCATGTTGGCAACGTATTGCCATCAATTCCAGTTGGTCATGCAGTCCACATGAAGGAAACATATGACAACATGAAGCAACTTTTGAACTGCATAAACTATGACAAACATCAGTGGCAGGTTTGTGGTGACTTGAAAGTTGTTGCTATCGTGCTTGGACTGCAGCCGGGCTACACTAGGTATTGCTGTTTTCTGTGTGAATGGGATAGTCGGGCTAGGACTTCTCATTACATCAAGAAGGATTGGCCACTCCGACGCTCATTAGAACCTGGAACAAAAAATTTTCAGTATCTTCCACTTGTAGAATCGAGCAAGATTTTGTTACCACCCTTACACATCAAACAGGGCGTCATGAAAAATTTTGTTAAGGCTATGGATAAAACGGGGGCAGCTTTTAAGTACCTCGGTGGTAAATTCCCAAAGCTCAGTAAAGCAAAAATCAAGGAGGGTGTATTTGTTGGTCCACAGATCCGCGAGCTTCTTAGAGATGAGGAGTTCGACCGTATCCTAGGTGGTGAGGAGAAGACAGCGTGGAATGCTTTCCGTTTAGTAGCAACCAATTTTCTCAGAAATACCAAAGCTGACAATTACAGGAAGCTGGTGGAAAACCTGCTGTTGTCCTATCAAAAAATGGGCTGCAATATGTCTTTAAAGATACACTTCCTCCATTCGCACCTGGAATTTTTTCCGGCCAACTGCGGAGCAGTCAGCGATGAACATGGTGAACGTTTCCACCAGGATATCTCAGCGATGGAGAAACGCTACCAGGGGAAATGGAGTCCATCATTGTTAGCAGACTACTGCTGGACAATAACAAGAGATGCTCCAGAAGTTGAATACAAGAGACAAGCAAAGAAGCGACGGGTTGAATCAATATAAGTGACTGCATTATACAGGTATGTTACTAATATATGGTATACATATAAGCAAAATGTGTAACTTAAATTTTCTTGGAAACTGTAGCCAATCGACTGTTTTTATGGTCATATTCGTTTTCAGCACCCCAAAATCCATAATAGGAAACATTTTATCTCCGAAGCACAAACTTTTTCAAAATTTATAGACCAGTGTTATTCGACCCGTGTCACACTGCGCGGAATGATGAAATGGTATGCAGGCAGATAAAAAAAAGGTTCCCGTTTGTGCGCACTCGATGTATTGTGTGATGTTTTACGCGTATATATATGTCGGCGTGATGATGATATGCTTCGTTACACCATCTCCGCCGTTTCACAGGTGTTCTCAGTATGTCGCTTCCTCGCACCCACAAGGAAGTTTATACCGTTTAATTAATTTAATCTGACTGCGAATTTCGAAGACAACAATTTATACCCTCGGTTGATGGCGTCCGCTCTCTCTCAGTCCGTTGAGAGAAGGGAATGCTTTTCTCCGTTGGAAGGATATAAAATGACGAGTTTTCCTTTGTTAGTCCTTTATTTCTCAAAGTTAAAATCACTAATACACCCTTAACACAACACTTGGTTTAGAGAGTTATTACCGGGCAAATGCTTACATCAAAATAAGCTGAGGGGTCCAGCCGAAACGGCCCGCCCAAGGGCGGAACACTCACACCCACTCGAGGCCGAGGCGAGACTCTCCCTCCCTACCTCTCGAAGCTGAGGCATGACTCCCTCAAGGCATGTTCATTTCCTCCTTGAGAAAACCCAGTGGTGCCACGTTTTACAGAAGACTATTAAACTTGCAAAATCTTACTCTAATAATGATATTAACGAGAGAATTGGTATAATTGGATATTAGCAAAAGAATTTATACAATTGTAGTTTTATACTAGTCGAAAAGAACATTTAGAATTTTAGGAAATCTCTGTTAAGATTATAGATGTGACAACTGTGGAGAGCATCGTTAGGCTTATCGAAAAGGTGCAGAGAATCTGCGCTTGAGGCAATCTATACAAACATTAAAAATGTAACGGAATCATATTTTAATTTAGTTGAACAGAATAATATCTTTTAAAGGATTAATATGTTAATTTATACAAACAGAATGATATCTTTTAAATTTTAACATAAATTTATTTTCTCGTAGAAACACTTTTCTATATATATATATATATATATATATATATAAATTGTTACTTGAGTAATTGCAACAATATTATGTAAAATCTAAATTGTCTCCAATAATGTTAGTTTGTGTATCGTATTAGGACAAGCCTTGTACTCTGTAGCTTATTTAAAATGTAATGGATGCTAATTCTGTAACTAATTTAAGTTGAATATAAAAATTGTACTATTTTATAAAACATTCCTTACGACTCCAAGTTCTCCACGCCTAGTTTTCATCGAAGAACAAGTGGCCAGCAAGACACGTCTCCAAGGATTTCGCCTTAGGAATCTTAAGTACAGAACTCTTTTTTTAAAGTGATCTCTAAACATTTGAAAAGTCAGTATTATTAACAGTAAATAATTAGTATTGAGCCAGAATTAACAAAAAACACAGTGAACATTCCAAACACCAGTGATACATTTCTTTTTAGGGAAACCGAGTTATTTCCACTATTATAGTTAGTATAGTATAATTTTATTTAATGTACCAAACATATTACCATACCTTCACGTACATTCGAGTGAAATCTTGTTTACATTTTTTTTATTATTTTGTTTGCAATCTTTTAAAATTTTCTCCTAGTTAGGCAAATTGTTGTGCGTTTATTTAATGTGTAATTTTTAGATAGAGTAGTCAGGAAAACCGCTTAGTAGTATGGTTTCAAAAAGTATGAGTGCATGTTGCCTATTGTTGCAAGAGTGCCATCCCCCACCCCCCTTTGTTGAAAGGCTCCCACCCTTGGTGCCACCCCACCCCCCTTTGTTGCACCCCCACCCCCTTTGATGCAAGGCACCCCCACCCCTTTGGTACAAGGCACCCCCACCCCCCTTTGTGGAAAGTAAGAACCTCTTTGGGGGATAAGGCCTCACACCCCCAAAGGGGCATACTTAACCTGGTGGAACCTCTTTGAGGGAGGAGGTGGGACGGCCTCACCCCCCAAAGGGATAAACCTAACCTAAGACAGAGAGAGAGAGAGAGAGGAGGAGGAGGTGTTCGTCCGACAACTGTCAGACGCATATGAGGTCTTCAGCCACTCCGCCGCTCTCTTATAGCGTTCCTAATCAGCCAGTTGGCTTAGAATGCTGAGTTGCCAGATTGCGCTATGTATTTAATTATTCCATATGTTAATCAGCCAGTTGGCTTAGAAGGGTGAGTTGCCAGATTGTTATTTATTTATTTAAACCATATATTATTCAGCCATTTGGTTTAGGAGGCTGAGTTGCCAGATAGCAATAATTATTTAATTAATCCTTATATTCTTCCGTCATCTGGCTTAGAAAGTTGAGTTGTCAGCTTCGTCACTTATTTATATAAAACATATATTCATCCATCAGTTGGCTTAGAAGACCGATTTGTCAAATAGCAATTAATTAATTATTCTAAAATCCGAAACCAAACAAATGATATAATTGTGTACAAGGAATAAATAAAACACCAATACATCGTTCTGATTATTTAACTGATTTAATGGATATATACAGTGCCCGCGAAAAGTATCCGATCACCCTTGAAATTTTTATTTTTTACATAAAAAACAATGTTTAAATGTATACTAACCTTATATTAGTATTTTGTCATCTGTCCTTTGGTTTGGATGACTTGTTCTAGACGTTTTGGCATGGATTTAATCAAGTTTTGACAAACTTCCACTGATATTTCCTTGCACCATACCTTTTTGATGGCCTCTTGTAATTTTTCGACTGAGCCAGTGTCGTGGCATTCAACCTTATTTTTTATTATTAGCCACAGATTTTCTATCGGATTGAGATCTGGACTATTACCAGGCCAATCCAAAATATCAAATTTATTGTCAGTAATCCATTTTGTCATTATTTTGGCCCTGTGACATGGTGCACCATCATGCATGTATGTTTTTGTCCTTTGGATTGCCATTGCCATTGGAAGTTTATCCTGTAGCATTGCTAAATACCGTGCACCATTCATAATTGTGTTCTTCGGAAGAAAATATAAGTTTCCACGCCCATAGTAACCGAAACAACCCCAAACCATCACACTTGGAGGGTGTTTCATTGTCTTTAGGGTGTATTTAGGGTCCATCCTATTTGAGCCAATAGGCCGGCGAACCTTTTTTGGACAACTTCTGAATGTCAAAAATGTCGACTCATCGCTAAATAAAACCTTCTTCCAGTCATCAACAGTCCAATGAATGTATTTTTTACAAAATGCGACACGTTTTTTACGCATTTTTTCATTAATGAACGGTTTCTTAGCAGCATGGCGAGATGGTAATCCGAGTTCTTTTTGGAGCCGCTCCTGGATAGTTCGTTCAGAAACACCAGATAACAAATTATTCATATTAAATTTTATTTCTTTCGCAGTTATTGTTGGGTTTTTCAATACTAAACGTTTCATAAGTTTGTCTGTTCGCGAATTTGTTTTTCTCGGTCTGCCAGATCGTTTTTTAGGGACTGGCGTGGTTAGGCCACCATTGTTCTTAGCCCGTGAAACCCATAAATTAACGGTACTTTGGGATATGTTTAATTCCTTAGCTATCTGTCTCTGTGATTTCCCACATGCATGCAAAGCAACAATAGCACCTCGACAATCACTCTTAAGTTGTTTTTTAGCACACATTATATATAAATTTTATTTACACCACTTTCTGTAAAAAAAAAAAAATATCAAGAAATTTACACAAACAGTGAAATCTGACAAATTTCAGACACAGCCACCCGCAACGAAGGCTACCAGAACACTAATTTGAGAATGCGTTGGATAGCTCTCATATCAGCGAGCAACCTCAAAGTTACCAGATGTCGCTAGAACAAATAGAAAGTGAATTACGTGTCTCTGAATATCAAGGGAAAATATTGTATTTTCTTGAGTGATCGGATACTTTTCGCGGGCACTGTAATAGGCATATATATGGTCAAATAATAGCATCATGAATGGAAAAAATATAGTCATACAATACGATGCATTATCAAAATATTAGTACAGGGAAAAATAGTTATATTAAATATATTGAAAATATACAAAACATAGTATAATCAAAATATTAATACAGGAAAATATAGTTATATTAAATATATTGAAAATATACAATACGATGCATTATCAAAATATTAATACAGGAAAATATAGTTTTATTAAATATATTGAAAATATACAATACGATGCATTATCAAAATATTAATACAGGAAAATATATTTATATTAAATATATTGAAAATATACAATACGATGCATTATCAAAATATTAATACAGGAAAATATAGTTATATTAAATATATTGAAAATATACAATACGATGCATTATCAAAATATTAATACAGGAAAATATAGTTATATTAAATATATTGAAAATATACATTACGATGCATTATCAAAATATTAGTACAGGAAAATACAGTTATATTAAATATATATAATCACACAAAACATAGTATTAACAAAATATTAGTACAGGAAAATATATAGTTATATTAATTATATTGAAAATATACAAAACATAGTATTATCAAAATATTAATACAGGAAAAATATACAGTTATATTAAATATATATAATCATACAAAACATATTAACAAAATATTACAAAAATATATATAGTTATATTAAATATATAATCATAGAAAGCATAGTATTAACAAAATATTAGTACAGGAAAATATATAGTTATATTAATTAGATTGAAACTATAAGAAACGTATAATCATATTAGTAGAGGAAAAATATATAGTTATTTTAAATACAAGGTGTACATAAAGTCAGGATCTATTTTTGTGAAGCACTTGGAAATTATATGGAATTCAATCATAAAATGATAAAGTGGTAACATTTATTAAATAATTAAGAGTAGGATTCGAGGTGACGCCCATCAGAATCCCTGCACAGCTCAAATCGTTCCGCAGCATTTCTAAACACATTCTGGAGCATTTGCGGGGTTATGGTATCTGCAGCAGTTCGTGTACGTGTACGTAAGTTTTCAAGACTCGTAATCTTCGTCTGATAGACGTGCGATTTGATAAAGCCCCATGCAAAGAAATCTAAAGGGGTTAAATCTGGTGATCTCGCTGGCCAAGGTCTGTTGCTTCCGCGTCCGATCCAGCGATTTGGAAAACGTCCATTTAGATAATCCTGAACAATTTTGGCATAGTGACAAGGAGCACCATCATGTTGATAGACGACGGTACTAACAATCCTATCCCCGTCTTCTATCAACATGATGGTGCTCCTTGTCACTATGCCAAAATCGTTCAGGATTATCTAAATGGACGTTTTCCAAATCGCTGGATCGGACGCGGAAGCAACAGACCTTGGCCAGCGAGATCACCAGATTTAACCCCTTTAGATTTCTTTGCATGGGGCTTTATCAAATCGCACGTCTATCAGACGAAGATTACGAGTCTTGAAAACTTACGTACACGTATACGAACTGCTGCAGATACCATAACCCCGCAAATGCTCCAGAATGTGTTTAGAAATGCTGCGGAACGATTTGAGCTGTGCAGGGATACTGATGGGCGTCACGTCGAATCCTACTCTTAATTATTTAATAAATGTTACCACTTTATCATTTTATGATTGAATTCCATATAATTTCCAAGTGCTTCACAAAAATAGATCCTGACTTTATGTACACCCGGTATATTGAAACTATACGAAACGTATAATCATATTAGTAGAGGAAAAATATATATTGTCTTTAAGTTCTACAGTGGAAAACGCTAAACTCGCATGTGATAGAGTCTACATCCACATCGACATTACTTTGTACGACGTGATAAAACCGTCCAAGTATCACTTCACCATTTAACTGACACGGCGGTCTCTGCTCGATATAAATGACTTTCATACATGAAATAGAAAATGAAATTAGTACATTTTCACAGATACTATTTATTTATTTTTTGACTGACATAGACATTGGGTATAAGGCTATTGATACTACTACTACTACTACTACTACTACTACTACTACTACTCATAATAATAATAATAACAATAATAATAGTAATAATAATTGCATTATTTTGCTTAAATTAATATGTATGTACAAGAACACATAAAGTCATAATGTAATGACAAGGGTTGTTTAACCTGCTTCGCAACATCTAAGGTCATATGACAGAGGGAACCTACAGCTTTACGTGGGATCCGAACCACTGGTCGGTACACAATCTGGACCCAGATGACTGTCTCCCATCTAAATACTGTACTGCTCAGACCCAGTGTAGCTTAAATGCGCTGATCAACGAGAAGTGGTATTACGACACCGGGCACGACGTAGCTCACACAGTTGTGTGTGTGTGTGTGTATATAATATATATATACAGAGAGAGAAAAGGAAGTAGCAGTAATCATATGCAGTACGTAAGTAATGTGTACAATATGCAAAAATCGTCGTCAGGCAATGTATGTATGACTAACTTGAGACCTGTTGACTGGCCTATATTTTCCAATCAATATTGCAATTCGATGCAATGAGTCTATGGTCCAAAATTGCATTTTTGTTTAAAACTATTATTTAATTTGATCTCAGATTTAAATTGAGGCAAACTGGATCGACGTTCAGTCCCAAATCCAAAATTCAGTTGAGACGACCATTGCAAATTTCCAGAATTTCCAGAATTTCTACATTTCTGGAAATGCAGACCGTTTTAGAGTTCCTGAAAGCCGTGTGGTACAGTATATAGAAACTGAAAATTATTATTATTAGTATTATTATTATTTATTTATTTCCTTTCAGTCTTAGTTCTGTTTTTACTTTTAATTAATACTAATTTTATTGTGGAAATTATTTTTTTGGGGGGTTCTGACGTAAAATTTGTCACTTTCAATTTTTTTTTATTTTGGCTGTACAATTATTTAATTTTTAAATTGTGGGTTCATAATTTTAAACCTGAATTTATGAAGTCTGGAATTAAATAAACGATAAATAGTTTGATAGTTGTTCGTTTCATCTAATTTTTAAATTTACACCCCCTTCAATCCGATTTCCATTTTCTAATTCACATCTCTCTCTCTCTCTCTCTCTCCTCCTCTCTCTCTCTCTCTCTCTGCCTACCATCTCCCACCTCTAATCGTGTGTTGTACTGTCATCCATCTAACACGTCTGGAAATATTGGTATCCCACAGGGGTAATGAAAGGTCGGACGAAAACTAATTCGAATTCAATCTTCTCGTAATGACTCCAACTTGAAGAATTCTCAAACCGTAAAATGACGATTTTTAAGCGTTTTTCAAAAATGGTTGAAATTACTTCTTGGGAAGAAAAACCAAAGCTAGAATGTTACTCGTGCATATATATATATATTATACACACTTTCTGAAACCATTTATTATTATTATTTTCAAGAAAAGGGAGAATATATGCAATTTTAAACTATAATTTAATTTTCGTTGAGGTAAAAATAAATTTTAAACTTCCAGTTTCAAATTAGCTTCTCACAATTCAAATTAAATTATTTAAGACTTTGTTTATTAAATAAAGAAATGTTATTTTCCAACATTTGAAAAATTCCTTCCATCAAGTTAAGATACATTTTTTGTTGGAATATTCGCACTTTGGCCTTATATAAACGTGAATATCTATCTACGTAAATAGATAACTAGGTACATAGATTTGATTTGATAACCGTCTGTGAAGTTGCTGTTTAGTTTGCATTTTCAATATGGTGGTGTTATTACATAATGCGATTGTATACAACCTCTTGATCTCAACTAATGCGTAAAGGGAGCGAAGTTATTTAGTTGGTCTGCTTATAATGAATCTTTAACAGTTGTTGAAGTTAACAGTAATGGTCACTAAAAGCAAAAGATAACTCCATTAGTTGAGCATGTGGCACAGAGAGAGAGAGAGAGAGAGAGAGAGAGTAATCGAGTCAAATAAACTGCGTACAGCAATTTGGAGTCCTTAAAGCTCCGCCCCCAATTTTCAAAAGCTCCGCCCATTTTCTGGAAAACAACAAGCAGGGCTGCTGGATCGTCGTTCTACAACAGATTTTCAATCTACGTTTAATAAATAAATACGTTTTTAAACAAAGATTTCAAACACACACACACACACACACACTTTATATGATGATGCCGACAAGGCAAAGAGAGTGGACGAGTTTGTTCATGATTTATAATCAACATTTTTGGTTTGAGCCCATTTATAATGATATATATGAGCAGAAAATATAGTCGTAAATAACCACAACGCAATACTCTCTCTCTCTCTCTCTTTTCTTTCTATGTATATGTATATAGCTATCGAGAGACAGACAGACAGACAGACAGAAAAACACGCACGCACATGTTTGGCTGCACTACAAAACTGCGACATTTTCACACATTCAATTCTGTACCGCGACATTTATCGACTCTGAAAAACCTAATAAATTTAACCAAACCTTACCTAACCTGGTGTAACCTAACCTTACCCGGCCTAATCTTAATTATATCCCTTTTTTCATGATAAAAGATAGTATTTATAAAGATAAACGACCGCGACACTGCTAATGTCGTGATACGCACTTTCGTGTCGCGATGGGCTTTGTATGTATCCTCAAGAATATCGCAATTCCGTAGGGAAAACAAACACACACACACACACACACACATACACACACACATGTGTGTGCAAATCTCCGTACAAGTGAGGTACCGAAATTCATATATTTAAAAAGTAATTAATTTAAAAACTAATATATATATATATATATAATGCTTAAGAATTTATTCATTCTGAACCAATATGAGTTTTAAGGCCTGAAGATCATGCCTATCACAGTTATTAGACCACAAAAAAAAAACAACTGAGAGCGTTGTGTCGAAGTCAGGATATAGATGTAATTATAATGAGCTTGCTAAAGCCTTCAGTAAATGTGATCATGGGATTATATTAGACAAAGTTAAGGAAACAGGAATCATTGGAAATCTGAGAAAATTAATATTTAATTTTCTGACCCAAAGAACACGAAGAGTATATTGTAAATGGCACTAAATCTGAAAGCTCAGAAGTCATTAGCTCTGTCCCACAAGGTACATTATTAGCTTCCTTGGTGTTTATAATAATGATTGCCGAGGACGCAGATATTAAAGACAGTGTACATTATGGTGGATCGATTTTACATTTTTTTTTTCTATTTCCATATTCTAATAGAGACAAAAACTTGCGCATGCATGAGAAAATGGCCTCTGCAAAATCGTAGCTTAATAGGTAATCATCTTCTGCCCCCGGCAGAGCGATGAAAATCATATTTTAGTAGTCAAAAACGTATTTTTCTTATAATTTTTAAAATATTTCAATATGCATCAAAATTATTCCTAAGAACTATAAAGTCGATGAAAAAGACCTCATATGATCGTTTTTCCAAGAGCGTTGTCCTACGTTAATATCTTTTGCCCCCGGCAACAACGTCAAATGTTGAAAAAATAGGTAATTTATATACATATTTTCAGATCGGCTCTGTCTTAAATAATGCATTTATATATTTCCCATAGCATTTATATCGTTGCTTAGGCATGAAATAACACACACGCAAAATTTTATGACTCTAGAGTAATATCTTCTGTCCCCGAGAAAAGTCTAAATGTAGATTATAATTACATTAATGCGATGTTATAAGTACGATAAGTACTAAGTACAGCTCCTCGCTTGCTAATTTTATAAAATTAGCAACCCAGAACTCACCACGAGGAAGTGGCTGTACGTCGAGTTCCACCCTATCTAGCCCCAACCACCCTTCCTTTGGCTGCATGTCGATTTACATACGGTAATCTTTCTTAGAATCAAATCGTGGAATTTTTGTTCGGGAGTGAAGACGAGAGCGGATGAATCCGTCCCTCTCTTCTATTCCACTTACACTGGCAGAGGCTTCGGTTACTAATTTGATGAGTCTCTCGACCGCTTGAGTATGACAAGGGAATAGTGGGATCAGTCCATCAGGCTGGTCTCCCGCCTCAACAAACTCTTTTATTCGGGTATCAGGTATTGTTTTTGTAACGGGGGGTTCGGTCACCTCAGCCGTTTGCCAGTTGATCATTTCGTAATAGTTTTGACTATCGTAGAGCAGCTCAGGCATGGCGAAGGCTCGAATTTCCCCCGCTGGTGATTGTTTTGATCGTGCTTTTAATATTCTTCTCCATCCCAATTCTCTTATGTGTTGCTCATCGGCATGTAGCATGGAGATCAAAATATTTTCTGGGTGAGCAAAGAAAGAATTTCTACGGAGGACTTTGTTGGCGATTGTCTTAGATCTTTGAGGCATGGTCTGAGAGAGACTCATCATTTCGAAAAAATGTTTTGCGCCCTCAGTGAAACTGGAGTTTTTCTTTATCTTAAACCAAATTGGTGCGTAAACTGTCATAATGAATCGCACAATTTCTTTGAAGGTGCTGGAGGGTTCATCGGTTGAAACATACAGGCGCAGAAATCTATTTGCTGTTGTCAGCCACCTGGAATGCGCCATCTTACCTGGATTTCGAGCCGCGAGAGCTGAAGAGCAGCTACCGCTCGACATTGCTCTGTAGATGCCTAACAAATATTTTTGGTCAGTGCTCAACTCGGCATCATCGATGTCAATGTCGGGAGATGGAATGGCATCGAATTCTGTAATTGGAAGTTTTTCGCAGTCGTTCAGTTGTTTTCCAACTGGTCCAGTAAAGCCCACTGGCCCAGTTGTTTTGCCGTCCAAGTCTTGAATGAGGTGTCGCAGTGATAATTCATTACCGTGTAATAGGCATATGATCCACTGAACTGGCCTTTGTAGTTTCATTTCAATCATACGCCAGTACGCAGTGCGTACTGGCGCGTCAGTGGCAGCTGCTGCTGGCAGCACTCACCAGAGATGACCTTTAAACCCTAGCCTAGAGTCATAAAATTTTGCGTGTGTGTTATTTCATGCCTAAGCAACGATATAAATGCTATGGGAATATATAAATGCATTATTTAAGACAAAGAGCCGATCTGAAAATATGTATATAAATTACCTATTTTTTCAACATTTGACGTTGTTGCCGGGGGCAAAAGATATTAACGTAGGACAACGCGCTTGGAAAAACGATCATATGAGGTCTTTTTCATCGACTTTATAGTTCTTAGGAATAATTTTGATGCATATTGAAATATTTTAAAAATTATAAGAAAATACGTTTTTGACTACTAAAATATGATTTTCATCGCTCTGCCGGGGGCAGAAGATGATTACCTATTAAGCTACGATTTTGCAGAGGCCATTTTCTCATGCATGCGCAAGTTTTTGTCTCTATTAGAATATGGAAATCGAAAAAAATGTAAAATCGAACCACCCTAGACTGTACAATTTAGGGTGGATCGATTTTACATTTGTTTCGATTTCCATATTCTAATAGAGACAAAAACTTGCGCATGCATGAGAAAATAGCCTCTGCAAAATCTTAGCTTAATAGGTAATCATCTTCTGCCCCCGGCAGAGCGATGAAAATCATATTTTAGTAGTCAAAAACGTATTTTTAAACCCTAGCCTAGAGTCATAAAATTTTGCGTGTGTGTTATTTCATGCCTAAGCAACGATATAAATGCTATGGGAAATATATAAATGCATTATTTAAGACAAAGAGCCGATCTGAAAATATGTATAATATACATATTTTCAGATCGGCTCTTTGTCTTAAATAATGCATTTATATATTTCCCATAGCATTTATATCGTTGCTTAGGCATGAAATAACACACACGCAAAATTTTATGACTCTAGGCTAGGGTTTAAAGATACGTTTTTGACTACTAAAATATGATTTTCATCGCTCTGCCGGGGGCAGAAGATCATTACCTATTAAGCTAAGATTTTGCAGAGGCTATTTTCTCATGCAAGCGCAAGTTTTTGTCTCTATTAGAATATGGAAATCGAAAAAAATGTAAAATCGATCCACCCTACGGTGTACATGTATCGCGCTTCGCAGGCAACACAAAGATATGCATTGAAATATCAAATGAAGGCAACAGAAAAATTACAAAGGGATACTGAAACACTATTCAGATAAGTGGAAGACGACACGATGAAGCTTAACGAAGAAAATTTTCAACTTATATATATATATGTGTGTGTGTGTGTGTTAAAATGTATCCTTCTTAAATAATATTTCATTTTTTATTTACGATTATTAGTCCTTCAACTAAACGAAATCAAGGACAAAGTATGAGTATATTAATAATTGGTAGAGAACCGCGCACACACACACACACACACACACACACACACACACATATATATATATATATATATATATGCTGCAAACCCACAAGGAAAAAGAGAAAATATATATATGTATATATATACGAAAGAAGTATTTTTAGACTTGCCTCATCTTGACACAAGATAACCTTTCTGTGGTGGAAACAGACCCATGAAATCTTTGCTTATTTTTTGCTTAACCTTTACGGCTAAAATGTTTATTTGTTTATATGGCCAAATGCATATTAGAAAAGACGCGGGATCTTTTCCGTTTGACTGCCGCCATTGAAACATAGCCTTCTTTAGTTAGCTTTATAAGGCTAACTAACAAAAATATCGCGACCTAACCTAACCAATCGTCAAGGTCGTACAGTTGACCTAACGATTGGTTAGGTTAGGTCGTGATATTTTCGTTAGTTAGCCTTTTAAGGCTAAGTAAAGAAGGCTGGGGGCACTCACCTCTTATGTTTCAATGGCGGCAGTCAAACGGAAAAGATCCAAGACGCGTATATGCTGATAAAGGTTTCAGATTGAAAAACATTTTCTGTGCTGTATTGTACCAAACTGACTACTCCGCTGATTGTAAATAAATTTAAAATGAAATAATCTTTATCATGCGGTAGATGACAACAGCCTTTGTTTTTCCAGACAGGCCATGCTTTGTTTATTTCTTCATTATTTATTCTTATTTTACTCTACTTTCTGCTCTCTATTTCATTTATCGCTTACTTTCTCCGTACACACGTTTTCGCTGTACCGTATAAGATTCTGGTAGCCACGCCGAGCCTATGAAAGCCGTTACAACACAAAGGGGGAAGGGGAGTTCATTAACACTATTTAAACGCTTGTTAACACTTTATTTAATTCCGAAAATGGTTTAAGTAGTTTGAGGGGATGCGAGTAGGAAATTTTACTATAATATTTTACGTCGGAGAGGGGCACAAACAATTAATTTAATTTTAGTTACATGGCCCCAACTTACGCTTATCGCGCACCAAAGACTGACTCTTTTGGGGGTAGTCCGCTCTGGGCCTCTGTTCAGGATTGCCAACTCTTCCCATTTTAAACAATTTCAAACAAACATACTTTTCGTAATTTCACAATTATTAGTAAATGATTTTATTAAACATTATAATCTTAAACAAAAATTAATATTCTTAACTAGGCATTACTACACTCGCATCACCCCCTTGAAAATAAGTTTTTCATTAGGAAAACTTATTAATATCGTTTAACAAATTTAATAAATTTATTCAACAAATTTATATATTTTGCAATTTTTTTTTTTTTTTCTTTAACAAATTCAAAGTTGATAGACAAGAAATAATTAGAATGACAAATTCCACACATATTTTGTATCATATTATAAAAATCGAAAACTTTATAATTTTCACATTTGCATAAAATAACATTTCACACTAATAATTAAATTACAACCTGTAACTAATCTATACATGCCAAAAAAAAAATAACTGAAAATTTTCTTACAGTGGCTGCACAAATCTCAGTTCACAATCTATTCCAGCGATTCTCATCAAAGATCGCTTTACATTTGAAACAATTATTTGTATAGTTATACAGTTACTATCAGGGCAACATAGAAAAAAATAAGAAAAAGTTTACATAAAATACTGACCAAGAGCGCACATACTATTTCACGAAAAACACAACAAATATGGGCAATAATCGCACCCTTTCACTTATAATTTCATTACATAATAATCAGTACATTAATTTGCTGGACGTTGTTTAGATCACAATCCGCACGCTGACAACGGACTTCTTCAATTTTCAATCGCAGCTCTCCTGCTCACTTCGCTAGAATGCAAGGGATTGCATCAATCAACATGCAACAGGGCAGCACGCTATAATGGTTCCGCTCTCTCTCCAAATGGCGAAAAAAAAAACAAGAGAGACGTCCAATTCTAAAAGGATCAGGGGGGAGATATACTGAAAGCGGGACCACGCGCCGGAATTGGACGGAATTTGCAATTCTAGAAGTCGATGAAGAAACTCGCCTTGTCTCATCTCCACTTTTGTCGGTGAACGCTGCTCTTCCTACGTCCAGCTGAAAGACTCTTCCACTGGCAACAATCAAACGATCACTCCGCCGTAGGCCGTTTCCCAACGAACCTACTGTATGTCTGTATGGACAGTACAGTCTTAGACACCCGTTCAAGCTCTCGTGGCTTGCCTACCGCGTGCTACGACACATATTTAGCGAAGCATTCGAGCAGCGTGACCAGCTACTGCCCGAAAAATACCAGTAGACCATCTTCGATCGAAACTTTCGTGTGCCAAGACCCTGCACACGAATTTCTCTTCTCTTCCGAAACTGTCCTGCGCCAAGTCCCTGCGCATTCGGTTCTCTCTTCTATCTCTTCTCTTCCGAAACCATCCTGCGCCAAGTCCCTGCGCAGTTGGTTTCTCTTCTCTCTCATCATTGGTGATCGATCACCTATCCGGTCGACTAAACTCAATGGATGGAACTCGGATTCAACTTGGTTGCCTCCAAACCGAGCCTTTTGAAATTTTGAAAAAAAAGTTTATTCGAAACGTGTTTCTGTACTGCTTATCATTTATTTAATATTTAATTTATCGAATTTTCTCGACAGTTCACTTCGAAACAATAACTACACATTTGCTCTGGCCAAATTCACGGAAAAAAAAATACAATCTCAAAATTTCGCAAAAATTTAATCACATCTAGCTACCAATAAGGTCACTTATGGCAGTTACATCGGAGAAGATAAAAAAAGGTCATAAAACGTACGAAACAAAATTGTACAGTATAAATATAAAAGCGCCCATACATAGTAACTGTTAGTATAATTTAAGAAATATTATTGTTCAAACTACCGTCAGAAATCACATCGATACTTTTAAATACAAAAGACAAAAATGAACCCCAGAAACTTCATGTCATCACTTCTCTGACAATCATGAACCCTCTTGCCCTTTGGGGGAGCACACTAAGACGCCACAAAAACGTTACTGGCTATCTAGAAGGCTCCATTTCCGAGTGTACACTTGAGCCAATGTTTTAAATGCATTAGTTAACCCGACTGAAGGTTTAAACAATAATAATTTTCCAAAACAGTTATTAAAAATTTTAAAAAATTAAAAATTACTACCGAAAATTATTTTAATACAGTAATTCAACTTGAAACTCTAAATTTCATGAACCAACTCGTAATTCACAATTACATCTGAGACACAACTCTCTCCTTCAACAGAAACCCCAGTATGGTTTGCAAATCACAAAAATCCCAGTAATTTATCGTTTCCAAGTGAAACTACAAATTTGCATAGTTATACTAAATAAGAATAGATAATATGCACTCAAAAATACACGCAACCTACTGTAAAAAAAAAAACATTGCATAATTGAGAGCGGTCGCTTTGTTTGTAAGCGAACCTCTATACAAATATCCCTAACCGAATGAAACTTGCATTATATCCTGACATAATTTTGTAATATTTTCATGCAAACGCTCGAACTAAAAAAAAAGACATTTTTCATTTCTAATACCCAAATTAAAATATCAAATCAAAACATCCTTTTTGCAATACAATCTAAATTCCAAATAAAAATTTAACCATTTCATTGAACTGGAAGAAAGAAATAAAAATCGGCCTACCTATAAAAATAAAATTGAATGAATTTATAAAACGTAAAGAAACAATATATGAAAATTTTCTACACCAATTTCTGTAATTCAAAAAAATTATAATAATATCCATTTCGTAAAATATGTGTACCGTAACTCACATTGGCCGCCAAAATAAAAATAAAATTTACTGCGCACTTTTAGGCCTATAATTAATAAATTCCATGCTATGCGCGGAAAGAACAATTTAGAATTTAATGCATAACATTTGTGCTTATTAAAGAAAATCCTATATTATTTATGTTAAACCAATTAAAATTTTGTTAAATAACTAAAAATTTAATACTCAATAGACATATTTAACGATAGGCCTACAAAAAATCTTTCTTTAGTACAATACAATAGCCATTTTACAAAATATCAGTCGGAATTTTCGTGAAAATGAACGAAAGGAACAGAGAGAAAAAAAAAGATAATCAGCCTACCTACCAAATTTTATGAGTATATAAATATATATAATTATATATATAACTAATATATACGTATAAGTTAATATGAAAGTATATAATTAATGAGTATATAAAAAAATCCAAAAAACAAATGAATTTATAGAAAATTTCACGACACAATTTCTCTTTCAGTTAAACCAATTTAGCTTATTTTGAAGTCTAATACAATCCTATACGGCCAGCCTATATCTGACAAATTATTATGTTTAAGATTATTTTTCGACTCTCCCTTAAAATGTAACGTAATCCTATTTTAGCGCGAAGCGAAGCGAAGCAAAAAGCCCGTAAGCCTATCATTATATACAAGCAATCGAAATATAATCAAAAATCTACTAATGAAGCCCAGAAAATTTTACATGTTCATGAAATGTTTTACAATACTATATATGTATATATACCTAGAAATGTGGTACAAATATTCGCTCAAACCTTTTTAAAAGACCGTATAAAATGTGCATCACACTGTATTTAAACTAACATAATTCACTTACGTACAAATTCAGTGTAAAAAATTTTTTTTCTATATTAATCGTTATTATTATATTATCACAATTACTACTAATTCCAAAAGTTGAAACACAAAAAAGACAAACGTAGGTAGGTTTGAGGACAGGAGAAAAAGTGAACGAAATAAAGTGAAAAGAACGAGTCGTCGGCTGCAACGAACGATTTAAAATATATCTCTCCGACGGGCTGAACGAAAGCTAACGAATTAGGAAACAAACGACTCTGAAATTTAATGTTAGACTCAAATGTTTTGACCAACGAAAACCGACTCTGTAAGCGACGCGACTCAGAATAATTTGGAAAGTAAGGGGCGCCATTTTGAATTTACATTTAAAATGAATTTTAAGGAATGAAAATCGAAATTTGCCTGCAAACGGGGTAAACTTTGCATTTAGATATTTTAATAATCGAAATAAAATATTCATTAACGCTACTGGCTATTATACCGGGTCGGAAGAATTTTAATCGAAATAATAGACACGTGGGTAAGCCTCATACAAAATATGATGTAGTAGGAGGACCGCCGCTAGCCACCAAAATATGTCGTGAATACTTTTATTTATTTATTTTCTTCTTTATTTAGTCTTATTTTACTCTACTTTCTGCTCTCTATTTCATTTATCGCTTACTTTCTCCGTACACTCGTTTTCGCTGTACCGTATAAGATTCTGGTAGCCACGCCGAGCCTATGAAAGCCGTTACAACACAAAGGGGGAAGGGGGGTTCATTAACACTATTTAAACGCTTGTTAACACTTTATTTAATTCCGAAAATGGTTTAAGTAGTTTGAGGGGATGCGAGTAGGAAATTTTACTATAATATTTTACGTCGGAGAGGGGCACAAACAATTAATTTAATTTAGTTACATGGCCCCAACTTACGCTTATCGCGCTGCCGGACGACTGACTCTTTTGGGGTAGTCCGCTCTGGGCCTCTGTTCAGGATTGCCAACTCTTCCCATTTTAAACATTTACAAACAAACTTACTTTTCGTAATTTCACAATTATTAGTAAATAATTTATATTAAACTTATAATCTTAAACAAAAATTAATATTCTTAACTAGGCATTACTACAACGGTTTAGCCAAAAATGTTTGAGGTGTGACCTTAAGCTTTAGGTTTGATTTAAGAACTATATATAAATATTTTTTTCTTTTTCTTTAATTGAAATTTTTCCCCGTACGAAATGTTCATTTATTTTTTATTTTTTCCGTACTGCCCGAAATTCTTATCACGACGTAGACCCTTGGAACAATCGAAATGACATCTATGGGTCATTTCAGTTCGCATCATTACACAGGTCAACAAAAAAAACTTTTTTTTTCGTTGCCAAGGAAATTCGTACGAATTTAGGGTATTTTGGGATTGCTGAATTCCAAAATGAAAGTAGTTTTTCCGATTTGGCTCTACTTCTTGAGATAATGAATACCCTCAATTAATAGGAAACGTAACCATAACGCGTGCATATGGGAAACTACCGGAACATTCTAGATGGTGAGACCGAATAAAATGCCATTATGTATTTCATTTGTTTACTTTTGTATGATTTGAGACAATTTCAATGCGATTTGTAAGTAGGCTCCGCCTGAACATTAATTTTTTTGCATTTTTACATGTTTCAATGGGGTACCAATTATCTCATAAATTAGAACCAATCTAGCAAAACCGATATCATATTCGGAATCAGCACCACAAAGTTACCCCAAAATCACTCTAATATGATTGGCAATAAAATGAGTGTTGACCAGTGTTATCTATCCCTAATAAATGTTCCCTAATAAGTTACAAATCTACAACTTTATTTTAAAAGTAAAATAAAATAAACTATATGAATTATTACATTTCCAAGATTTTTAAAAATGAAATATATATATATGTTAACCCCCCCCCCTTTATGGCCCTGAGTCGGTTCGGATTCGAGGGGGGGTTCTGGTTCGGAGGCAAGCAACGGATGTTTCTTCTTTATACTTTTCTATAATTCTTTCTAATTCTTTTCTCTCGCTTTATGGGGTCGACACTCTGTTAATTCTTTTCTTCCAATAATAGAAGATAGCCCAACTCGAGGGGGAAAATAAAAACTTTCTCTTACTTTGGTTTACTTCTTAAAAATATACAGGTACTCTGAATTTACAAGGGTAGAGGTTCGACCTCTTTCGACCATGGCTCAGGCCGGAATCTAAAAATATATTAAGGAGGCAAGGGGCCTCTGCCCCCTCCTAATGAGGTGCTAATCTGAAGTACAATGATGAAGTGCCACGATGAAGTGCTAATCAGAAGTCTAATGCAGAAGTGAAGTAATTTTATAAGTACAGTATAATATAGTCTAATGTTTGGGGGAGACAATCGAAGGTTAAGTTTCCCCCCTTTTTAAATACATGATCAGATGTTTTTTTTTTGAAAGATTTCAACTAAAAAGAATAAAAAAAATAAAAATAAAAAGAACAACTATCGCTGATTCTACATTCCTGAAAGCGATATAATTTCGTATTAGCACATAAGCACAATTTTGAGTACATGACTGAGTACGTATTAATTTTGGTTCATTACAATTACGATTACAATTACCAATTAATTCATATTCACTCATTGTTTAATTACACTTCTATTAAAGTACATTCTTACATTATAAATTAAATCATTACATTTAATTAGTTTCACTGAAGTACATTACAAGTTATTGTTCATTACAGTTTCATTAAAGTACATTACAAGTTATTGTTAATTTACAGTTAATTACAATTTAACAGTTACTATAACTTTGTCTTGTTTTGACAGTGTTTCATATTAATGGACAATTAAGATGTTAGAAATATAGTACAAAGTACATGGGCACATAACACATAATATAACATAACACATGATAATGTTATAAATTCGAATCAAAGCGAAAGGAGACTTTTTAACTTTGAGCGTTCGAATTCTGCTGCGATGAGCGGAATGTGATCTCTTACTAAGCATTGTCTTGAGTTCACCTCGGAGGTCATATAATTAAAAATAAAAATGAAAAAAATAATACGAGAACGTTTTTTCGCGTTCTCGAACGAACCTAAAGTTTCGCGCCGACACGAGTAAAAATGAATATTTAATAAAATTTATATTGGATAATGGTCAAGATAAGATATGAATGTAAGAATGAGTGTGGTTGAATAATAATTATATTTATACTACATAACATATAAATAATGACTTCTATAGAGTGTTTAGTCCTTAGGGAAATAAATGACGGGAAAATGTGACGTCATAGTTATTGAATTTTTACGTATAGTACAAATCATTGTTAGGAAGATTTACAAGAACGAATTAGAGACAGAGTGGGAAACGTAAAGAGAATAAAGTTATTTTGTGACGTCATAGTGTATAAGTCATTATTACAAATCGAAATTTTACCCAAAACTCGCTTATGTGATTTTTGGTTTCTTATGTAAAAATGGACAATGAATTCATATAATGATGGTGTAGGAATTGTTCATTGTTCACTTTTTACATATATATATATTATTAACAAGTCACTTAAATTACAAACATTTTGTGTTCCCTTTTTGACAGCAAAAGTAAACTTACAGTATATTAAAGATGTGGAAACATTTATAGAAAAGTTGAATTTTGATACAATATATATTATCATTTCTTGTGAAACCCGAGGGTCCCACTGTGACTGAAAGGGTTAATTTAACTGCAAGGTGAACGCCTCATTAAGGATTAACACCTGTCTGAAACTCTGAAACTAATCTCATGATTTTAAAGCGCTTGCCGAAATCATTTGCAATTAAGAATTATCCCAATTGGAAATGTTTGCAAACAATTAAAAAAAAAACACTAATGGTTTTGCTTAAATTAGTTTTACAGGAAAAAAATAATTATTATAATTGCTTTATACGGTTCAATTAATATATATATGTATAAGATTTAATTGCATAATATATATATATATATATATACACTGTGTGTGTATATATAGTATTAATATACTCATACTTTGTCCTTGATTTCGTTCAGTTGAAGGACTAATAATCGTAAATAAAAAATGAAATATTATTTAACAAGGATGCATTTTATAATATATATATAATGCTTTGAACGTGTAATTAGAGACAAAATTGCTTATTACCCACAAGAAAAGAATTTATTCATTCCGAACCAATATGAGTTTTAAGGCCTGAAGATCATGCCTATCACAGTTATTAGACCACAAAAAAAAAAAAACTGAGAGCGTTGTGTCGAAGTCAGGATATAGATGTAATTATAATGAGCTTGCTAAAGCCTTCAGTAAATGTGATCATGGGATTATATTAGACAAAGTTAAGGAAACAGGAATCATTGGAAATCTGAGAAAATTAATATTTAATTTTGTGACCCAAAGAACACGAAGAGTATATTGTAAATGGCACTAAATCTGAAAGCTCAGAAGTCATTAGCTCTGTCCCACAAGGTACATTATTAGCTTCCTTGGTGTTTATAATAATGATTGCCGAGAGACGCAGATATTAAAGACAGTGTACATGTATCGCGCTTCGCAGGCAACACAAAGATATGCATTGAAATATCAAATGAAGGCAACAGAAAAATTACAAACGGATACTGAAACACTATTCAGATAAGTGGAAGACGACACGATGAAGCTTAACGAAGAAAATTTTCAACTTATAAGAAATGGTGACAACAAAGAGCTACAGAATAAAGGGTACAAAACACTGCAAGAGAAACGGATAACACCAAACCGCAAGTCAGGAATCTTGGTGAATGATAATGCTATCGGGTGTATAGTGGGGCCAAAAAGTCCCTTTGCATGAAAAACAAGGGCATCATGCAGATATGCTGTAATGTCACTGGAAAGGACTTTGTGGCCACTCTGTAGAATTCTGAGAGTACTAGACATTAGCAGTGTCGCGGTGGTTTATCTTTATAAATACTATCTTTTATCATGAAAAAAGGGATATAATTAAGATTAGGCCAGGTAAGGTTAGGTTACACCAGGTTAGGTAAGGTTTGGTTAAATTTATTAGGTTTCTCAGAGTCGATAAATGTCGCGGTACAGAATTGAATGTGTGAAAATGTCGCAGTTTTGTAGTGCAGCCAAACATGTGCGTGCGTGTTTTTCTGTCTGTCTATCTGTCTGTCCGTCTGTCTCTCGATAGCTATATACATATACATTGAAAGAAAAGAGAGAGAGAGAGAGTGTGTATTGCGTTGTAGTTACTTATGACTATATTTTCTGCTCATATACAGCGGCGGCTCGTGACTTAAAACATTTGTGTGCTACAACAACAAAATTTTGATAGGTATATATATATATATAAGTATATATATGTATATAAACAACTGATAAATTATAAAATAGAACCAATTCGGCATCCGGCTAGTTCTTCGCCAACAATTCATCCCCAACAATTCATAGCCAACAATTCATAGCCGTATACAAATCAAGCCCAACAATTCATAGCCAGGAAAATTAATAGCAACTTTAACTTAACCTTAAAAAGTTACTTAAATTACAGAAAGAGAGAAATAAATATAAAGATAAATTGAAAAATACTGACTATGAATTGTTGGCTGACATAAAATTAAGAAGACGAATTTTATGTGACGTCATTGACGACCTTGAAACATAAATGCAAAATGTTTGTATTTGTAAATTGTAACTTGTAAATTGTAAATCGGGACTACCTACGAAAAACACATTTTCCCTTTTAAGCGGAAAAACAAAATAAAACGGAAAAAGCCCGGTTAGGTCAACTGAACGCCCTTGATGATTGGTTAGGTTAAGTTGTGATATTTTCGTTAGTTTAAATGAAAATGACGAGAGCAAAAATACATAATAAACAGTATATATACATATATATATATATATATATATATAAAATTGCTGGGGATGAATTGTTGGGGATGAATTGTTGGGGATGAATTGTTGGGGATCATTTGTATACGGCTATGAATTGTTGGCTATGAATTGTTGGGGATGAACTGTTGGCGAAGAATGTTCCGTAATCCAACTAATTCATCGTGAATTATAGTAAATGTTCTGCGCAACTAACGGTAGATAGATAGATATAGTACTTACTTATTTACGAAAAATGAAATTCATGCTTGCTGCAGAACTTGTCAATCACTTTGGTGTTAAAAGCCTCAATGTTTGAAATAACTTTTTTTCTATGGAGAGCATTGCCAGAGCATTAAGACGATCCTGGGACATAGTATTTCTTAGGAAAGTTTTTATTCTTTTTAGAGAGGAGAAGCATCTTTCGGGTTCTGCTGTTGTCATTGGCGTGGTGATGACAATTTTAAGAAGTTTTGTTACTTCAGAGAATGTACTCTGTAAATTGTTTTTGAATATAAGTTTCAAAAGAGGAACTGCGCCAGCAATTTTTCTGAAATCGGTTCTTTCATATAAAACGCTAAGCTCTGTTTTCAGTTTCCTTTTCTCCAGCATTCTATAACTTTGAACTGCAATTTCAAGTTCATTTTCCGGAAAATGTTTTGCAAATTCTTGAAAGCTAACAGAATTCAATAACTTTGCTGCCTCTAGATGATCCAAGGATTGAAAACGATGATGAGCCTCCTGTACAATTCGATCACATACTTCTTTGGCATCGGCGCTTCGGCACGACTGTTTGGGTCGTTTATTGCCAGATGACACGCATGTAGTCGCAATTTCACTGTCAATGATGTCTATTGAATCTCTCACTTCATTGATTGCCAAAATAAAATGGGATACGGCACTTTTTATTTTTACAGCATCAGACAATCTTGCTTGTAATTGGTTACACAAAATGTCTACATGTGGCATTATTCTGTAAAAAAATGAAAGCCAGAAAAGGAATTGTGCATCTTCAAAATAATGACGGAGTCCACGAGCTTCTTGAACTGTCCTCGTGGATAATGACGTCTGCAAATCCAACAAACACTCAACCAAACTGTCCTTGTGTTCATACACCACACTGACGGTTCTCGATTTAAAGTTCCACCTGGTTGCAGAACCACTGGGAATCCTTCGTGCCACAACTGCATCTAGTGCAGACAACCGTTGTGGTGACCTTGAAAAGAAAGCAGGAAAAGCTGACAGGTAACAAAATACCCTAGCTGCATGATTTTGCGAAGCAGCTTTTTCCATTACCAAATTTAATTGATGGGCATAACAGTGGATGTGTTGTGCAGTGGGAAAAATAGCCTTTATTTTTGCCTGAACTCCACCTCTTTCGCCACTCATTACAGCCGCACCGTCGTAAGTCTGAGCAATTATTTTGTTAGGGTGATCTTTAAAAATCTCATTTATTGTATTCAAAATACAAATAGAAATTGCGTCTGCACTTTGACCTTCCGGGTTGAAAAATCCCCAAAATCTTTCAGTCGGCACGCCATTGATTACATAACGAAATACTATTAACAACTGTGAATGTTCAGAAATGTCTGTAGTTTCATCTGCCATTAAAGCGACAAAATCAGCCTCTTTCATTTCTTCGATTATAATTGAGTATTGCTCAGTACTCACAAGCCCACACAGAAAAAGAGACATTGCGAGCATTGAAGCTATACAAAGGACTTTTACGTCTAAGATAGAGGAAACGGAAGGTGAAGACTACTGGTCTCGACTACAATCCCTGGAACTCTACTCTCTCGAAAGAAGGCGCGAGCGGTACACAATAATATACATATGGAAAATACTTGAGGGCTCTGTCCCTAACCTCAGAAATGAAAGAGAAACAAACTGGAATGAGAGAAGAGGCAGATTTTGTACGGTCCCGGCTGCGGTGGGACAAGGGTCCATGAAAACGAGGATGGAAAATACCCTCAGAATACGGGGCCCAAAGCTTTTCAATGTCCTTCCAAAAGAAGTGAGAAATCTTCAGCACACCGACCTGAATTACTTCAAGAACCAGCTGGACAGATTCTTGTGCAAAGTCCCTGACCAACCATGCGTGGCTGGCTACGAGGGCAGGAGGAGATCAGAGAGCAATTCCCTCCTTCACCAAGTCCCGCAAATGAGGCGAGATGCTGCAGAGGGGTCAGGGGTCGATCGCAGGTCGATCCTGAACCGTCGTTCAAACTCAACAAAAGTAAACAAAAGTGTATATATATATATATATATAATATATACACAAAAATATGTATATATATATATATACACATAAATATATATATATATATACACATAAATATATATATATATATACACATAAATATATATATATATATATATATATATACATACACACACACACACACCAATAATACAACAACAACAGTGGTATCACGGGCCGCAACCCCAATACTACCAAATGCAGCGGCCCAACCAATAACACCAAACAGGAACCGACATCGACCAGGAAACGACCATCATTTAAGAAAATCGAACACGAAGATTAGAAGAAACCCGGTAAATGTATTATACACAAATATACAAGGCCTCTATACGGACCATGCAGACTGCAAATTACAATACTTGCAAAATTTAGCAACGGAAACCAGCATAGATATCATATGCCTAACGGAAACACACTTACACAAGTGCGAAAAAGGCTGTGAAAACTGCATCGAGAATACTGAAATAGCATTGCTGGACTACAACATATACAGAGCAGATAGAGTGGCTAGACGAGGAGGAGGGTGTTGTATCTACGTGAAAAACACTTACACATGTGAAGTGAGGGTAAAGAAATCAAACAGCACAGTTGAAGTTATTATATTAGAAGTAAAAGAACTGAACCTAACCATTATGAACATCTACAGACCACCAAACACCACAAAAAGTGAATTCCAATTTGCTACAAATGAAATAGAAAACATATTAAAATTACTTGAAACTCCAGCAACAAATATTCTAATTTTCGGAGATTTTAATTTCCCATTCATATCATGGAAGAAAAATGACGAAGTTATATATGTTGAGAAGTTTCATGGCAACATTACTAAAGATGACAGAACCCAAGCAACAATGCTTTTAGATATTATGGAACATTACGCCCTCACCCAGGAAATCTGTGAAGCCACGAGAAAGGAGAACGTTTTGGATTTAATGTGGACAAATAACAACGAGATAATAATAAATAAAAAAGTAATGCACACAAAGTTCTCCGACCATAACCTCATCGATATACAATTGAAGTTAGCACCTAGAGGTCCGAAAACGCATCCTAGAGAGGCAGATGGAGTATTTGAAGGCTTAAACATAAATTCAAAGAAAGTAAATTGGGAAAACGTAAATAAAGATTTAAAGGAGGTAAATTGGGAATTGCTACTACACGAGAAGACTCCACAAGAAATACTATGTATAATAGAGACGGAAACCAAACCTATAATACTGAAACATATTCCAGAGAGACAGGAAAGAAAACGTAGCAAGCTCGAGAGGAAAATCAGGACTCTATTCAGGCAACGAAAACAAACCGTAAAACATCTCCACAGATGCAGAACTGATGCAAAGAGACTCAAACTAGAGAGGAAACTTGGCGAAATAGAAATGGACCTAAAGCAAACATTCATACATAAGACAAACGAGGAGGAAAACAAGGTAGCAGAAAATATAAAAAATAACCCAAAATACTTCTACACTTTTGCGAAAAGGAAAATGCAGTGTAAAGAGAGTATTGGACCGTTGATAGACGGGGAGGCCGAATACACAAATGACCCGAAAGAAATAAGTGAACTGCTTAGGGAACAATTTAAATCTGTGTTTAGCACCCCTAAGTCCGAGATGGAAGTGGAAAACCAGACGAGTTTTTCGACATTGAAACGGATAAACCAAGAACAAATCCGGCACAAACCTATTAATGGACTTCGAGTTCACGGAAGGAGATGTAATTACGGCCCTTATCACAGATGCGAGACAATTCAGCGCCAGGGCCAGACACATGGAATGCCACATTTCTGAAGAAATGCAAAGAGAGTATTGCAAAACCGCTATACTTACTATGGAGGAAATCACGCGACACAGGACAAATTCCAATCCCCGTAAAGAACGCGAATATTGCCCCCTCTTTAAAGGTGGTACAGAGCAATGCCCAAAAATTATCGGCCAGTGGCTCTCACCTCACACCTTATAAACTGTTTTGAACGCATAATTAGAGCCAAAATTACCTACTACCTACAGAAAAAGACTTGTACAACCCAAATCAACATGGCTTCAGGGCGGGTAGATCATGCCTGTCACAGCTACTAGACCACCAGGAGAAAATATTAGGAACATTGTATCGAGGACAAAACATTGATGTAATATATATGATTTTGCTAAAGCCTTCGATAAATGTGACCATGGAATCATAGCACACAAAACTTAAGGATACAGAATTACTGGAAAGCTAGGAAGGTGGATATTTAATTTCTTGACGCAAAGAACGCAAAGAGTGGTGGTAAACGGAGTTAAATCGAAGTCTCGGAAGTCGTGAGCTCTGTCCCACAAGGGACAGTATTAGCTCCCTTGCTGTTCATAATAATGATTGCAGATATTGATGCAGATATTAAGACAGTATTGTATCATGCTTCGCAGATGACACGAAGATATGTAAGGAAATATTGAACGAAGATGACGTAAGAAAACTACAAACGACATTGAAAATTATTCCAGTGGGCAGAAGACAACAATATGAAGTTCAACGAAGAAAAATTCCAACTTCTAAGATATGGTAATAACAAAGAGCTACAGAAAAAGGGTACAAAACTCCGCAAGCCAAACAGATAACACAAATCCACAAGTCAGGATCTTGGAGTAATAATGTCGTCGGATGCAGAATTCAGAGAGCACTATAAATCAAAATCACAACGGCTAGAAAATAATGGAATCATCTGGAGGAGCTTCCGCAGCAGAAAAGCAAACATCATGCTCAAATTATGGAAGAGTCTAGTCCTACCAATAATTGAGTATTGCTCAGTACTCACAAGCCCACACAGAAAAAGAGACATTGCGAGCATTGAAGCTATACAAAGGACTTTACGTCTAAGATAGAGGAAACGGAAGGTGAAGACTACTGGTCTCGACTACAATCCCTGGCGCTCTACTCTCTCGAAAGAAGGCGCGAGCGGTACACAATAATATACATATGGAAAATACTTGAGGGCTCTGTCCCTAACCTCAGAAATGAAAGAGAAACAAACTGGAATGAGAGAAGAGGCAGATTTTGTACGGTCCCGGCTGCGGTGGGACAAGGGTCCATGAAAACGAGGATGGAAAATACCCTCAGAATACGGGGCCCAAAGCTTTTTAATGTCCTTCCAAAAGAAATGAGAAAATCTTCAGCACACCGACCTGAATTACTTCAAGAACCAGTGGACAGATTCTTGTGCAAAGTCCCTGACCAACCATGCGTGTCTGGCTACGAGGGCAGGAGGAGATCAGAGAGCAATTCCCTCCTTCACCAAGTCCCGCAAATGAGGCGAGATGCTGCAGAGGGGTCAGGGTCGATCGCAGGTCGATCCTGAACCGTCGTTCAAACTCACAAAGTAAGTAAGCAAAGTAAGTATATATATATATATATATATATATATAATTATGCGGGTTGCTTCTACAGAGCTTCAATTTAATATTTAGGAGAAATCCAATGACAAGGAGAAATGTAAATGCCATGAAAAGTCTTCTTTATTGCGCAACGTTTCGAGCAATACGCTCATCTTCAGGCTGTTTAATAACAATGTGAAATTAAAATCAATATTGAATGAAAAACAAACAGAAATTTCTATAACCTATTCGTAAAGACAAATTTTAAAAGACTGAGAAAAGAGGGTTAAGTTCTAAGTTATACAGATTTACATTAAAAATTAAGAAGTTATTTTTAAATACATGTAGTAAATGTGAAAAATACACTGGAAAAATTACCAATAGTACACTGGAACAATGGAGCTATCTACCTTACACAGCAGTATCCGAGGCCGACTAATTTGAGCAGAGGAAACGGGAACGAAGGATGGCGAGGGAGATAGGGGAAGGAGGGATTATAAGGAATTGGGGAAGGAGGAGGGATCATAGCAATTGAGAGGGACGGACGATGAGTCAACATTCAGACTAGGGGACAATGCTTTAATGAAAAGGGATTCTAAAATTCTTAGTGAGTTGGGACAAGTATTACAACCAAGAATTTTAAAATTGTCTAAAGTGACATCAATTTTGCATTTGATGCTATGTTCACGAATGCTCGAGGCTTCCTTAGTTTTTTAAATTTTACCTGTTCGGCCACTTATTCCCATATGCGAATAAAATCTAGCCCTGAGAGAGCGAACAGTGCTGCCGATGTAATTCCCAAGGAGACACCTGGGGCAGGTAAATAAATATACAACACCGCTGCGCAACGAGTCAGGGGTTCGATCCTTCGCTGAGAAAAGCTACCTAAAGACGTTTTATAATAAATATGAGCGGAAATCAGTATGATAAAAAAATTTCCTTAACAATTTTGTAAATTTAAGCTTAAATTCCTTATTCAAGGGACCCATTTCAGGTACCAAGAAATATTTTATATCCTTCGGCACTGTAATACATGGAAGTTGAGGGCTATAAACATTATTAAGAAGGATCTAATTAGTTTGTCTACATATTGAAACAGGAAAACTATTATTAGTAAAGTATGATCTTAGATTATTAAATTCATCATTAAGTAAGGTAAAATTAGAGTCAAATTATATCCTCTGAACAGGAGAGTTTTAATACAAGACATCTTATAGTTGAAATCAGTAAAACTAAAAAAATTCATGCCCAAACCAGTGAAAGTGGGTTTCCTATAAACTGATGTAGTAATAGAATCACCGTTTTTCGAAATTAAAAGATAATAAAAAATGATACTTACTCTCAGTTGTTCGCATCTGGTGCTAATCTTGCTCAATTATACTGTCTGCCTAAAATCCATAAAGCTGGAACCTCTCCGTCCTATTTTAGCTTCGTAACTTACCCACCTTTCAATTGGCAAAATTTGTTGTTCGTCTCCTGTCCCCCTTTGCGAAAAATGTTTACACTATAAAAACTCGTTTGAATTCCAAAAAGAACTCCTGGGTAAAAACTTCGATTCAAAAAAGTTTTTTGTCAGTTTTGATGTAAAGTCACTTTTCACAAATGTACCTGTATCTGAAACTATTGCCATTATTTTAGATAGGGTTTTTAGGTCAGTTGATAATTTTCATGGTTTTTCATTGTCTCATTTGAAGGAACTTTTAGAATTGGTCTTCAAACAATGCTATTTCACTTTCAACAATAAGGTTTACCAACAAATTGATGGGGTAGGGATGGGATCACCAGTCGGACGTTAGCAGCTGACTTTTTTATGACTCATTTAGAAAGTGTAATTTTTAGACAATCTCCCACTCATCTCAAGCCAATTTTCTATCGACGCTTCGTTGATGATTCGATAGCAGTCTTTGATAATGCGGTACAAGCGCAACAATTCCTTAACTTCCTAAATTCTTTGCACCCCAATATAACGTATACAATGGAAACTGAGCAAAATGGCTCCCTCCCCTTCTTAGATCTTTTAATTTCGAAAAACGGTGATTCTATTACTACATCAGTTTATAGGAAACCCACTTTCACTGGTTTGGGCATGAATTTTTTTAGTTTACTGATTTCAACTATAAGATGTCTTGTATTAAAACTCTCCTGTTCAGAGGATATAATTTGACCTCTAATTTTACCTTACTTAATGATGAATTTAATAATCTAAGATCATACTTTACTAATAATAGTTTTCCTGTTCAATATGTAGACAAACTAATTAGATCCTTCTTAAATAATGTTTATAGCCCTCAACTTCCATGTATTACAGTGCCGAAGGATATAAAATATTTCTTGGTACCTGAAATGGGTCCCTTGAATAAGGAATTTAAGCTTAAATTTACAAAATTGTTAAGAAAATTTTTTTATCATACTGATTTCCGCATCATATTTATTAATAAAACGTCTTTAGGTAGCTTTTCTCAGCGAAGGATCGAACCCCTGACTCGTTGCGTAGCGGTGTTGTATATTTATTTACCTGCCCCAGGTGTCTCCTTGGAATTACATCGGCAGCACTGTTCGCTCTCTCAGGGCTAGATTTTATTCGCATATGGGAATAAGTGGCCGAACAGGTAAACTTTAAAAACTAAGGAAGCCTCGAGCATTCGTGAACATAGCATCAAATGCAAAATTGATGTCACTTTAGACAATTTTAAAATTCTTGGTTGTAATACTTGTCCCAACTCACTAAGAATTTTAGAATCCCTTTTCATTAAAGCATTGTCCCCTAGTCTGAATGTTGACTCATCGTCCGTCCCTCTCAATTTGCTATGATCCCTCCTCCTTCCCCAATTCCTTATAATCCCTCCTTCCCCTATCTCCCTCGCCATCCTTCGTTCCCGTTTCCTCTGCTCAAATTAGTCGGCCTCGGATACTGCTGTGTAAGGTAGATAGCTCCATTGTTCCAGTGTACTATTGGTAATTTTTCCAGTGTATTAATTTCACATTTACTACATGTATTTAAAAATAACTTCTTAATTTTTATATGTAAATCTGTATAACTTAGAACTTAACCCTCTTTTCTCAGTCTTTTAAAATTTGTCTTTACGAATAGGTTATAGAAATTTCTGTTTGTTTTTCATTCAATATTGATTTTAATTTCACATTGTTATTAAACAGCCTGAAGATGAGCGTATTGCTCGAAACGTTGCGCAATAAAGAAGACTTTTCATGGCATTTACATTTCTCCTTGTCATTGGATTTCTCCTAAATATTATATATATATATATATATGAAAATTATTTCACGAAAGTAACACGTGAAAAATATTTATGATGAATAAAACCACGAAGGAAAGGAAACACAAAACGGTGCTCAAGCGCTTTCGTCTAATGACATCCTCAGGAACACTGAAATACATAAAAGGTTCCGGCCTATATATAGGTTACAGAAAAAAAATAAAAAATAAAAAAAAAAAAAATATATAAAAAAAATAAATAACATACATACACACAAACACATATACATATATATATATACATACATATCTACACACATACACATATATATATATATATATGCGATAAACGGAGAAGTAAAAATAAAACTTAAAAATTAAGGATTAGAGGATTAACAGAGGCAAATCGATTTTTAGCACAAGATCAAATGAGTTATAAAAATAATACAAATTTATACTGGAGATACGTAAGTATAGAGGAGTGTTCTGCACACGAGGAAGAGAAATAACAAACAAATGAAAAATAAGGCACCCGCCCGGGAATCGAACCCAGGATCTTCCGATTGCCGGTCAGACGTGCTAACCACTACACTACGGAGACACGATAGTCAGAAGTTGTAATTCTCCTACATGGGCAGAAACCAATGCCTTGAGAGATCCTGGGTTCGATTCCCGGGCGGGTGCCTTATTTTTCATTTGTTTGTTATTTCTCTTCCTCGTGTGCAGAACACTCCTCTATACTTACGTCGTTTCTATACGTTAATATACTGTGCGGTCATTGCAGTTAAATGTACATATTCACGATTTGCAAGGGTGCCCTCTCAAGGCATTGGTTTCTGCCCTATGTAGGAGAATTACAACTTCTGACTATCGTGGCTCCGTAGTGTAGTGGTTAGCACGTCTGACCGGCAATCGGAAGATCCTGGGTTCGATTCCCGGGAGGGTGCCTTATTTTCATTTGTTTGTTATTTCTCTTCCTCGTGTGCAGAACACTCCTCTATACTTACGTCGTTTCTATACGTTAATATACTGCGCGGTCATTGCAGTTAAATGTACATATTCACGATTTGCGAGGGTGCCCTCTCAAGGCATTGGTTTCTGCCCTATGTAGGAGAATTACAACTTCTGACTATCGTGGCTCCGTAGTGTAGTGGTTAGCACGTCTGACCGGCAATCGGAAGATCCTGGGTTCGATTTCCGGGCGGGTGCCTTATTTTTCATTTGTTTGTTATTTCTCTTCCTCGTGTGCAGAACAGTCCTCTATACTTACGTCGTTTCTATACGTTAATATACTGCGCGGTCATTGCAGTTAAATGTATATATATATATATATATATCGTCGAAAATGCTACCCCGTGCACGATGTATTCAAGAATTTGTCGTCCCCACTCAGGGACAACCTGGTCAGCTTCCACGCTTTGACCGGGTGTGACATAGTCTCGTCCTTCAGTGGTCATGAAAAAAAGAAGTGTTGGAAGGCGTTCAGTGACCACCTACTCCTGCTGCACGCCATTGGTCGAGATGGGGATATCGCAGATGTTGAGAAGTTTGTGTGTCATTTGTATGGCACCCCGGAACAACACAGTTGATGACGCCAAAGTTCACCTATTTGGGAAGGCCAAGAAGACTCTGGAAATGCTCCCACCGAGAAACTAATCATGTTAAAATAAATTGTTTTGCCAAACAGACTTGCTCAATGTTTTTTTTCGCCAATTAAAATAAAAAATCACAAATTTTTAGCACAATTTCGGTCGTGATTAACTTGAATTTGACCTTGAGTTGGTAATTCGGATGGAATAAGCGTGTCATCATACTTCTTTCTCACTAAGTGTGGCAAAATGAAATATTTGGTCAAACCAATGGCGCTAGGACAGTTTGCCTACGGACAATTTGCCTACGGACAGTTTGCCTACGGACAGTTTGCCTACTGGACATTATGCCTATGGACACCATGCCTATGTAGTATATTTATCCTTACCTTATTTAACTTATTTAACTTATTTAACTTCAGATTCATGCAAAGAATTAATTCAAAATTAAAATGTGTTGTTGCCCTTAATATCATAAATGTCTGAAAATATATCAAGTAAGAAAGGGAAACAGAAGTTTTCACATAATGGATATTTGTATGTGTTTGATAAATGTAGCAAGCGCGACCCTTCGTTACTTTTTTGGCGGTGCGAGCAAAAGAGTCAGTGTATTATAAGGTGGTATATATAATATGGGTACTTTTCCGTTATCTGCCCCCTTGACGATTGGTTAGGTTAAGTCGTGATATTTTCGTTAAAACTAACGAAAATATCACGACTTAACCTAACCAATCGTCAAGGGCGTACAGTTGACCTAACCGGGCAGTGACGATTGGTTAGGTTAAGTTGTGATATTTTTGATAGTTTTAATGAAAATATCATGACTGAACCTAACCAATCGTCAATGGGGCAGATAACGGAAAAGTACCCATATTATATATACACCTTATAATACACTGACTCTTTTGCTCGCACCGCCAAAAAAGTAACGAAGGGTCGCGCTTGCTACATTTATCAAACACATACAAATATCCATTATGTGAAAACTTCTGTTTCCCTTTCTTACTTGATATATTTTCAGACATTTATGCTATTAAGGGCAACAACACATTTTAATTTTGAATTAATTCTTTTGCATGAATCTGAAGTTAAATAAGTTAAATAAGGTAAGGATAAATATACCACATAGGCATGGTGTCCATAGGCATAATGTCCAGTAGGCAAACTGTCCAGTAGGCAAACTGTCCAGTAGGCAAACTGTCCGTAGGCAAACTGTCCGTAGGCAAACTGTCCGGCCACGAACCAATTGGCTCAGAATATTTTTTTTCAAATTAAAATTAGAAAATATCATTTTTTGCACAGTTTGACCTCGAAAATGACCTTCAAAGCCAAACGCGAGAGTGGCATCCACCTGCATTTTATTTTTGACCCACACGTACATTGATTTAGCATGGGTGCCAACTTTTCACAAAAACGCCGTTCAAAGTCGATTTTTGAATTTTGGCCGGTCCACTAATAAGAATTGTATGGATTTAGAAATTCTGCTTACAGATGGTAATAAAAAAGATATCTTCGGCATCGATTTATACGAAGAATTAAAATATTTGCGAAACCATTTTGAAGGCAGTTATTCTCCAACGAAAATCTTGCGATTCATGTGCCCAAAAAATTTGATGGCATCATTGCCAAATCTTTTTGTGGCGCTGAGAATTCTTGTAACATTGTCACTATCAGTAGTCAGCGCAGAACGGAGCTTTTCAAAGATGAAATTAATCAAAACTTATCTCCGTTCCACGATGAAACAAGATCGGTTGGATAGGTTGGCAACCTTATCAACTGAACATGCCATCGACAAGGATTTAGATCTGGATGAAATAATCCAAAGATTTGCAGCTGTTAAGGCCCGAAAAGTTAATCTTTGAAGCCGAAATTTTAACGAGTGTGTATGTTATTAATGCTACTTGGTTATTGAATTCAAATTAATAAAATATATTTTTTATTTTAAGATTTCAATAAAATGTACTGAATGAAATAAACAATAAAATTATATAAAAAAATTTATGTTATTTTTTAACTAAAAAACCTTATATAAAAAATGGGATGGGGGCGGGCGCCAAAGCAAAATTGGCTCAGGGTGCCACAACCCTTTGAGCCGTCCCTGAAAATCTGGAAGATCACTTGTAATGACCCGGTACTATGTTTAATTCTAATTTAAGCTGCGGTAGGCCTAGTTCTGACTTAAATATTGAAAATTGTCGACGAAAGCATAGGCTACCAATCATATTCTTAGCAAAATTAATTATGCTTCACTTACAGTATAATCATACTTCGAGTATAGAAAATTATGCAGAAAAAAATTAGAATTTAACAGACGACTCGTCCGGCGCAAGGTTAACTTGGTTCCAGCATCGCTTCCGTGTTCCAAAACTTCCAATACTTATTACAAACACTAATGAATTTACACTTTAATATTTATGTTTTCATTTTTTCTCACACATATGAAATTAGAAACGTGTAGTAAGTAATAATTTTTTGTATTATACAGCATCGATAATATCTGCGTGAATAATTTGTATTTAACCCAAATTTTTGCTATTTGAATTGAATTTGCTGTTGAATATTAGAGAGCTTTTATTTGTATTAATTCATTGATTTGATTTCTTTTAAATCAAGTACGGCTATGATCTAATTTTAATTTCCTACTTTTAAATCATTGCACAGTAAAGTATCCCTTCAATTAGTGGGATTGAAAGTCGTCCTTTTGTGTACATTTGTAAATAAGCACACATTCAACATTACTTAGGCTCTGTTGATAATACCCTCTCGTCTATTGTTAATTTCGCAGCCATCCACTACCCAAAAAGAAAAAACAGAAAATATATAGTCAACACTGAAAACTCCTATGGTGCGCGACTTTTGCGGCACCCTGTGTGTATATATATATATATATATATATATATATATATACAGGCCCTCTCAGAGGTCCAGAGAAGCCCGGGCCACTTCCAGCTTTTAAGACCCATAGCTAAACCCAATTATTACTTTCACTGCAAAACACTATATTCACACCTGAAAGTTTCTAAATTTGAGACCCCCCCCCTTAAGCTTGAGGCCCAGGCCAAATGGCCCTCCTAGTCCCCCCTCTGATAGGCCCTGTGTGTATACACACACACACACACACACACACACAGGGTTGACATATACAGATGGCTGACAAAAGTAAATAGGCACGACGATGTTACTTGTACTTGTAGTTATTTGTGTTCCGTGCGTCGGTCTTTCTTCACACGAAGGTCAAGCTGATGGCCCCGCCTCTAGGTCTGGCTTGGTGGAGGAGCGAGTTGCTCTCTTGCGCTCTCCATCGTACATAGCCAGGTACACCCGGCTCATCTGGTACCGTCCTGAGACAGGCATCTAGTCTTCTCTTGAATACTTCAACTTTGACCCCTGTAACGTTTCTGAGGTCCTTTGGAAGCTGGTTGAAAATTCTTGGCCCCCTGACAACCAACCTATTTTCCTTCAGAGTTGTGGAGGTCCCTTGTCGGGCCTTTAATTTGGGAACACTACACATTCTGCCTTTTCTATTTTCCAGCGTTGTCTAGATGGTAATTGGGTTTTGTTTGAGTTTTGGTACCAGTTTTTCGATAATTTTCCATATGTACATTATGGTATACCTCTCTCTCTTCTTCTTTCCAGGGAGTACAGATTTAGTTTGCGTAGTCTTTCCCAGTAGTTGAGTTTCTTGCACCCATCAATCTTGGCTGTGAAATATCTCTGTGTTTCTTCTAGCTTATTAATTTCTTTCTTTTATATGGGGACGTCAAAACTGAGCAGTATTCAAGTTTTGGTATGATCAGTGTTCTTAACAGGGGAATCATTACTGTCTTGTCCCTCCTTTTGAACGTTCTTAGTACCTGTCCCGCGACTCTTTTTGCTCTGTTTATTGCTATCTGATTTTGTGTCTCGAATTTCGCATCATCGGTCATTATTATCCCCAAATCGACTGTTTTCGTGCTTCTCTGAATTTCTTGTCTATCTGGAGCATAATATGCAATCTTTTTAAGTTCCTCATTTCTACCATATCTCAAGAGCTGAAATTTCTCGGTGTTAAATGTCATATTGTTGTCTTCTGACCATTTGTATATTTTGTTTGTCTCTCTGCAAGGCCTCTACTTCGTTTGCATCGCTGATTTTTCTGCTGATCTTTGTATCGTCCGCAAATGATGTTACTGTACTGTTGCTGTTTACTCCACTGTCTATGTCTGTTAGCATGATAATGAACAGGAGTGGGGCCAGCACTGTACCTTGTGGAACTGAGCTGCGTACTTCTGATTCTGATGATGATACACCTTGAATTTTGACCACCTGTAGTCAATTTGTGAGGAAGTTGTAGATCCGTTTTCCCACTTTACCTGTTATTCCCATATGTTTCATTTTATGTGCTATTATACCATGATCGCATTTGTCGAAAGCTTTAGCAAAATCCTTGTATATGACATCATAGTTTTCATTGCCTTCAAGTGCATCTAGGATATTGTTATAATGCTCTATAAGTTGTGATAGGCATGATCTTCCTGATCGGAATCCGTGTTGATTTTCGTTGAATCTTTCCAATGTCTCCAAGAAGTCATAGATTTTCTCTCTGACTATTCTTTCAAAAATTTTGGTGAGGTGGGACGTCAAAGACACTGGGTCTATAGTTCTTTGCTTGGGATCTATCTCCTCCTTTATATATAGGGACGATGCTTGCTCTTTTCGAGATGCTAGGTATTTCCCCAGTGTCTAGGGATCTTCTCCATATCCAGTATAAGGGTGTAGCTATTTCATTTTTACAGTTTTTAATTAATAGTGCATTCCATTTGTCCGGACCTGCAGCTGAATGTGATTTCATTTGTCCTGTAGCTGTCGCTACATTTTCTGGGGTAAAATCAAAGTCTGTTATACATTCTCCTATTCATTCTATTCATCCTATTCATACATTCTCCTATTACTATTCATTGATTTTATTTACTTTTGTCAATCTTCTATATAATATATATATATATATGATACACACAGACCGTGCATGGAACAAGGAACTCTTCTGGGATAATTAAATCCACTATAGTCCGAATAAGTAATGGTAAATGACAAATACCATAGTTTTTCTTTTTCATGATGCTAGCCCGACGTGGGCAACGGGTCACTCGAAAAGAGGTTCCATAAATATAGCTTCCCTCACAGCTATCTGCAAAGCAGACAGGATCCAGCTTTGGGACATGGATCTAGGGTTTAAAGCAGCCTAGCCCTGCTACATTTAGAACCTTAATATAAGCAAAAGACTCGCTGCCGTCACGTCAGATTGAATACAACAAAGAAAAAGGGGTAACTATTATATTTTTAGCCAAAAACCAAAACTTAAACCTCAACTGGCAGAATTGAGCGTCCACTTTTCGAGGCACATAACATGTCCGTTTCAAGATGAGAATGAACTCAGAATGGTACCATGAGTTTTTTATGATACACACAGACCGTGCATGGAACAAGGAACTCTTCTGGGATAATTAAATCCACTATAGTCCGAATAAGTAATGGTAAATGACAAATACCATAGTTTTTCTTTTTCATGATGCTAGCCCGACGTGGGCAACGGGTCACTCGCAAAGAGGTTCCATAAATATAGCTTCCCTCACCAGCTATCTGCAAAGCAGACAGGATCCAGCTTTGGGACATGGATCTAGGGTTTAAAGCAGCCTAGCCCTGCTACATTTAGAACCTCAGGGTACCATTCTGAGTTCATTCTCATCTTGAAACGGACATGTTATGTGCCTCGAAAAGTGGACGCTCAATTCTGCCAGTTGAGGTTTAAGTTTTGGTTTTTGGCTAAAAATATAATAGTTACCCCTTTTTCTTTGTTGTATTCAATCTGACGTGAAGGCAGCGAGTCTTTTGCTTATATTGAGGTTCTAAATGTAGCAGGGCTAGGCTGCTTTAAACCCTAGATCCATGTCCCAAAGCTGGATCCTGTCTGCTTTGCAGATAGCTGGTGAGGGAAGCTATATTTATGGAACCTCTTTGCGAGTGACCCGTTGCCCACGTCGGGCTAGCATCATGAAAAAGAAAAACTATGGTATTTGTCATTTACCATTACTTATTCGGACTATAGTGGATTTAATTATCCCAGAAGAGTTCCTTGTTCCATGCACGGTCTGTGTGTATCATAAAAAACTCAGGGTACCATTCTGAGTTCATTCTCATATATATATATATATAATATATATATATATGTGTGTGTGTGTGTGTGTGTGTGTGTCTGTGTGTGTTGTGTGTGTGTGTGTGTGTGTGTAAAAAATAATAAAATGTGCTCATTATAGATTTTGATTTTATTGTCTATATACTTTTGTGTGTGTGTATATGTATATATATATATATGAAAAATTATTTCACGAAAGTGACACGTGAAAAGTATTTATGATGAATAAAACCACGAAGGAAAAAAGAAACACAAAGGGGTGCTCAAGCGCTTTCGTCTAATTCAGTTCAGTGTTCCTGAGGATGTCATAAGACGAAAGCGCTTGAGCACCCCTTTGTGTTTCTTTTTTCCTTCGTGGTTTTATTCATCATATATATATATATATATATATATATATATATATGTGTGTGTGTGTGTGTGTGTGTGTGTGTGTAAAAATAATAAAAATGTGTATATTATAGTTTGCAAGAAAATCAAAATAACAATAATTTGCTGTCAAAATTTAAGTCACCGCTTTCCTATCGTAGAAAACGAAGACTCCGATTTGAATGCAAGTGACAGTTTGAGAGTCTGCACGCAGAAATTATGCCAGACTCTCAAACCCTGTCGACAATGTTTGAGAGAATGCACTTTTCTAGTCCGCGCGCACTGAATTACATATCACTCTGAAACGTTGTCGACCTTGAATGAAAGTGACAGTTTTCAAGTCCGTGTGCACTGAATTACGTATCACTTACAAACACTGTCGACAATGTCTGAGAGTATGTGGGTCATGTTTGCAAGTATGCAGAATTGGCGAGGGTGAGGAATGCAAGTCCTGCTGTCATAGTTTGGGGCGATATGTTATTCAGGATACAGTGTTTCCAAGTGATATATAATTCAGCGTGGCCAGAAATAAAATAAGAGGCTTTACTTTCGTACCGCCTCTCTCTCTCTCTCTCTCTCTCTCTCTCTCTCTCTCTATATATATATATATATATATATATATATATATATATATTAGGGTGTCTCTTATTTTCGAAGTGTTGATGTTTTTAGGTTGCGCCCCCTCAACCAGTTCCATTGGTTGAAAAAACATCACATATAAAATGTTTTTTGGATTGAACAATTTTTAGAGGTCGCCCGCTTATTAAAGTTCATAAAATATAGCTATTATTTATGCAATTAATATTTGAAATTACTAGCAGTTGTCAAGTATACTAAACATATGTTTTTAATTAATTAATCATCATATTTATGATGAATTCAATTAAATGAATATATTAGAGATAATTGTCAAGTTTGTAGCTGAAAATATTGCTTGATAAGACAAGATCAACCTGTTTAAACATGTTTCATCAAGAATGCTCCAGATTATGTTGCAATTGTTTATTTGTCATCATTCAGTGTTCTGCTGTCATAAGTAAAAGGTGTGTAACTGTGTATCACTATACTTCTTTTTTGCTATTATCAGATAATAAACTATGTTATTTATATTTTTCACAATTATTTATACTGATTTTGTTATTAGTGTTTGAAAAAAATTTAATGAATTTAATGAAAAAATTAGAATTTATGCTCTTATACACATATTATGAAGTTTTAAACAATGTTGCTATTTGTCACAAAGAATTTAATTTAGTTCAATGGAAATTTTACCTGACATGTGCTTCATGATCTGTGTTTCTATCAGTGGCGTCACTAGAGGGGTGCGGGGGGTTTTTGTGCAGTGTTTGAGCAGAAATTTATTTTTTTTAAAAAATATCCCTGTAGTTAGTTATAACAACAAAAACATTTTTCGTAAGCCCAGCTTACATGTATCAATATACCTACAAGGCTAAAACTCTATGCTAATTTACTTTTTGAACCTTCTAATGCGCTCCGGTCAGAGCTGTCATTATTACCCAATTACAATGACGCTTCGAATCACGTGGTTTCGTCTGCACGCTCTACAAGCACGCGCTGTTGTTTTCGTTGCTGCTGGTGTTTTTATAGTCGCTGATTTTGTCAAATTTTCTGTTGTTTTAGCTACAATATTGTGGTAATTAGTATTTGTGAACCTATATCAATAACTTTTTTGAGAATGAAGTAGTAATTAAAGGAAAAGAAGGAGAAAAATAAAAAAAGGCTTCCGCTCAGTTGTTGCAGTCTCTGTCTTTATGATGTTGCAGCTCAAATTTATGAGTATATTTCCATATGCATTTGTCTACAACTTCTACATTATTTGGGCCGTTATTGATTATGCAAACCTAATCCATTAATGTATCTCATGTAACGGTAAAGTTTAACGTTAAAATGAACATAATTTGATGTAGTTCTTAAACGTTTTTACTTCGAATTCTATTGTTTTCTTACCGAATTTTCACTTTAACCACATGAAACTATGTAAATGTAAATACATTTAGGCTGTGCGTATGATATTGTAATTTAAAGGAGTAATTTTAATTTTGCTAGTTGTTTATGTCACTACTATTGCCATTACATTCAGTGATATACGGGAATTACGATTTACGAGTAACATTAGTACAAAAAACATTACTAAGGATTCTGTATGGTCTGGTACGGGAGGCGGTCCATGGGGGGGGGGTGACACCATGAGTTACCGCACTGGGTGACACCAACCCTAGTGACGCCACTGTTTCTATTTCCAATAAAATAGCAAAATATAAATTTCTACTGCAAAAATATTTATTCCTTGTTTCTTAGATTAAAAAATAAGGAATAATAATTGATAAAAATACGTTAGATTTATAAAATAGACCAAATTAACTTTATGTCTACCAAATTTTTTTTTTTTGGTAATTTAAAAAAGTCAAAACAGTGATTTAGCCCTGCTCTACAAAACCATAACACTACATTAATATTTTGTTTTCTTATTTTGCAGATGAATACAAGAAGACCATTCTATTTGCTCGGATCTACAGTAGATGATATTAAAGGCTCAAAGCTGCCCCCATATAGGCAAGCTTTTGGTTATTTTATGCACCTCCACAGAGAGAAAAACATGACAATCCGCGATGCTCTGCGTCAATCTATTCGAGCCACAATAGTTATCTGGGATAAGGCCAATATTCCTACTCAGCAGGAACCTCGTGCCATGAAGAAGTTAGAGAATTTCTTTAACGAATGGACTTGCTTAAAGAAGCATGCTTCCAGAACAAGCCAGAGCCATAAAACCAAGGAGGCTGATTTGTAGAGCGATTGGAAGATCTCTTTGACATCGCCCATGGAGACGCTGAGAAGCTGATCAAGAATCGTGAGGACTGGGAGTTCCTTCAACTGCAAAGACAAAAAGGTCGTCCTGGCTCAATCGGTGGTGTGGACACTGTACATCTTCACCGCACAAAAAATGCAGTCAAACGGTTGGAAGCTGAGGCAGAGAGAAAAAGAAAGTCAGAATCTTTGATGGAGGCGTCTACTAGTCAAGTTGTACTGGCTTCTTCCACATCTTCCAGCAACACTGATGAAAGTGAGAATGAGGAGGAGGAGGAGCCCAAAGGAGCTTGTGCTTTACCAAAATCTAAGAAAAAACGAGGCATGAAAAACATCATGACTATTCAGATGTCTGCTGCCCTGGATCGTACACAAATTTCCTCTAGAAAGGCAACATTTATCCTCGCAGAGGCAGCTAAAAGCTTTGGTTTGGACGCTTCAGATTACAACATAAACCAACATTCTATCCATCGCCTTCGAAATAAGAACCGAGCTCGTCATGCTAAAGAACTTAAGGAGCATTTCCATGGAGAATGTTCTATGACAGTCCACTGGGATGGCAAGATGATGGAGGACCTCACCTCGCACAAGCACATTGATCGTCTCCCAGTACTTGTGTCAGGACCTGGTGTTGAACAGCTGCTTGGTGTCCCAAAAATCCCAAACTCAACTGGAGAAGCACAAGCTGAAGCCGTCTTTAACTGCCTGAATGAATGGGGAATTACAGAGAGAGTAAAAGCAATTTGTTTCGATACAACAGCTTCAAACACGGGTCAATATAGTGGAGCCTGTGCTCTCATCGAAGCAAAATTGGGACATGATGTTTTGTACTTGCCTTGTAGACACCATGTTTTAGATTTATTGTTGGGAGCTGCATTTGAAGCAACATTGGGATCTACATCAACTGGTCCAGAGATATTGATCTTTAAGTGTTTTCGTGACAATTGGACTTCTGTTGATCAAAGCCAGTTCCAAACAGGTGAGACAGACACGATTACTAAAGAAGCAATTATTCAGTCTAAAACTGAACTAATTCAGTTTGCTAGATCCCAGGCACCTATGCTACGGGATGACTATCAAGAACTTTTGGATCTGTCCATCATCTTTCTTGGAGGTGTCCCCAATAAAGGCATCAAGTTTCGTGCACCAGGTGCCATGCATCGAGCTCGCTGGATGTCCAAAGCGCTCTATTCTATCAAGATGTGGCTTTTTCGAAACCAGTTCAAGATGACTAAGACTGAAGAACGAGGAATTCGAGATCTTTCCCTTTTTTCTGTTCTCATCTATATGAAGGCTTGGACAACATCCTCACTCCCTATTGAAACCCCATTTAATGACTGGCTCCTTATGAGGTCATTGATTAATTATCCTAACAAAAAGATTTCTGATGCAACTAAAAAAAAAACTCTCTAACCACTTATGGTACCTGTCTGAAGAAGCAGTTGGTCTTGCTTTCTTTGATGAGCGAATTACTACAGATGTAAAGAAACGCATGGTAAAGGCATTAGAAGATGAGTCCACTGATAGACCACCCAAGCGTCCTCGGATTCCTGAATCGACCTTCTGCTCTGGTGAAGGACTACACCAACTTGTTACAAGAAATACTAGAGAATTCTTTACTAAGCTGAATTTGCCAGAAGGATTTCTGAACAAGGCACCCAGCACTTGGACATCCAACTGTGAATATTTAAGGGCCAGAGCTATTGTTGCAGCTCTATCTGTTGTAAATGACCGGCCAGAACGTGCAGTAGCTTTAGTTCAAGAGCTGAATAAGAAATTGACAGTGGGGGAAGAGCAGCTCCAGTTCCTGCTCCAAATTGTTGCAAAACACCGCCAGAGTCACCCAGTTCCATCAAAAACTGTTCTTCTCAAAAAATAACCATCAATGAGGTCGCACCTTAAAATACACCATATTGTATAATCATTGTATATTAAATAAATGTTTTATAAGGAAATAATGCTAATTAAAGTAATTAAAGTATGTAAATAGCACTGGCATTTTGAATTTATCTCTATATAATAAACTAATGGTTTTTTTTTGTAGCAATGCTTCATTGCTGATTGTATATAAAAAAAGAGCCAGGAAGGATTTTGGATAGGAGAAAAAGGATTGGGATAAAGAAGGATTGAGGACCAAGGATGGATTATAACAACATCAAGGATAGGTTAGAAAAGGATCAATGATAAATAAGAAGGCCTATACTTATAAAAACGAATCAAACTAAAAAAAGAAGGAAGGAATTATGTGTATAATGAGCATAATCATATGTCAGGAGCTATTATGCCATGGTCACCATTTTTATTAGCCGGGGGCGACCCGTAAATTTGAACCAATTTGTGTCAAACTTTCAAGTTTTAGTTTTATGCTAAATGGAGCTATTTTAGGGGGCGCAGATAAAATAATTCAACATTTCAATTTTTGACTACCCAATAAGAGACACCCTAATATATATATATATATATATATATATATATATATATGTAGAGGACCGACAAGAAATAGACTAACAAGTAGACAAACAAATTCTTTCTTCCACGCCATCATCAAACATTCTTAGAAGACACGCGTGGTCAAGGAATCAGAAGCAATGAAAACGTCTGTTTCTTCCCAAAAGGCCCGCGAAAGTAAGCCCTTATCAACTAAAGGACGCGTAGGAGGCGTTTCAAGAAATGCCCGCGAAAGTTCCGCATCACAGAGGTTATATAAGCGAGATTCCACTGATACTCATCCTCACTCACTCCAAGTTCGGGGAGTATGGTGTCAATAATCCAGCAGGGTTGAAGCACCTTAAACAGAAAAAAACAAAAAAACAATCACTCACTCCTCACTCGCTCACTCGCGCTCACCACTTCTCGTTTGCATTTCTCGTCACGTGTCACGTCTCCTTCGTCAGTACAACTCGTCACCTCAACCGCCCTCAGGGTTCCTTCAACGTTTCCGATCTATCATCAAGTAAGACCTTCCGCCGTCAGCCTGCAGAAGCACTCCTTCGAAACCAGCGCCGTTCGATCTCAGCCGGGCACCGTCTTTGAAGCAATTCTCGTGAAGCCTACATCAGTGTCCGCAGAACCGTCCATTCCCTCAAGCATAACTCTCAACAAGAGGCTCGCTATCGGTTCCACGAGTTCCCTCAAGCAATGTTCCCTCTAAGGTGTGTGTGTGTGTGTACGCACATGCGTTGTGGAACCCGCGCACAGAGCAAAATAAAATGCGCACAGGCTCAAGCGTATCATGAGTCACGACAGTAAATGAAGTAATTTCAAAAATATACCGTCACACAAGGTCTGACCATTTGCATCAACATACTCTGTAGTCGCTCTTTTAACTATTAACCCCTTCCGCCCGACTTCGCCGACGTCCGCGCAATTATGCAATACAGATTTTTTTTACTCTATGTATTTGCCTTTTTTTTTCTTTTATACATTAACGCATTGAATATAAATCTTCTCTTTCTTATTTTTGCATAAAAACGAATAGTAATTATCTCATAATTCATAAAAATAAAATTATTTTTTATTTTATTCCTATTTTATGAATGGATAAAATCATGTATTAATCTTGAAAGTTTATTTTAAATTGCTAAATGCTAAAAATTGTTTTGAGAAATGATAACTAAAATACTCATTTTCAATTAGTTATTTTTATTTTATTTCTTTATTTTGTTGAATTTTATTTTACTATTTTTTATTTTATTCATATTTTAGAACGGATAAAATGTTTTCTTTTTTAAGAATTTATAATATTGTAAACAGTTTTTTAATATCCATTTAATAGTACCGTAATGATCAAGCTATCACCTTATGGAAATAATATTTATTAAGTATTTAATATTTATATATTTCATTTTGAAGATAATAGCGCTCAGAAAAGTTTGCACAATTTTTCACCATGAATCTAAATGTATGCACAACGAAAATTTGTTGCGCACACGGACTAAAAAAAATTAGAGAGAACATTGCCCTCAAGCAAACTCTCCACAAGAGGCTCGCTATCGGTTCCACGAGTTCCCTCAAGCAAACTCTCAACAAGAGGCTCGCTACCGGTTCCACGATCATCTCGGCGTACGTAACACCGAACGGTCAACTTCTGCAGGTTTCCAAGCTACAAGGTCGACCTTCAAGCATACCCTGCGTCTCGAGAGGTATTTTCAACACAGTCGGTAAGCTCTCTGTGCCTCGTTCTTAAGCAATGCTCGCTAAGCCTACAGAGCATAATCGCAGCAGCGTGATTAAGCTATACCTAAAGTGCTTTAAATATCGTTCAAACTAACTCTCGTTGAAACGCAGTAGGCTTATTTCCTAATCCAAGTGTCATTCCAATACCGTAATCGTGTACTGTATAATCCTGCTATCATTATAGTTCCATTCATGTTCCATTTCTGCGTACTCTAGCCCAGGGCTTCTCAAACTTTTTTCACTTGCGAACCCTTTGGATCAGACAAAGTTTTTCGCGACCCTTCACTCAATGTCATAAAAGCAATAGGTACTAACACTGTATATTTATGAAAAAAATAATATTTTCAAATGTTTCTGCGACCCCCAATAATATTTGCGCGACCCCCTGAGGGGTCGCGACCCCTAGTTTCAGAAGCGTGGCTCTATCCTACCTAAATGAAGGTCTAATCTATTTACAGTGTACCAAACGCACGTGCATTCTTTGTCATTACTAGGCCCATTCAATGTTCATTCATGCATAACCTTTAGCCTACTTAATCAGTGTGTTACGTATTCCATTCAGTGTACCAAAACGTACGTGCTTAATTTCTATTATTTATTAGGCAGCATCATTTATTCCATGCTCATTCATGTATAACCTTTAGCCTACATAATCAGTGTGTTACCTATTCTATTCAGTGTACTAAACGCACGTGCATTCTTTGTCATTACTAGGTCCATTCAGTGTTCCATTTTGCATGCCATTAGCCTACCATAAATTAATGTATTACTTGACAATTAAGCTCTTAACCATTTCTTTTATTGGCAAGTTCCATGTCATCTGAGCATAATATAAAGGCCGTTAAATAATTGTTATTCACTATAATTACTGTCAATCATTTATTATTCACTGTGAACAAATAACTGATTTATTTTCTTAATTAAATACAAAACAATAAGGTGCTTTTCATAACCTTAACAATATTTGCTTGGGTATAATCCAAGCTGGAGACCTCGAAGCAATTCGTATCACTCAGAAATATTATAGTAGGCCTACTCCATTAGCCACCTTCAACCGGTGATACTGTAGGACATCATAAATTGTTAATCCAGCCTGTCGTTAATAATTCACCGGTCTGCATGAAAATCGATTTCTTTATTTTGAGTTGTGATTCTGAAGCAGTTCGCTGCGCTGAAGTAAAAAATGCTACCAGTTTTTTTATCACCCACAGTTTTAAAATTATTAGCAAAACAATTTTAGGGCGTTTTGTAATTTTTTACCTTTTTTATCTTTAATTAATTTCGTTTTTTTTCACATTTTTCAGATAGATAATTCTAACATTACGTCTTTAAAATTTTAATAATGACTTCTAGAGGATGTATCCATAGTCCAGACATATTTTGTTATATTTGTGGTCGGTATGTTGTTGTAAAACAAAGGACAAATGTAACGACCTTCATTAAGAGAGCTTATCATGCTTATTTTGGAATTAAATTAGGAGATCAAGACAAAAGTTGGGCTCCACACAAGGTTTGTCTTACGTGTGTTGTGACACTAAGGAATTGGAGCAAAGGTAAAAAGAAAAGTTTGCCATTTGGATCCCTATGGTATGGCACGAGCCTAGAAACCATACCGACGACTGCTACTTCTGTTCTTGCAATGTTAAAGGTTATAATGCAAAGAATAAAGAGAGCCTTCAATACCCAAGTCTTTCATCTGCAATAAGGCCGGTACCCCATGGTCCAGAAGTTCCTATTCCCGCCCACCCGAGAGTCTGGATCAATACAATTCAGATTCTGATTCAGCTCCAAATCCAGACAATGATGATGTTTATGAACAGCCAACAGCTGACCGAGATCCTAAACCATTAACCCAAGCCGAACCAAATGACTTAGTCAGGGATTTGAATCTGCCTAAGGACTCTGCAGAACTTTTGGGGTCTAGATTGCAGGAGAACAATTTATTGGCATCCGACACATACTTCGCTTGGTACAGAAATCGTGAGAAAGACTTCGTGCCTTTTTTCGAAGAAGATGGTCCCTTGGTATTTGGCAAGGACATCACAGGATTAGTGTGCAAGCTAGGCATCGAATACCAAACCAGTGACTGGAGGTTGTTTATAGATTCCTCTAAAACCAGTCTAAAAGGAGTGTTACTGCACAACGGTAACAAATATGCATCAATCCCAGTGGCCCATTCTACTCATTTAAAAGAGACCTATGATAACATGAAACTGCTTCTGGAAAAAATTCAGTATCAAAATCACAGATGGATATTGTGTGGGGATCTCAAAGTCCTTTGCATGTTACTTGGGCAGCAATCAGGATACACTAAGATGCCATGTTTCATCTGCGAATGGGATAGTCGAGCACGTGACCAGCACTGGAAGAGGAAAACTTGGCCTCCTAGAGACAATCTTACTCCAGGATCAAAGAACATTTTACATGAACATCTAGTTGAACCAAATAAAATCCTCCTACCACCCTTGCACATTAAGTTAGGCTTGATGAAGCAGTATGTCAAAGCATTGAATAGAGAAGGTGAGTGTTCAAGTACATTTGTTCAAAATATCCAAAGATTAGCTCGAGAAAATAAAGGAAGGTGTTTTTATAGGTCCTCAGATTAGAAAGTTATTGACAGACGATCATTTCTGAACACAATAACCAATAAAGAAAAAGAAGCATGGCTTGGTTTCAAAGATGTTGTTGAAAACTTCTTGGGAAACTACAAAAGCCAAAATTATGAAAGACTGGTGAAAAATATGCTTAAAAAGTTTTGCGCCTTAGGCTGCAACATGAGCCTGAAAGTTCACTTCTTATTTTCGCATCTTGACCGTTTCCCCGAAAATCTCGGAGATGTCAGTGTGGAGCAAGAGGAACGATTTCACCAGGACATCAAAACCATGGAGAGAAGATATCAAGGAAGATGGCATACAAATATGATGGCGGATTACTGCTGGTGTCTGCAACGAGATCAGCCTAACGCACAGCATAAGAAAACATCAAAGAAGCACCGGTTTAGTCGTCATTAGTCAGATCTACCTTCGTAGTCTTAAGTCTTTGGAATAAGTCCTGAAATGTTTGCAAGTAAAGAAGGTAAATATATTTTTTATTTTAGTTATTTTTTTTATTCTTTCATAAACAAGCAATATGCTTGTCCAAGAGCTAGGAGCTATTTAATTCTGCTTTAATTAGGTTTTACTCTATCACCTAAAGATTTCGTGCTACAAGGGGTGTTGTAATACCTCATCTGTCCCCAAATGTTAACCACCCATTGATGGGAGGGGAGAGAGTATTTTGCTGGGAACGGGACTGGTTGTTATATATATTTACCCTACATTATTATGTAAGCGTTACTGTAGTCTATAACAACAAAATTTATGGTTTAGCATGTGCAATCCAATGTTGGTCTCGATAAGATGGTTCACATTTGGGGATAAATGGGGGATTTATGACACACCCTGTAGTAAGAAAACCATACGTGATAGGGAAAAACTAACTATATTTTTGAGATCAGCGCACTCAAATTATATAGAATCACCAACTAGTTTGTAAAAATCGATCGACAAGTTTTCAAATGTGTACTGGTGTAATCATTCATTTCATCACTTAGTCATTAGCACTAAATTAATCAGCATTCTCAAACGGCTAACAATAGGCCCACTATATATATATATATATATATATATATATATATATATATATACTATGAAAAACATATATATACTATGAAAAACCTTGAACGAGCATTTCATCCTTAACAAAGCTTTCGGTGAGGCTCTCACCATCTTCAATGCTAGAATTGGGAAAAAATACAGTAATTACAAAATATACTGGGTGATCCAGATAAATGGGACCCATAAAAAAAAGCCAAATATTCTTAATATTTAATTCCTTTCATAAAAACTATATATCATTCGAAAGAGTAGAGTTACAAGTTTATTATGAAATATTTATTTTTTTAAAATGACTCCTTTCAAATGTGCTCCATTAGTTGCCAAGCATTCCAGTGTTCTCGCTTGTAAGTTCTGCATCACTTTTGCAAGAGTGTGCGGTGGTACGGCCTGTATCTCATTGTGATGGCGGCCTTCAATTCTTGCAAGGTCGTTGGGTTATTTCTGTAGACCCTACTCTTTAAATATCCCCAGAGATAATAATCTAAGGGAGAAAAATCCGGAGACCTTGCGGGCCATTCAACGTCTCCAAATCTTGAGATTAACTCGCCTGGAAACGTTTGACGCAAAACTGCCATGCAGTTCCTCGTGGTATGGCAGGTAGCTCCGTCTTGTTGGAACCAGTGGTTTTCTAGACAAAGATCTCTTAATTTAGGAATAAGGAAATCGGTCAACATTTTTTCGTAGCGATCACCATTTACAGTGACCGTGTTTCCGGTGGAATCCTCGAAAAAGTACGGCCCTATGATCTGAGATGCAGTAAGACCACACCAAACAGTTACACGCTGACTATGCAACGGGACTTCGGTAATATTCAATGGATTTTCTGTTGCCCAGAAACGACAATTTTGTTTGTTTACAGTTCCATTCAAGTGAAAATGGGCTTCGTCTGACATATTCAAAGTTGCTAGAAAATTGGTGGTGTCATTTACCTTCTGTTGGATCCATTGACGAATTGTCGTCTTCGTGCGAAATCTCCATCGTTTAGTTGTTGCACTGTTTGAATTTTATATGGAAAGAGCATTAAATTTTGTTTGAATATACGGTGTGTTGTTCCATATCCAACTCCTAACAGCTGAGAAGCACGTCTGATGCTTATGTTAGGATTATCCTGTACAATTTCATGAGTTCTGTTAATGATCTCGTCTATCCTTGCTGTGCGCACTCTTCCAGTTGGTTTTCTTTTTCCAATGCTGCCAGTTAGGGAAAAATTTCTGACACACCGACGGATTACTTTCTTAGAAGGTGATTTTGACATCTGAAAATTTGTCTTGAAAGATCTTTGAGCTGAAACTACACTTCTTCCATGCTCATAATATTGCTCAGTTATGAAACGCAGCTGTTCCACAGTCCATGCAGTCATCTTGAAGGGTTAGTTTTAACTAACACTTTTATTTTGTTTTGTATCTTATCTTGTCTTGTACTGTCAAAACCTATACAATCCTCTACAAACTTGTAACTATCCTCTTTCGAATGATGCGTATGATTTTATAAAAGGACTTATACTTTAAGAGCTACAGGGGTTTCTTTTGGGTCCCATTTCTCTGGATCACCCTATATAATAAAAACTATAATTGAGAGGCTGCAAGTTCAAATATTAGATAATTCAAATAAAACAATTACAAAGGCTTACCTTATAATATAAAATCATTTAAAAGTAATTCGTAATTAATAATAATCAACATTACAAAATACACAAATAAAATATGAACTAAAATCATGACAAACAACATCGTCCTTTCTTAAAATAGCGCGAAGAATAACTGAAAATTAAGAACGGGTTGTTGTTATTTATTTTTATTTAGCTGGTTGATTATCTTAGTACAGGGTGATTCAAAAGTCAGGTTACATAGGGCTTTTCTGTTTCTTTGCAGGTAAATGAGTGATGAGATGTTATCGAAGGAGGAGCGCATTGATGTGATATTCCTAGCTGGCTGCACAAGTGTATTGCCGTTAACGGTGGCCATATCGAACATGTGATGTGACTATTCCCCTGTATCATCACATAATACAGTATTTCCCTATGTAACCTGACTTTTGAATCACCCTGTATATTAAGGAAATTAAATGTATTCACTTCATTTAATGTGGGTTTAATCTTAAAAACAAAAATAGATTCAAAAAGGAGCAAGTCTAATTTATTACCTCGTGCAATAATGGAAAAATTATTAATTTTTATAGAATGTTCAAGTTCATAAACATGATTTCTTATGTTAGAGAACGAAGAGTGGTAATTCTATTTCCAAACGGGTTATGAAAAAAACTATATAGGGCTATGGGTTGATTGCCTGATACCCTCATCCGTTGGAAATTTCCAGCAGATTTCAGTGGAGAGTTAAACGACAAAAGCCCTATGTTTTTTCGTTAGAGAGTTATGAATATGTAGGTCTTTAAAGGACCTCTTTATATTTAATTGTTTATGGTAATTTTAGCGTCGGGATTTTAGATGCCTATATTAGAATGAAAATAAATTGCCTCAACTTATTTTTGCTGGGTCTTAGTTTGCTTCGATGTAGGGCGTTACGATCATTTTCGGTGTAGGACCGCCACGATGGAGTTACGCGACGAATTTACTTGAGGTAATTAATATAGTCAGTCACAATATAAACACTTTAAGGTGTAGGCCTACCCTTTTTCTTTATATTTATTAAGTTTATTATAAGGAATTCACTCAGAACTTGAGGGAAGACAAAAGCACATCTTCCCTGTTTAAAGCGTTCGCTGCACATAAACAGCCCCGAGGCTACTCCTTTAATATATCTTCATATTTTAGTATAAATTGCTGATTTGGCAAAGGTTGTTGACTCTTTCTCTCTTGTATTTTACATGAGTTAGCAAATAGAAAATTTTGTTCTCGTGAAATAAATGAATGTTTCTCGTGGTTATGCAGACCCGACCCCTACATACGGGTTCTATGTATGTACGGCAATCATCTCATTCCCATTAGGCTATGTCGCCAATCCCGAGCCAATTTTGTATAGATAATTCAATTAATTAATAATTTACATTTAATTATGAAATAAAGGTATCACATACGATACCATGTTGTAAGCGCGTATAGTTTTCCCATATACTGGGGGGGGGGGGGCAGAGAAAAATTTGTATGTTATAGATCAAATTTTTTGACAAACTGTGTAAAACATGTAAAAAATGGATCAAAGAATGAAGTAGAAATTTAGGAAGAGAGAGGTTACTCAACTCAAGACCTATTTAAATATGAAAGTTCAAGAGGCCAACTTCTCAAGTTTAGTTAAAGTTATGTCAATCAGTTTGACTCCCTTTAGGTATAGGAAATTTATGGAATTAAAGTAAAGTTATTAAATATTTTAACTTTGCTCAATTTGTGTAAGGTTTATAAGTCACCAGTCTTAATTTTTTCTTGTAAAAGTTTTCTGGCTTTCAAAGCAGTCTTTCTTTGAGGACTATCTGGTTTAATTTGAGTTACATCAGGTACATTGAGAGATTCCTCCCCAATAGTATCCTGATTCATCCTTTGGGATAATGGTTCTAATTTAGCCCCACACTCCAAAGGATATAGTAATGTGATATCTCTGGTGGTTTCACCAGTTGCTGTTTTCAGTTTTACAACCCTGGTAATTTCATCTTCATCAGTTTTGAGTTCCAAGACTTTTCCCATTGACCAATGTTGTCTTGGTGTCTTGTCATGTATCAACACAATGTCCCCAATTTTGACTGAATCATTCCAATTTTGTTTTGTTAATTGTTTATGTCTTTCTCTAAGACTCGTTAAGTATTCTTCTCTCCATTTTGTTATAAATTGAGTTTTGATTTGTGTCAAATGTTGGTATTTTGTGTTGAGTTCTTTGTGTCCTATTACCCAGTCTGGATCCTCTGTACTGTTATGTTCAGATTCTGGTAACATGTTTACTGTTTCTCCCTTAATTAGGTGGTTAGGTGTGAGAGGTTCTGGCTCATTAATACCATCTCCCACATAAGTTAATGGTCTGTTGTTGACAACATTTTCAATTTCTGACAGAATAGTCATGAGTTCAAAAAGTTGTAGATGTTTGGTCCCAATAGTCTTTTTAAGGCAGTTCTTTACAGTCTGTATGTTTCTTTCCCAAATGGAACCATACCATGGTGTATTAACAGGAATGTACTTCCAGGTTATATTGTGTTTGATTAAATGAGTTTGTACTGTTTCACTGTCACAAATCTGATGAATAATTCTTTCACCAGATTTGAAGTATGTGGCATTGTCTGACCATATAGTTTTGGGTACAGAATTGTGTGCACAAAATCGTCTGAAAGCAGCAATAAAAGCTTCTGCTGTCAGATCTTCTACTATGTCTAGACATATGGCACGTGTGGGAGCACAGGTGAAGAGTACAATGTACACTTTGTATTCCTTTGAATCCATTTTGTCTCCAAAACTCACATTTACCGCTCCAGTGTAGTCAATACCCGTGGTTTCAAATGGCCGAGTAAATGTTACTCGTTCCACGGGTAGGTCTGGAGGACTTGGGGTCTTAAAGGGTCGTGAATGGATACGTTTACAAGGAATGCATGTGTTTAAAATTTTCTTTGTTTCAGTTCTACCCTTTGGTAGCCAGTAAGTTTTTCTCAGCTCCGTCAGGGTTTGTGGGACCCCCATGTGGTGTATTTTGTTGTGGGTATCCCTGATGATGAGATTTGTGAAGTGATTTCTCCTTGGAAGAAGAATTGGGTGCTTAGAGTTGTAGGTCAAAGTTGACTTGTTAAGCCTTCCTTTACACCTTATCAGACCCTCTGTATCCAGGTACAGATTTAGATCTATGACAAGTGAAGGAATTCCTTTGTTTAATGTGTTATTGGACCTAAGATACTTCAACTCCTTGTCAAATTCCGAAGCTTGTATCTGTTTGAGCCAGTGTTTTGTTGCAGTTTCTGTTAAGTTAGAAAAGGCCTTCTGAGGACAGTGTTTGAGAAGGTAGCTATTGACAAACTTGCAGCAATAGACTGTAATTCTCAAGAGTTTGTTGAGGTCTGAATAATGTTTATAGTCAAATAGAGGTTTGTCCTCAGTGATCTTTTCAGTTGTCGTAGAGTTGAGTGTGAGGTTAACTACTTTGGCTGGCCAAAGATCCTCACATGTTAGCCATTCGGGCCCTTCATACCAGATTTTATTTGTTTTTAACAGTTTGTAAGAGAGCCCTCTTGTCAAAAAGTCTGCAGGATTCTCTCTTGTTTTTATGTACCTAAATTTGATACCAAGGTTTGTGTTTGCAGTTTTGATTTCTGTTAGTCTGTTTTTCACAAATATGTTTTTGCAAGAAGTTGTATCTGTGTTGGTCACCAATGTTAGACAAATTTGACTGTCTGTCCATAAGTAAATGTTTGTTATGTCAACTTCTTTATACACTTGTGAAAGAAAGTCTGCTGTTTTAACTCCCAATGAGACAGCTAATAATTCAAGTTGTGGTACAGTTTTCTTTTGATTTAAGGGTGCCACTTTTGCCTTTGAATAAACCAAGTTACTTTCATTTTCACTTGTTAAATAGGCACAACACCCGTAAGCTTGTGTGCTGGCATCTGTAAAAATGTGTAGTGTTTTGAGATTTCAATCTGTAGCCAGCACATCTTGGTACGTAGATGTCTTGAACTTTGTTCAAGTCTATGGCTAATTTTTTCCAATGAAGTTGGTCTTCCACTGAAAGTGGTTCATCCCAATCGATTTTCTTTTTCCATAAGTCTTGCAAAAGGATTTTGGATCTTATGGTTGCTGGTAAATATAATCCAATGGGGTCAAAAATTTTGGATGATTCTGAAAGCACTTGTCTTTTTGTATTGGCATTTGGATTTAAGTTATAACTCTTTGTGCAAAGAGTGTCATCGTGTTCGGAATTCTGTTTTAAAAACCAAAGCATTCCAAGTGTTTTCGTGTAATTGTTTGGTTCAATGTTCCCATTGTTGTCTTTTGTTATTTGTTCGTTTAATTTGGGAGAATTAGAAACCCATTCTCTCAATCCAAAATTTCCTTGCTTCATTATGGGTTGTGACATTTGGTAAATTTCAAGCAATTCCTCTTCAGTTACAGTGGAACCAATGAGGTTATCCACATAAAAGTTTTGTTTTAAAAACTGAACTGTTAAGTCCTCTTGAAATAAGTTTAGGTGGTTTTTAATTGTTAAAACAAGAATACTTGGAGAGCAATTTGCTCCAAAATAATTACTTTAAATCTGTAGGTTTTGAAACCTTTGTTAAGGTCATGTGGATCATTCAACCACAAAAACCTGAGATGATTTTTATCATACTCAAGCTTCAAATTTATACAGAGGAATGCTTTTTCTATGTCACTTTGTACTGCATAATTGTCTAAACGGAAGCAAAGGAGAATTTTTACAAGATCTGAGACAAGGTTTGGGCCTTCCATGAGACAATCATTTAAACTAACAGAATTTGTGTCTTTTAAACTACAGTTGTATACTACTCTTAGTTTAGTTGTGGATGAGTCTTCTCTGTAAACTCCCCTGTGTGTTAAATAATGACAACCTCGTTTTTTAAAGGGTTCATCAGTAACTTCTTCAATGAAGCCCCTTTCTATTTGTTCCTTGAATACGTTGTTGTATTGTTCTAAAAGATTGTCATTTTTTAGTTTTCTGTAATTTTTATACAGATGTGCCTTAGCTACTTTCAAATTGTCCATTATTTCTGGACAAGGTGTTTTCCAAGGCAGCTCTACATAGTATTGATTGTCTCTGTGTTGTAATGTATCCTTAAATTGTTCTGTCATCAATTGGTCTTCATGTGTAATTGTACTGTCCTTTATGCCAACTGATTCTAATAGTCACAACTGCTGTAACCCTTCATCCAATGTGGAATCATTTTCATTCAAATGATGTGGGATTATGACAGTGTTTTTGTAGTTCGAGTTTGTCACATAGTCAGAAATTTGTGACTGTGGTGATTTTGTTTTGCTGAATTTTGTTCATGTTCTGTGTTTTCTGTGTCAGTAGTAAGATGGTATTTAGTTATGTCACCCAAAGGAGCAATACCTGTGGGAGTTTGTATGGCTATTCCATCTCCAATTTTAATGATGCCTCTATGGACCAGATGAAGATAGTCAGCCCCCATGAGCATATGTATATCATCAACTACATCTGCATTAAGGGTTTTATCAGCTATCGTGTATTTGTTTTGAAGTTGTAGCAAAGCTTGTTTTAACCCAGCTATTTGTATTTTTTCTTGTTCTACTTTGTCCACAACAACAACCTTAAGGGTTTCAAATGTTCCATCAAGAGTTAAAGTTATATTTGCAGTTTTAAAACTGGCTTGTACTGGGTTTTTATTGATAAATGATGAAATAGAGAGATCTTCATTTCCTTGTTGGTTCTGAAGTCCCAATTTTTCTATCAGTTGTTTGGTTACAAATGTTTGTTGTGAGCAGGTATCTAAAAGACACCTAACCTGTACTATTTGTCCCCTTTTGTTTTGGATTTCCAAGGTTGTGGTTGGTAAAAGAATTTTTGAATTGTGGTTAATGCTAGATGAACTGATATGCCCATTCATAGCATTCTGAGTTTGTTTCTGTTTGTTTTGGTTTGATTTGGGTGTTTGTTCATAATGTTTGTCAGTTTTTCCAATGTCTGTGTGTGTATTACACATAGGGGTAACATGGTCAAAACTGTTGCAAAACTTACAATTGTATTTCAAATTTAATTTGCAGTTTGCTTTTGGTGCCCTGATCCAGTGCATTTTTTGCATAAGTTTAGTTGTTCACAACGTTTTGACCTTGCTGTAAAGTCTTTGTATTTGGGACAATTTGTAGAATAATGTTCACTGCTAAAACAAAATTTGCATGGTGTGGGATTATACTCAAAAGTAGCTACATTAAAGTTTTGCAGAGTAGGAGTCTTTGAGTCTTTTTCTGTCACTTTATTTTCTGCAAATTGAGTTTTGCGGTTGTGTTTTGATGTAACTGGTAAGTGTTGAAATCTTTTGTTAGGTTTTTGGTTTTCTGCATTGTTGGTTTTTTCTTGTGCTGTGTTAAATTTTGGGAGTGTGTAACTTGATTTGTAAAGTGCAAGTACAGTTGGGAAATCTTCTCTTAGCTTATTAAGGCTAGGGTATATGTCAGTTGTCCTCTGATGAAATATCTCTTTGACTTTAGAAGGGAGCTTTTCAAAAACAACAGCTTGAATGATCCAAGCTGTTTCTGCAATGTTTAAATTATTGTTTTTAAGTTGTCCCATGAGACATTCAAACTCACAGTAAAAGTCAAAGAGGTCACCATAGTTGTCTTTTGGGGTTCGCATGTTCATTACTTTAAGAGCCAAATCATGTATAATTTCATCCTTATTCATGTAATTTCTGTTAAGTAATTCTATTGCTACAGAATAAGAAGTACCTATGGCTGGTAGTGATTCCACTAATCTTAAGGCTGGGCCTTTCAGATAGTTCACTAAATAACTAAATTTATCAACATCTGTAATGTAGTTTTTATTACCTATAAGGCTATGAAATTTTTCAATAAAAGATTGAAATTTGGCTCTGTCACCCTCAAAAGTGGGTACTGCAAGTGTAGGCAATTTTGATTTTAGTTCATTGCCCTCAGCCACATTGGGAGGGCTAAATGAAGCATTTCTATAGCTTCTAAGAAGCTTTCATTTGTGTCTTGTTTTTTGCACTCATCAAGTTGGTTTTGAATTTCAGAAATATAGTTGTTAATTTTTGTAATGTAATTTTCACTGTCAAGTAGGATGGTAGTATACTCATCATCTGTTAGTTCAATTGTGTCATCAATTTCTGTAATTATGTCCTCATCTAGTGTGAGAATTTCTTGTTTGTAACGAGTAATAGAATTTAATGTTGTTTCAAGATCATATCTTGTAGGTTCCTTTTGTTTGTAATCATTGTACAGTTTGGTGATGACACCTTTACGTGCTGATTTTTTCCTTATAATTTTTGTAGTTTTGAGATGGTCCATAGCACTAAGGTCTGTGGTTTTGTTTTGTTGGTCTGGGTTTTTTACCTTTTTTCCAAGTCTTCCATAATTGTTGTTAGTGTTAAAGTTCTGAGTTTAATTTTATGATGTTGAGCGAGTTAAATTATTGTAATAAGTTTTTGATATAACCTGCGCCACAGGTTAAATTAAAAATTTACAATGTTTTAGTTAGGATAGGCCTTGAGTGTAAAGAGTAAGGCCTACTTTAAGAGATAGGCCTATTATGTAAGGTAAAGTTAGGTGGGCCTACTAAATAGGCCTATTTTGGGCCTATCAAGTAGGCTTATGTTAGGCCTACCCAGTAGGCTTATGTTTGGGCCTATTATTTTATAGGACCTCGAATCAGTTAAGCCTGTTAAATTAACAAGGCTTAGTTTTGAGTTTGAAGAGTAGGGACCTATAAATAGGCTTAATGTTGCGGGCCTATTTTTTTAGGACCTAAATAAGTTATGCCTGTTAATGAACAAGCCTTTGTTTTCGGTTAGTGTAAAGGTAAAGGAATCGGTTCCCAGTTGATAGGCACCATATTGAAAAAACTATAGGGGTTACGGTTGAAATTGGGGTTAGCTAATGAGCTAAGCCTAGCCACTGCGTGTCAGTGTAAATTTTAGAGGGGTTAGTTCCCCACACGGGCCACCATATGAAAAAAACTATATAGGGCTATGGGTTGATTGCCTGATACCCTCATCCGTTGGAAATTTCCAGCAGATTTCAGTGGAGAGTTAAACGACAAAAGCCTATGTTTTTCTTAGAGAGTTATGAATATGTAGGTCTTTAAAGGACCTCTTTATATTTAATGTTTATGGTAATTTTTAGCGTCGGGATTTTTAGATGCCTATATTAGAATGAAAATAAATTGCCTCAACGTATTTTGCTGGGCCACGATGGAGTTACGCGACGAATTTACTTGAGGTAATTAATATAGTCAGTCACAATATAAACACTTTAAGGTGTAGGCCTACCTTTCTTTATATTTATTAATTATTATAAGGAATTCACTCAGAACTTGAGGGAAGACAAAAGCAACATCTTCCTGTTTTAAAGCGTTCGCTGCACATAAACAGCCCCGAGGCTACTCCTTTAATATATCTTCATATTTTAGTAAATTGCTGATTTGGCAAAGGTTGTTGACTCTTTCTCTCTTGTATTTTACATGAGTTAGAAAAGGAAAATTTTGTCACGTGAAATAATGAATGTTTCTCGTGGTTATGCAGACCGACCCTACATACGGGTTCTATGTATGTACGGCAATCATCTCATTCCCATTAGGCTATGTCGCCAATCCCGAGCCAATTTTGTATAGATAATTCAAATTAATTAAATTTACATTTAATTATGAAATAAAGGTATCACATACGATACCATGTTGTAAGCGCGTATAGTTTTTCCCATATACTGGGGGGGGGGGCAGGAGAAAAATTTGTATGTTATAGATCAAATTTTTTGACAAACTGTGTAAAACATGTAAAAAATGGATCAAAGAATGAAGTAGAAATTTAGAAGAGAGAGGTTACTCACTCAAGACCTATTTAAATATGAAAGTTCAAGAGGCCAACTTCAAGTTTAGTTAAAGTTATGTCAATCAGTTTGACTCCCTTTAGGTATAGGAAATTATGGAATTAAAGTAAAGTTATTAATATTTTAACTTTGCTCAATTTGTGTAAGGTTTATAAGTCACCAGTCTTAATTTTTTCTTGTAAAAGTTTTCTGGCTTTCAAAGCAGTCTTTCTTTGAGGCCTGTCTGGTTTAATCTGAGTTACATCAGGTACATTGAGAGATTCCTCCCCAATAGTATCCTGATCATCCTTTGGGGTAATGGTTCTAATTTAGCCCCACACTCCAAAGGATATAGTAATGTGATATCTCTGGTGGTTTCACCAGTTGCTGTTTTCAGTTTTACAACCCTGGTAATTTCATCTTCACCAGTTTTGAGTTCCAAGACTTTTCCCATTGACCATTTGTCTTGGTGTCTTGTCATGTATCAACACAATGTCCCCAATTTTGACTGAATCATTCCAATTTTGTTTTGTTAATTGTTTAGTCTTTCTCTAAGACTCGTTAAGTATTCTTCTCTCCATGTTTTTGTTATAAATTGAGTTTTGATTTGTGTCAAATGTTGGTATTTTGTGTTGAGTTCTTTGTGTCCTATTCCCAATCTGGATCCTCTGTACTGTTATGTTCAGATTCTGGTAACATGTTTACTGTTTCTCCCTTAATTAGGTGGTTAGGTGTGAGAGGTTCTGGCTCATTCATAATACCATCTCCCACATAAGTTAATGGTCTGTTGTTGACAACATTTTCAATTTCTGACAGAATAGTCATGAGTTCAAAAAGTTGTAGATGTTTGGTCCCAATAGTCTTTTAAGGCAGTTCTTTACAGTCTGTATGTTTCTTTCCCAAATGGAACCATACCATGGTGTATTACAGGAATGTACTTCCAGGTTATATTGTGTTTGATTAAATGAGTTTGTACTGTTTCACTGTCACAAATCTGATGAATAATTCTTTCACCAGATTTGAAAGTATGTGGCATTGTCTGACCATATAGTTTTGGGTACAGAATTGTGTGCACAAAATCGTCTGAAAGCAGCAATAAAAGCTTCTGCTGTCAGATCTTCTACTATGTCACCTAGACATGTGGCACGTGTGGCAGCACAGGTGAAGAGTACAATGTACACTTTGTATTCCTTGAATCCATTTTTTCTCCAAAACTCACATTTACCGCTCCAGTGTAGTCAATACCCGTGGTTTCAAATGCCGAGTAAATGTTACTCGTTCCACGGGTAGGTCTGGAGGCTTGGGGTCTTAAAGGGTCGTGAATGGATACGTTTACAAGGAATGCATGTGTTTAAAATTTTCTTTGTTTCAGTTCTACCTTTGGTAGCCAGTAAGTTTTTCTCAGCTCCGTCAGGGTTTGTGGGACCCCCATGTGGTGTATTTTGTTGTGGGTATCCCTGATGATGAGATTTGTGAAGTGATTTCTCCTTGGAAGAAGAATTGGGTGCTTAGAGTTGTAGTCAAAGTTGACTTGTTAAGCCTTCCTTTACACCTTATCAGACCCTCTGTATCCAGGTACAGATTTAGATCCATGACAAGTGAAGGAATTCCTTTGTTTAATGTTGTTATTGGACCTAAGATACTTCAACTCCTTGTCAAATTCGAAGCTTGTATCTGTTTGAGCCAGTGTTTGTTGCAGTTTCTGTTAAGTTAGAAAAGGCCTTCTGAGGACAGTGTTTGAGAAGGTAGCTATTGACAACTTGCAGCAATAGACTGTAATTCTCAAGAGTTTGTTGAGGTCTGAATAATGTTTATAGTCAAATAGGTTTGTCCTCAGTGATCTTTTCAGTTGTCGTAGAGTTGAGTGTGAGGTTAACTACTTTGGCTGGCCAAAGATCCTCACATGTTAGCCATTCGGGCCCTTCATACCAGATTTTATTTGTTTTTAACAGTTTGTAAGAGAGCCCCTTGTCAAAAAGTCTGCAGGATTCTCTTTGTTTTTATGTACCTAAATTTGATACCAAGGTTTGTGTTTGCAGTTTTGATTTCTGTTAGTCTGTTTTTCACAAATATGTTTTTGCAAGAAGTTGTATCTGTGTTGGTCACCAATGTTAGACAAATTTGACTGTCTGTCCATAAGTAAATGTTTGTTATGTCAACTTCTTTATACACTTGTGAAAGAAAGTCTGCTGTTTTTAACTCCCAATGAGACAGCTAATAATTCAAGTTGTGGTACAGTTTTCTTTGATTTAAGGGTGCCACTTTTGCCTTTGAATAAACCAAGTTACTTTCATTTTCACTTGTTAAATAGGCACAACACCCGTAAGCTTGTGTGCTGGCATCTGTAAAAATGTGTAGTGTTTTGAGATTTCAATCTGTAGCCAGCACATCTTGGTACGTAGATGTCTTGAACTTTGTTCAAGTCTATGGCTAATTTTTTCCAATGAAGTTGGTCTTCCACTGAAAGTGGTTCATCCCAATCGATTTTCTTTTTCCATAAGTCTTGCAAAAGGATTTTGGATCTTATGGTTGCTGGTAAATATAATCCAATGGGGTCAAAAATTTTGGATGATTCTGAAAGCACTTGTCTTTTTGTATTGCATTTGGATTTAAGATTTAAGTTATAACTCTTTGTGCAAAGAGTGTCATCGTGTTCGGAATTCTGTTTTAAAAACCAAAGCATTCCAAGTGTTTTCGTGTTATTGTTTGGTTCAATGTTCCCATGTTGTCTTTTGTTATTTTTCGTTTAATTTGGAGAATTAGAAACCCATTCTCTCAATCCAAAATTTCCTTGCTTCATTATGGGTTGTGACATTTGGTAAATTTTCAAGCAATTTCCTCTTCAGTTACAGTGGAACCAATGAGGTTATCCACATAAAAGTTTTGTTTTAAAAACTGAACTGTTAAGTCCTCTTGAAATAAGTTTAGGTGGTTTTTAATTGTTAAAACAAGAATACTTGGAGAGCAATTTGCTCCAAAAAATAATTACTTTAAATCTGTAGGTTTTGAAACCTTTGTTAAGGTCATGTGGATCATTCAACCACAAAAACCTGAGATGATTTTATCATACTCAAGCTTCAAATTTATGCAGAGGAATGCTTTTTCTATGTCACTTTGTACTGCATAATTGTCTAAACGGAAGCAAAGGAGAATTTTTACAAGATCTGAGACAAGGTTTGGCCTTCCATGAGACAATCATTTAAACTAACAGAATTTGTGTCTTTTAAACTACAGTTGTATACTACTCTTAGTTTAGTTGTGGAAGAGTCTTCTCTGTAAACTCCCCTGTGTGTAAGTAATGACAACCTCGTTTTTTAAAGGGTTCATCAGTAACTTCTTCAATGAAGCCCCTTTCTATTGTTCCTTGAATACGTTGTTGTATTGTTCTAAAAGATTGTCATTTTTTAGTTTTCTGTAATTTTTATACAGATGTGCCTTAGCTACTTTCAAATTGTCCATTATTTCTGGACAAGGTGTTTTCCAAGGCAGCTCTACATAGTATTGATTGTCTCTGTGTTGTAATGTATCCTTAAATTGTTCTGTCATCAATTGGTCTTCATGTGTAATTGTACTGTCCTTTATGCCAACTGATTCTAATAGTCACAACTGCTGTAACCTTCATCCAATGTGGATGTGGAATCATTTTCATTCAAATGATGTGGGATTATGACAGTGTTTTTGTAGTTCGAGTTTGTCACATAGTCAGAAATTTGTGACTGTGGTGATTTTGTTTTGCAGAATTTTGTTCATGTTCTGTGTTTTCTGTGTCAGTAGTAAGATGGTATTTAGTTATGTCACCCAAAGGAGCAATACCTGTGGGAGTTTGTATGGCTATTCCATCTCCAATTTTAATGATGCCTCTATGGACCAGATGAAGATAGTCAGCCCCCATGAGCATATGTATATCATCAACTACATCTGCATTAAGGGTTTTATCAGCTATCGTGTATTTGTTTTGAAGTTGTAGCAAAGCTTGTTTTAACCCAGCTATTTGTATTTTTTCTTGTTCTACTTTGTCCATAACAAAACAACCTTAAGGGTTTCAAATGTTCTATCAAGAGTTAAAGTTATATTTGCAGTTTTAAAACTGGCTTGTACTGGGTTTTTATTGATAAATGATGAAATAGAGAGATCTTCATTTCCTTGTTGGTTCTGAAGTCCCAATTTTTCTATCAGTTGTTTGGTTACAAATGTTTGTTGTGAGCAGGTATCTAAAAGACACCTAACCCGTACTATTTGTCCCCTTTTGTTTTGGATTTCAAGGTTGTGGTTGGTAAAAGAATTTTTGAATTGTGGTTAATGCTAGATGAACTGATATGCCCATTCATAGCATTCTGAGTTTGTTTCGTTTGTTTTGGTTTGATTTGGGTGTTTGTTCATAATGTTTGTCAGTTTTCCAATGTCTGTTGTGTATTACACATGGGTAACATGGTCAAAACTGTTGCAAAACTTACAATTGTATTTCAAATTTAATTTGCAGTTTTGCTTTTGGTGCCCTGACCCAGTGCATTTTTTGCATAAGTTTAGTTGTTCACAACGTTTTGACCTTGCTGTAAAGTCTTTGTATTTGGGACAATTTGTAGAATAATGTTCACTGCTAAAACAAAATTTGCATGGTGGTGGGATTATACTCAAAAGGTAGTTACATTAAAGTTTTGAGAGTAGGAGTCTTTGAGTCTTTTTCTGTCACTTTATTTTCTGCAAATGAGTTTTGTTTTTTGTTTGTTTTGATGTAACTGGTAAGTGTTGAAATCTTTTGTTAGGTTTTTGGTTTTCTGCATTGTTGGTTTTTTTGTGCTGTGTTAAATTTTGGGAGTGTGTAACTTGATTTGTAAAGTGCAAGTACAGTTGGGAAATCTTCTCTTAGCTTATTAAGGCTAGGGTATATGTCAGTTGTCCTCTGATGAAATATCTCTTGACTTTAGAAGGGAGCTTTTCAAAAACAACAGCTTGAAATGATCCAAGCTGTTTCTGCAATGTTTAAATCATTGTTTTTTAAGTTGTCCCATGAGACATTCAAACTCACAGTAAAAGTCAAAGAGGTCACCATAGTTGTCTTTTTGGGGTTCGCGCTTGTTCATTACTTTAAGAGCCAAATCATGTATAATTTCATCCTTATTCATGTAATTTCTGTTAAGTAATTCTATTGCTACAGAAAAGAAGTACCTATGGCTGGTAGTGATTCCACTAATCTTAAGGCTGGGCCTTGCAGATAGTTCACTAAATAACTAAATTTATCAACATCTGTAATGTAGTTTTTATTACCTATAAGGCTATGAAATTTTTCAATAAAAGATTGAAATTTGGCTCTGTCACCCTCAAAAGTGGGTACTGCAAGTGTAGGCAATTTTGATTTTAGTTCATTGCCCCTCAGCCACATTGGGAGGGCTAAATGAAGCATTTCTAATAGCTTCTAAGAAGCTTTCATTTGTGTCTTGTTTTTTGCACTCATCAAGTTGGTTTTGAATTTCAGAAATATAGTTGTTAATTTTTGTAATGTAATTTTCACTGTCAAGTAGGATGGTAGTATACTCATCATCTGTTAGTTCAATTGTGTCATCAATTTCTGTAATTATGTTCCTCATCTAGTGTGAGAATTTCTTGTTTGTAACGAGTAATAGAATTTAATGTTGTTTCAAGATCATATCTTGTAGGTTCCTTTTTGTTTGTAATCATTGTACAGTTTGGTGATGACACCTTTACGTGCTGATTTTTTCCTTATTAATTTTTGTAGTTTTGAGATGGTGCCATAGCACTAAGGTCTGTGGTTTTGTTTTGTTGGTCTGGGTTTTTTACCCTTTTTTCCAAGTCTTCCATAATTGTTGTTAGTGTTAAAGTTCTGAGTTTAATTTTATGATGTTGAGCGAGTTAAATTATTGTAATAAGTTTTTGATATAACCTGCGCCACAGGTTAAATTAAAAATTTACAATGTTTTTAGTTAGGATAGGCCTTGAGTGTAAAGAGTAAGGCCTACTTTAAGAGATAGGCCTATTATGTAAGGTAAAGTTAGGTGGGCCTACTAAATAGGCCTATTTTGGGCCTATCAAGTAGGCTTATGTTAGGCCTACCCAGTAGGCTTATGTTTGGGCCTATTATTTTATAGGACCTCGAATCAGTTAAGCCTGTTAAATTAACAAGGCTTAGTTTTGAGTTTGAAGAGTAGGACCTATTAAATAGGCTTAATGTTGCGGGCCTATTTTTTTAGGACCTAAAATAAGTTATGCCTGTTAAATGAACAAGCCTTTGTTTTCGGTTAGTGTAAAGGTAAAGGAATCGGTTCCCAGTTGCATAGGCCACCATATGAAAAAACTATAGTGGGGTTACGGTTGAAATTGGGGTTAGGCCTAATGAGCTAAGCCTAGCCACTGCGTGTCAGTGTAAATTTTAGAGGGGTTAGTTCCCCACACGGGCCACCATATGAAAAAACTATATAGGGCTATGGGTTGATTGCCTGATACCCTCATCCGTTGGAAATTTCCAGCAGATTTCAGTGGAGAGTTAAACGACAAAAGCCCTATGTTTTTTCGTTAGAGAGTTATGAATATGTAGGTCTTTAAAGGACCTCTTTATATTTAATTGTTTATGGTAATTTTAGCGTCGGGATTTTAGATGCCTATATTAGAATGAAAATAAATTGCCTCAACTTATTTTTGCTGGGCCACGATGGAGTTACGCGACGAATTTACTTGAGGTAATTAATATAGTCAGTCACAATATAAACACTTTAAGGTGTAGGCCTACCCTTTTTCTTTATATTTATTAAGTTTATTATAAGGAATTCACTCAGAACTTGAGGGAAGACAAAAGCACATCTTCCCTGTTTAAAGCGTTCGCTGCACATAAACAGCCCCGAGGCTACTCCTTTAATATATCTTCATATTTTAGTATAAATTGCTGATTTGGCAAAGGTTGTTGACTCTTTCTCTCTTGTATTTTACATGAGTTAGCAAATGGAAAATTTTGTTCACGTGAAATAAATGAATGTTTCTCGTGGTTATGCAGACCCGACGCCTACATACGGGTTCTATGTATGTATGGCAATCATCTCATTCCCATTAGGCTATGTCGCCAATCCCGAGCCAATTTTGTATAGATATTTAATTCAATTAATTAATAATTTATATTTAATTATGAAATAAAGGTATCACATACGATACCATGTTGTAAGCGCGTATAGTTTTTCCATATACTGGGGGGGGGGGGCGGAGAAAAATTTGTATGTTATAGATCAAATTTTTTGACAAACTGTGTAAAACATGTAAAAAATGGATCAAAAGAATGAAGTAGAAATTTAGGAAGAGAGAGGTTACTCAAGACCTATTTAAATATGAAAGTTCAAGAGGCCAACTTCTCAAGTTTAGTTAAAGTTATGTCAATCAGTTTGACTCCCTTTAGGTATAGGAAATTTATGGAATTAAAGTAAAGTTATTAAATATTTTAACTTTGCTCAATTTGTGTAAGGTTTATAAGTCACCAGTCTTAATTTTTTCTTGTAAAAGTTTTCTGGCTTTCAAAGCAGTCTTTCTTTGAGGCCTGTCTGGTTTAATCTGAGTTACATCAGGTACATTGAGAGATTCCTCCCCAATAGTATCCTGATCCATCCTTTGGGGTAATGGTTCTAATTTAGCCCCACACTCCAAAGGATATAGTAATGTGATATCTCTGGTGGTTTCACCAGTTGCTGTTTTCAGTTTTACAACCCTGGTAACTTCGTCTTCACCAGTTTTGAGTTCCAAGACTTTTCCCATTGACCAATGTTGTCTTGGTGTCTTGTCATGTATCAACACAATGTCCCAATTTTGACTGAATCATTCCAATTTTGTTTTGTTAATTGTTTATGTCTTTCTCTAAGACTTGTTAAGTATTCTTCTCTCCATTTTGTTATAAATTGAGTTTTGATTTGTGTCAAATGTTGGTATTTTGTGTTGAGTTCTTTGTGTCCTATTCCCAATCTGGATCCTCTGTACTGTTATGTTCAGATTCTGGTAACATGTTTACTGTTTCTCCCTTAATTAGGTGGTTAGGTGTGAGAGGTTCTGGCTCATTAATACCATCTCCCACATAAGTTAATGGTCTGTTGTTGACAACATTTTCAATTTCTGACAGAATAGTCATGAGTTCAAAAAGTTGTAGATGTTTGGTCCCAATAGTCTTTTTAAGGCAGTTCTTTACAGTCTGTATGTTTCTTTCCCAAATGGAACCATACCATGGTGTATTAACAGGAATGTACTTCCAGGTTATATTGTGTTTGATTAAATGAGTTTGTACTGTTTCACTGTCACAAATCTGATGAATAATTCTTTCACCAGATTTGAAGTATGTGGCATTGTCTGACCATATAGTTTTGGGTACAGAATTGTGTGCACAAAATCGTCTGAAAGCAGCAATAAAAGCTTCTGCTGTCAGATCTTCTACTATGTCTAGACATATGGCACGTGTGGCAGCACAGGTGAAGAGTACAATGTACACTTTGTATTCCTTTGAATCCATTTTGTCTCCAAAACTCACATTTACCGCTCCAGTGTAGTCAATACCCGTGGTTTCAAATGGCCGAGTAAATGTTACTCGTTCCACGGGTAGGTCTGGAGGGCTTGGGGTCTTAAAGGGTCGTGAATGGATACGTTTACAAGGAATGCATGTGTTTAAAATTTTCTTTGTTTCAGTTCTACCCTTTGGTAGCCAGTAAGTTTTTCTCAGCTCCGTCAGGGTTTGTGGGACCCCCATGTGGTGTATTTTGTTGTGGGTATCCCTGATGATGAGATTTGTGAAGTGATTTCTCCTTGGAAGAAGAATTGGGTGCTTAGAGTTGTAAGTCAAAGTTGACTTGTTAAGCCTTCCTTTACACCTTATCAGACCCTCTGTATCCAGGTACAGATTTAGATCCATGACAAGTGAAGGAATTCCTTTGTTTAATGTGTTACTGGACCTAAGATACTTCAACTCCTTGTCAAATTCTGAAGCTTGTATCTGTTTGAGCCAGTTTTGTTGCAGTTTCTGTTAAGTTAGAAAAGGCCTTCTGAGGACAGTGTTTGAGAAGGTAGCTATTGACAAACTTGCAGCAATAGACTGTAATTCTCAAGAGTTTGTTGAGGTCTGAATAATGTTTATAGTCAAATATAGGTTTGTCCTCAGTGATCTTTTCAGTTGTCGTAGAGTTGAGTGTGAGGTTAACTACTTTGGCTGGCCAAAGATCCTCACATGTTAGCCATTCGGGCCCTTCATACCAGATTTTATTTGTTTTCAACAGTTTGTAAGAGAGCCCTCTTGTCAAAAAGTCTGCAGGATTCTCTTTGTTTTTATGTACCTAAATTTGATACCAAGGTTTGTGTTTGCAGTTTTGATTTCTGTTAGTCTGTTTTTCACAAATATGTTTTTGCAAGAAGTTGTATCTGTGTTGGTCACCCATGTTAGACAAATTTGACTGTCTGTCCATAAGTAAATGTTTGTTATGTCAACTTCTTTATACACTTGTGAAAGAAAGTCTGCTGTTTTAACTCCCAATGAGACAGCTAATAATTCAAGTTGTGGTACAGTTTTCTTTTGGTTTAAGGGTGCCACTTTTGCCTTTGAATAAACCAAGTTACTTTCATTTTCACTTGTTAAATAGGCACAACACCCGTAAGCTTGTGTGCTGGCATCTGTAAAAATGTGTAGTGTTTGAGATTTCAATCTGTAGCCAGCACATCTTGGTACGTAGATGTCTTGAACTTTGTTCAAGTCTGTGGCTAATTTTTTCCAATGAAGTTGGTCTTCCACTGAAAGTGGTTCATCCCAATCAATTTTCTTTTTCCATAAGTCTTGCAAAAGGATTTTGGATCTTATGGTTGCTGGTAAATATAATCCAATGGGGTCAAAAATTTTGGATGATTCTGAAAGCACTTGTCTTTTTGTATTGGCATTTGGATTTAAGTTATAACTCTTTGTGCAAAGAGTGTCATCGTGTTCGGAATTCTGTTTTAAAAACCAAAGCATTCCAAGTGTTTTCGTGTAATTGTTTGGTTCAATGTTCCCATTGTTGTCTTTTGTTATTTGTTCATTTAATTTGGGAGAATTAGAAACCCATTCTCTCAATCCAAAATTTCCTTGCTTCATTATGGGTTGTGACATTTGGTAAATTTCAAGCAATTCCTCTTCAGTTACAGTGGAACCAATGAGGTTATCCACATAAAAGTTTTGTTTTAAAAACTGAACTGTTAAGTCCTCTTGAAATAAGTTTAGGTGGTTTTTAATTGTTAAAGCAAGAATACTTGGAGAGCAATTTGCTCCAAAAATAATTACTTTAAATCTGTAGGTTTTGAAACCTTTGTTAAGGTCATGTGGATCATTCAACCACAAAAACCTGAGATGATTTTTATCATACTCAAGCTTCAAATTTATACAGAGGAATGCTTTTTCTATGTCACTTTGTACTGCATAATTGTCTAAACGGAAGCAAAGGAGAATTTTTACAAGATCTGAGACAAGGTTTGGGCCTTCCATGAGACAATCATTTAAACTAACAGAATTTGTGTCTTTTAAACTACAGTTGTATACTACTCTTAGTTTAGTTGTGGATGAGTCTTCTCTGTAAACTCCCCTGTGTGTTAAATAATGACAACCTCGTTTTTTAAAGGGTTCATCAGTAACTTCTTCAATGAAGCCCCTTTCTATTTGTTCCTTGAATACGTTGTTGTATTGTTCTAAAAGATTGTCATTTTTTAGTTTTCTGTAATTTTTATACAGATGTGCCTTAGCTACTTTCAAATTGTCCATTATTTCTGGACAAGGTGTTTTCCAAGGCAGCTCTACATAGTATTGATTGTCTCTGTGTTGTAATGTATCCTTAAATTGTTCTGTCATCAATTGGTCTTCATGTGTAATTGTACTGTCCTTTATGCCAACTGATTCTAATAGTCACAACTGCTGTAACCCTTCATCCAATGTGGAATCATTTTCATTCAAATGATGTGGGATTATGACAGTGTTTTTGTAGTTCGAGTTTGTCACATAGTCAGAAATTTGTGACTGTGGTGATTTTGTTTTGCATGAATTTTGTTCATGTTCTGTGTTTTCTGTGTCAGTAGTAAGATGGTATTTAGTTATGTCACCCAAAGGAGCAATACCTGTGGGAGTTTGTATGGCTATTCCATCCCAATTTTAATGATGCCTCTATGGACCAGATGAAGATAGTCAGCCCCCATGAGCATATGTATATCATCAACTACATCTGCATTAAGGGTTTTATCAGCTATCGTGTATTTGTTTTGAAGTTGTAGCAAAGCTTGTTTTAACCCAGCTATTTGTATTTTTTCTTGTTCTACTTTGTCCACAACAACAACCTTAAGGGTTTCAAATGTTCCATCAAGAGTTAAAGTTATATTTGCAGTTTTAAAACTGGCTTGTACTGGGTTTTTATTGATAAATGATGAAATAGAGAGATCTTCATTTCCTTGTTGGTTCTGAAGTCCCAATTTTTCTATCAGTTGTTTGGTTACAAATGTTTGTTGTGAGCAGGTATCTAAAAGACACCTAACCTGTACTATTTGTCCCCTTTTGTTTTGGATTTCCAAGGTTGTGGTTGGTAAAAGAATTTTTGAATTGTGGTTAATGCTAGATGAACTGATATGCCCATTCATAGCATTCTGAGTTTGTTTCTGTTTGTTTTGGTTTGATTTGGGTGTTTGTTCATAATGTTTGTCAGTTTTTCCAATGTCTGTGTGTGTATTACACATAGGGGTAACATGGTCAAAACTGTTGCAAAACTTACAATTGTATTTCAAATTTAATTTGCAGTTTTGCTTTTGGTGCCCTGATCCAGTGCATTTTTTGCATAAGTTTAGTTGTTCACAACGTTTTGACCTTGCTGTAAAGTCTTTGTATTTGGGACAATTTGTAGAATAATGTTCACTGCTAAAACAAAATTTGCATGGTGTGGGATTATACTCAAAAGTAGTTACATTAAAGTTTTGCAGAGTAGGAGTCTTTGAGTCTTTTTCTGTCACTTTATTTTCTGCAAATTGAGTTTTGCGGTTGTGTTTTGATGTAACTGGTAAGTGTTGAAATCTTTTGTTAGGTTTTTGGTTTTCTGCATTGTTGGTTTTTTCTTGTGCTGTGTTAAATTTTGGGAGTGTGTAACTTGATTTGTAAAGTGCAAGTACAGTTGGGAAATCTTCTCTTAGCTTATTAAGGCTAGGGTATATGTCAGTTGTCCTCTGATGAAATATCTCTTTGACTTTAGAAGGGAGCTTTTCAAAAACAACAGCTTGAATGATCCAAGCTGTTTCTGCAATGTTTAAATCATTGTTTTTAAGTTGTCCCATGAGACATTCAAACTCACAGTAAAAGTCAAAGAGGTCACCATAGTTGTCTTTTGGGGTTCGCATGTTCATTACTTTAAGAGCCAAATCATGTATAATTTCATCCTTATTCATGTAATTTCTGTTAAGTAATTCTATTGCTACAGAATAAGAAGTACCTATGGCTGGTAGTGATTCCACTAATCTTAAGGCTGGGCCTTTCAGATAGTTCACTAAATAACTAAATTTATCAACATCTGTAATGTAGTTTTTATTACCTATAAGGCTATGAAATTTTTCAATAAAAGATTGAAATTTGGCTCTGTCACCCTCAAAAGTGGGTACTGCAAGTGTAGGCAATTTTGATTTTAGTTCATTGCCCTCAGCCACATTGGGAGGGCTAAATGAAGCATTTCTAATAGCTTCTAAGAAGCTTTCATTTGTGTCTTGTTTTTTGCACTCATCAAGTTGGTTTTGAATTTCAGAAATATAGTTGTTAATTTTTGTAATGTAATTTTCATTGTCAAGTAGGATGGTAGTATACTCATCATCTGTTAGTTCAATTGTGTCATCAATTTCTGTAATTATGTCCTCATCTAGTGTGAGAATTTCTTGTTTGTAACGAGTAATAGAATTTAATGTTGTTTCAAGATCATATCTTGTAGGTTCCTTTTGTTTGTAATCATTGTACAGTTTGGTGATGACACCTTTACGTGCGATTTTTTCCTTATTAATTTTTTGTAGTTTTGAGATGGTGCCATAGCACTAAGGTCTGTGGTTTTGTTTTCTTGGTCTGGGTTTTTTACCCTTTTTTCCAAGTCTTCCATAATTGTTGTTAGTGTTAAAGTTCTGAGTTTAATTTTATGATGTTGAGCGAGTTAAATTATTGTAATAAGTTTTTTATATAACCTGCGCCACATTAAATTAAAAATTTACAATGTTTTTAGTTAGGATAGGCCTTGAGTGTAAAGAGTAAGGCCTACTTTAAGAGTAGGCCTATTATGTAAGGTAAAGTTAGGTGGGCCTACTAAATAGGCCTATTTTTAGGCTTTGTTGGCCTACCAGTAGGCTTATGTTTGGGCCTATTATTTTATAGGACCTCAAATGAGTTAAGCCTGTTAAATTAACAAGGCTTGTTTTGAGTTTGAAGAGTAGGACCTATTAAATAGGCTTAATGTTGGGGCCTATTTTTTTAGGACCTAAAATAAGTTATGCCTGTTAAATGAACAAGCCTTTGTTTTCGGTTAGTGTAAAGGTAAAGGGATCGGTTCCCAGTTGCATAGGCCACCATATGAAAAAACTATAGTGGGGTTACGGTTGAAATTGGGGTTAGGCCTAATGAGCTAAGCCTAGCCACTGCGTGTCAGTGTAAATTTTAGAGGGGTTAGTTCCCCATACACAGGGCCACCATATGAAAAAACTATATAGGGCTATGGGTTGATTGCCTGATACCCTCATCCGTTGGAAATTTCCAGCAGATTTCAGTGGAGAGTTAAACGACAAAAGCCCTATGTTTTTTCGTTAGAGAGTTATGAATATGTAGGTCTTTAAAGGACCTCTTTATATTTAATTGTTTATGGTAATTTTAGCGTCGGGATTTTAGATGCCTATATTAGAATGAAAATAAATTGCCTCAACTTATTTTTGCTGGGCCACGATGGAGTTACGCGACGAATTTACTTGAGGTAATTAATATAGGCAGTCACAATATAAACACTTTAAGGTGTAGGCCTACCCTTTTTCTTTATATTTATTAAGTTTATTATAAGGAATTCACTCAGAACTTGAGGGAAGACAAAAGCACATCTTCCCTGTTTAAAGCGTTCGCTGCACATAAACAGCCCCGAGGCTACTCCTTTAATATATCTTCATATTTTAGTATAAATTGCTGATTTGGCAAAGGTTGTTGACTCTTTCTCTCTTGTATTTTACATGAGTTAGCAAATGGAAAATTTGTTCACGTGAAATAAATGAATGTTTCTCGTGGTTATGCAGACCCGACGCCTACATACGGGTTCTATGTATGTATGGCAATCATCTCATTCCCATTAGGCTATGTCGCCAATCCCGAGCCAATTTTTTATAGATAATTCAATTAATTAATATTTACATTTAATTATGAAATAAAAGGTATCACATACGATACCATGTTGTAAGCGCGTATAGTTTTCCCATATACTGGGGGGGGGGGGGCAGGAGAAAAATTTGTATGTTATAGATCAAATTTTTGACAAACTGTGTAAAACATGTAAAAATGGATCAAATGAAGTAGAAATTTAGGAAGAGAGAGGTTACTCAAGACCTATTTAAATATGAAAGTTCAAGAGGCCAACTTCTCAAGTTTAGTTAAAGTTATGTCAATCAGTTTGACTCCCTTTAGGTATAGGAAATTTATGGATTAAAGTAAAGTTATTAAATTTTTAACTTTGCTCAGTTTGTGTAAGTTTTATAAGTCACCAGTCTTAATTTTTTCTTGTAAAAGTTTTCTGGCTTTCAAAGCAGTCTTTCTTTGAGGCCTGTCTGGTTTAGTCTGAGTTACATCAGGCACATTGAGAGATTCCTCCCCAATAGTATCCTGATCCATCCTTTGGGGTAATGGTTCTAATTTAGCCCCACACTCCAAAGGATATAGTAATGTGATATCTCTGGTGGTTTCACCAGTTGCTGTTTTCAGTTTTACAACCCTGGTAACTTCGTCTTCACCAGTTTTGAGTTCCAAGACTTTTCCCATTGACCAATGTTGTCTTGGTGTCTTGTCATGTATCAACACAATGTCCCCAATTTTGACTGAATCATTCCAACTTTTGTTTTGTTAATTGTTTATGTCTTTCTCTAAGACTTGTTAAGTATTCTTCTCTCCATTTTGTTATAAATTGAGTTTTGATTTGTGTCAAATGTTGGTATTTTGTGTTGAGTTCTTTGTGTCCTATTTCCCAATCTGGATCCTCTGTACTGTTATGTTCAGATTCTGGTAACATGTTTACTGTTTCTCCCTTAATTAGGTGGTTTGGTGTGAGAGGTTCTGGCTCATTAATACCATCTCCCACATAAGTTAATGGTCTGTTGTTGACAACATTTTCAATTTCTGACAGAATAGTCATGAGTTCAAAAAGTTGTAGATGTTTTGTCCCAATAGTCTTTTTAAGGCAGTTCTTTACAGTTTGTATGTTTCTTTCCCAAATTGAACCATACCATGGTGTATTAACAGGAATGTACTTCCAGGTTATATTGTGTTTGGTTAAATGAGTTTGTACTGTTTCACTGTCACAAATCTGATGAATAATTCTTTCACCAGATTTGAAGTATGTGGCATTGTCTGACCATATAGTTTTGGGTACAGAATTGTGTGCACAAAATCGTCTGAAAGCAGCAATAAAAGCTTCTGCTGTCAGATCTTCTACTATGTCTAGACATATGGCACGTGTGGCAGCACAGGTGAAGAGTACAATGTACACTTTGTATTCCTTTGAATCCATTTTGTCTCCAAAACTCACATTTACCGCTCCAGTGTAGTCAATACCCGTGGTTTCAAATGGCCGAGTAAATGTTACTCGTTCCACAGGTAGGTCTGGAGGGCTTGGGGTCTTAAAGGGTCGTGAATGGATACGTTTACAAGGAATGCATGTGTTTAAAATTTTCTTTGTTTCAGTTCTACCCTTTGGTAGCCAGTAAGTTTTTCTCAGCTCCGTCAGGGTTTGTGGGACTCCCATGTGGTGTATTTTGTTGTGGGTATCCCTGATGATGAGTTTTGTGAAGTGATTTCTCCTTGGAAGAAGAATTGGGTGCTTAGAGTTGTAAGTCAAAGTTGACTTGTTAAGCCTTCCTTTACACCTTATCAGACCCTCTGTATCCAGGTACAGATTTAGATCCATGACAAGTGAAGGAATACCTTTGTTTAATGTGTACTGGACCTAAGATACTTCAACTCCTTGTCAAATTCTGAAGCTTGTATCTGTTTGAGCCAGTATTTTGTTGCAGTTTCTGTTAAGTTAGAAAAGGCTTTCTGAGGACAGTGTTTGAGAAGGTAGCTATTGACAAACTTGCAGCAATAGACTGTAATTCTCAAGAGTTTGTTTAGGTCTGAATAAAGGTGATAGTCAAATATAGGTTTGTCCTCAGTGATCTTTTCAGTTGTTGTAGAGTTGAGTGTGAGGTTAACTACTTTGGCTGGCCAAAGATCCTCACATGTTAGCCATTCGGGCCCTTCATACCAGATTTTATTTGTTTTCAACAGTTGTAAGAGAGCCCTCTTGTCAAAAAGTCTGCAGGATTCTCTCTTTGTTTTTATGTACCTAAATTTGATACCAAGGTTTGTGTTTGCAGTTTTGATTTCTGTTAGTCTGTTTTTCACAAATATATTTTTGCAAGAAGTTGTATCTGTGTTGGTCACCCATGTTAGACAAATTTGACTGTCTGTCCATAAGTAAATGTTTGTTATGTCAACTTCTTTATACACTTGTGAAAGAAAGTTTGCTGTTTTAACTCCCAATGAGACAGCTAATAATTCAAGTTGTGGTACAGTTTTCTTTTGGTTTAAGGGTGCCACTTTTGCCTTTGAATAAACCAAGTTACTTTCATTTTCACTTGTTAAATAGGCACAACACCCATAAGCTTGTGTGCTGGCATCTGTAAAAATGTGTAGTGTTTGCGATTTCAATCTGTAGCCAGCACATCTTGGTACGTAGATGTCTTGAACTTTGTTCAAGTCTGTGGCTAATTTTTTCCAATGAAGTTGGTCTTCCACTGAAAGTGGTTCATCCCAATCAATTTTCTTTTTCCATAAGTCTTGCAAAAGGATTTTGGATCTTATGGTTGCTGGTAAATATAATCCAATGGGGTCAAAAATTTTGGATGATTCTGAAAGCACTTGTCTTTTTGTATTGGCATTTGGATTTAAGTTATAACTCTTTGTGCAAAGAGTGTCATCGTGTTCAGAATTCTGTTTTAAAAACCAAAGCATTCCAAGTGTTTTCGTGTAATTGTTTGGTTCAATGTTCCCATTGTTGTCTTTTGTTATTTGTTCATTTAATTTAGGAGAATTAGAAACCCATTCTCTCAATCCAAAATTTCCTTGCTTCATTATGGGTTGTGACATTTGGTAAATTTCAAGCAATTCCTCTTCAGTTACAGTGGAACCAATGAGGTTATCCACATAAAAGTTTTGTTTTAAAAACTGAACTGTTAAGTCCTCTTGAAATAAGTTTAGGTGGTTTTAATTGTTAAAGCAAGAATACTTGGAGAGCAATTTGCTCCAAAAATAATTACTTTAAATCTGTAGGTTTTGAAACCTTTGTTAAGGTCATGTGGATCATTCAACCACAAAAACCTGAGATGATTTTTATCATACTCAAGCTTCAAATTTATACAGAGGAATGCTTTTTCTATGTCACTTTGTACTGCATAATTGTCTAAACGGAAGCAAAGGAGAATTTTTACAAGATCTGAGACAAGGTTTGGGCCTTCCATGAGACAATCATTTAAACTAACAGAATTTGTGTCTTTTAAACTACAGTTGTATACTACTCTTAGTTTAGTTGTGGATGAGTCTTCTCTGTAAACTCCCCTGTGTGTTAAATAATGACAACCTCGTTTTTTAAAGGGTTCATCAGTAACTTCTTCAATGAAGCCCCTTTCTATTTGTTCCTTGAATATGTTGTTGTATTGTTCTAAAAGATTGTCATTTTTTAGTTTTCTGTAATTTTTATACAGATGTGCCTTAGCTACTTTCAAATTGTCCATTATTTCTGGACAAGGTGTTTTCCAAGGCAGCTCCACATAGTATTGATTGTCTCTGTGTTGTAATGTATCCTTAAATTGTTCTGTCATCAATTGGTCTTCATGTGTAATAGTACTGTCCTTTATGCCAACTGATTCTAATAGTCACAACTGCTGTAACCCTTCATCCAATGTGGAATCATTTTCATTCAAATGATGTGGGATTATGACAGTGTTTTTGTAGTTCGAGTTTGTCACATAGTCAGAAATTTGTGACTGTGGTGATTTTGTTTTGCGTAAATTTTGTTCATGTTCTGTGTTTTCTGTGTCAGTAGTAAGATGGTATTTAGTTATGTCACCCAAAGAGCAATACCTGTGGGAGTTTGTATGGCTATTCCATCTCCAATTTTAATGATGCCTCTATGGACCAGATGAAGATAGTCAGCCCCCATGAGCATATGTATATCATCAACTACATCTGCATTAAGGGTTTTATCAGCTATCGTGTATTTATTTTGAAGTTGGAGCAAAGCTTGTTTTAACCCAGCTATTTGTATTTTTTCTTGTTCTACTTTGTCCACAACAACAACCTTAAGGGTTTCAAATGTTCATCAAGAGTTAAAGTTATATTTGCAGTTTTAAAACTGGCTTGTACTGGGTTTTTATTGATAAATGATGAAATAGAGAGATCTTCATCTCCTTGTTTTTTGAAGTCCCAATTTTTCTATCAGTTGTTTAGTTACAAATGTTTGTTGTGAGCAGGTATCTAAAAGACACCTAACCTGTACTATTTGTCCCTTTTGTTTTGGATTTCCAAAGTTGTGGTTGGTAAAAGAATTTTTGAATTGTGGTTAATGCTAGATGAACTGATATGTCCATTCATAGCATTTGGTTTGTTTCTGTTTGTTTTGGTTTGATTTGGGTGTTTGTTCATAATGTTTGTCAGTTTTTCCAATGTCTGTGTGTGTATTACACATAGGGGTAACATGGTCAAAACTGTTGCAAAACTTACAATTGTATATCAAATTTGATTTGCAATTTGACTTTTGGTGCCCTGATCCAGTGCATTTTTTGCATAAGTTTAGTTGTTCACAACGTTTTGACCTTGCTGTAAAGTCTTTGTATTTGGGACAATTTGTAGAATAATGTTCACTGCTAAAACAAAATTTGCATGGTGTGGATTATACTCAAAAGTAGCTACATTAAAGTTTTGCAGAGTAGGAGTCTTTGAGTCTTTTTCTGTCACTTTATTTTCTGCAAATTGAGTTTTGCGGTTGTGTTTTGATGTAACTGGTAAGTGTTGAAATCTTTTGTTAGGTTTTTGGTTTTCTGCATTGTTGGTTTTTTCTTGTTCTGTGTTAAATTTTGGGAGTGTGTAACTTGATTTGTAAAGTGCAGTACAGTTGGGAAATCTTCTCTTAGTTTATTAAGGCTAGGGTATATGTCAGTTGTCCTCTGATGAAATATCTCTTTGACTTTAGAAGGGAGCTTTTCAAAAACAACAGCTTGAATGATCCAAGCTGTTTCTGCAATGTTTAAATTATTGTTTTTAAGTTGTCCCATGAGACATTCAAACTCACAGTAAAAGTCAAAGAGGTCACCATAGTTGTCTTTTGGGGTTCGCATGTTCATTACTTTAAGAGCCAAATCATGTATAATTTCATCCTTATTCATGTAATTTCTGTTAAGTAATTCTATTGCTACAGAATAAGAAGCCTATGGCTGGTAGTGATTCCACTAATCTTAAGGCTGGGCCTTTCAGATAGTTCACTAAATAACTAAATTTATCAACATCTGTAATGTAGTTTTTATTACCTATAAGGCTATGAAATTTTTCAATAAAAGATTGAAATTTGGCTCTGTCACCCTCAAAAGTGGGTACTGCAAGTGTAGGCAATTTTGATTTTAGTTCATTGCCCTCAGCCACATTGGGAGGGCTAAATGAAGCATTTCTTAGCTTCTAAGAAGCTTTCGTATGTGTCTTCTTTTTTGCACTCATCAAGTTGGTTTTGAATTTCAGAAATATAGTTGTTAATTTTTGTAATGTAATTTTCATTGTCAAGTAGGAGGTAGAATACTCATCATCTGTTAGTTCAATTGTGTCATCAATTTCTGTAATTATGTCTTCATCTAGTATGAATTTCTTGTTTGTAACGAGTAATAGAATTTAATGTTGTTTCAAGATCATATCTTGTAGGTTCCTTTTGTTTGAAATCATTGTACAGTTTGGTGATGACACCTTTACGTGCTGATTTTTTCCTCATTAATTTTTTGATTTTGAGATGGTGCCATAGCCCCAAGGTCTGTGTTTTTGTTTTCTTGGTCTGGGTTTTTACCCTTTTGTCCAAGTCTTCCATAATTGTTGTTAGTGTTAAAGTTCTGAGTTTAATTTTATGATGTTGAGCAAGTTAAATTACTGTGTAATAAGTTTTTTATATAACCTGCGCCACAGGTTAAATTAAAAATTCACAATGTTTTTAGTTAGGATAGGCCTTGAGTGTAAAGAGTAAGGCCTACTTTAAGAGGTAGGCCTATTATGTAAGGTAAAGTTAGGTGGGCCTACTAAATAGGCCTATTTGGGCCTATTGTTGGCCTACCAAGTAGGCTTATGTTTGGGCCTATTATTTTATAGGACCTCAAATGAGTTAAGCCTGTTAAATTAACAAGGCTTAGTTTTGAATTTGAAGAGTAGGACCTATTAAATAGGCTTAATGTTGCGGGCCTATTTTTTTAGGACCTAAAATAAGTTATGCCTGTTAAATGAACAAGCCTTTGTTTTCGATTAGTGTAAAGGTAAAGGAATCGGTTCCCAGTTGCTAGGCCACCATATGAAAAAACTATAGTGGGGTTACGGTTGAAATTGGGGTTAGGCCTACTGAGTTAAGCCTAGCCACTGCGTGTCAGTGTAAATTTTAGAGGGGTTAGTTCCCCACACAGGGCCACCATATGAAAAAACTATATAGGGCTATGGGTTGATTGCCTGTGCCCTCATCCGTTGGAAATTTCCAGCAGATTTCAGTGGAGAGTTACGACAAAAGCCCTATGTTTTTCGTTAGAGAGTTATGAATATGTAGGTCTTTAAAGGACTCTTTATATTTAATTGTTTATGGTAATTTTAGCGTCGGGATTTTAGATGCCTATATTAGAATGAAAATAAATTGCCTCAACTTATTTTTGCTGGGAGTTGCTTCGATGGGCGTTACGTATGGTGTAGGACCGCACGATGGAGTTACGCGACGAATTTACTTGAGGTAATTAATATAGTCAGTCACAATAAAAACACTTAAGGTGTAGGCCTACCTTTTCTTTATATTTATTAAGTTTATTATAAGGAATTCACTCAGAACTTGAGGGAAGACAAAAGCACATCTTCCCTGTTTAAAGCGTTCGCTGCACATAAACAGCCCCGAGGCTACTCCTTTAATATATCTTCATATTTTAGTATAAATTGCTGATTTGGCAAAGGTTGTTGACTCTTTCTCTCTTGTATTTTACATGAGTTAGCAAATAGAAAATTTTGTTCTCTGAAATAAATGAATGTTTCTCGTGGTTATGCAGACCCGACCCCTACATACGGTTCTATGTATGTACGGCAATCATCTCATTCCCATTAGGCTATGTCGCCAATCCCGAGCCAATTTTGTATAGATAATTCAATTAATTAATAATTTACATTAATTATGAATAAAGGTATCACATACGATACCATGTTGTAAGCGCGTATAGTTTTCCCATATACTGGGGGGGGGGGGGGAGGAGAAAAATTTGTATGTTATAGATCAAATTTTTGACAAACTGTGTAAAACATGTAAAAATGATCAAAGAATGAAGTAGAAATTTAGGAAGAGAGAGGTTACTCAACCTATATTAAATATGAAAGTTCAAGAGGCCAACTTCTCAAGTTTAGTTAAAGTTATGTCAATCAGTTTGACTCCCTTTAGGTATAGGAAATTTATGGAATTAAAGTAAAGTTATTAAATTTTAACTTTGCTCAGTTTGTGTAAGGTTTATAAGTCACCAGTCTTAATTTTTTCTTGTAAAAGTTTTCTGGCTTTCAAAGCAGTCTTTCTTTGAGGCCTGTCTGGTTTAGTCTGAGTTACATCAGGTACATTGAGAGATTCCTCCCCAATAGTATCCTGATCCATCCTTTGGGGTAATGGTTCTAATTTAGCCCCACACTCCAAAGGATATAGTAATGTGATATCTCTGGTGGTTTCACCAGTTGCTGTTTTCAGTTTTACAACCCTGGTAACTTCGTCTTCACCAGTTTTGAGTTCCAAGACTTTTCCCATTGACCAATGTTGTCTTGGTGTCTTGTCATGTATCAACACAATGTCCCCAATTTTGACTGAATCATTCCAATTTTGTTTTGTTAATTGTTTATGTCTTTCTCTAAGACTTGTTAAGTATTCTTCTCTCCATTTTGTTATAAATTGAGTTTTGATTTGTGTCAAATGTTGGTATTTTGTGTTGAGTTCTTTGTGTCCTATTTCCCAATCTGGATCCTCTGTACTGTTATGTTCAGATTCTGGTAACATGTTTACTGTTTCTCCCTTAATTAGGTGGTTTGGTGTGAGAGGTTCTGGCTCATTAATACCATCTCCCACATAAGTTAATGGTCTGTTGTTGACAACATTTTCAATTTCTGACAGAATAGTCATGAGTTCAAAAAGTTGTAGATGTTTGGTCCCAATAGTCTTTTTAAGGCAGTTCTTTACAGTCTGTATGTTTCTTTCCCAAATGGAACCATACCATGGTGTATTAACAGGAATGTACTTCCAGGTTATATTGTGTTTGATTAAATGAGTTTGTACTGTTTCACTGTCACAAATCTGATGAATAATTCTTTCACCAGATTTGAAGTATGTGGCATTGTCTGACCATATAGTTTTGGGTACAGAATTGTGTGCACAAAATCGTCTGAAAGCAGCAATAAAAGCTTCTGCTGTCAGATCTTCTACTATGTCTAGACATATGGCACGTGTGGCAGCACAGGTGAAGAGTACAATGTACACTTTGTATTCCTTTGAATCCATTTTGTCTCCAAAACTCACATTTACCGCTCCAGTGTAGTCAATACCCGTGGTTTCAAATGGCCGAGTAAATGTTACTCGTTCCACAGGTAGGTCTGGAGGGCTTGGGGTCTTAAAGGGTCGTGAATGGATACGTTTACAAGGAATGCATGTGTTTAAAATTTTCTTTGTTTCAGTTCTACCCTTTGGTAGCCAGTAAGTTTTTCTCAGCTCCGTCAGGGTTTGTGGGACCCCATGTGGTGTATTTTGTTGTGGGTATCCCTGATGATGAGATTTGTGAAGTGATTTCTCCTTGGAAGAAGAATTGGGTGCTTAGAGTTGTAAGTCAAAGTTGACTTGTTAAGCCTTCCTTTACACCTTATCAGACCCTCTGTATCCAGGTACAGATTTAGATCCATGACAAGTGAAGGAATTCCTTTGTTTAATGTGTTACTGGACCTAAGATACTTCAACTCCTTGTCAAATTCTGAAGCTTGTATCTGTTTGAGCCAGTATTTTGTTGCAGTTTCTGTTAAGTTAGAAAAGGCTTCTGAGGACAGTGTTTGAGAAGGTAGCTATTGACAAACTTGCAGCAATAGACTGTAATTCTCAAGAGTTTGTTGAGGTCTGAATAATGATAGTCAAATATAGGTTTGTCCTCAGTGATCTTTTCAGTTGTTGTAGAGTTGAGTGTGAGGTTAACTACTTTGGCTGGCCAAAGATCCTCACATGTTAGCCATTCGGGCCCTTCATACCAGATTTTATTTGTTTTCAACAGTTTGTAAGAGAGCCCTCTTGTCAAAAAGTCTGCAGGATTCTCTTTTGTTTTTATGTACCTAAATTTGATACCAAGGTTTGTGTTTGCAGTTTTGATTTCTGTTAGTCTGTTTTTCACAAATATGTTTTTGCAAGAAGTTGTATCTGTGTTGGTCACCCATGTTAGACAAATTTGACTGTCTGTCCATAAGTAAATGTTTGTTATGTCAACTTCTTTATACACTTGTGAAAGAAAGTTGCTGTTTTAACTCCCAATGAGACAGCTAATAATTCAAGTTGTGGTACAGTTTTCTTTTGGTTTAAGGGTGCCACTTTTGCCTTTGAATAAACCAAGTTACTTTCATTTTCACTTGTTAAATAGGCACAACACCCGTAAGCTTGTGTGCTGGCATCTGTAAAAATGTGTAGTGTTTGCGATTTCAATCTGTAGCCAGCACATCTTGGTACGTAGATGTCTTGAACTTTGTTCAAGTCTGTGGCTAATTTTTTCCAATGAAGTTGGTCTTCCACTGAAAGTGGTTCATCCCAATCAATTTTCTTTTTCCATAAGTCTTGCAAAAGGATTTTGGATCTTATGGTTGCTGGTAAATATAATCCAATGGGGTCAAAAATTTTGGATGATTCTGAAAGCACTTGTCTTTTTGTATTGGCATTTGGATTTAAGTTATAACTCTTTGTGCAAAGAGTGTCATCGTGTTCAGAATTCTGTTTTAAAAACCAAAGCATTCCAAGTGTTTTCGTGTAATTGTTTGGTTCAATGTTCCCATTGTTGTCTTTTGTTATTTGTTCATTTAATTTAGGAGAATTAGAAACCCATTCTCTCAATCCAAAATTTCCTTGCTTCATTATGGGTTGTGACATTTGGTAAATTTCAAGCAATTCCTCTTCAGTTACAGTGGAACCAATGAGGTTATCCACATAAAAGTTTTGTTTTAAAAACTGAACTGTTAAGTCCTCTTGAAATAAGTTTAGGTGGTTTTAATTGTTAAAGCAAGAATACTTGGAGAGCAATTTGCTCCAAAAATAATTACTTTAAATCTGTAGGTTTTGAAACCTTTGTTAAGGTCATGTGGATCATTCAACCACAAAAACCTGAGATGATTTTTATCATACTCAAGCTTCAAATTTATACAGAGGAATGCTTTTTCTATGTCACTTTGTACTGCATAATTGTCTAAACGGAAGCAAAGGAGAATTTTTACAAGATCTGAGACAAGGTTTGGGCCTTCCATGAGACAATCATTTAAACTAACAGAATTTGTGTCTTTTAAACTACAGTTGTATACTACTCTTAGTTTAGTTGTGGATGAGTCTTCTCTGTAAACTCCCCTGTGTGTTAAATAATGACAACCTCGTTTTTTAAAGGGTTCATCAGTAACTTCTTCAATGAAGCCCCTTTCTATTTGTTCCTTGAATATGTTGTTGTATTGTTCTAAAAGATTGTCATTTTTTAGTTTTCTGTAATTTTTATACAGATGTGCCTTAGCTACTTTCAAATTGTCCATTATTTCTGGACAAGGTGTTTTCCAAGGCAGCTCCACATAGTATTGATTGTCTCTGTGTTGTAATGTATCCTTAAATTGTTCTGTCATCAATTGGTCTTCATGTGTAATAGTACTGTCCTTTATGCCAACTGATTCTAATAGTCACAACTGCTGTAACCCTTCATCCAATGTGGAATCATTTTCATTCAAATGATGTGGGATTATGACAGTGTTTTTGTAGTTCGAGTTTGTCACATAGTCAGAAATTTGTGACTGTGGTGATTTTGTTTTGCGTGAATTTTGTTCATGTTCTGTGTTTTCTGTGTCAGTAGTAAGATGGTATTTAGTTATGTCACCCAAAGAGCAATACCTGTGGGAGTTTGTATGGCTATTCCATCTCCAATTTTAATGATGCCTCTATGGACCAGATGAAGATAGTCAGCCCCCATGAGCATATGTATATCATCAACTACATCTGCATTAAGGGTTTTATCAGCTATCGTGTATTTATTTTGAAGTTGGAGCAAAGCTTGTTTTAACCCAGCTATTTGTATTTTTTCTTGTTCTACTTTGTCCACAACAACAACCTTAAGGGTTTCAAATGTTTCATCAAGAGTTAAAGTTATATTTGCAGTTTTAAAACTGGCTTGTACTGGGTTTTTATTGATAAATGATGAAATAGAGAGATCTTCATTCCTTGTTGGTTTGAAGTCCCAATTTTTCTATCAGTTGTTTGTTACAAATGTTTGTTGTGAGCAGGTATCTAAAAGACACCTAACCTGTACTATTTGTCCCCTTTTGTTTTGGATTTCCAAGGTTGTGGTTGGTAAAAGAATTTTTGAATTGTGGTTAATGCTAGATGAACTGATATGCCCATTCATAGCATTTTGAGTTTGTTTCTGTTTGTTTTGGTTTGATTTGGGTGTTTGTTCATAATGTTTGTCAGTTTTTCCAATGTCTGTGTGTGTATTACACATAGGGGTAACATGGTCAAAACTGTTGCAAAACTTACAATTGTATTTCAAATTTAATTTGCAGTTTTGCTTTTGGTGCCCTGACCCAGTGCATTTTTTGCATAAGTTTAGTTGTTCACAACGTTTTGACCTTGCTGTAAAGTCTTTGTATTTGGGACAATTTGTAGAATAATGTTCACTGCTAAAACAAAATTTGCATGGTGTGTGATTATACTCAAAGTAGTTACATTAAAGTTTTGCAGAGTAGGAGTCTTTGAGTCTTTTTCTGTCACTTTATTTTCTGCAAATTGAGTTTTGCGGTTGTGTTTTGATGTAACTGGTAAGTGTTGAAATCTTTTGTTAGGTTTTTGGTTTTCTGCATTGTTGGTTTTTTCTTGTGCTGTGTTAAATTTTGGGAGTGTGTAACTTGATTTGTAAAGTGCAAGTACAGTTGGGAAATCTTCTCTTAGCTTATTAAGGCTAGGGTATATGTCAGTTGTCCTCTGATGAAATATCTCTTTGACTTTAGAAGGGAGCTTTTCAAAAACAACAGCTTGAATGATCCAAGCTGTTTCTGCAATGTTTAAATCATTGTTTTTAAGTTGTCCCATGAGACATTCAAACTCACAGTAAAAGTCAAAGAGGTCACCATAGTTGTCTTTTGGGGTTCGCGTGTTCATTACTTTAAGAGCCAAATCATGTATAATTTCATCCTTATTCATGTAATTTCTGTTAAGTAATTCTATTGCTACAGAATAAGAAGTACCTATGGCTGGTAGTGATTCCACTAATCTTAAGGCTGGGCCTTGCAGATAGTTCACTAAATAACTAAATTTATCAACATCTGTAATGTAGTTTTTATTACCTATAAGGCTATGAAATTTTCAATAAAAGATTGAAATTTGGCTCTGTCACCCTCAAAAGTGGGTACTGCAAGTGTAGGCAATTTTGATTTTAGTTCATTGCCCTCAGCCACATTGGGAGGGCTAAATGAAGCATTTCTAATAGCTTCTAAGAAGCTTTCATTTGTGTCTTGTTTTTTGCACTCATCAAGTTGGTTTTGAATTTCAGAAATATAGTTGTTAATTTTTGTAATGTAATTTTCACTGTCAAGTAGGATGGTAGTATACTCATCATCTGTTAGTTCAATTGTGTCATCAATTTCTGTAATTATGTCCTCATCTAGTGTGAGAATTTCTTGTTTGTAACGAGTAATAGAATTTAATGTTGTTTCAAGATCATATCTTGTAGGTTCCTTTTGTTTGTAATCATTGTACAGTTTGGTGATGACACCTTTACGTGCTGATTTTTTCCTTATTAATTTTTTGTAGTTTTGAGATGGTGCCATAGCACTAAGGTCTGTGGTTTTGTTTTGTTGGTCTGGGTTTTTTACCCTTTTTTCCAAGTCTTCCATAATTGTTGTTAGTGTTAAAGTTCTGAGTTTAATTTTATGATGTTGAGCGAGTTAAATTATTGTAATAAGTTTTTGATATAACCTGCGCCACAGGTTAAATTAAAAATTTACAATGTTTTTAGTTAGGATAGGCCTTGAGTGTAAAGAGTAAGGCCTACTTTAAGAGATAGGCCTATTATGTAAGGTAAAGTTAGGTGGGCCTACTAAATAGGCCTATTTTGGGCCTATCAAGTAGGCTTATGTTAGGCCTACCCAGTAGGCTTATGTTTGGGCCTATTATTTTATAGGACCTCGAATCAGTTAAGCCTGTTAAATTAACAAGGCTTAGTTTTGAGTTTGAAGAGTAGGACCTATTAAATAGGCTTAATGTTGCGGGCCTATTTTTTTAGGACCTAAAATAAGTTATGCCTGTTAAATGAACAAGCCTTTGTTTTCGGTTAGTGTAAAGGTAAAGGAATCGGTTCCCAGTTGCATAGGCCACCATATGAAAAAACTATAGTGGGGTTACGGTTGAAATTGGGGTTAGGCCTAATGAGCTAAGCCTAGCCACTGCGTGTCAGTGTAAATTTTAGAGGGGTTAGTTCCCCACACGGGCCACCATATGAAAAAACTATATAGGGCTATGGGTTGATTGCCTGATACCCTCATCCGTTGGAAATTTCCAGCAGATTTCAGTGGAGAGTTAAACGACAAAAGCCCTATTTTTTTCGTTAGAGAGTTATGAATATGTAGGTCTTTAAAGGACCTCTTTATATTTAATTGTTTATGGTAATTTTAGCGTCGGGATTTTAGATGCCTATATTAGAATGAAAATAAATTGCCTCAACTTATTTTTGCTGGGTCTTAGTTTGCTTCGATGTAGGGCGTTACGATCATTTTCGGTGTAGGACCGCCACGATGGAGTTACGCGACGAATTTACTTGAGGTAATTAATATAGGCAGTCACAATATAAACACTTTAAGGTGTAGGCCTACCCTTTTTCTTTATATTTATTAAGTTTATTATAAGGAATTCACTCAGAACTTGAGGGAAGACAAAAGCACATCTTCCCTGTTTAAAGCGTTCGCTGCACATAAACAGCCCCGAGGCTACTCCTTTAATATATCTTCATATTTTAGTATAAATTGCTGATTTGGCAAAGGTTGTTGACTCTTTCTCTCTTGTATTTTACATGAGTTAGCAAATGGAAAATTTTGTCCACGTGAAATAAATGAATGTTTCTCGTGGTTATGCAGACCCGACGGCTACATACGGGTTCTATGTATGTATGGCAATCATCTCATTCCCATTAGGCTATGTCGCCAATCCCGAGCCAATTTTGTATAGATATTTAATTCAATTAATTAATAATTTATATTTAATTATGAAATAAAGGTATCACATACGATACCATGTTGTAAGCGCGTATAGTTTTTCCATACGGGTGCTCACAACCCCTGTGCTCATCCATATGCAGTTGAAGCTGATGTATAGTTGCCCAAACACAGGACGAAGTGCATCCGATCTAAAGTTAATATACATCGAACAGTAACTTGTGGATCGAACCTATTTGTTAGTTTAGTAATTTTATTCTTAATTATAAAACTATTAGGACTATTATGACAATTTAAAATAGATAATTTTCTTTGCAACTACTAACAACTTTCAGTCTGTTAATATATTTTGAAGAAATGAACCTGTTGATAGCATATTCAGTGAGTTTTGTGTGTGTATATATAAAAATATATATATATATATATATATATATATATATATATATATATGGGATGAATTTCACAATAAAACACGTGAAATTAATAAATGCTGCAATCCACAAGGAAAAAGAAAAACGATTCCAAGCTCTTTCGTGTATTCAAAGCTACACCTCGTCAGGGAATGACGAGGTGTAGCTTTGAATACACGAAAGGCCTTGGAATCGCTTTTCTTTTTCCTTGTGGGTTTCCAGCATATATATATATACATATATATATATATATATATATATATATATATATCAAAGCTATTGACTTCTCCTTAGAGAAACGGAGCTTACAGATGAACAGAAGGACCAACACAACGGCAAACATTTTCATTTATTTTTTGTACTGCAGACGTTTCGACAAATCTTTTGTCATCATCAGTGAATTAAGTCTTAAAACCTTAAAACAAAAAAAAATAAAAAATGAAAATTACATTAATACAATATTAAACCATTAAATTAAAACCTTAAAATAAAAATAATGAAAATTGCATCAATACAAAATTAAAATCATTAAAATTACATCACTACAAAAAATTAAAATCATTAAAATTAAATTAAATTACCTCAACAGGTAAATACACAATGTTTACATCAACCTCCATACTTGACAAAACCTAAGAGAAAACTGTATGGTCCGTAAATCAGAAGGTATGATATGTCTATGAAACTCGGTTGGTTAGTTAAAAGAGCTGTAATTTGTAAGATGAACTATTATTGTTAATGGAGGGTTTATTTCTATAGATGTACAGAGATTCTAAAATTTGGAGTTCTGTGAGGTTATTGGATCTAGTTAGAATTTCAAACTGAGTTTTGTGAAGGGATGGTTGTTTTTCATTAATATGGTTTCTAATTGCGGATTGTGGTGGGCCACTGAGGGGACGGTTGGTACGGACTGATAAGCCCAAATGTTGAGAAAGGCGTACCTCCAGTTGGAGTTGAGTACTGCCAATATACGCAGCTTTACAGCTGTCGCACGTGTATTTGTAAACAACATTAGGGCATACGGTTTTGGGGAATTCGTCTTTGAACTTTAAAAATTTGATAATTTAAGTGGGTTGACGAAGGCGAATCTAAATTTATTTGGGAATAACTAGACTTGAGCAGTTTGGACAATTCACCTCGAATACGCAATGATAAATAACCATAAAAAGGTAATTTAATATATCTGGTTTCTTTTTGTACTGTAGTTATGGGGAGTACATCTATAGAAACAAACCCTCCATTAACAATAATAGTCCATCTTACAAATTACAGCTCTTTTAACTAACCAACCGATTTTCATAGACATATCATACCTTCTGATTTACGGACCATACAGTTTTCTCTTAGGTTTTGTCAAGTATGGAGGTTGATGTAAACATTGTGTATTTACCTGTTGAAGTAATTTAATTTAATTTTAATGATTTTAATTTTTTGTAGAGATGTAATTTTAATGATTTTAATTTTGTATTGATGCAGTTTTCATTATTTTATTTTAAGGTTTTAATTTTAATGGTTTTAATATTGTATTGATGTAATTTTCATTTGTTATTTTTTTTGTTTTAAGGTTTTAAGACTTAATTCACTGATGATGGCAAAAGATTTGTCGAAACGTGTGCAGTACAAAAAATAAATGAAAATTTTTGCCGTTGTGTTAGTCCTTCTGTTCATATATATATATATATATATATATATATAGGGTGAACCAAATGTAGGTGGACAGTAAATGATAACGTTTATTTTGAGAATACATATTTAATTTTTTTGTATACTATAATACAAAATAAAATTTAAATAAATTTAGTTATAATATTTAATATAATAAAACACAAACACCATAGTTATAATGAACACCATAGTTATAATATAATATAACACAAACCGTATTCAACCTACTGTCCACCTACTTTTGGTTCACCGTGTATATATATATATATATATATATATATGAAAATTATTTCACGAAATACGTGAAAAATATTTATGATAAATAAAACCACGAAGGAAAGGAAACACAAAAAGGTGCTCAAGCGCTTTCGTCTAATGACATCCTCAGGAACACTGCAAATACATAAAAGGTTACGGCCTATATATAGGTTACAGAAAGAAAAAAAGAAAAAAAGAAAAAAATAAATAACATACATACACACAAACATATATATATATATATATATATATATATATATATATATATACATACATATCTACACACACACACACATATATATATATTATATACAATAAACAGAGAAGTAAAAATTAAAATTAAAAATTAAAGGATTAACAAAGAGTCATACAGATTTGTAAGGAAAAATATCGATTTTTAGCACAAGATCAATGAATTATAAAAATACAAATTTATACTGGAAATCTGCCCGGGTTTTAACACTTTGCCTTTTATAGTCAAGTTTCGATATATATAAAAATAAAATGAAGATTAAAAGTTAATAAAGTAGCATACAAGTTTACCAAAGATTTAGCGTCCTACCCTTTTTATCTAAATCTGTTTTGAAGGAATTCAAAACAACAGGATCGAGTTGAAAAAGACCTTTGCTTATGTTGAAGTTATTTGAAAGTTGGATAATGGCAGACTCAAGAATATTTCTATTAACAATGTTGCTAGAGTGAAATAAAACTGAAGCATTATTCCAATCAATACAGTGGGATAACTCTGAGAAATGGACAAAAAGAGCACTGGACAACTGTCCTGTTCTAACGGAATATTGATGCTGTTTTATACGTGTGTGCAAATCCTGTCCCGTCTGACCTATGTAAAAGGAATCACATTGTTTACACCCAATTTTATAGATAATGCCTGAATTATTGGTAGGGCTATTTTTACTATGATATTTTTCACAATATTGTTATATGAAAATACTACATTAATATCCAAAAGTTTAAGTACATTAGCAATGCCTAAAAAGCCCGGGAAAAATGGAAGTACTAAAATATTTTTTGACAAAGTACGAGTGTTATTATTGACACGATAGAAAGTTCGTTTTGCCTTGTTGAGACAAGATTCCATAAACGCAGATGGATAACACAGATCACTTCCAATACCGTTGATTTTTTCCAATTCGGCATTGATGTATTCCGGACTGGCGATCCTAAGGGCGCGGAGAAACATTGATGGAAAAATGGCCTTCTTAGTGGGGGTGTCATGTCCCGAGTAAAAGTGTACGTAGGACAAATTTTTGTTGTTTTCCGATAGATACTAAACTTAAAACCTGGGCTTTCCCTATGTACACGCACATCCAAAAATGGGATTGAATTGTCTTGTTCCACTTCTAAAGTAAACTTAATGGAGGGGACTTGATCATTTAACTGAAAGAGGAAGTTATCCAGGTCACGATTCATGGGCCAGATACACAAAATATCGTCGACGTACCGCAACCAAGGGATGCCAACCCCCAGGATTCTCGGAATGTAAGTAATTTCGAAAAACTCCATATAAATATTGGAGAGGAGGGGCGATAAGGGGTTGCCCATGGCCATCCCAAACACTTGTTGATAATACTCTTATTGAAAGTGAATTTACAGTCTTTGATGCAAAGCTTAATAAGTTCCAAAACAATGTGTGAAGGTAGTGGCAGGTCATACTTATGTAATTCTTGGGAGAGAAAGTCAAGCATATCATCAATCGGCACTTTTCTAAACAATGAACAAACGCCAAAACTGATCAATCTATCGTTAGTTTCAGTACGTGCAGTATTCAATTTTTCAGTAAGATCCATGGAATTTTCTACATGTGAATCAGAGATAGTTCCGAGAATGGGGGACAAGACTTTGACAAGCCATTTGGAGAGTTTATAAGTAATAGAGCCCACCGAGCTAATAATAGGGCGCATAGGGTTGCCAGGTTTGTGGGTTTTAATAAGACCGTAAAGGTAGGGCAGAGAAGGTGAAGTGGGACAAAAGCACATCTTCCCTGTTTAAAGCGTTCGCTGCACATAAACAGCCCCGAGGCTACTCCTTTAATATATCTTCATATTTTAGTATAAATTGCTGATTTGGAAAAGGTTGTTGACTCTTTCTCTCTTGTATTTTACATGAGTTAGCAAATGGAAAATTTTGTTCACGTGAAATAAATGAATGTTTCTCGTGGTTATGCAGACCCGACCCTACATACGGGTTCTATGTATGTATGGCAATCATCTCATTCCCATTAGGCTATGTCGCCAATCCCGAGCCAATTTTGTATAGATAATTCAATTAATTAATAATTTATATTTAATTATGAAATAAAGGTACCACATATGATACCATGTTGTGAGCGCGTATAGTTTTTCCATATACTGGGGGGGGGCCGGAGAAAAATTTGTATGTTATAGATCAAATTTTTTGACAAACTGTGTAAAACATGTAAAAAATGGATCAAAAGAATGAAGTAGAAATTTAGGAAGAGAGAGGTTACTCAAGACCTATTTAAATATGAAAGTTCAAGAGGCCAACTTCTCAAGTTTAGTTAAAGTTATGTCAATCAGTTTGACTCCCTTTAGGTATAGGAAATTTATGGATTAAAGTAAAGTTATTAAGCATTTTAACTTTGCTCATTTGTGTAAGGTTTATAAGTCACCAGTCTTAATTTTTTCTTGTAAAAGTTTTCTGGCTTTCAAAGCAGTCTTTCTTTGAGGCCTGTCTGGTTTAGTCTGAGTTACATCAGGCACATTGAGAGATTCCTCCCCAATAGTATCCTGATCCATCCTTTGGGGTAATGGTTCTAATTTAGCCCCACACTCCAAAGGATATAGTAATGTGATATCTCTGGTGGTTTCACCAGTTGCTGTTTTCAGTTTTACAACCCTGGTAACTTCGTCTTCACCAGTTTTGAGTTCCAAGACTTTTCCCATTGACCAATGTTGTCTTGGTGTCTTGTCATGTATCAACACAATGTCCCCAATTTTGACTGAATCATTCCAACTTTGTTTTGTTAATTGTTTATGTCTTTCTCTAAGACTTGTTAAGTATTCTTCTCTCCATTTTGTTATAAATTGAGTTTTGATTTGTGTCAAATGTTGGTATTTTGTGTTGAGTTCTTTGTGTCCTATTTCCCAATCTGGATCCTCTGTACTGTTATGTTCAGATTCTGGTAACATGTTTACTGTTTCTCCCTTAATTAGGTGGTTTGGTGTGAGAGGTTCTGGCTCATTAATACCATCTCCCACATAAGTTAATGGTCTGTTGTTGACAACATTTTCAATTTCTGACAGAATAGTCATGAGTTCAAAAAGTTGTAGATGTTTGTCCCAATAGTCTTTTTAAGGCAGTTCTTTACAGTCTGTATGTTTCTTTCCCAAATGAACCATACCATGGTGTATTAACAGGAATGTACTTCCAGGTTATATTGTGTTTGATTAAATGAGTTTGTACTGTTTCACTGTCACAAATCTGATGAATAATTCTTTCACCAGATTTGAAGTATGTGGCATTGTCTGACCATATAGTTTTGGGTACAGAATTGTGTGCACAAAATCGTCTGAAAGCAGCAATAAAAGCTTCTGCTGTCAGATCTTCTACTATGTCTAGACATATGGCACGTGTGGCAGCACAGGTGAAGAGTACAATGTACACTTTGTATTCCTTTGAATCCATTTTGTCTCCAAAACTCACATTTACCGCTCCAGTGTAGTCAATACCCGTGGTTTCAAATGGCCGAGTAAATGTTACTCGTTCCACGGTAGGTCTGGAGGGCTTGGGGTCTTAAAGGGTCGTGAATGGATACGTTTACAAGGAATGCATGTGTTTAAAATTTTCTTTGTTTCAGTTCTACCCTTTGGTAGCCAGTAAGTTTTTCTCAGCTCCGTCAGGGTTTGTGGGACCCCATGTGGTGTATTTTGTTGTGGGTATCCCTGATGATGAGATTTGTGAAGTGATTTCTCCTTGGAAGAAGAATTGGGTGCTTAGAGTTGTAAGTCAAAGTTGACTTGTTAAGCCTTCCTTTACACCTTATCAGACCCTCTGTATCCAGGTACAGATTTAGATCCATGACAAGTGAAGGAATCCTTTGTTTAATGTGCTACTGGACCTAAGATACTTCAACTCCTTGTCAAATTCTGAAGCTTGTATCTGTTTGAGCCAGTATTTTGTTGCAGTTTCTGTTAAGTTAGAAAAGGCTTCTGAGGACAGTGTTTGAGAAGGTAGCTATTGACAAACTTGCAGCAATAGACTGTAATTCTCAAGAGTTTGTTGAGGTCTGAATAAGGTGATAGTCAAATATAGGTTTGTCCTCAGTGATCTTTTCAGTTGTTGTAGAGTTGAGTGTGAGGTTAACTACTTTGGCTGGCCAAAGATCCTCACATGTTAGCCATTCGGGCCCTTCATACCAGATTTTATTTGTTTTCAACAGTTTGTAAGAGAGCCCTCTTGTCAAAAAGTCTGCAGGATTCTCTTTGTTTTTATGTACCTAAATTTGATACCAAGGTTTGTGTTTGCAGTTTTGATTTCTGTTAGTCTGTTTTTCACAAATATGTTTTTGCAAGAAGTTGTATCTGTGTTGGTCACCCATGTTAGACAAATTTGACTGTCTGTCCATAAGTAAATGTTTGTTATGTCAACTTCTTTATACACTTGTGAAAGAAAGTTGCTGTTTTAACTCCCAATGAGACAGCTAATAATTCAAGTTGTGGTACAGTTTTCTTTTGGTTTAAGGGTGCCACTTTTGCCTTTGAATAAACCAAGTTACTTTCATTTTCACTTGTTAAATAGGCACAACACCCATAAGCTTGTGTGCTGGCATCTGTAAAAATGTGTAGTGTTTGCGATTTCAATCTGTAGCCAGCACATCTTGGTACGTAGATGTCTTGAACTTTGTTCAAGTCTGTGGCTAATTTTTTCCAATGAAGTTGGTCTTCCACTGAAAGTGGTTCATCCCAATCAATTTTCTTTTTCCATAAGTCTTGCAAAAGGATTTTGGATCTTATGGTTGCTGGTAAATATAATCCAATGGGGTCAAAAATTTTGGATGATTCTGAAAGCACTTGTCTTTTTGTATTGGCATTTGGATTTAAGTTATAACTCTTTGTGCAAAGAGTGTCATCGTGTTCAGAATTCTGTTTTAAAAACCAAAGCATTCCAAGTGTTTTCGTGTAATTGTTTGGTTCAATGTTCCCATTGTTGTCTTTTGTTATTTGTTCATTTAATTTAGGAGAATTAGAAACCCATTCTCTCAATCCAAAATTTCCTTGCTTCATTATGGGTTGTGACATTTGGTAAATTTCAAGCAATTCCTCTTCAGTTACAGTGGAACCAATGAGGTTATCCACATAAAAGTTTTGTTTTAAAAACTGAACTGTTAAGTCCTCTTGAAATAAGTTTAGGTGGTTTTAATTGTTAAAGCAAGAATACTTGGAGAGCAATTTGCTCCAAAAATAATTACTTTAAATCTGTAGGTTTTGAAACCTTTGTTAAGGTCATGTGGATCATTCAACCACAAAAACCTGAGATGATTTTTATCATACTCAAGCTTCAAATTTATACAGAGGAATGCTTTTTCTATGTCACTTTGTACTGCATAATTGTCTAAACGGAAGCAAAGGAGAATTTTTACAAGATCTGAGACAAGGTTTGGGCCTTCCATGAGACAATCATTTAAACTAACAGAATTTGTGTCTTTTAAACTACAGTTGTATACTACTCTTAGTTTAGTTGTGGATGAGTCTTCTCTGTAAACTCCCCTGTGTGTTAAATAATGACAACCTCGTTTTTTAAAGGGTTCATCAGTAACTTCTTCAATGAAGCCCCTTTCTATTTGTTCCTTGAATATGTTGTTGTATTGTTCTAAAAGATTGTCATTTTTTAGTTTTCTGTAATTTTTATACAGATGTGCCTTAGCTACTTTCAAATTGTCCATTATTTCTGGACAAGGTGTTTTCCAAGGCAGCTCTACATAGTATTGATTGTCTCTGTGTTGTAATGTATCCTTAAATTGTTCTGTCATCAATTGGTCTTCATGTGTAATTGTACTGTCCTTTATGCCAACTGATTCTAATAGTCACAACTGCTGTAACCCTTCATCCAATGTGGAATCATTTTCATTCAAATGATGTGGGATTATGACAGTGTTTTTGTAGTTCGAGTTTGTCACATAGTCAGAAATTTGTGACTGTGGTGATTTTGTTTTGCATGAATTTTGTTCATGTTCTGTGTTTTCTGTGTCAGTAGTAAGATGGTATTTAGTTATGTCACCCAAAGGAGCAATACCTGTGGGAGTTTGTATGGCTATTCCATCTCCAATTTTAATGATGCCTCTATGGACCAGATGAAGATAGTCAGCCCCCATGAGCATATGTATATCATCAACTACATCTGCATTAAGGGTTTTATCAGCTATCGTGTATTTGTTTTGAAGTTGTAGCAAAGCTTGTTTTAACCCAGCTATTTGTATTTTTTCTTGTTCTACTTTGTCCATAACAACAACCTTAAGGGTTTCAAATGTTCCATCAAGAGTTAAAGTTATATTTGCAGTTTTAAAACTGGCTTGTACTGGGTTTTTATTGATAAATGATGAAATAGAGAGATCTTCATTTCCTTGTTGGTTCTGAAGTCCCAATTTTTCTATCAGTTGTTTGGTTACAAATGTTTGTTGTGAGCAGGTATCTAAAAGACACCTAACCCGTACTATTTGTCCCTTTTGTTTTGGATTTCCAAGGTTGTGGTTGGTAAAAGAATTTTTGAATTGTGGTTAATGCTAGATGAACTGATATGCCCATTCATAGCATTCTGAGTTTGTTTCTGTTTGTTTTGGTTTGATTTGGGTGTTTGTTCATAATGTTTGTCAGTTTTTCCAATGTCTGTGTGTGTATTACACATAGGGGTAACATGGTCAAAACTGTTGCAAAACTTACAATTGTATTTCAAATTTAATTTGCAGTTTTGCTTTTGGTGCCCTGACCCAGTGCATTTTTTGCATAAGTTTAGTTGTTCACAACGTTTTGACCTTGCTGTAAAGTCTTTGTATTTGGGACAATTTGTAGAATAATGTTCACTGCTAAAACAAAATTTGCATGGTGTGTGATTATACTCAAAGGTAGTTACATTAAAGTTTTGCAGAGTAGGAGTCTTTGAGTCTTTTTCTGTCACTTTATTTTCTGCAAATTGAGTTTTGCGGTTGTGTTTTGATGTAACTGGTAAGTGTTGAAATCTTTTGTTAGGTTTTTGGTTTTCTGCATTGTTGGTTTTTTCTTGTGCTGTGTTAAATTTTGGGAGTGTGTAACTTGATTTGTAAAGTGCAAGTACAGTTGGGAAATCTTCTCTTAGCTTATTAAGGCTAGGGTATATGTCAGTTGTCCTCTGATGAAATATCTCTTTGACTTTAGAAGGGAGCTTTTCAAAAACAACAGCTTGAATGATCCAAGCTGTTTCTGCAATGTTTAAATCATTGTTTTTAAGTTGTCCCATGAGACATTCAAACTCACAGTAAAAGTCAAAGAGGTCACCATAGTTGTCTTTTGGGGTTCGCGTGTTCATTACTTTAAGAGCCAAATCATGTATAATTTCATCCTTATTCATGTAATTTCTGTTAAGTAATTCTATTGCTACAGAATAAGAAGTACCTATGGCTGGTAGTGATTCCACTAATCTTAAGGCTGGGCCTTGCAGATAGTTCACTAAATAACTAAATTTATCAACATCTGTAATGTAGTTTTTATTACCTATAAGGCTATGAAATTTTTCAATAAAAGATTGAAATTTGGCTCTGTCACCCTCAAAAGTGGGTACTGCAAGTGTAGGCAATTTTGATTTTAGTTCATTGCCCTCAGCCACATTGGGAGGGCTAAATGAAGCATTTCTAATAGCTTCTAAGAAGCTTTCATTTGTGTCTTGTTTTTTGCACTCATCAAGTTGGTTTTGAATTTCAGAAATATAGTTGTTAATTTTTGTAATGTAATTTTCACTGTCAAGTAGGATGGTAGTATACTCATCATCTGTTAGTTCAATTGTGTCATCAATTTCTGTAATTATGTCCTCATCTAGTGTGAGAATTTCTTGTTTGTAACGAGTAATAGAATTTAATGTTGTTTCAAGATCATATCTTGTAGGTTCCTTTTGTTTGTAATCATTGTACAGTTTGGTGATGACACCTTTACGTGCTGATTTTTTCCTTATTAATTTTTTGTAGTTTTGAGATGGTGCCATAGCACTAAGGTCTGTGGTTTTGTTTTGTTGGTCTGGGTTTTTTACCCTTTTTTCCAAGTCTTCCATAATTGTTGTTAGTGTTAAAGTTCTGAGTTTAATTTTATGATGTTGAGCGAGTTAAATTATTGTAATAAGTTTTTGATATAACCTGCGCCACAGGTTAAATTAAAAATTTACAATGTTTTTAGTTAGGATAGGCCTTGAGTGTAAAGAGTAAGGCCTACTTTAAGAGATAGGCCTATTATGTAAGGTAAAGTTAGGTGGGCCTACTAAATAGGCCTATTTTGGGCCTATCAAGTAGGCTTATGTTAGGCCTACCCAGTAGGCTTATGTTTGGGCCTATTATTTTATAGGACCTCGAATCAGTTAAGCCTGTTAAATTAACAAGGCTTAGTTTTGAGTTTGAAGAGTAGGACCTATTAAATAGGCTTAATGTTGCGGGCCTATTTTTTTAGGACCTAAAATAAGTTATGCCTGTTAAATGAACAAGCCTTTGTTTTCGGTTAGTGTAAAGGTAAAGGAATCGGTTCCCAGTTGCATAGGCCACCATATGAAAAAACTATAGTGGGGTTACGGTTGAAATTGGGGTTAGGCCTAATGAGCTAAGCCTAGCCACTGCGTGTCAGTGTAAATTTTAGAGGGGTTAGTTCCCCACACGGGCCACCATATGAAAAAAACTATATAGGGCTATGGGTTGATTGCCTGATACCCTCATCCGTTGGAAATTTCCAGCAGATTTCAGTGGAGAGTTAAACGACAAAAGCCCTATGTTTTTTCGTTAGAGAGTTATGAATATGTAGGTCTTTAAAGGACCTCTTTATATTTAATTGTTTATGGTAATTTTAGCGTCGGGATTTTAGATGCCTATATTAGAATGAAAATAAATTGCCTCAACTTATTTTTGCTGGGTCTTAGTTTGCTTCGATGTAGGGCGTTACGATCATTTTCGGTGTAGGACCGCCACGATGGAGTTACGCGACGAATTTACTTGAGGTAATTAATATAGGCAGTCACAATATAAACACTTTAAGGTGTAGGCCTACCCTTTTTCTTTATATTTATTAAGTTTATTATAAGGAATTCACTCAGAACTTGAGGGAAGACAAAAGCACATCTTCCCTGTTTAAAGCGTTCGCTGCACATAAACAGCCCCGAGGCTACTCCTTTAATATATCTTCATATTTTAGTATAAATTGCTGATTTGGCAAAGGTTGTTGACTCTTTCTCTCTTGTATTTTACATGAGTTAGCAAATGGAAAATTTTGTCCACGTGAAATAAATGAATGTTTCTCGTGGTTATGCAGACCCGACGGCTACATACGGGTTCTATGTATGTATGGCAATCATCTCTCCCATTAGGCTATGTCGCCAATCCCGAGCCAATTTTGTATAGATATTTAATTCAATTAATTAATAATTTATATTTAATTATGAAATAAAGGTATCACATACGATACCATGTTGTAAGCGCGTATAGTTTTTCCATACGGGTGCTCACAACCCCTGTGCTCATCCATATGCAGTTGAAGCTGATGTATAGTTGCCCAAACACAGGACGAAGTGCATCCGATCTAAAGTTAATATACATCGAACAGTAACTTGTGGATCGAACCTATTTGTTAGTTTAGTAATTTTATTCTTAATTATAAAACTATTAGGACTATTATGACAATTTAAAATAGATAATTTTCTTTGCAACTACTAACAACTTTCAGTCTGTTAATATATTTTGAAGAAATGAACCTGTTGATAGCATATTCAGTGAGTTTTGTGTGTGTATATATAAAAATATATATATATATATATATATATATATATATATATATATATGGGATGAATTTCACAATAAAACACGTGAAATTAATAAATGCTGCAATCCACAAGGAAAAAGAAAAACGATTCCAAGCTCTTTCGTGTATTCAAAGCTACACCTCGTCAGGGAATGACGAGGTGTAGCTTTGAATACACGAAAGGCCTTGGAATCGCTTTTCTTTTTCCTTGTGGGTTTCCAGCATATATATATATACATATATATATATATATATATATATATATATCAAAGCTATTGACTTCTCCTTAGAGAAACGGAGCTTACAGATGAACAGAAGGACCAACACAACGGCAAACATTTTCATTTATTTTTTGTACTGCAGACGTTTCGACAAATCTTTTGTCATCATCAGTGAATTAAGTCTTAAAACCTTAAAACAAAAAAAAATAAAAAATGAAAATTACATCAATACAATATTAAAACCATTAAAATTAAAACCTTAAAATAAAAATAATGAAAATTGCATCAATACAAAATTAAAATCATTAAAATTACATCACTACAAAAAATTAAAATCATTAAAATTAAATTAAATTACCTCAACAGGTAAATACACAATGTTTACATCAACCTCCATACTTGACAAAACCTAAGAGAAAACTGTATGGTCCGTAAATCAGAAGGTATGATATGTCTATGAAACTCGGTTGGTTAGTTAAAAGAGCTGTAATTTGTAAGATGAACTATTATTGTTAATGGAGGGTTTATTTCTATAGATGTACAGAGATTCTAAAATTTGGAGTTCTGTGAGGTTATTGGATCTAGTTAGAATTTCAAACTGAGTTTTGTGAAGGGGATGGTTGTTTTCATTAATATGGTTTCTAATTGCGGATTGTGGTGGGCCACTGAGGGGACGGTTGGTACGGACTGATAAGCCCAAATGTTGAGAAAGGCGTACCTCCAGTTGGAGTTGAGTACTGCCAATATACGCAGCTTTACAGCTGTCGCACGTGTATTTGTAAACAACATTAGGGCATACGGTTTTGGGGAATTCGTCTTTGAACTTTAAAAAATTTGATAATTTAAGTGGGTTGACGAAGGCGAATCTAAAATTTATTTGGGAATAACTAGACTTGAGCAGTTTGGACAATTCACCTCGAATACGCAATGATAAATAACCATAAAAAGGTAATTTAATATATCTGGTTTCTTTTTGTACTGTAGTTATGGGGAGTACATCTATAGAAACAAACCCTCCATTAACAATAATAGTCCATCTTACAAATTACAGCTCTTTTAACTAACCAACCGATTTTCATAGACATATCATACCTTCTGATTTACGGACCATACAGTTTTCTCTTAGGTTTTGTCAAGTATGGAGGTTGATGTAAACATTGTGTATTTACCTGTTGAGGTAATTTAATTTAATTTTAATGATTTTAATTTTTTGTAGAGATGTAATTTTAATGATTTTAATTTTGTATTGATGCAGTTTTCATTATTTTTATTTTAAGGTTTTAATTTTAATGGTTTTAATATTGTATTGATGTAATTTTCATTTGTTATTTTTTTTGTTTTAAGGTTTTAAGACTTAATTCACTGATGATGGCAAAAGATTTGTCGAAACGTGTGCAGTACAAAAAATAAATGAAAATTTTTGCCGTTGTGTTAGTCCTTCTGTTCATATATATATATATATATATATATATATAGGGTGAACCAAATGTAGGTGGACAGTAAATGATAACGTTTATTTTGAGAATACATATTTAATTTTTTTGTATACTATAATACAAAATAAAATTTAAATAAATTTAGTTATAATATTTAATATAATAAAACACAAACACCATAGTTATAATGAACACCATAGTTATAATATAATATAACACAAAACCGTATTCAACCTACTGTCCACCTACTTTTGGTTCACCGTGTATATATATATATATATAATATATATGAAAATTATTTCACGAAATACGTGAAAAATATTTATGATAAATAAAACCACGAAGGAAAGGAAACACAAAAAGGTGCTCAAGCGCTTTCGTCTAATGACATCCTCAGGAACACTGCAAATACATAAAAGGTTACGGCCTATATATAGGTTACAGAAAGAAAAAAGAAAAAAAGAAAAAAATAAATAACATACATACACACAAACATATAATATATATATATATATATATATATAATATATACATACATATCTACACACACACACACATATATTATATATATATACAATAAACGGAGAAGTAAAAATAAAATTAAAAATTAAAGGATTAACAAAGAGGCATACAGATTTGTAAGGAAAAATATCGATTTTTAGCACAAGATCAAATGAATTATAAAAATACAAATTTATACTGGAAATCTGCCCGGGTTTTAACACTTTGCCTTTTATAGTCAAGTTTCGATATATATAAAAATAAAATGAAGATTAAAAGTTAATAAAGTAGCATACAAGTTTACCAAAGATTTAGCGTCCTACCCTTTTTATCTAAATCTGTTTTGAAGGAATTCAAAACAACAGGATCGAGTTGAAAAAGACCTTTGCTTATGTTGAAGTTATTTGAAAGTTGGATAATGGCAGACTCAAGAATATTTCTATTAACAATGTTGCTAGAGTGAAATAAAACTGAAGCATTATTCCAATCAATACAGTGGGATAACTCTGACAAATGGACAAAAAGAGCACTGGACAACTGTCCTGTTCTAACGGAATATTGATGCTGTTTTATACGTGTGTGCAAATCCTTTCCCGTCTGACCTATGTAAAAGGAATCACATTGTTTACACCCAATTTTATAGATAATGCCTGAATTATTGGTAGGGCTATTTTTTACTATGATATTTTTCACAATATTGTTATATGAAAATACTACATTAATATCCAAAAGTTTAAGTACATTAGCAATGCCTAAAAAGCCCGGGAAAAATGGAAGTACTAAAATATTTTTTGACAAAGTACGAGTGTTATTATTGACACGATAGAAAGTTCGTTTTGCCTTGTTGAGACAAGATTCCATAAACGCAGATGGATAACACAGATCACTTCCAATACCGTTGATTTTTTCCAATTCGGCATCGATGTATTCCGGACTGGCGATCCTAAGGGCGCGGAGAAACATTGATGAAAAATGGCCTTCTTAGTGGGGGTGTCATGTCCCGAGTAAAAGTGTACGTAGGACAAATTTTTGTTGTTTTCCGATAGATACTAAACTTAAAACCTGGGCTTTCCCTATGTACACGCACATCCAAAAATGGGATTGAATTGTCTTGTTCCACTTCTAAAGTAAACTTAATGGAGGGGACTTGATCATTTAACTGAAGGAGGAAGTTATCCAGGTCACGATTCATGGGCCAGATACACAAAATATCGTCGACGTACCGCAACCAAGGGATGCCAACCCCCAGGATTCTCGGAATGTAAGTAATTTCGAAAAACTCCATATAAATATTGGAGAGGAGGGGCGATAAGGGGTTGCCCATGGCCATCCCAAACACTTGTTGATAATACTCGTTATTGAAAGTGAATTTACAGTCTTTGATGCAAAGCTTAATAAGTTCCAAAACAATGTGTGAAGGTAGTGGCAGGTCATACTTATGTAATTCTTGGGAGAGAAAGTCAAGCATATCATCAATCGGCACTTTTGTAAACAATGAACAAACGTCAAAACTGATCAATCTATCGTTAGTTTCAGTACGTGCATTATTCAATTTTTCAGTAAGATCCATGGAATTTTTTACATGTGAATCAGAGATAGTTCCGAGAATGGGGGACAAGACTTTGACAAGCCATTTGGAGAGTTTATAAGTAATAGAGCCCACCGAGCTAATAATAGGGCGCATAGGGTTGCCAGGTTTGTGGGTTTTAATAAGACCGTAAAGGTAGGGCAGAGAAGGTGAAGTGGACATGAAAAGCGGAATTAAGTCCTTATGATCTTTGAGAATGCGTTTCAAGCCACTATTAAATGATTTGATGACGTCATCCTGCGGGTTCTTCCTAAGTTTGCTGTATGTGGCGGGGTCCTGGAGAAGCTCGTTCATCTTTCCGATGTAGTCCACTTTGTCCATAATAACTATGGTGTTAGCCTTGTCTGCTTTAGTAATATGGAGCTCCCCATCTTTTTTTAATTGTGAGAGGCCATCGCGAAAACGTTTAGGAAAGTTATCTTCGTAATTACCATTCGCCGCACTATAAACGAGGCCTTTAACTATGTTAAACAAATACTGAGGGAGATTACACTGTTTTTCAAAACACGCGAGACTGTAACAAATTTGTAAAGCCGAAGGTTTTTTAACAATAAAAAAGGACATACCATATCCAAGGGCACTTTTTGCATCGTCACTAATGTTTTTCGAAGAAAGGTTCAAAACACACTTTGAGCTTGCTTTTTTACTCCACTGACTATTTCGAATGAGACTTTTAATTTTCCGATCCAAAATGTTACGAAGTGAAGTAGTTCTCCGACGCAACTCGTTGTAAATTTCATCAAACAAAGGTTGGATCCACGGTTGGGGAATAACGGTTACAAAATTATGTTTGGCGATGTTTAAATTTTTGAAGGCGGACCACTCATTTTGTCTGGTGACTTCAATATGTTTCTTTAAAATTAATCTGCTGAAGTTGTTGAACGGATGGTCGTCAATTTGTCTGAGGCGAATCGGAAGCAGGGATTTGGGAAGAACTTGCTCCTCTAGACAATTAGTAAGAAACTTTCGTCGGATACGAATTGCATGCCCCTTCATTAATGTAGAAGAAAACACGGACACAAACGGAGACAAGAGAGGGAACAGCAAGCCGAAGGAACGCGTGGTGTTCATTATATGAAAATTATTTCACGAAAGTAACACGTGAAAAATATTTATGATGAATAAAACCACGAAGGAAGGAAACACAAAAGGTGCTCAAGCGCTTTCGTCTAATGACATCCTCAGGAACACTGAAGTACATAAAAGGTTACGGCCTATATATAGGTTACAGAAAGAAAAAATAAAATAAATAAATAAATAACATACATACACACAAACATATATATATATATATATATAATATATATATATATATATATAATATATAAATTAAAAATTAAAGGATTAACAAAGAGGCATACAGATTTGTAAGGAAAAATATCGATTTTTAGCACAAGATCAAATGAATTATAAAAATACAAATTTATACTGGAAATCTGCCCGGGTTTTAACACTTTGCCTTTTAGTCAAGTTTCGATATATATAAAAATAAAATGAAGATTAAAAGTTAATAAAGTAGCATACAAGTTTACCAAAGATTTAGCGTCCTACCCTTTTTATCTAAATCTGTTTTGAAGGAATTCAAAACAACAGGATCGAGTTGAAAAAGACCTTTGCTTATGTTGAAGTTATTTGAAAGTTGGATAATGGCAGACTCAAGAATATTTCTATTAACAATGTTGCTAGAGTGAAATAAAACTGAAGCATTATTCCAATCAATACAGTGGGATAACTCTGAGAAATGGACAAAGAGAGCACTGGACAACTCTCCTGTTCTAACGGAATATTGATGCTGTTTTATACGTGTGTGCAAATCCTTTCCCGTCTGACCTATGTAAAAGGTAGATAATGCCTGAATTATTGGTAGGGCTATTTTTTACTATGATATTTTTCACAATATTGTTATATGAAAATATTACATTAATATCCAAAAGTTTAAGTACATTAGCAATGCCTAAAAAGCCCGGGAAAAATGGAAGTACTAAAATATTTTTTGACAAAGTACGAGTGTTATTATTGACACGATAGAAAGTTCGTTTTGCCTTGTTGAGACAAGATTCCATAAACGCAGATGGATAACACAGATCACTTCCAATACCGTTGATTTTTTCCAATTCGGCATCGATGTATTCCGGACTGGCGATCCTAAGGGCGCGGAGAAACATTGATGAAAAAATGGCCTTCTTAGTGGGGGTGTCATGTCCCGAGTAAAAGTGTACGTAGGACAAATTGTTTGTTGTTTTCCGATAGATACTAAACTTAAAACCTGGGCTTTCCCTATGTACACGCACATCCAAAAATGGGATTGAATTGTCTTGTTCCACTTCTAAAGTAAACTTAATGGAGGGGACTTGATCATTTAACTGAAGGAGGAAGTTATCCAGGTCACGATTCATGGGCCAGATACACAAAATATCGTCGACGTACCGCAACCAAGGGATGCCAACCCCCAGGATTCTCGGAATGTAAGTAATTTCGAAAAACTCCATATAAATATTGGAGAGGAGGGGCGATAAGGGGTTGCCCATGGCCATCCCAAACACTTGTTGATAATACTCGTTATTGAAAGTGAATTTACAGTCTTTGATGCAAAGCTTAATAAGTTCCAAAACAATGTGTGAAGGTAGTGGCAGGTCATACTTATGTAATTCTTGGGAGAGAAAGTCAAGCATATCATCAATCGGCACTTTTGTAAACAATGAACAAACGTCAAAACTGATCAATCTATCGTTAGTTTCAGTACGTGCATTATTCAATTTTTCAGTAAGATCCATGGAATTTTTTACATGTGAATCAGAGATAGTTCCGAGAATGGGGGACAAGACTTTGACAAGCCATTTGGAGAGTTTATAAGTAATAGAGCCCACCGAGCTAATAATAGGGCGCATAGGGTTGCCAGGTTTGTGGGTTTTAATAAGACCGTAAAGGTAGGGCAGAGAAGGTGAAGTGGACATGAAAAGCGGAATTAAGTCCTTATGATCTTTGAGAATGCGTTTCAAGCCACTATTAAATGATTTGATGACGTCATCCTGCGGGTTCTTCCTAAGTTTGCTGTATGTGGCGGGGTCCTGGAGAAGCTCGTTCATCTTTCCGATGTAGTCCACTTTGTCCATAATAACTATGGTGTTAGCCTTGTCTGCTTTAGTAATATGGAGCTCCCCATTTTTTTAATTGTGAGAGGCCATCGCGAAAACGTTTAGGAAAGTTATCTTCGTAATTACCATTCGCCGCACTATAAACGAGGCCTTTAACTATGTTAAACAAATACTGAGGGAGATTACACTGTTTTTCAAAACACGCGAGACTGTAACAAATTTGTAAAGCCGAAGGTTTTTTAACAATAAAAAAGGACATACCATATCCAAGGGCACTTTTTGCATCGTCACTAATGTTTTTCGAAGAAAGGTTCAAAACACACTTTGAGCTTGCTTTTTTACTCCACTGACTATTTCGAATGAGACTTTTAATTTTCCGATCCAAAATGTTACGAAGTGAAGTAGTTCTCCGACGCAACTCGTTGTAAATTTCATCAAACAAAGGTTGGATCCACGGTTGGGGAATAACGGTTACAAAATTATGTTTGGCGATGTTTAAATTTTTGAAGGCGGACCACTCATTTTGTCTGGTGACTTCAATATGTTTCTTTAAAATTAATCTGCTGAAGTTGTTGAACGGATGGTCGTCAATTTGTCTGAGGCGAATCGGAAGCAGGGATTTGGGAAGAACTTGCTCCTCTAGACAATTAGTAAGAAACTTTCGTCGGATACGAATTGCATGCCCCTTCATTAATGTAGAAGAAAACACGGACACAAACGGAGACAAGAGAGGGAACAGCAAGCCGAAGGAACGCGTGGTGTTCATTATATGAAAATTATTTCACGAAAGTAACACGTGAAAAATATTTATGATGAATAAAACCACGAAGGAAAGGAAACACAAAAAGGTGCTCAAGCGCTTTCGTCTAATGACATCCTCAGGAACACTGAAGTACATAAAAGGTTACGGCCTATATATAGGTTACAGAAAGAAAAAAAAAAATAAATAAATAAATAACATACATACACACAAACATATATATATATATATATATATATATATATATATATATACATACATACAATCTACACACACATATATATATATATATATATATATATATATATATATATATATATGCAATAAACAGAAGTAAAAATAAAAATTAAAAATTAAAGGATTAACAAAGAGCATACAGATTTGTAAGGAAAAATATCGATTTTTAGCACAAGATCAAATGAATTATAAAAATACAAATTTATACTGGAAATCTGCCCGGGTTTTAACACTTTGCCTTTTAGTCAAGTTTCGAATATATAAAAATAAAATGAAGATTAAAAGTTAATAAAGTAGCATACAAGTTTACCAAAGATTTAGCGTCCTACCCTTTTTATCTAAATCTGTTTTGAAGGAATTCAAAACAACAGGATCGAGTTGAAAAAGACCTTTGCTTATGTTGAAGTTATTTGAAAGTTGGATAATGGCAGACTCAAGAATATTTCTATTAACAATGTTGCTAGATGAAATAAAACTGAAGCATTATTCCAATCAATACAGTGGGATAACTCTGAGAAATGGACAAAAAGAGCACTGGACAACTGTCCTGTTCTAACGGAATATTGATGCTGTTTTATACGTGTGTGCAAATCCTTTCCCGTCTGACCTATGTAAAAGGAATCACATTGTTTACACCCAATTTTATAGATAATGCCTGAATTATTGGTAGGGCTATTTTTTACTATGATATTTTTCACAATATTGTTATATGAAAATACTACATTAATATCCAAAAGTTTAAGTACATTAGCAATGCCTAAAAAGCCCGGGAAAAATGGAAGTACTAAAATATTTTTTGACAAAGTACGAGTGTTATTATTGACACGATAGAAAGTTCGTTTTGCCTTGTTGAGACAAGATTCCAAAACGCAGATGGTAACACAGATCACTTCCAATACCGTTGATTTTTTCCAATTCGGCATCGATGTATTCCGGACTGGCGATCCTAAGGGCGCGGAGAAACATTGATGAAAAAATGGCCTTCTTAGTGGGGGTGTCATGTCCCGAGTAAAAGTGTACGTAGGACAAATTGTTTGTTGTTTTCCGATAGATACTAAACTTAAAACCTGGGCTTTCCCTATGTACACGCACATCCAAAAATGGGATTGAATTGTCTTGTTCCACTTCTAAAGTAAACTTAATGGAGGGGACTTGATCATTTAACTGAAGGAGGAAGTTATCCAGGTCACGATTCATGGGCCAGATACACAAAATATCGTCGACGTACCGCAACCAAGGGATGCCAACCCCCAGGATTCTCGGAATGTAAGTAATTTCGAAAAACTCCATATAAATATTGGAGAGGAGGGGCGATAAGGGGTTGCCCATGGCCATCCCAAACACTTGTTGATAATACTCGTTATTGAAAGTGAATTTACAGTCTTTGATGCAAAGCTTAATAAGTTCCAAAACAATGTGTGAAGGTAGTGGCAGGTCATACTTATGTAATTCTTGGGAGAGAAAGTCAAGCATATCATCAATCGGCACTTTTGTAAACAATGAACAAACGTCAAAACTGATCAATCTATCGTTAGTTTCAGTACGTGCATTATTCAATTTTTCAGTAAGATCCATGGAATTTTTTACATGTGAATCAGAGATAGTTCCGAGAATGGGGGACAAGACTTTGACAAGCCATTTGGAGAGTTTATAAGTAATAGAGCCCACCGAGCTAATAATAGGGCGCATAGGGTTGCCAGGTTTGTGGGTTTTAATAAGACCGTAAAGGTAGGGCAGAGAAGGTGAAGTGGACATGAAAAGCGGAATTAAGTCCTTATGATCTTTGAGAATGCGTTTCAAGCCACTATTAAATGATTTGATGACGTCATCCTGCGGGTTCTTCCTAAGTTTGCTGTATGTGGCGGGGTCCTGGAGAAGCTCGTTCATCTTTCCGATGTAGTCCACTTTGTCCATAATAACTATGGTGTTAGCCTTGTCTGCTTTAGTAATATGGAGCTCCCCATTTTTTTAATTGTGAGAGGCCATCGCGAAAACGTTTAGGAAAGTTATCTTCGTAATTACCATTCGCCGCACTATAAACGAGGCCTTTAACTATGTTAAACAAATACTGAGGGAGATTACACTGTTTTTCAAAACACGCGAGACTGTAACAAATTTGTAAAGCCGAAGGTTTTTTAACAATAAAAAAGGACATACCATATCCAAGGGCACTTTTTGCATCGTCACTAATGTTTTTCGAAGAAAGGTTCAAAACACACTTTGAGCTTGCTTTTTTACTCCACTGACTATTTCGAATGAGACTTTTAATTTTCCGATCCAAAATGTTACGAAGTGAAGTAGTTCTCCGACGCAACTCGTTGTAAATTTCATCAAACAAAGGTTGGATCCACGGTTGGGGAATAACGGTTACAAAATTATGTTTGGCGATGTTTAAATTTTTGAAGGCGGACCACTCATTTTGTCTGGTGACTTCAATATGTTTCTTTAAAATTAATCTGCTGAAGTTGTTGAACGGATGGTCGTCAATTTGTCTGAGGCGAATCGGAAGCAGGGATTTGGGAAGAACTTGCTCCTCTAGACAGTAAGAAACTTTCGTCGGATACGAATTGCATGCCCCTTCATTAATGTAGAAGAAAACACGGACACAAACGGAGACAAGAGAGGGAACAGCAAGCCGAAGGAACGCGTGGTGTTCATTATATGAAAATTATTTCACGAAAGTAACACGTGAAAAATATTTATGATGAATAAAACCACGAAGGAAAGGAAACACAAAAAGGTGCTCAAGCGCTTTCGTCTAATGACATCCTCAGGAACACTGAAATATATAAAAGGTTACGGCCTATATAGAGCTTACAGAAAGAAAAAAAAAAAAGAAAAAAAGAAAAATAAATAAATAAATAACATACATACACACAAACATATATATATATATATATATATATATATATAATATTATATGCAATAAACAGAGAAGTAAAAATTAAAATTAAAAACTAAAGGATTAACAAAGAGTCATACAGATTTGTAAGGAAAAATATCGATTTTTAGCACAAGATCAAATGAATTATAAAAATACAAATTTATACTGGAAATCTGCCCGGGTTTTAACACTTTGCCTTTTATAGTCAAGTTTCGATATATAAAAATAAAATGAAGATTAAAAGTTAATAAAGTAGCATACAAGTTTACCAAAGATTTAGCGTCCTACCCTTTTTATCTAAATCTGTTTTGAAGGAATTCAAAACAACAGGATCGAGTTGAAAAAGACCTTTGCTTTGCTTATGTTGAAGTTATTTGAAAGTTGGATAATGGCAGACTCAAGAATATTTCTATTAACAATGTTGCTAGAGTGAAATAAAACTGAAGCATTATTCCAATCAATACAGTGGGATAACTCTGAGAAATGGACAAAAAGAGCACTGGAAACTGTCCTGTTCTAACGGAATATTGATGCTGTTTTATACGTGTGTGCAAATCCTTTCCCGTCTGACCTATGTAAAAGGAATCACATTGTTTACACCCAATTTTATAGATAATGCCTGAATTGTTAGTAGGGCTATTTTTTACTATGATATTTTTCCCAAGAATTACATAAGTATGACCTGCCACTACCTTCACACATTGTTTTGTAACTTATTAAGCTTTGCATCAAAGACTGTAAATTCACTTTCAATAACGAGTATTATCAACAAGTGTTTGGGATGGCCATGGGCAGCCCCTTATCGCCCCTCCTCTCCAATATTTATATGGAGTTTTTCGAAATTACTTACATTCCGAGAATCCTGGGGCTTGGCATCCCTTGGTTGCGGTACGTCGACGATATTTTGTGTATCTGGCCCATGAATCGTGACCTGGATAACTTCCTCCTTCAGTTAAATGATCAAGTCCCCTCCATTAAGTTTACTTTAGAAGTGGAACAAGACAATTCAATCCCATTTTTGGATGTGCGTGTACATAGGGAAAGCCCAGGTTTTAAGTTTAGTATCTATCGGAAAACAACAAACAATTTGTCCTACGTACACTTTTACTCGGGACATGACACCCCCACTAAGAAGGCCATTTTTCCATCAATGTTTCTCCGCGCCCTTAGGATCGCCAGTCCGGAATATATCGATGCCGAATTGTAAAAAATCAACGGTATTGGAAGTGATCTGTGTTATCCATCTGCGTTTTGGAATCTTGTCTCAACAAGGCAAAACGAACTTTCTATTGTGTCAATAATAACACTCGTACTTTGTCAAAAAATATTTTAGTACTTCCATTTTTCCCGGGCTTTTTAGGCATTGCTAATGTACTTAAACGTTTGGATATTAATGTAGTATTTTCATATAACAATATTGTGAAAAATATCATAGTAAAAAATAGCCCTACCAATAATTCAGGCATCTATAAAATTGGGTGTAAACAATGTGATTCCTTTTACATAGGTCAGACGGGAAAGGATTTGCACACACGTATAAAACAGCATCAATATTCCGTTAGAACAGGACAGTTGTCCAGTGCTCTTTTTGTCCATTTCTCAGAGTTATCCCACTGTATTGATTGGAATAATGCTTCAGTTTTATTTCACTCAAGCAACATTGTTAATAGAAATATTCTTCAGTCTGCCATTATCCAACTATCAAATAACTTCAACATAAGCAAAGGTCTTTTTCAACTCGATCCTGTTGTTTTGAATTCCTTCAAAACAGATTTAGATAAAAAGGGTAGGACACTAAATCTTTGGTAAACTTGTATGCTACTTTATTAACTTTTAATCTTCATTTTATTTATATATATATCGAAACTTGACTATAATAGGCAAAGTGTTAAAACCCGGGCAGATTTCCAGAATAAATTTGTATTTTTATAATTCATTTGATCTTGTGCTAAAAATCGATATTTTTCATTACAAATCTGTATGACTCTCTTTGTTAATCCTTTAATTTTTAATTTTAATTTTTACTTCTCTGTTTATTGCATATATATATATATGTGTGTGTGTGTAGATATGTATGTATGTATATATATATATATATATATATATATGTTTGTGTGTATGTATGTTATTTATTTATTTAATTTTATTTTTATTTATTTTTTTTTTTCTGTAACCTATACTGTATATGACGCGTTCGGTGGAGAAGGGGCGAACGCAACATTTTCGAATTATGCCACAAAATGCAGTTAAAGTTTGTAAACTTTAAACCTTTGTATTTTTCCGGTTTATTGAAATGTTGTATGAATTTGAACACATATTTGAGTAAATTATTGTTGTGTAATATGTCGATATAATAAAACGCCAAGAATTTTACAATATTATTTATTGATAGCTTCTGATGTTAACTGGTGTAATCCATTATTTGGTCCTCTTCGTCGAATGTTGTATTACCTGCTTCAACTGTTTCGGTTTCTTCCAGTTCCTTTAACAATCTTGTATAATAGTTCACTGCAGTTGCAGGCATTAGGTCTGATAATTCTTTGAGATCTTTTATTTTTTCCTTAGTTATTGGCAGCAATTGGGAATACTTTGGTTGCAGTGTCTGCTGGGCTAGATTGAATAAACTGACACTGTAGGATTTTTTCCCTTTCTGCAGTCTGACGGGATGGCTATTATCTGGGGTTGTGCGGTATGCAGTAGATATTACGTAGCCTTCTTTGTGTTGAAAGTCAAATATTAACTTTCTTGCATCTGTAAATTTAGTAGTTGTTGATTTCCTAATGACAATGCACGTTTTTAGGACGTCAAAATCGAGAAAATCAGCCTGTTTCATTTCTACAACTAGGAAGCGCTGCGAAACGGCTGTAGTTATGGCCGTAACATAATCTTTTTTGGTGTAAATAATATTGCTGTAATTATTTTTTATATTTTGTTCAATTTGACCAAATTGAGCATCACAGGGCATTGTCGAGTGACCAGAAAGGAGATAGATGCGTTCAATGTGAAGCAATGATGCGGAGTGAATTTCTCTGAGATACATTAAAACCTAAATTTTACCGTGAAAGAGTGCAGACTAACATCTAATTTTTTGCATAGGTAAAGCAAAGGTTTTAAAGGATAATTATACGACAAAAAACTCATTTTTCGAATTTTGTGGCGTTCGCCCCTTCTCCACCGAACGCGTCATATAGGCCGTAACCTTTTATGTATTTCAGTGTTCCTGAGGATGTCATTAGACGAAAGCGCTTGAGCACCTTTTTGTGTTTCCTTTCCTTCGTGGTTTTATTCATCATATATATATATATATTACAGGGCGTCCCAAAAAAATGTGTATACACACTTTAAATACTTATAAAGGCAGTATTTATTAAAATACATTTCATTTTCAAAATGTAATAGAATCTACAGACATTATTTAATTGTTTTGTCAACGCCTGTTTTCAAACTGACGTCCGTTCTGGTCCAGGCACTGCTGATAACGCGAAGCAATGGAATCGCAAACATCACGAAACATTTCGTTTGGTATTTGTGTGCATTCTCGTTCAATGGCTGCTCTCAATTCAGCGACTGTTGCAGGTTTTATAGCGTAGACTTTGTCTTTTAAGTATCCCCATAAAAAAAAGTCTAGTGGTGTGAGGTCTGGTGAACGCGGAGGGTATTCTACGAAACCCCTTCATCCAATCCACATCCACATCGTGCCAAGTACCACTCGCAATACTCCACTCTTCGGTCCGGATCATCTTCATTAATAGCATGGACTAATCTTGGAATGTAACTTTTCCATTGACAGCGCTTCAAAATGCGTTGGACAGACGATTCTGAAATTCCTACCTCACGACTCGCTTGCCGCACAGATTTTCTTGGACTTTGGTGATACGTTTCCAGTACTCTTTCTTGCTTTGTGGGGCTTGTCGATGTCCGCGGTCTTCCGGAACGCTTCTTGTGGACATTCTGAACAGTTCCATCGGCTTCAAACTTATCTCTAATTCGAGTGATGGTAAGTCGCGTTGGTGGATCTGTTTGAAACTCCCTCCTAAACTGTCTTTGCACTTCAACTGTGTTTTCACACTTCCAGTAGATTTTAGAATGAATTTCCTTTTTTCAAAGCTTAGTCTGACTGCCATTATTAATTCTAATGGGTTTAACTTGGAAAGAAAGAAACATCAATTGAGCTATCAGCTGTTAAAGTGTGTATACATTTTTTTGGGACGCCCTGTATATATATATATGCAGTAAAATCACAGAATAACACGTGATTTCGTGTTTCTTTTTCCTTTTCCCTGTGGTTGTTTGCTATATATATATATATATATATATATATATATACACGAGGGCCACTCAATATATTTTGCCCCACCTTTTTTTTCTTTCCAAGTTTCCTTCTAAGTTCCAGAAATTTTGTACAAAGTAGTTACATACTTTTTTTACAAGTTTTTATTTTTCCACATAGTCTCCATCCTTTTCTACGGCTTTCATCCACCTCGAAACAAGGGCCTTTATTCCTTGCTGGTAAAAGTCTGCTGGGTTCCACTGGAGCCACCTATTAACCTCCTCAACAACCTCATCGTCACTCTGAAACTTTTTTCCACGAATAGCATCCTTCATTGGCCCAAACAAATGGAAGTCTGAAGGTGCCAGATCCGGGCTGCATGGAGGGTAGGGTAACACAGTCAAGCGCATTTTTGTGATGGCCTCTCTTGTTTGCAAACTGTTGTGTGGTCTTGCGTTATCGTGCAAAAGAAGGACGTCGTCCAGTTTTCTCTCCGTCGAACTCGCTTTATACGTCTCTCGAGTCTCTTGGAGGATAGAAATATATGCCTCTGAGTTGAGTGTTTGTCCTTTCTTTATAATGTCCACCATAATCACCCCTTTCATGTCCCGGAAGATGATGACCATAACATTTCGTGCAGAGCGAGCCATTTTGAACTTTTTCTTGCGTGGGGAGTCTGCGTGATGACACTCCATGGATTGGCGTTTTGTTTCAAGTTCAAAGTGGTGTACCCAAGTCTCATCCCCAGTCACAATTCGTGAAAGGAAATCATCCCCTTCTGTCTCGTATCGAACCAATGATTCAGAAGCAATTTCTTTTCTTTGGGCTTTGTGATCTTCAGTCAGTTGGCGAGGAACAAACCGTGAACACACTTTTGAATGTCCAGTTGTTGAATTACGTATTCACACTTCCTTCACTAATTCCTAGCTCCAGTGATAGCTCCGTGTATGTGACGCGTCGACTTGATCGAATGATGCTGTTAGCACGTTGCACAGTGTTAAATGTCACAGCCGATGCCGGGCGACCGCTGCGTGGCTCATCATCGAGGCTGGCTCTCCCTCTCTTCGATGGTCTCACACGTTTAGACCAGCGTCCAACTGTGCTTCGATCAACAACAGGAGACGTTTGTAGACGTTTGTGAATATTTCCAACTCTTTCCTTCTCTGCTGTTAAAAACTCGATAACAACTCTCTGTTTACGACGCACATCACTGTCAGACGCCATTTACGAAACTGCGTGAACCATCGGTTTTATAGAAGGGCGTTTATAAGCGGTTTTATACAAGGAGGGGAGGCTCAAACTGGAAAAATCCGGTTATGTGAAGCGCAGAAAGTTCAAACTTACGGCCCAAAAGACATTTCAGCCCCATGACCTATTATTTAGCTAAGAAAAAAGGGTGGGGCAAAATATATTGAGTGCTCTTAGTATATATATATATTAGATATTAGGGTGATTCAAAACCAGGGGTTACAGAATTTTTCTTTCTTTTGTTTTTGTGTTCAACCCTTAGTTTGGTTCATTTTGCTTAAAAAACAATCTCTGAATTTTTAGATCATTATTTCAAGTTTTACGGGTTGCTACCAACCGTCAAAATTTATGAATTTGCGTAGACTTCATTCTTATGCTCTACTGCCAATCTTATACTGTTTCCACACCACCCCTGAAGTACAGTATGTGGCGCGTTGTCTTTTTTTACAGTGAAGCTCCCCTGTAGGCCTATCATAACCACTGACAGAAGTAGCGTTTAGAATTTTGACATATTTATTACTTGATTGGTGTTTCTTTCTATCTGGATAAGCAGCCCTGTGGTTTTTGACCACTTGTAGCAGAAATTGTTTCTGCTCTTCATTGTTTGTTAAGAGTTGTTGTATTCATCTATGAATCTAACTCCCCTTTCAGCTATATCATTAACAACTTTCATTTGGTGGATAGATTTCTTTACAGTATTGTACAGTTCATCTTTGTGCCATTCAGCAGCATTTGTGCTGAAATTTTTTATGCAAATCCTGTAATTTCGAAGAACCTTCGAGTATTTGATGTTACAAAGTCTTCTAGTTCTTTTACTTGAATGCGTTCACGGTTTAAAGTAGCCCGTTTTGCTGGATGTGTTTCCCCAGGGTTTTGCAAAGCCATTACCATTTTGTTCTTTGTTTCAGCAGGCACCTCGTCATCAAAGAAGGCGAAAGCAACAAGTTCTTCAGATAGATACCAAAGATGACCCAACAGTGGCGACTCCAGCTCTTCAAGACTACTCGGGCTCTTTCTAAATTTTCAAGTCTACATATGAGCCGACATTTAAATGCATGACAATAACTTAAGATTATCAATAAAATAAATAAATACATACCTCGGTAAAAAAAATTATTTGAATTTTATTTACTTGAACATCAAGTCCAAGCGTCTTGGTTTTAAAGCAAATTCCTTTAATATTCGGTCATGTAATTCCTTTTTGCTTTCTAAATCAATAAGTATTTCTTTTTCAATTGAAATCCTAGCCAGGGACGAGAGCCGTTCTTGAGCCATTGTGTTTCTTAAATATGATCTAATTCGATCAAGAACAGAGAAACTTCTTTCTTTTGAAACAGAAGTTACAGGTATGGTAAGAAGGAGCTGAATCAGAATACTTATAATATTAAAAATAAATCAGATTATTTAAGAAAAGCGAACAACCTCACATTGCGGCAAAAATCAAACTGCACCACCGCCTAAGGCAGTTGAAGGCACGCTTATCGAAACGTTAAAAGTTACCATGTATCGCCAGAATTAAAAATTGTGCCTCTACAAGGCTGAAGGATATAAGCCCGAGTTGAAATGTTTTTTTCTTTATAAAAAAATTAATAGGAGGAAAAACGTATTTTATTTAATGAGAATTAGAAGAAGGACTATTATGTCAATATATGTGTCAATATAGTTTTTTTATAGCTAGGAAGGGTATCTAAATGCGCTCAAAATTTGCTTGCGTGACGAAGGCTAGACAGAAAAATAGTAACATACTACCAGCCAAAAACCATTTTTACAATTTGTATTTAAAACTTCTTTTTTTATTTAAATCTATAAATACACAATTTTATCTCTCATGCTTCTCCTTGCCCCTTGCCTCTCGCCACTGTGACCCAATATCTTTTTCAGAGCAACAGATCAAATAGACTTGTCATTCTGTTTGTACAGATCAAGGTTCTTAATAGCTCTAGACCAGTACTTCCCAACCTTTTTGAAGCGATGGCCCACTAGAGCTGATTCGAATAATTCATGTCCCACTCCCACATTGCTAAGCTGGTATCATGCTTACATAAGGTTAATAAGCAAATTTTTGTTATTAACATTTATTAACATGATGCTAAAAGACAAGAAAGTGGGCCATGGCCCACCGGTTGGGAACCAGTGCTCTAGATCTTGACGAGGAGCAAGAAATGGTGCAGCAGGGGCGGATTAACTGTATTTGGGACCTGAGGCTAGTTTTATTTTGGGGGCCCTTTTCTATAGATTTTTATTAAAAATACATGTACTTTAGAGTGGTCCAAAAAATGTTAAAATGAAAAATACATTTCTCATGATATTTGCTCATATTTCACAACTACAATCAATGTTGAAAATAGAAATTCGGATTGATTCATGCAAATTTAGAGGTGGCGCAACTCGAAGCCTTAGTATCATTATACAGTTTGGGGTGGCAAATTTCTACAAACGTACGCCACCCGTAAATATTAATAAATTAGCTCAGAATCTGGTCTGAGGTCTTTTTCAATATAAAGAATTAGGAAATGCATCAGGAGCTCTTATTTGTGCATTTTAGGTTTTTATCATGTATGTGTGGCTCACCCTAATATATACCGTACCTATATATATACACACAGTAGAGTCCCGATTATCCGACGTAAACGGGACCGACAGGTAGTCGAATAAACGAAAACGTCGAATAATCCTGAAATAATGAGTGCCAGATGAAAGGAATGCAAATTAAACAGAATTTCCGAATAATTTTGAAGTTAAGGTTTATTTATAAAAAATGTGAAATACATTATGCGAATACATAAAGGAATAAATCTCATTACACAAATTTATTGGGTGCTGGTTAAGTGTGCGGTCTACCTACGATTGGTTAGGTTTAATCATGATATTTTCGTTAAAACTAACGAAAATATCATGACTAAACCTAACCAATCGTCAAGGGCGATTGACAATGGGATGTAAACAAACAATTAGTAAACAAGATAAGAAGCTATAATTAAAAGGTAGACCGCCGAATCGTAGGTAGACCGCACACTTAACCAGCACCATTTATTGCTTTTATATACAGTATTTAAAAGAAAAAATTAAAGCTTCAAGTTTTTGTTCAATTGAAAGTACCACTTTCTTTCTCACTTCCTTGGCCATCGTTTTACTATAAAGAAAATCACAAATATGTTATTGTAGAATAAAATAACAGTTTGCGTGATACGAATTACAAGCGCAGACGAAAAAATAGGTTACACCTCCGGGGAAATGTTCTACAATGGTTGAGAGCGTAACTTAAAGGATACAAATTAAGTTGGGTGCGAAGCTTATGTGCGCGCGCATAATTATGACGAGCCTGGCGTTGAAATGGGCCGTGTCAAGGGCATGTCGAATAAACCGGAATGTCGGATAAACGAGAGTCGGATAATCGGGACTCTACTGTGTGATATATATATATGCGCCTCGGTGGTGTAGTGGTTAGCATCAGTGACTACGAATCCATTGGCCCTGACTCGTGGCTCCTTTGAATAGATGCCTAATTTTTTTTTATAACTTTTCTGGTTTTTCTGAGGCACAACCTCATCGAAATAACTCCATAAATTAACCTTCGGCTTCGTTTACAAAGATTCTTGATCTTCTCTTGAAAAAACAGTTGCTTCATCGCCATAGGTTATATTACGTCCAGGACTAGCGTTAAGTGATGCAGACATAATGATTATCTCATTTTTTACAAACTCAGGCACTGTTATGCAAGCAAATTTGAAACGAGAATCTAAAACGTGAGAAATCATGCGAGTAATGTCTGCCTTCCACTGCCTAAAATGATTCTGTAAATTTTCTGTTAAATCGTTTTTCATAGTATGAACACCTGCATCATCAGCTTTGTTAGACAAAAATACCACGAGACCTGTTACATCGGGAGACGCCATGTGAAGACAAGAAGAATCAGAGGAAAAGTCATCTGTTAATTTTTCACATCGACTAAGAAGCTTTACAACATACTGAATTAGAGTCCACTGATGATTATTGAAGGTTGCTACACTATGTCATAGTCCGAGGCGTATGCAACAACCACAGTTTTTTGTTGAAGAAGTCGTTGTAGCATATAGAATGTAGAGTTCCATTGAGTGATAACGTCTCTTATAAGTTTGTTTTCAGGTAAATTATGTTGCTTCTGGAATTCCTTAAGTCTGTCAAAGGCTGGACATGAATAATTAAAATGCAACAGATTGGGCGTGCAATTGCACATATCTCTGAAACAGACTTCTGGCTAAGAAGGGCTTCATCAGCTGCAAGTGCTAAAGTATGATTCGCACAAGCAATAGGAGTAATTTTGAGAACGCTAACAGCTTTAGTATGAGTATGGGAATCTGGCAGATTTTTGGTGGCTAAAACATGCTGTTTTTTCTCACATTCACTATTAATTCTATGTGCTGTCAAACTGATAAAGGCTTCAGTTTTTTATAGTGACGCCTAATAACCCAAATAAAACTAATATTCGGAATTCGGTATTCGGCCGGCCGAATAGTTTTGCACCAAATATGCGGAATTCGGTGAATTTTAGTATTCGGTGCATCCATAATACTCGTATACATAATGTTACACACAGACCATACATGGAACAAGGAACGCTTCTGGGAAAATTAAATCCACTGTAGTCTGAATAAATAATGGTAAATGACAAATACTAAAGTTTTTCTTTTTTGTGATGCAAGCCCAACGTGAGCAACGGGTCATGATCGGGTCATGACTTAATTTTCCCAGAAGACTTCCTTGTTCCATGCGCAGTCTATGTAAAATAAAAGTTTCTCAGGTGACCATTCTGAGTTGTATCGTGTATATATATGTGTATTAGGGTGAGGCACACATATATGGTAAAATATTAAAATGCACAAATAAAAGCTCCTGATACAGTTTCTCATTCTTTGTAAGGGAAAGACCTCAGGCCGGATTTTGAGCTAACTCCATTAATACTGAAGGGTGGCGCAAATTTGAAGAAATTTGCCACCCCAAACTGTATAATGATAATAAGGCTTTGAGTTGCGCCACCTCTAACTCTGCACAAATCGATCCAGTTTTTTATTTCTAACATTGTTAGTGGTTGTGGAATATGAGCAAATGTCATGAGAAATATATTTTTAAATTTCATTGTTTTTGGACCACTCTAAATTGTACATGTATAGTCCATAGTACATTTACACGAATTATATGTACGGTGCTTAGGCTAATTGAGAAACAAACTTAAAAGAACCTTAACACAGTGTATTTTGCCGTTTGCTAAAACAAAATGGTATTAAACAAACTTTACTTTAGGCCCATAAAACAAAATAAAACAGGGAATTTGTCAGTTTGTGTACTCTGTCGTATTTAATCAAAGAAGTTTGCGAAATCTCGAATTATATCATCAAAACTCAGTTGATTGGGGGCCCCCCTCAAGCATGGGGGCCTGAGACTTCAGCCTCAATTGCCTCAATGATAATCCGCCACTGTGGTGCAAGAGCTGTAAACCAAGCTTTTACATACAGTCGAACAGCAAACAGGCAGATGTCTCTTATTCCTTTTTCTTACTCAGGCGTAAACTTAAACTGGGATTTGGACATCCACATTTTCAAAGAATATATTACGTTGGTCTGATAATTTAAATTATCGACTATAAGCCTTACCCCAATTGCATGGAAGACCATAGAACGTATTATCTCCAACCAGCTATTGTTCTAACTCGATTGCTATAACACCAGTACACATTTGAAAACTTGTCGATCGATTTTTACAAACTAGTTGGTGATTCTACGTACAGTATATAATTTGAGTGCGCTGATCTCAAAAATATAGTTAGTTTTTCCCTATCACGTATGGTTTTCTTACTACAGGGTGTGTCATAAATCCCCCATTTATCCCCAAATGTGAACCATCTTATCGAGACCAACATTGGATTGCACATGCTAAACCATACATTTTGTTGTTATAGACTACAGTAACGCTTACATAATAATGTAGGGTAAATATATATAACAACCAGTCCCGTTCCCAGCAAAATACTCTCTCTCCTCCCATCAATGGGTGGTTAACATTTGGGGACAGATGAGGTATTACAACACCCCTTGTAGCACGAAATCTTTAGGTGATAGAGTAAAACCTAATTAAAGCAGAATTAAATAGCTCCTAGCTCTTGGACAAGCATATTGCTTGTTTATGAAAGAATAAAAAAAATAACTGAAATAAAAATATATTACCTTCTTTACTTGCAAACATTCAGGACTTATTCCAAAGACTTAAGACTACGAAGGTAGATCTGACTAATGACGACTAAACCGGTGCTTCTTTGATGTTTTCTTATGCTGTGCGTTAGGCTGATCTCGTTGCAGACACCAGCAGTAATCCGCCATCATTTTTGTACGCCATCTTCCTTGATATCTTCTTTCCATGGTTTTGATGTCCTGGTGAAATCGTTCCCCTTGCTCCTCACTGACATCTCCGAGATTTTCGGGAAAACGGTCAAGATGCGAAAATAAGAAGTGAACTTTCAGGCTCATGTTGCAGCCTAAGGCGCTAAACTTTTAAGCATATTTTCCCCAGTCTTTCATAATTTTGGCTTTTGTAGTTTCCCAAGAAGTTTTCAACAACATCTTTGAAACCAAGCCATGCTTCTTTTTCTTTATTGGTCATTGTGTTCAGGAAATGATCGTCTGTCAATAACTTTCTAATCTGAGGACCTATAAAAACACCTTCCTTTATTTTCTCGTAGCTAATCTTGGATATTTTGAACAAATGTACTTGAAACACTCACCTTCTCTATTCAATGCTTTGACATACTGCTTCATCAAGCCTAACATAATGTGCAAGGGTGGTAGGAGGATTTTATTTGGTTCAACTAGATGTTCATGTAAAATGTTTTTTGATCTTGGGGTAAGATTCTCTCTAGGAGGCCAAGTTTTCCTCTTCCAGTGCTGGTCACGTGCTCGACTATCCCATTCGCAGATGAAACATGGCATCTTAGTGTATCCTGATTGCTGCCCAAGTAACATGCAAAGGACTTTGAGATCCCCACACAATATCCATCTGTGATTTTGATACTGAATTTTTTCCAGAAGCAGTTTCATGTTATCATAGGTCTCTTTTAAATGAGTAGAATGGGCCACTGAGATTGATGCATATTTGTTACCGTTGTTACCGTTACCGAGTCCTTAGGCAGATTCAAATCCCTGACTAAGTCATTTGGTTCGGCTTGGGTTAATGGTTTAGGAGGATCTCGGTCAGCTGTTGGCTGTTCATAAACATCATCATTGTCTGGATTTGGAGCTGAATCAGAATCTGAATTGTATTGATCCAGACTCTCGGGTGGGCGGGGAATAGGAACTTCTGGACCATGGGGTACCGGCCTTATTGCAGATGGAAGACTTGGGTTTTGAAGGCTCTCTTTATTCTTTGCATTATAACCTTTAACATTGCAAGACCAGAAGTAGCAGTCGTCGGTATGGTTTCTAGGCTCGCGCCATACCATAGGAATCCCAAATGGCAAACTTTTCTTTTTACCTTTGCTCCAACTCCTTCGTGCCGCAACACACGTAAGACAAACCTTGTGTAGAGCCCAACTTTTGTCTTGATCTCCTAATTTAATTCCAAAATAAGCATGATAAGCTCTTTTAATGAAGGTCGTTACATTTGTCCTTTGTTTTACAACATACTGACCACAAATATAACAAAATATGTCTGGACTATGGGTACATCCTCTAGAAGCCATTATTAAAATTTTCAACACGTAATGTTAGAATTATCTATCTGAAAAATATGAAAAAACAAAATTAATTAAAGATAAAAAGGTAAAAAATTACAAAACGCCCCAAAATTGTTTTGCTAATAACTTTAAAACTGTGGGTGATAGTGAAAAACTGGTAGCATTTTTTAATTCAGCGCAGCGAACTGCTTCAGAATCACAACTCAAAATAAAGAAATCGATTTTCATGCAGACCGGTGTAATCTATTAGATGTTCACCAATTTGGCTTTAGACCTTCCAGATCAGTTACTGACCAACTCTTGTTAACGTATAACTATATTTCTTATTGGTATGACTATGGAGTGGTTGTTGATCTCATTTTATTCGACTTTGCAAAGGCTTTTGACCGTGTCAGTAGTATGGCTGTAAAAGGTGTGTGTGCATTAGGGTTATGACTTTTTAATTTTTTGTCATAAATATTGTTTCCTGTATCATCAATCGATGAACTTTTGCTTGAAAACAATAAAAAAGTGCCTAATTCCTCAGAATTAAAAAAAAATGTCACCCCGAAAGCAAATATAGTAAAGGGTGTCAGGAAATGATTGCCCCCCCTGTAGAGCAAAAACTAGAAGAGATAGATAAAAACCGGCGAGACCACTTGAAAGAGCGTTAAAATCTGAATAAAAACCATTATATTCTATTCCTGTGATTTTAATTCTTACCATTTTTTCCCACAGAAACCATGGCATCATCTATTTTGAACGATTCAGAGACACTTTGAGACACTTCTGGGATCATACCCCGTTGATTAATGGCCGTCAGAGCTGCAAATGGGGGCAACACCCAATATTAAAAAAGTGTTTTTTATTCAAAATTAAACGCTCTTTCGCGTGGTTTTGTCTGTTTTTTTCTATTCCTTTCAGTTTCTTCTGTACAGGGGGGGGGCAATCATTTCCTGACACCCTTTACTATATTTGCTTTCGGGGTGACATTTTTTTTAATTCTGAGGAATTAGGCCCTTTTTTATTGTTTTCAAGCAAAAGTTCATCGATTGATGATACAGGAAACAATATTTATGACAAAAAATTAAAAAGTCATAACCCTAGTGTGCATATGCAATTGCAATGTTGATCAATGTTGCAAAGGGGGTGGGGTAATTTTGCAAAGGGATGAAGGGTAATGTATGAAGGGGTGGGGGTAATGGGGGAATGGGTTACGCAACAAGGGGTGGGGGTAATGGGGGAATGGGTTACGCAACAAGGGGTGGGGGTAATGATGGAGGGGGTATGCAATAAGGGAGTAGGGGTAACCCAAAGTTGCATGAAGGGGGAGCTTTGGGGAAAGAGGGAGGATGACCTCCCCCCAAAGGGGATGACCCTAACCTAAGCAGGTAAACCCTAACTTTGGGGGAGAAGTGAGGAGGGCCTCCACCCCAAAGGGGTATCGCTAACCTAACAAAGTAAACCTTAACCTAAGAGAGGAGAGAGAGAGCATCCTTTTACCTGGACCAACAGACGCAAAATAAAGCTCTTGGTCTTTGCACTTGGCTTAGAAGGCCTTAACCCTTTGAGGATCACGGGACATATTTGTCCCACGGAAATAATAATATAAATTGTACAATGATGCAACGTTTCTACAAATACATCTACATGTTTATACAGGTATCGTTTAGTTGTCGGAAAATTAACCAAAAAATGGGTCATTTAAGTGACTATAGTTACTAATATCTAATTGTAAATAACAATAAAACTTAAACTTTTAAGTTCAAAGAAACGTATACTGGTCGTCAAAGGGTTAATCAGCCAGTTGGCTTAGAAGGTTTAATCTGGCTTAGAAGGCGTAAACGGCTTGGTTAGGTGTATGTATATATATATATATATATATATATATATATATATACTGTATATATAATTATTAACTTTCGAGTTGCCAAATTGCGCTATTTATTTAATTAAAGATGTTCTTGACAGTTGGCTTAGAATTCTTAAGCAGCCACTTGGCTTAGTGTGTACATATATATATTTAATGAAGGTGCATTGTTTATATATATTCCCATCACCCCAGTTATTCCTTAATATCGTTTATATATAATATATATATATATATATACCCAGAAAAGCATTTATTGGATAATAAAACACAAGTACATCATTCTGTTTATTTAGACGAATTATTGAAAATAATTTCAGGAAATATATAGAAAATAAATATGCAATCAAAATAGATCACAAGAATTCTATACACACTTTAAACGATATATACAGGGTGGGCGGAAAGTAGCTCCCTATTTTGGATTGGTAAAAAAATACGTATATTATCCATTTATTTCAGAAGAAATAATATGAAAAGGTAGGCATACATGGTAGGTTTTCTCTAAAATTCAATGTGGGCTCTAACTCTTTCCACCAGCTTCTGGAGCCGCCCAGGAATGGCGTCCACTGACTTTAGCAGGAACTCCAGCGGGATGGAGGACATGACTTCCCGAATTCGGTCCTCCAGTTCTTCCAATGTCCTCGGTTTGGTGCAGTAGACTTCTTCCTTACCCACCCCAAAGAAAGAAGTCGCACGGTGTCAAGTCGGAGCTCCTGGCTGGCCATTGATGTGGACCACGACGACCCATCCAACGCCCAGGGAAGTGGGCATCCAGCCACTCACGGACAACAAGAGCGAAGTGCGGAGGGGCGCCATCTTGCATAAATATCAGATCGTCGATGTTCTCCCATGTGCTGACAACCGGCCAGACCTCGTTTCGCAACATAGGAAGGTACCGCTCAGCATTCATGGTGTTGCGCAGAAGGAACGGGCCCACACCTGATCTGAGGTCATACCACACCACACCGTTACACTGAACCGATTCTGCCGTTTTTCAGCGGTAACCGTGCGACTTCTTTCTTTGGGGGTGGGTAAAGGAAGAAGTCTACCGCACCAAACCGAGGACATTGGAAGAACTGGAGGACCGAATTCGGGAAGTCATGTCCTCCATCCCGCCGGAGTTCCTGCTAAAGTCAGTGGACGCCATTCCTGGGCGGCTCCAGAAGCTGGTGGAAAGAGTTGGAGCCCACATTGAATTTTAGAGAAAACCTACCATGTATGCCTACCTTTTCATATTATTTCTTCTAAAATAAATGGATAATATACGTATTTTTTTACCAATCCAAAATAGGGAGCTACTTTCCGCCCACCCTGTATATAATATATATATATGAATAGAAACGACATAAGTATTAAGGAACGTTTCCGCACACGAGGAGGAGAGATAACGAAATAATGAAAAATGAGGCGAACCGCCTGGGAATCGAACCCAGGGCCTTCCAATTGCCGGTCCGACCGGCAATTGGAAGGCCCTGGGTTCGATTCCCAGGCGGTTCGCCTCATTTTTCATTATTTCGTTATCTCTCCTCCTCGTGTGCGGAAACGTTCCTTAATACTTATGTCGTTTCTATTCATTTATATACTGCGCGGTCATTGCAGTTATTTGCATATATATATATATATATATGCAATAAAATCACAGAACAACACGTGATCTTTTAATGAGCAAAGAACCACAGGAAAAGGAAAAGGAAACACGAAATCCGATCGCTTTCGTGATATAGTCACATTTTCAGAGGCAAGAAAGAAATAGATGTGAATATATCACGAAAGCGCCCGGTTTCGTGTTTCCTTTTCCTTTTCCCTGTGGTTATTTGCTTATATATATATATATATATATATATATATATATATATATATATGTGTGTGGTGTGTGGTGTGTGTGGTGTGTGTGTGTGTGTGTAAAAATTAACAATGAATAATTCCTTTATTCATATAATTGATGTTCATTCGTATACTTCGTATATTTATATAAACCTTATATTCTTATTCATATATTCATTTTGACATGTCAAGTCCAAAATCGTATGGCACGAGCTTCGATAAAATTTTGATTTGCTTTCTAGTTTATAATTGGTGAATTATTTCCTTGTAAACTATTTAATCATTTTGTATGACACCCAAAATCGTACAAGGCTGACACAAGTTTGGATATATTTTTTATTTGCTTTCTATTTTATAACTGGTGAATTATTTCCTTGTAAACTACTTAGTCATTTTTGTATAAAACCCATATAACACTGGACACAAGTTTGGATGCATTTTTTATTTGCTTTCTACTTTGTAATTGGTTAACTATTTCTGTTTAAACAAGTTAATCATTTTCGTAGACTTAGCGTAACAATGTAATCTTGTTAATTGTGTATACATTCTCTCTTCGTTGTAAAACATGAAGTCACGCCTGCTTAACGTTTAATTATTAATCTTAAGCCTTTAATTTTGGCCATGTGCCTGTTTGTTTGTAATTCGTGATGGGAAGGCATATTTCAATTCCATTTTTAGTTAACTCGGCAGATCATGATAACATCAGATCTGTCAATATACGGTTTAAATAAAATATGGCTTCCTCTCGCTTAGCAGTTTACACATTGCTTCAGCAAAAATATGTTTTTTGTCTTTAAATGTTTTGTAACGTAAATCAGCCTATTGGAATAATAAAACAAAAAAAACAAAAACAGATCAGCAGTAAATAATAATGACGTAAGTAGGAAGTTTAGTATAAAAGCCCATAAAATTTCTCCGATATTCATTCTGACTAGACTGATCTAACTTAGAGGCTGAGCATTACTTGTAACATTTTAGCAGTAAATTACCGTAAAAAAAGTCTTTATCTTCTATAAACCCTGCTCTCTTCAAAGGACTTAGTCTTAAATAGAGAAAAATAATTTCCCGATACGTTATAAGAAGAATCGGGGAACCTTCAGAGAATTTAGTAAGCCTCACAGAATCTTCCGATCCACCACAAGAAGAAATCGGAGCGTAGTATAAGAGAAACTTCTGCGATTTCCTATACGGTACCAGAGTAACAAATCCGTTGCTGCCGCCTAACCAGAACCCCCGTCAACTTCGAACCGACCAAGGCCATAGACGGAAGGGTTAACATATATATATATTTAGGGTGTCTCTTATTTTCGAAGTGTTGATGTTTTTAGGTTGCGCCCCCTCAACCAGTTCCATTGGTTGAAAAAACATCACATATAAAATGTTTTTTGGATTGAACAATTTTTAGAGGTCGCCCCCGCTTATTAAAGTTCATAAAATATAGCTATTATTTATGCAATTAATATTTGAAATTACTAGCAGTTGTCAAGTATACTAAACATATGTTTTTAATTAATTAATCATCATATTTATGATGAATTCAATTAAATGAATATATTAGAGATAATTGTCAAGTTTGTAGCTGAAAATATTGCTTGATAAGACAAGATCAACCTGTTTAAACATGTTTCATCAAGAATGCTCCAGATTATGTTGCAATTGTTTATTTGTCATCATTCAGTGTTCTGCTGTCATAAGTAAAAGGTGTGTAACTGTGTATCACTATACTTCTTTTTTGCTATTATCAGATAATAAACTATGTTATTTATATTTTTCACAATTATTTATACTGATTTTGTTATTAGTGTTTGAAAAAAATTTAATGAATTTAATGAAAAAATTAGAATTTATGCTCTTATACACATATTATGAAGTTTTAAACAATGTTGCTATTTGTCACAAAGAATTTAATTTAGTTCAATGGAAATTTTACCTGACATGTGTTTCATGATCTGTGTTTCTATCAGTGGCGTCACTAGAGGGGTGCGGGGGGTTTTTGTGCAGTGTTTGAGCAGAAATTTATTATTTTTTATAAAAATATCCCTGTAGTTAGTTATAACAACAAAAACATTTTTCGTAAGCCCAGCTTACATGTATCAATATACCTACAAGGCTAAAACTCTATGCTAATTTACTTTTTGAACCTTCTAATGCGCTCCGGTCAGAGCTGTCATTATTACCCAATTACAATGACGCTTCGAATCACGTGGTTTCGTCTGCACGCTCTACAAGCACGCGCTGTTGTTTTCGTTGCTGCTGGTGTTTTTATAGTCGCTGATTTTGTCAAATTTTCTGTTGTTTTAGCTACAATATTGTGGTAATTAGTATTTGTGAACCTATATCAATAACTTTTTTGAGAATGAAGTAGTAATTAAAGGAAAAGAAGGAGAAAAATAAAAAAAGGCTTCCGCTCAGTTGTTGCAGCCTCTGTCTTTATGATGTTGCAGCCTCAAATTTATGAGTATATTTCCATATGCATTTGTCTACAACTTCTACATTATTTGGGCCGTTATTGATTATGCAAACCTAATCCATTAATGTATCTCATGTAACGGTAAAGTTTAACGTTAAAATGAACATAATTTTGATGTAGTTCTTAAACGTTTTTACTTCGAATTCTATTGTTTTCTTACCGAATTTTCACTTTAACCACATGAAACTATGTAAATGTAAATACATTTAGGCTGTGCGTATGATATTGTAATTTAAAGGAGTAATTTTAATTTTGCTAGTTGTTTATGTCACTACTATTGCCATTACATTCAGTGATATACGGGAATTACGATTTACGAGTAACATTAGTACAAAAAACATTACTAAGGATTCTGTATGGTCTGGTACGGGAGGAGGTCCATGGGGGGGGGGTGACACCATGAGTTACCGCACTGGGTGACACCAACCCTAGTGACGCCACTGTTTCTATTTCCAATAAAATAGCAAAATATAAATTTCTACTACAAAAATATTTATTCCTTGTTTCTTAGATTAAAAAATAATAGGAATAATAATTGAGAAAAATACGTTAGATTTATAAAATAGACCAAATTAACTTATGTCTACCAAATTTTTTTTTTTTTTGTAATTTAAAAAAGTCAAAACAGTGATTTAGCCCTGCTCTACAAAACCATAACACTACATTAATATTTTGTTTTCTTATTTTGCAGATGAATACAAGAAGACCATTCTATTTGCTCGGATCTACAGTAGATGATATTAAAGGCTCAAAGCTGCCCCCATATAGGCAAGCTTTTGGTTATTTTATGCACCTCCACAGAGAGAAAAACATGACAATCCGCGATGCTCTGCGTCAATCTATTCGAGCCACAATAGTTATCTGGGATAAGGCCAATATTCCTACTCAGCAGGAACCTCGTGCCATGAAGAAGTTAGAGAATTTCTTTAACGAATGGACTTGCTTAAAGAAGCATGCTTCCAGAACAAGCCAGAGCCATAAAACCAAGGAGGCTGATTTTGTAGAGCGATTGGAAGATCTCTTTGACATCGCCCATGGAGACGCTGAGAAGCTGATCAAGAATCGTGAGGACTGGGAGTTCCTTCAACTGCAAAGACAAAAAGGTCGTCCTGGCTCAATCGGTGGTGTGGACACTGTACATCTTCACCGCACAAAAAATGCAGTCAAACGGTTGGAAGCTGAGGCAGAGAGAAAAAGAAAGTCAGAATCTTTGATGGAGGCGTCTACTAGTCAAGTTGTACTGGCTTCTTCCACATCTTCCAGCAACACTGATGAAAGTGAGAATGAGGAGGAGGAGCCCAAAGGAGCTTGTGCTTTACCAAAATCTAAGAAAAAACGAGGCATGAAAAACATCATGACTATTCAGATGTCTGCTGCCCTGGATCGTACACAAATTTCCTCTAGAAAGGCAACATTTATCCTCGCAGAGGCAGCTAAAAGCTTTGGTTTGGACGCTTCAGATTACAACATAAACCAACATTCTATCCATCGCCTTCGAAATAAGAACCGAGCTCGTCATGCTAAAGAACTTAAGGAGCATTTCCATGGAGAATGTTCTATGACAGTCCACTGGGATGGCAAGATGATGGAGGACCTCACCTCGCACAAGCACATTGATCGTCTCCCAGTACTTGTGTCAGGACCTGGTGTTGAACAGCTGCTTGGTGTCCCCAAAATCCCAAACTCAACTGGAGAAGCACAAGCTGAAGCCGTCTTTAACTGCCTGAATGAATGGGGAATTACAGAGAGAGTAAAAGCAATTTGTTTCGATACAACAGCTTCAAACACGGGTCAATATAGTGGAGCCTGTGCTCTCATCGAAGCAAAATTGGGACATGATGTTTTGTACTTGCCTTGTAGACACCATGTTTTAGATTTATTGTTGGGAGCTGCATTTGAAGCAACATTGGGATCTACATCAACTGGTCCAGAGATATTGATCTTTAAGCGTTTTCGTGACAATTGGACTTCTGTTGATCAAAGCCAGTTCCAAACAGGTGAGACAGACACGATTACTAAAGAAGCAATTATCCAGTCTAAAACTGAACTAATTCAGTTTGCTAGATCCCAGGCACCTATGCTACGGGATGACTATCAAGAACTTTTGGATCTGTCCATCATCTTTCTTGGAGGTGTCCCCAATAAAGGCATCAAGTTTCGTGCACCAGGTGCCATGCATCGAGCTCGCTGGATGTCCAAAGCGCTCTATTCTATCAAGATGTGGCTTTTTCGAAACCAGTTCAAGATGACTAAGACTGAAGAACGAGGAATTCGAGATCTTTCCCTTTTTTCTGTTCTCATCTATATGAAGGCTTGGACAACATCCTCACTCCCTATTGAAACCCCATTTAATGACTGGCTCCTTATGAGGTCATTGATTAATTATCCTAACAAAAAGATTTCTGATGCAACTAAAAAAAAGCTCTCTAACCACTTATGGTACCTGTCTGAAGAAGCAGTTGGTCTTGCTTTCTTTGATGAGCGAATTACTACAGATGTAAAGAAACGCATGGTAAAGGCATTAGAAGATGAGTCCACTGATAGACCACCCAAGCGTCCTCGGATTCCTGAATCGACCTTCTGCTCTGGTGAAGGACTACACCAACTTGTTACAAGAAATACTAGAGAATTCTTTACTAAGCTGAATTTGCCAGAAGGATTTCTGAACAAGGCACCCAGCACTTGGACATCCAACTGTGAATATTTAAGGGCCAGAGCTATTGTTGCAGCTCTATCTGTTGTAAATGACCGGGCAGAACGTGCAGTAGCTTTAGTTCAAGAGCTGAATAAGAAATTGACAGTGGGGGAAGAGCAGCTCCAGTTCCTGCTCCAAATTGTTGCAAAACACCGCCAGAGTCACCCAGTTCCATCAAAAACTGTTCTTCTCAAAAAATAACCATCAATGAGGTCGCACCTTAAAATACACCATATTGTATAATCATTGTATATTAAATAAATGTTGTATAAGGAAATAATGCTAATTAAAGTAATTAAAGTATGTAAATAGCACTGGCATTTTGAATTTATCTCTATATAATAAACTAATGGTTTTTTTTTGTAGCAATGCTTCATTGCTGATTGTATATAAAAAAAGAGCCAGGAAGGATTTTGGATAGGAGAAAAAGGATTGGGATAAAGAAGGATTGAGGACCAAAGGATGGATTATAACAACATCAAGGATAGGTTAGAAAAGGATCAATGATAAATAAGAAGGCCTATACTTATAAAAACGAATCAAACTAAAAAAAGAAGGAAGGAATTATGTGTATAATGAGCATAATCATATGTCAGGAGCTATTATGCCATGGTCACCATTTTTATTAGCCGGGGGCGACCCCTAAATATGAGCCAATTTGTGTCAAACTTTCAAGTTTTAGTTTTTATGCTAAATGGAACTATTTTAGGGGGCGCAGATAAAATAATTCAACATTTCAATTTTTGACTACCCAATAAGAGACACCCTAATTAATATATATAATATATATATATATATATATATATATATATCAGTGGCGATTTCTTAATGAATGCAACGCATGCAATGAATGCATGCGTTAAATATGTTCTCTTTTCAGATCTAAGTAAGGATTATAATTGACAAAAATAATTTTCAGAAACTAAAAATAGGCTAAGGCTTCAATCACGCATGTACTGGCTATTGGGCGGTGTAAACAAAATTATGTCTTATTTCATTAGACAATTAAGAACATTTTTCTGTACACAGATCGAAATACTTGTAGCTAAAGCATTCACTAATTCAGTCTGGGTACAGAAAAATGTTCTTAATTGTCTAGTGAAATAAGACATGATTTGTTTACACCGCCTTGCCTTGGGCAATTTTTTAAGGAGACTTCTCACTATCCATAAGATATTTTTTTTGAGTCTCATAGCTAAATTCAAAAGGCAATATGTTTTAAAATATGCTTAGAAAATTTACTTAATATTTTTACTAAAAATAATTAAAAAGCTTTGTTCTGATTTTTTTTAATTAATGAAAATAATACGGCATGCATTCAGTTTTATAGGTGCATTCACCAAAAGTAACATCTGGCAATTCTGACAAGGCTTCTTTCCAGTACCACAGCCGCAAGCTTCACTTGTGTTCGGTGTTCCCTTAAATAAATTATAGCATTGTAGTGCCCATAATGACTGACGATGTGTTTAATCAATTGAAGACTAGAAGATTTTACTCACTCTCTTTTGATGAGAAAAAGCGCATATTGAATAATGGCAGACCGATTCCACATTTGAATTTAAGCAAAGAAAATAAAGGCTTCACTAGGAAATTTAATCCTAAGCTGTATGATGATGTTCCCTGGTTATGTGGAAATATTTCAAATAACAAATTGTACTGTTGGTCGTGTTTCCTATTTTCAAGAGATAACTCTGTGTGGAATTCTGTTAGTCGTGGATACGACGATTTAAACAATTTACATACTGCAATTTCTCGCCATGAAAAATCTCTTGCTCACATAAATGCATTTGTTGATCTTAAAACATTTGGAAAGTCAGAAAGAATTGATTTAATACTCGACAAGCAGAAATCAGTTGCCATTTCCAGACATAACGAAGAAGTTAATAAGAATCGAGAAATTTTGAAACGTTTGATTAGGATAACATGTTTTTTAGGTATGCAAGAATTAGCATTTCGCGGTCACAATGAAGAAGAAAACGCTGATAATAGGGGTAACTATATTGAATTGGTATTTTGTATGGGAGAATTCGATGAAAAGCTTCAAAACCATTTAAAAACTGCCTGTTTTTAAGGGAACATCATCTGCTATTCAGAATGACATAATTCAATCTATTAGTGCAGTTATGTTAGAACAAATAAAACGTGAGCTTATCGACTGCATGTATGTGGCGATTTTATTAGATGAAACATCTGATGTCAGCTGTTTTTCTCAACTCTCTACTGTTGTTCGTTATGTTAATAAACATGGAGAGATTTGTGAACGATTTATAAAATTCAATGACGTCAGCAATGATAGAAGTGCAGGAGCGATTTCTGATTTATCTATAAGGCAACTAGGTGAACTGGGCTGTTTGAAAAAAATTAGTTGCTCAAACCTACGACGGTGCTGCTGTTTTGGGGAGCGATCTTAATGGAGTACAAACAAAGATTAGAGAAACTGTACCAGAGGCTATTTTTCTTCACTGCTACGCCCATAAACTTAATCTGTTTTATCCCAAGCTGTCGCTGAAATTCCGAATGTAATAATTTTTTTTCAGTATTAGGAAGTTTGTCATCATTTTTCAGCAGTTCAACTAAGCGAACTTCAATGCTTGACGAAGTTGTTGGAAAGCGTTTCCCTAAACTGGCTCCAACGCGGTGGAACTATTCATCTCGTCTAGTTGAAAGAGTTAAGGAAAATAAAGAAGATATAATAGATCTTTTAAAAAGCATTCTTGAAAACCCAAAGAAATTTGATGAAAAAACAAAAAATAGTGCACGCGGATTGCTTGCTGGTATCGATACTTTCGATTTTAATTTTTTATTAGAAGTATTTTCTTCAATTTTTCCTTTTACTGAATATCTATTTAATGTGCTGCAAACAAAATCTATGGATATTGTGTATAGCTCAATCACCGTGAAAGCACTATGAAAAAAATCAAAACAAATAAGGGATACAAAATTTGCAGATATGTGGGACTTGATAACAGAAAGATGTGGTGAACCTGTATGTAAAAGGAAACAGTCTTTCTCCACAAGAGAAGTATAGTCAACTATTTCATGAAATATTCGATAATATACTTCTTCAAATGAAAGAGCGTTTCAGTTCAATTGAAAAATTGGAATTCATTGAGCTTTTAGATTGCAAAAAATTTGAGTTCTATGATGTTACTTTCCCAGAGAGCGCTTTTGAATCTTTGAAAGAAGCTACAATTCATTTTTGAGTTTCCTCGTCTCCGTTCTGAATTGTGTTTTATATTCGCACAAATCTTTTGCCAAAAAGAATGTTGCTGAGCTCCTAAAATATCTACTGGAAAGCGAAATGCACAAAGGTCTTAAGGAAATATATAAATTGACGAATTTGATTCTAACTATACCAATATCGACAGCAAGTGTTGAGCGATCATTTTCTGCGCTTAAAAGAATTAAAAGTTATTTACGGAGTTCCCAAAGTGAAGAAAGGCTATCTAATCTTGCCTTAATTTCAATTGAAAAAAATTTCATCAAGAAGCTTATGGAGAATCGAGAGTACTTTTACAATTTGGTCATCGAAGAATTTTGCAGGAAAACTAGGAGAGCAGAATTTCAATTCAAATAATGCTTCACAATTATTTAAGGTAAATTTTAAATTTGTATCTTTTTTCTAGATCAATTCGGTAACTACTATATATAAATATGTCTAATTTTTGTTCGCAATTTAAGCCTAACATTAAATGAACTTTCCTTCAAAGAGGTCCCCAAAAGTTTGTAAAACACCTTTAACTTGCTAAGTTCTATGTAAACAATATGCAAAGTTTGGGCAAGAGGGTTAGGCGGATGTTTTTCTTCCATTCTATAACATTGCATGCCTGAACAAAAATGTCACGAGTCGCCACTGATATATATATAAACAACTGATAAATTATAAAATAGAACTAATTCCTCGTGAATTATAGTAAATGTTCTGCGCAACTAACGGTAGATAGATAGATATCGTACTTATTTACGAAAAATGAAATTCATGCGACGCTCTTTCTTGCTGCAGAACTTGTCAATCACCTTGGTGTTAAAAGCCTCAATGTTTGAAATAAACTTTTTTTCTATGGAGAGCATTGCCAGAGCATTAAGACGATCATGGGACAGTATTTCTTAGGAAAGTTTTTATTCTTTTAGAGAGGACAAACATCTTTCGGGTTCTGCTGTCATTGGCGTGGTGATGACAATTTTAAGAAGTTTTGTTACTTCAGAGAATGTACTCTGTAAATTGTTTTTGAATATAAGTTTCAAAAGAGGAACTGCGCCAGCAATTTTTCTGAAATCGGTTCTTTCATATAAAACGCTAAGCTCTGTTTTCAGTCTCCTTTTCTCCAGCATTCTATAACTTTGAACTGCAATTTCAAGTTCATTTTCCGGAAAATGTTTTGCAAATTCTTGAAAGTTAGAATTCAACAACTTTGCCGCCTCTAGATGATCCAAGGATTGAAAACGATGATGAGCCTCCTGTACAATTCGATCACATACTTCTTTGGCATCGGCGCTTCGGCACGACTGTTTGGGTCGTTTATTGCCAGATGACACGCATGTAGTCGCAATTCACTGTCAATGATGTCTATTGAATCTCTCACTTCATTGATTGCCAAAATAAAATGGGATACGGCACTTTTTATTTTTACAGCATCAGACAATCTTGCTTGTAATTGGTTACACAAAATGTCTACATGTGGCATTATTCTATGAAAAAATGAAAGCCAGAAAAGAAATTGTGCATCTTCAAAATAATGACGGAGTCCACGAGCATCTTGAACTGTCCTCGTAGATAATGACGTCTGCAAATCCAACAAACACTCAACCAAACTGTCCTTGTGTTCATACACCACACTGACGGTTCTCGATTTAAAGTTGCACCTGGTTGCAGAACCACTGGGAATCCTTCATGCCACAACTGCATCTAATGCAGACAACCGTTGTGGTGACCTTGAAAAGAAAGCAGGAAAAGCTGACAGGCAACAAAATACCCTAGCTGCATGATTTTGCGAAGCAGCTTTTTCCATTGCCAAATTTAATTGATGGGCATAACAGTGGATGTATTGTGCAGTGGGAAAAATAGCCTTTATTTTTGCCTGAACTCCACCTCTTTCGCCACTCATTACAGCCGCACCGTCGTAAGTCTGAGCAATTATTTTGTTAGGTTGATCTTTAAAAATCTCATTTATTGTATTCAAAATACAAATAGAAATTGCGTCTGCACTTTGACCTTCCGGGTTGAAAAATCCCCAAAATCTTTCAGTAGGCACGCCATTGATTACATAACGAAATACTATTAACAACTGTGAATGTTCAGAAATGTCTGTAGTTTCATCTGCCATTAAAGCGACAAAATCAGCCTCTTTCATTTCTTCGATTACACCAGTACACATTTGAAAACTTGTCGATCGATTTTTACAAACTAGTTGGTGATTCTATATAATGTGAGTGCGCTGATCTCAAAAATATAGTTCGTTTTTCCCTATCACGTATGGTTTTCTTACTACAGGGTGTGTCATAAATCCCCATTTATCTCCAAATGTGAACCATCTTATCGAGACCAACATTGGATTGCACATGCTAAACCATAAATTTTGTTGTTATAGACTACAGTAACGCTTACATAATAATGTAGGGTAAATATATATAACAACCAGTCCCGTTCCCAGCAAAATACTCTCTCTCCTCCCATCAATGGGTGGTTAACATTTGGGGACAGATGAGGTATTACAACACCCCTTGTAGCACGAAATCTTTAGGTGATAGAGTAAAACCTAATTAAAGCAGAATTAAATAGCTCCTAGCTCTTGGACAAGCATATTGCTTGTTTATGAAAGAATAAAAAAAATAACTGAAATAAAAAATATATTTACCTTCTTTACTTGCAAACATTTCAGGACTTATTCCAAAGACTTAAGACTACGAAGGTAGATCTGACTAATGACGACTAAACCGGTGCTTCTTTGATGTTTTCTTATGCTGTGCGTTAGGCTGATCTCGTTGCAGACACCAGCAGTAATCCGCCATCATTTTTGTACGCCATCTTCCTTGATATCTTCTTTCCATGGTTTTGATGTCCTGGTGAAATCGTTCCCCTTGCTCCTCACTGACATCTCCGAGATTTTCGGGAAAACGGTCAAGATGCGAAAATAAGAAGTGAACTTTCAGGCTCATGTTGCAGCCTAAGGCGCTAAACTTTTTAAGCATATTTTCCACCAGTCTTTCATAATTTTGGCTTTTGTAGTTTCCCAAGAAGTTTTCAACAACATCTTTGAAACCAAGCCATGCTTCTTTTTCTTTATTGGTCATTGTGTTCAGGAAATGATCGTCTGTCAATAACTTTCTAATCTGAGGACCTATAAAAAAACCTTCCTTTATTTTCTCGTAGCTAATCTTTGGATATTTTGAATAAATGTACTTGAAACACTCACCTTCTCTATTCAATGCTTTGACATACTGCTTCATCAAGCCTAACATAATGTGCAAGGGTGGTAGGAGGATTTTATTTTGTTCAACTAGATGTTCATGTAAAATGTTCTTTGATCCTGGGGTAAGATTCTCTCTAGGAGGCCAAGTTTTCCTCTTCCAGTGCTGGTCACGTGCTCGACTATCCCATTCGCAGATGAAACATGGCATCTTAGTGTATCCTGATTGTTGCCCAAGTAACATGCAAAGGACTTTGAGATCCCCACACAATATCCATCTGTGATTTTGATACTGAATTTTTTCCAGAAGCAGTTTCATGTTATCATAGGTCTCTTTTAAATGAGTAGAATGGGCCACTGGGATTGATGCATATTTGTTACCGTTGTGCAGTAACTCCTTTTAGACTGGTTTTAGAGGAATCTATAAACAACCTCCAGTCACTGGTTTGGTATTCGATGCCTAGCTTGCACACTAATCCTGTGATGTCCTTGTAAAATACCAAGGGACCATCTTCTTCGAAAAAAGGCACGAAGTCTTTCTCACGATTTCTGTACCAAGCGAAGTATGTGTCGGATGCCAATAAATTGTTCTCCTGCAATCTAGACCCCAAAAGTTCTGCAGAGTCCTTAGGCAGATTCAAATCCCTCACTAAGTCATTTAGTTCGGCTTGGGTTAATGGTTTAGGAGGATCTCGGTCAGCTGTTGGCTGTTCATAAACATCATCATTGTCTGGATTTGGAGTTGAATCAGAATCTGAATTGTATTGATCCAGACTCTCGGGTGGGCGGAGAATAGGAACTTCTGGACCATGGGGTACCGGCCTTATTGCAGATGGAAGACTTGGGTATTGAAGGCTCTCTTTATTCTTTGCATTATAACCTTTAACATTGCAAGAACAGAAGTAGTAGTCGTCGGTATGGTTTCTAGGCTCGCGCCATACCATAGGGATCCCAAATGGCAAACTTTTCTTTTTACCTTTGCTCCAATTCCTTAGTGCCGCAACACACGTAAGACAAACCTTGTGTGGAGCCCAACTTTGGTCTTGATCTCCTAATTTAATTCCAAAATAAGCATGACAAGCTCTCTTAATGAAGGTCGTTACATTTGTCCTTTGTTTTACAACATACCGACCACAAATATAACAAAATATGTCTGGACTATGGGTACATCCTCTAGAAGCCATTATTAAAATTTTAAAGACGTAATGTTAGAATTATCTATCTGAAAAATATGAAAAAACGAAATTAATTAAAGATAAAAAAGGTAAAAAATTACAAAACGCCCCAAAATTGTTTTGCTAATAACTTTAAAACTGTTGGTGATAGAAAATAAACTGGTAGCATTTTTGAATTCAGCGCAGCGAACTGCTTCAGAATCACAACTCAAAATAAAGAAATCGATTTTCATGCAGACCGGTGTTATCTTTTCACGGCAAACTTCCGACATACAATCTAGATTCTAGCAGTTCATTCTGGATGGTTTTAGAAGTTCCCTTGAAAACATGAGTCGATTATATGTGTTCTTTTACCGCACTATCTAAACTACTAACAAAATCAACGAGTTCCAAGAAAATACCCGGATTTTCAGATGTTTCACTCTCATCATGTCCTCTTAAGGCAAGTTCAAAGGCACCGCAAAACTTAATGCAGTCAATTACCTTTGATAATATATATCTGTTCTTTTCTACTTCTTGATTGTGTTTTTTGATGGCGTCATGGTAGGCCCGACTTAACTGTGTTGCAGTATTCACACTACCGAGAACACTAAGATCCAACACATTGTTTATATGTTTCTTGTTTTCATTATGCTTTCTAATCAGTGCTTTAAGATGGCCAAGATCTTTCACTCCCGTGTTACTGAATTAATCACTGTTACCAAAAAGAAGGCATGGAAAGCAGAAAAGAGCATCCCGAACATCACAACCACAAATCCAACTATAATCATCATAAATCTTTCTGTGAAATTGTCTTAAATATTCTCGATTGTTGCTTCCCTTGGCTTTCTGACTTAAATTTAAATCGGGAGTTGGCCTACCTAACTGTTTTATTTGAACTTTTTCATTTAATGTTCTAGATGAAAAAGGTACTTTTAATAAATTGTCCACTGAATTCATATTTGTATAAAAATTAATAATTTATGTACAACACTTGAGTAAACAAAAACATACACACGCATAAAAAGTTTAAAAATCAAACGCAATCGATCGAGCGTCCATCACATTGACAAGTGCTGCAGCGACTCGTAGCATATTCACACCTTATCCGAAACTGGACCGAAAGACACGTCTGCGCAAGCGCTTTGTCTGATTTCACTCGATTTGGGTGCTATACTGATGACAGCACATAAGTACGAAAATAGAAATACAGGGAATGCGCAGTTAATTCGTTTTTTCGGAAATCGGAAAACAATTTAGATCAAATTGGAAATTACAGAAGATATTATAAGTAATTTTATTGATTTATTATTTAGCTATTTACGTATTTTAAAAACTCATGTGCTGTAGCACGTAAGCACATAATGAGCGGCCGCTACTGCTCATATATATCATTATAGATGGGCTCAAACCAAAAATGTTGATTATAAATCATGAACAAACTCGTCCACTCTCTTTGCCTTGTCGGGATCATCATATACATGGCTATTTCTAAGATTGATCGATTCTTACACACACACACACACACACATATATATGTATATATGTATATATGTGATGTGTGTGTGTGTGTGTGTGTGTGTGTTTAAAAACGTATTTATTTATTAAACGTAGATTGAAAATCTGTTATAGAACGACGATCCAGCCCTGCTTGTTGTTGTCCAAAAAATGGGCGGAGCTTTTGAAAATTGGGGGGCGGAGCTTTAAGGACTCCAAATTGCTATATGCAGTTTATTTGACTCGATTAATCTCTCTCTCTCTCTCTCTCTCTCTCTTCTCTCTCTCTCTCTCTGTGCCACATGCTCAACTAATGGAGTTGTCTTTTGCTTTTAGTGACCATTACTGTTAACTTCAACAACTGTTAAAGATTCATTATAAGCAGACTAACTAAATAACTTCGCTCCCTTTACGCATTAGTTGAGATCAAGAGTTTGTATACAATCGCATTATGTAATAACACCACCATATTGAAAATGCAAACGAAACAGCAACTTCACAGACGGTTATCAAATCAAATCTATGTACCTAGTTATCTATCTACGTAGATAGATATTCACGTTTATATAAGGCCAAAGTGCGAATATTCCAACAAAAAATGTATCTTAACTTGATGGAAGGAATTTTTCAAATGTTGGAAAATAACATTTCTTTATGTAATAAACAAAGTCTTAAATAATTTAATTTGAATTGCGAGAAGCTAATTTGAAACTGGAAGTTTAAAATTTATTTTTACCTCAACAAAAATTAAATTATAGTTTAAAATTGCATATATTCTCCCTTTTCTTGAAAATAATAATAATAAATGGTTTCAGAAAGTGTGTATAATATATATATATACAGGGTGTTTGAAAACTTTCTGTACAAATTGTAATGGGGGATAGGCAACATCAAGACAAACCCTTTTCGTCTATAAGTGTATGTCCGCTGACGTCACCATTCGGCGCGAGAGGGCGCCGCTGCAATTGGCTAAAAGGTGAAGTGGGCTAGACTCGCGCTTGCCGCGGGCATTCTTAAATCGGACGTAGTACGCGTAACATGTTTATTTAAAGAAGGCATGTTTATTTGAAGAAGGTGCTGAAAGTTGCGACCGGTAGCATCAATGCATGCCCGACAGCGTCGAAGCATTGACCGACGTACACGTCGAAAGATTCCCGGCATTTCGGGAACAGTTCCAGCGGCGACAGCGATTCTTGCTACGAGGTCTTCTTCTGAGTAAATGGGAGTCTCGTACACGAGGTTCTTCATGTGTCCCCACAGGAAGAAATCGAGGCATGTTAAATCGGGCGATCTCGGTGGCCAGGCTACGGGCCCACCCCGGCCTATCCATCGGTCCCCAAAAGTGGCGTTCAGATAATCCCGCACATCGTTGCTGGAGTGTGCTGGGGCCCCGTCGTGTTGAAACCACATTCGTCTACGAATAGCCACGGGAACATCTTCCAGCAGTTCCGGCAACGTTTCTTCAAGAAATATCCGATAAACCCGCCCGTCGAGTCGGGCAGGCAGCAGGTACGGCCCAATCAACTTGCCATGGACGTGGACAATACCCGCCCAAACATTGACGGCGAACCGTTCTTGATGAGCATGCACCCGTGTAGCATGTGGATTTGCGTGCGCCCACACGTGAGAATTGTGCATGTTAAACACACCCTCACGTGTGAAACAGGCCTCATCTGAGAACAGCACATAAGCCGGAAAATTAGGCTGCACCGCTGTCTGCTGCAGAAACCAGCGTGCGAATTCCACACGAAGAGGGTAATCACGAGGTTGTAATGCCTGGACTCTCTGACGATGAAACGGATGTAAATGCTGCTCGTGCAACACTCTCCAGACCAGGTCGTGGTTCACACCGAGGATACGTGCAACACCTCCGTGCTTGCGCTTGGATTGTCCTCAAATCGCCGTAGGATTTCTTCTTCCATGTCAGGAGTGCGCACGTTTCTCTCCCGACCAGTGTCATGCATGTTTGCATGGAATGTTCCAGTTTCTCGCAGTCGCCGATGCAAATGCGCAAACGTTTGGTGGTTTGGCACACGTCTGTTTGGGAAGCGCTGTCGGTACAACCTCACAGCAGCTCTTCCGTTTCCATTGGCAGCCCCATACACCATATGCATGTCAGCCATCTCAACAGTCGTGAAGCGAGTAGTATACCCGCAAGAAGGGAGACAGAGAATGGATCAATTTGAAAATTTCCCCCCCTCACCTTCCTTCATGGCGGTCCTCCACCGTCCTTCATGGCGGTCCCTCCTTTATGAGGTGTCCTTCATGGTCCTTCAAAAAAAAAAAAAATTTAAAAATAAATTTAAAAAAATTAAATTTAAAAAATTAAATTTAAAAAATTAAATTTTAAAAATGATTCGTCTTCACCTTCCTTCAAAAAAATTTAAGAAAGGATTGAGCCTCGCCTTCCTCCTTCAAAAAAGTTCTTTCATGAGGCAAACAAGAACAAACATGAAAAAACATACATACATTCAAGTACTTTCTGTTCAGGCAAGTTAGAAGACAGTAGAAATGGAAACGAATATCTGAAAGGTTTTAATAGGCCTAACGAGATTGCGCATTAACACCCAATTTTCGTCTGTTAACAAATTGCGAACAATACATAAATGAAAATCAGAGTGATCATATTTTAAATCGAAAAACAAGTTCTTTGTTTAATATCTGTATTATGAAAAATAAAATGAATATTTATTATTATAATTTAAATAAATTAATTTCTCTCTTTTTTAAGGGAAACTGGCTTATTTTCAAACGAGATGACCTTCAAATACAATATATACATATAGTACACTCATATTTGTTTATTTACTTTTAAATATGTAGTTTTCTGTTATTTACACCGATATATACCATTACATTCACTTTCACATGCTATCTTCTGGTATGTGAATTAATAATTTTACTATACAGCAAATTTCGTTATAAAATTGCATATGTTAAAAAGAACATCAAGCTGTGTAACACAGCTTTGAAACTGAAGCATCAATTCTGTTATCCTCCTCTAAACATCCACTTAAATATTATTACTAATATTGATTTATTGTTATTATTACATATATATGTACACGTGTTAAGAGTATTTAAATTAAATATATTGATTTCAATTCCCTTCGTAATAAAAGCATCTGGCAACTATACCCCAATTTTGCTATATATTTCTCTCAGTAATTGTTTCCAGGTTAGTTGTTAAGTTTAACTTTCTTCTAAAGGACTATTAGCTGCAACTAATCTTGTTATTATTATTATTATTATTATTATCATATATATATATATATATATATATATATATATATATATATGAATAGAAACGACATAAGTATTAAGGAACGTTTCTGCACACGAGGAGGAGAGATAACGAAATAATGAAAAATGAGGCGAACCCGCGGTTCGCCTCATTTTTCATTATTTCGTTATCTCTCCTCCTCGTGTGCAGAAACGTTCCTTAATACTTATGTCGTTTCTATTCATTTATATACTGCGGGTCATTGCAGTTATTTGCATATATATATATATATATATATATATATATATATATATATAACATCCAAATAAGTAGGTTCAGGGTAAAAAAATTTCTTATAAGAAATAAAAGAAAAGGGATGTCGAATTTATGTGGGTTGTCATTTTTAAATAGTTGCAGTGGGAAATATGTACTGAAAGTTGAGAGATTTTTCATTAAGAACCTTTCTACTTGTAGTTATAGTTAGGACTATTCACATTACTTTAATTATCATTTCTCTAATTTAACGGCTGTTCACAATTCCTCATAATTCTCATAATAAACGTATTTTGTTTTCACACCAGTCAGGCCACTGTTTACATCAATCACACAGAATGTTCATGCTTATTGTTTTTGTCATTAGCTGTACCAATCATGTCTTTACAGACTGAAGCCTACCGTTACACAACGTTTTTAAAATGTTATAATTAATGCTTCATGATATCAGATCTCGTATAAAAAGCATTATTTTCTGTACAAATGGCCACAAAAATACTTTCAATCCTAATATATGTACGTATAGTATGCAACATACTATTTTCACCTGATTAAAAACGTAAAAGTATCATCATGCGATCTTAGTTTCCGCAATGACGTGAGCCCACTAACATTTAATTTAAAATTATTTAACAGATCATTCGAGGGAACTGTACATCGATCTCATTATAACTTCTGACTCATAATAACCGCCATACATATTACACGAGTTCAATTTAAATATATATATATATATATATATATATATATATATATATATATATATATATATATATATACAGGGTGGGCGGAAAGTAGCTCCCTATTTTGGATTGGTAAAAAAATACGTATATTATCCATTTATTTCAGAAGAAATAATATGAAAAGGTAGGCATACATGGTAAGGTTTTCTCTAAAATTCAATGTGGGCTCCAACTCTTCCACCAGCTTCTGGAGCCGCCCAGGAATGGCGTCCACTGACTTTAGCAGGAACTCCGGCGGGATGGAGGACATCATGACTTCCCAGAATTCGGTCCTCCAGTTCTTCCAATGTCCTCGGTTTGGTGCGGTAGACTTCTTCCTTTACCCACCCCCAAAGAAAGAAGTCGCACGGTGTCAAGTCGGGGCTCCATGCGAATGTCGCAGTCCTCGTCCGAGAGAGATTGGCAGTAATGCGGCTTCCACAGCACTCCAGTTCAGCTCCTTCTCAGCACAGTTCGCACTGAGTAGCGGGAGAGTCCACTTTCCGAGCTGCCTGGCGAGTTGACTTTCGTGGACTCCGTGCGAACATTTCCTGAACTGCCTGCACCGTCTCCTGGGCCCTGGATGTCGAAGGGCGACCACATCTTCGAACATCTGCCACAGACCCCGTGGTCATGAGCTTCGAGTGGTCAGTTCTTGATTGTTTTCGGGTCCACTTGGGCACGTGGTCCGTGAATGGCCCGCCACCATCTTTGAACTCGAACGACAGATTGCCAAACTTCGTACCGTGCCGCCAACTGGGCACGCTGCACTGCAGTGTTAAACGCTCAGCCATGTTACCCTTCAATCTGAAATGAAAAAAAAAAATGAACGTTACAATTGTACCACTTTAGAGAACACAAAGAGAACACTTTAGAGAAAAAAAGATTACCGTTACAATTGTACCACTTTAGAGAACACACCATAACAATATAACAATACAATCACAATTTATACATAATTTATATGTAATTTAAATTAGGGAGCTACTTTCCGCCCACCCTGTGATATATATATATATATATATATATATATATATATATACAGTGGTGTAGTGCAATAAAGAAGTGAGGGAACGCATTTTGAAAGTGTTACTCAGATGCGGGGGGGACAATAAGCGAGCGCGCGAGCCCATACAGCTGGGGGTCCGGGGGCACTGTAAGCCCCCGGGAAATCTTTTGAAATCTGACCAATTTCAGGGATATTTTGAGGTCATATGCAATGGATATTAGGATATATTCCAAGGTTGAAGATGCAGTATTTCCAGTGTCATTAGATATATGACATCCAGTACGATCAATAAAAATAGCTAATAACTGGAATGATTAACTAAAAAAAAGTTAACTGGTACGCCGTGGTGACTGTTTCATCAGATCTTTATAGGCTAGCATTGCCTCAGTCGAAGCTAAAAGAAATGAAACAGTTAATGATTCTTATATTTCTTTAGGGGTGGGAATTAAAATTTCATGACGTTAGAGATTTGTAAGTTCGGATTTATTTGAAATAGTGAGGGAACGCCGTTCCGTCTACCAAAAAAAAGTAAGGGAACGCCGTTCCCACAGCACTACACAATATATATATATATATATATATATATATAAGGAGTTTGTATGTGCCATTCCAACAGAAGGCAGGAAGTGTCTGAACCCTGTTTCTCCCATCACTGTCCTCTTATCTGGCCTTTTTACATGTCACGTCTACCCGTGAGCAGCCCAGCATACTCTCAAATACGCGCTTCTCACTATATTCCTTACTACACACGCATGCATCTTACACACTACACAGTCTTTTCAAAAAAGGTGTAATTTCAGTAGTCTCGGAGATTCGCGATTGTCCCCTCCTACATTTTCTCAGTAATTGTTTTCAGACTAGTAGCTAAGTTTAACTTTCTTTTAATGACTATTAGTTTGCTACTAATCTTCTTCTTCTTCTTATTATTATTATCATTGTTATATATATATATATATATATATATATATATATATATATATAATATTTAGGAGAAATCCAATGACAAGGAGAAATGTAAATGCCATGAAAAGTCTTCTTTAATGCGCAACGTTTCGAGCAATACGCTCATCTTCAGGCTGTTTAATAACAATGTGAAATTAAAATCAATATTGAATGAAAACAAAACAGAAAATTTCTATAACCTATTCGTAAAGACAAATTTTAAAAGACTGAGAAAAGAGGGTTAAATTCTAAGTTATACAGATTTACATATAAAAATTAAGAAGTTATTTTTAAATACATGTAGTAAATGTGAAATTAATACACTGGAAAAATTACCAATAGTACACTGGAACAGTTATAATGCCCAAGATTTAATAAATATTCCAGGGACGATTGATAAAATTCAGAGTCATATAGATTATCACGGTAGAGTTTGAAGTAAACAAATTTCGGGAAAATCCTGCAAGTCCGACACATTTCAAGAAAAAACAGTCCAGTTTTGACTTGAGAAACTTTCGTGAAGTCTTCCAAACATGGCGATAAGCCCTGAGGCCATCTTGTCCATACCTTGAATATATATAATCATGCGGGTTGCTTCTACAGAGCTTCAATTTAATATTTAGGAGAAATCCAATGACAAGGAGAAATGTAAATGCCATGAAAAGTCTTCTTTAATGCGCAACGTTTCGAGCAATACGCTCATCTTCAGGCTGTTTAATAACAATGTGAAATTAAAATCAATATTGAATGAAAAACAAAACAGAAAATTTCTATAACCTATTCGTAAAGACAAATTTTAAAAGACTGAGAAAAGAGGGTTAAATTCTAAGTTATACAGATTTACATATAAAAATTAAGAAGTTATTTTTAAATACATGTAGTAAATGTGAAATTAATACACTGGAAAAATTACCAATAGTACACTGGAACAGTTATATAATGCCCAAGATTTAATAAATATTCCAGGGACGATTGATAAAATTCAGAGTCATATAGATTATCACGGTAGACAAACAAGGTAGCAGAAAATATAAAAAATAACCCAAAATACTTCTACACTTTTGCGAAAAGGAAAATGCAGTGTAAAGAGAGTATTGGACCGTTGATAGACGGGGAGGCCGAATACACAAATGACCCGAAAGAAATAAGTGAACTGCTTAGGGAACAATTTAAATCTGTGTTTAGCACCCCTAAGTCCGAGATGGAAGTGGAAAACCCAGACGAGTTTTTCGACATTGAAACGGATAAACCAAGAACAAATCCCGGCACAAACCTATTAATGGACTTCGAGTTCACGGAAGGAGATGTAATTACGGCCTTATCACAGATGCGAGACAATTCAGCGCCAGGGCCAGACACATGGAGTGCCACATTTCTGAGAAATGCAAAGAGAGTATTGCAAAACCGCTATACTTACTATGGAGGAAATCACTCGACACAGGACAAATTCCAATCCCCTTAAAGAACGCGAATATTGCCCCCTCTTTAAAGGTGGTAACAGAGCAATGCCCAAAAATTATCGGCCAGTGGCTCTCACCTCACACCTTATAAACTGTTTTTTGAACGCATAATTAGAGCCAAAATTACCTACTACTACAAGAAAAAGACTTGTACAACCCAAATCAACATGGCTTCAGGGCGGGTAGATCATGCCTGTCACAGCTACTAGACCACCAGGAGAAAATATTAGGAACATTGTATCGAGGACAAAACATTGATGAATATATACTGATTTTGCTAAAGCCTTCGATAAATGTGACCATGGAATCATAGCACACAAACTTAAGGATACAGGAATTACTGGAAAGCTAGGAAGGTGGATATTTAATTTCTTGACGCAAAGAACGCAAAGAGTGGTGGTAAACGGAGTTAAATCGGAAGTCTCGGAAGTCGTGAGCTCTGTCCCACAAGGACAGTATTAGCTCCCTTGCTGTTCATAATAATGATTGCAGATATTGATGCAGATATTAAGGACAGTATTGTATCATGCTTCGCAGATGACACGAAGATATGTAAGGAAATATTGAACGAAGATGACGTAAGAAAACTACAAAACGACATTGAAACATTATTCCAGTGGGCAGAAGACAACAATATGAAGTTCAACGAAGAAAAATTCCAACTTCTAAGATATGGTAATAACAAAGAGCTACAGAAAAAAGGGTACAAAACTCCGCAAGCCAAACAGATAACACCAAATCCACAAGTCAGGGATCTTGGAGTAATAATGTCGTCGGATGCAGAATTCAGAGAGCACTATAAAATCAAAATCACAACGGCTAGAAAAATAATGGGAATCATCTGGAGGAGCTTCCGCAGCAGAAAAGCAAACATCATGCTCAAATTATGGAAGAGTCTAGTCCTACCAATAATTGAGTATTGCTCAGTACTCACAAGCCCACACAGAAAAAGAGACATTGCGAGCATTGAAGCTATACAAAGGACTTTTACGTCTAAGATAGAGGAAACGGAAGGTGAAGACTACTGGTCTCGACTACAATCCCTGGCGCTCTACTCTCTCGAAAGAAGGCGCGAGCGGTACACAATAATATACATATGGAAAATACTTGAGGGCTCTGTCCCTAACCTCAGAAATGAAAGAGAAACAAACTGGAATGAGAGAAGAGGCAGATTTTGTACGGTCCCGGCTGCGGTGGGACAAGGGTCCATGAAAACGAGGATGGAAAATACCCTCAGAATACGGGGCCCAAAGCTTTTTAATGTCCTTCCAAAAGAAATGAGAAATCTTCAGCACACCGACCTGAATTACTTCAAGAACCAGTGGACAGATTCTTGTGCAAAGTCCCTGACCAACCATGCGTGTCTGGCTACGAGGGCAGGAGGAGATCAGAGAGCAATTCCCTCCTTCACCAAGTCCCGCAAATGAGGCGAGATGCTGCAGAGGGGTCAGGGGTCGATCGCAGGTCGATCCTGAACCGTCGTTCAAACTCAACAAAAGTAAGTAAGCAAAAGTAAGTATATATATATATATATATATATATATATATGAAAATTATTTCACGAAAGTAACACGTGAAAAATATTTATGATGAATAAAACCACGAAGGAAAGGAAACACAAAACGGTGCTCAAGCGCTTTCGTCTAATGACATCCTCAGGAACATGAAATACATAAAAGGTTCCGGCCTATATATAGGTTACAGAAAAAAAAATAAATAAATAAAAAAAAAATATATAAAAAAAATAAATAACATACATACACACAAACACATATACATATATATATATACATACATATCTACACACATACACATATATATATATATATGCGATAAACGGAGAAGTAAAAATAAAACTTAAAAATTAAGGATTAGAGGATTAACAGAGGCAAATCGATTTTTAGCACAAGATCAAATGAGTTATAAAAATAATACAAATTTATACTGGAGATACGTAAGTATAGAGGAGTGTTCTGCACACGAGGAAGAGAAATAACAAACAAATGAAAAATAAGGCACCCGCCCGGGAATCGAACCCAGGATCTTCCGATTGCCGGTCAGACGTGCTAACCACTACACTACGGAGACACGATAGTCAGAAGTTGTAATTCTCCTACATGGGCAGAAACCAATGCCTTGAGAGATCCTGGGTTCGATTCCCGGGCGGGTGCCTTATTTTTCATTTGTTTGTTATTTCTCTTCCTCGTGTGCAGAACACTCCTCTATACTTACGTCGTTTCTATACGTTAATATACTGTGCGGTCATTGCAGTTAAATGTACATATTCACGATTTGCGAGGTGCCCTCTCAAGGCATTGGTTTCTGCCCTATGTAGGAGAATTACAACTTCTGACTATCGTGGCTCCGTAGTGTAGTGGTTAGCACGTCTGACCGGCAATCGGAAGATCCTGGGTTCGATTCCCGGGCGGGTGCCTTATTTTTCATTTGTTTGTTATTTCTCTTCCTCGTGTGCAGAACACTCCTCTATACTTACGTCGTTTCTATACGTTAATATACTGCGCGGTCATTGCAGTTAAATGTACATATTCACGATTTGCGAGGGTGCCCTCTCAAGGCATTGGTTTCTGCCCTATGTAGGAGAATTACAACTTCTGACTATCGTGGCTCCGTAGTGTAGTGGTTAGCACGTCTGACCGGCAATCGGAAGATCCTGGGTTCGATTTCCGGGCGGGTGCCTTATTTTTCATTTGTTTGTTATTTCTCTTCCTCGTGTGCAGAACACTCCTCTATACTTACGTCGTTTCTATACGTTAATATACTGCGCGGTCATTGCAGTTAAATGTATATATATATATATATATATCGTCGAAAATGCTACCCCGTGCACGATGTATTCAAGAATTTGTCGTCCCCACTCAGGGACAACCTGGTCAGCTTCCACGCTTTGACCGGGTGTGACATAGTCTCGTCCTTCAGTGGTCATGAAAAAAAGAAGTGTTGGAAGGCGTTCAGTGACCACCTACTCCTGCTGCACGCCATTGGTCGAGATGGGGATATCGCAGATGTTGAGAAGTTTGTGTGTCATTTGTATGGCACCCCGGAACAACACAGTTGATGACGCCAAAGTTCACCTATTTGGGAAGGCCAAGAAGACTCTGGAAATGCTCCCACCGAGAAACTAATCATGTTAAAATAAATTGTTTTGCCAAACAGACTTGCTCAATGTTTTTTTTCGCCAATTAAAATAAAAAATCACAAATTTTTAGCACAATTTCGGTCGTGATTAACTTGAATTTGACCTTGAGTTGGTAATTCGGATGGAATAAGCGTGTCATCATACTTCTTTCTCACTAAGTGTGGCAAAATGAAATATTTGGTCAAACCAATGGCGCTAGGACAGTTTGCCTACGGACAATTTGCCTACGGACAGTTTGCCTACGGACAGTTTGCCTACTGGACATTATGCCTATGGACACCATGCCTATGTAGTATATTTATCCTTACCTTATTTAACTTATTTAACTTATTTAACTTCAGATTCATGCAAAAGAATTAATTCAAAATTAAAATGTGTTGTTGCCCTTAATATCATAAATGTCTGAAAATATATCAAGTAAGAAAGGGAAACAGAAGTTTTCACATAATGGATATTTGTATGTGTTTGATAAATGTAGCAAGCGCGACCCTTCGTTACTTTTTTGGCGGTGCGAGCAAAAGAGTCAGTGTATTATAAGGTGTGTATATATAATATGGGTACTTTTCCGTTATCTGCCCCCTTGACGATTGGTTAGGTTAAGTCGTGATATTTTCGTTAAAACTAACGAAAATATCACGACTTAACCTAACCAATCGTCAAGGGCGTACAGTTGACCTAACCGGGCAGTGACGATTGGTTAGGTTAAGTTGTGATATTTTTGATAGTTTTAATGAAAATATCATGACTGAACCTAACCAATCGTCAATGGGGCAGATAACGGAAAAGTACCCATATTATATATACACCTTATAATACACTGACTCTTTTGCTCGCACCGCCAAAAAAGTAACGAAGGGTCGCGCTTGCTACATTTATCAAACACATACAAATATCCATTATGTGAAAACTTCTGTTTCCCTTTCTTACTTGATATATTTTCAGACATTTATGCTATTAAGGGCAACAACACATTTTAATTTTGAATTAATTCTTTTGCATGAATCTGAAGTTAAATAAGTTAAATAAGGTAAGGATAAATATACCACATAGGCATGGTGTCCATAGGCATAATGTCCAGTAGGCAAACTGTCCAGTAGGCAAACTGTCCAGTAGGCAAACTGTCCGTAGGCAAACTGTCCGTAGGCAAACTGTCCGGCCACGAAACCAATTGGCTCAGAATATTTTTTTTCAAATTAAAATTAGAAAATATCATTTTTTGCACAGTTTGACCTCGAAAATGACCTTCAAAGCCAAACGCGAGAGTGGCATCCACCTGCATTTTATTTTTGACCCACACGTACATTGATTTAGCATGGGTGCCAACTTTTCACAAAAAACGCCGTTCAAAGTCGATTTTTGAATTTTGGCCGGTCCACTAATAAGAATTGTATGGATTTAGAAATTCTGCTTACAGTTGGTAATAAAAAAGATATCTTCGGCATCGATTTATACGAAGAATTAAAATATTTGCGAAACCATTTTGAAGGCAGTTATTCTCCAACGAAAATCTTGCGATTCATGTGCCCAAAAAATTTGATGGCATCATTGCCAAATCTTTTTGTGGCGCTGAGAATTCTTGTAACATTGTCACTATCAGTAGTCAGCGCAGAACGGAGCTTTTCAAAGATGAAATTAATCAAAACTTATCTCCGTTCCACGATGAAACAAGATCGGTTGGATAGGTTGGCAACCTTATCAACTGAACATGCCATCGACAAGGATTTAGATCTGGATGAAATAATCCAAAGATTTGCAGCTGTTAAGGCCCGAAAAGTTAATCTTTGAAGCCGAAATTTTAACGAGTGTGTATGTTATTAATGCTACTTGGTTATTGAATTCAAATTAATAAAATATATTTTTTATTTTAAGATTTCAATAAAATGTACTGAATGAAATAAACAATAAAATTATATAAAAAAATTTATGTTATTTTTTAACTAAAAAACCTTATATAAAAAATGGGATGGGGGCGGGCGCCAAAGCAAAATTGGCTCAGGGTGCCACAACCCTTTGAGCCGTCCCTGAAAATCTGGAAGATCACTTGTAATGACCCGGTACTATGTTTAATTCTAATTTAAGCTGCGGTAGGCCTAGTTCTGACTTAAATATTGAAAATTGTCGACGAAAGCATAGGCTACCAATCATATTCTTAGCAAAAATTAATTATGCTTCACTTACAGTATAATCATACTTCGAGTATAGAAAATTATGCAGAAAAAAATTAGAATTTAACAGACGACTCGTCCGGCGCAAGGTTAACTTGGTTCCAGCATCGCTTCCGTGTTCCAAAACTTCCAATACTTATTACAAACACTAATGAATTTACACTTTAATATTTATGTTTTCATTTTTTCTCACACATATGAAATTAGAAACGTGTAGTAAGTAATAATTTTTTGTATTATACAGCATCGATAATATCTGCGTGAGTAATTTGTATTTAACCCAAATTTTTGCTATTTGAATTGAATTTGCTGTTGAATATTAGAGAGCTTTTATTTGTATTAATTCATTGATTTGATTTCTTTTAAATCAAGTACGGCTATGATCTAATTTTAATTTCCTACTTTTAAATCATTGCACAGTAAAGTATCCCTTCAATTAGTGGGATTGAAAGTCGTCCTTTTGTGTACATTTGTAAATAAGCACACATTCAACATTACTTAGGCTCTGTTGATAATACCCTCTCGTCTATTGTTAATTTCGCAGCCATCCACTACCCAAAAAGAAAAAACAGAAAATATTATAGTCAACACTGAAAACTCCTATGGTGCGCGACTTTTGCGGCACCCTGTGTGTATATATATATATATATATATATATATATATATATATATACAGGCCCTCTCAGAGGTCCAGAGAAGCCCGGGCCACTTCCAGCTTTTAAGACCCATAGCTAAACCCAATTATTACTTTCACTGCAAAACACTATATTCACACCTGAAAGTTTCTAAATTTGAGACCCCCCCCCTTAAGCTTGAGGCCCAGGCCAAATGGCCCTCCTAGTCCCCCCTCTGATAGGCCCTGTGTGTATACACACACACACACACACACACACACACACAGGGTTGACATATACAGATGGCTGACAAAAGTAAATAGGCACGACGATGTTACTTGTACTTGTAGTTATTTGTGTTCCGTGCGTCGGTCTTTCTTCACACGAAGGTCAAGCTGATGGCCCCGCCTCTAGGTCTGGCTTGGTGGAGGAGCGAGTTGCTCTCTTGCGCTCTCCATCGTACATAGCCAGGTACACCCGGCTCATCTGGTACCGTCCTGAGACAGGCATCTAGTCTTCTCTTGAATACTTCAACTTTGACCCCTGTAACGTTTCTGAGGTCCTTTGGAAGCTGGTTGAAAATTCTTGGCCCCCTGACAACCAACCTATTTTCCTTCAGAGTTGTGGAGGTCCCTTGTCGGGCCTTTAATTTGGGAACACTACACATTCTGCCTTTTCTATTTTCCAGCGTTGTCTAGATGGTAATTGGGTTTTGTTTGAGTTTTGGTACCAGTTTTTCGATAATTTTCCATATGTACATTATGGTATACCTCTCTCTTCTTCTTTCCAGGGAGTACAGATTTAGTTTGCGTAGTCTTTCCCAGTAGTTGAGTTTCTTGCACCCATCAATCTTGGCTGTGAAATATCTCTGTGTTTCTTCTAGCTTATTAATTTCTTTCTTTTATATGGGGACGTCAAAACTGAGCAGTATTCAAGTTTTGGTATGATCAGTGTTCTTAACAGGGGAATCATTACTGTCTTGTCCCTCCTTTTGAACGTTCTTAGTACCTGTCCCGCGACTCTTTTTGCTCTGTTTATTGCTATCTGATTTTGTGTCTCGAATTTCGCATCATCGGTCATTATTATCCCCAAATCGACTGTTTTCGTGCTTCTCTGAATTTCTTGTCTATCTGGAGCATAATATGCAATCTTTTTAAGTTCCTCATTTCTACCATATCTCAAGAGCTGAAATTTCTCGGTGTTAAATGTCATATTGTTGTCTTCTGACCATTTGTATATTTTGTTTGTCTCTCTGCAAGGCCTCTACTTCGTTTGCATCGCTGATTTTTCTGCTGATCTTTGTATCGTCCGCAAATGATGTTACTGTACTGTTGCTGTTTACTCCACTGTCTATGTCTGTTAGCATGATAATGAACAGGAGTGGGGCCAGCACTGTACCTTGTGGAACTGAGCTGCGTACTTCTGATTCTGATGATGATACACCTTGAATTTTGACCACCTGTAGTCAATTTGTGAGGAAGTTGTAGATCCGTTTTCCCACTTTACCTGTTATTCCCATATGTTTCATTTTATGTGCTATTATACCATGATCGCATTTGTCGAAAGCTTTAGCAAAATCCTTGTATATGACATCATAGTTTTCATTGCCTTCAAGTGCATCTAGGATATTGTTATAATGCTCTATAAGTTGTGATAGGCATGATCTTCCTGATCGGAATCCGTGTTGATTTTCGTTGAATCTTTCCAATGTCTCCAAGAAGTCATAGATTTTCTCTCTGACTATTCTTTCAAAAATTTTGGTGAGGTGGGACGTCAAAGACACTGGGTCTATAGTTCTTTGCTTGGGATCTATCTCCTCCTTTATATATAGGGACGATGCTTGCTCTTTTCGAGATGCTAGGTATTTCCCCAGTGTCTAGGGATCTTCTCCATATCCAGTATAAGGGTGTAGCTATTTCATTTTTACAGTTTTTAATTAATAGTGCATTCCATTTGTCCGGACCTGCAGCTGAATGTGATTTCATTTGTCCTGTAGCTGTCGCTACATTTTCTGGGGTAAAATCAAAGTCTGTTATACATTCTCCTATTCATTCTATTCATCCTATTCATACATTCTCCTATTACTATTCATTGATTTTATTTACTTTTGTCAATCTTCTATATATATATATATATATGATACACACAGACCGTGCATGGAACAAGGAACTCTTCTGGGATAATTAAATCCACTATAGTCCGAATAAGTAATGGTAAATGACAAATACCATAGTTTTTCTTTTTCATGATGCTAGCCCGACGTGGGCAACGGGTCACTCGAAAAGAGGTTCCATAAATATAGCTTCCCTCACAGCTATCTGCAAAGCAGACAGGATCCAGCTTTGGGACATGGATCTAGGGTTTAAAGCAGCCTAGCCCTGCTACATTTAGAACCTTAATATAAGCAAAAGACTCGCTGCCGTCACGTCAGATTGAATACAACAAAGAAAAAGGGGTAACTATTATATTTTTAGCCAAAAACCAAAACTTAAACCTCAACTGGCAGAATTGAGCGTCCACTTTTCGAGGCACATAACATGTCCGTTTCAAGATGAGAATGAACTCAGAATGGTACCATGAGTTTTTTATGATACACACAGACCGTGCATGGAACAAGGAACTCTTCTGGGATAATTAAATCCACTATAGTCCGAATAAGTAATGGTAAATGACAAATACCATAGTTTTTCTTTTTCATGATGCTAGCCCGACGTGGGCAACGGGTCACTCGCAAAGAGGTTCCATAAATATAGCTTCCCTCACCAGCTATCTGCAAAGCAGACAGGATCCAGCTTTGGGACATGGATCTAGGGTTTAAAGCAGCCTAGCCCTGCTACATTTAGAACCTCAGGGTACCATTCTGAGTTCATTCTCATCTTGAAACGGACATGTTATGTGCCTCGAAAAGTGGACGCTCAATTCTGCCAGTTGAGGTTTAAGTTTTGGTTTTTGGCTAAAAATATAATAGTTACCCCTTTTTCTTTGTTGTATTCAATCTGACGTGAAGGCAGCGAGTCTTTTGCTTATATTGAGGTTCTAAATGTAGCAGGGCTAGGCTGCTTTAAACCCTAGATCCATGTCCCAAAGCTGGATCCTGTCTGCTTTGCAGATAGCTGGTGAGGGAAGCTATATTTATGGAACCTCTTTGCGAGTGACCCGTTGCCCACGTCGGGCTAGCATCATGAAAAAGAAAAACTATGGTATTTGTCATTTACCATTACTTATTCGGACTATAGTGGATTTAATTATCCCAGAAGAGTTCCTTGTTCCATGCACGGTCTGTGTGTATCATAAAAAACTCAGGGTACCATTCTGAGTTCATTCTCATATATATATATATATATATATATATATATATATGTGTGTGTGTGTGTGTGTGTGTGTGTGTCTGTGTGTGTTTGTGTGTGTGTGTGTGTGTGTGTGTAAAAAATAATAAAAATGTGCTCATTATAGATTTTGATTTTATTGTCTATATACTTTTGTGTGTGTGTATATGTATATATATATATATGAAAAATTATTTCACGAAAGTGACACGTGAAAAGTATTTATGATGAATAAAACCACGAAGGAAAAAAGAAACACAAAGGGGTGCTCAAGCGCTTTCGTCTAATTCAGTTCAGTGTTCCTGAGGATGTCATAAGACGAAAGCGCTTGAGCACCCCTTTGTGTTTCTTTTTTCCTTCGTGGTTTTATTCATCATATATATATATATATATATATATATATATATATATGTGTGTGTGTGTGTGTGTGTGCGTGTGTGTGTGTAAAAATAATAAAAATGTGTATATTATAGTTTGCAAGAAAATCAAAATAACAATAATTTGCTGTCAAAATTTAAGTCACCGCTTTCCTATCGTAGAAAACGAAGACTCCGATTTGAATGCAAGTGACAGTTTGAGAGTCTGCACGCAGAAATTATGCCAGACTCTCAAACCCTGTCGACAATGTTTGAGAGAATGCACTTTTCTAGTCCGCGCGCACTGAATTACATATCACTCTGAAACGTTGTCGACCTTGAATGAAAGTGACAGTTTTCAAGTCCGTGTGCACTGAATTACGTATCACTTACAAACACTGTCGACAATGTCTGAGAGTATGTGGGTCATGTTTGCAAGTATGCAGAATTGGCGAGGGTGAGGAATGCAAGTCCTGCTGTCATAGTTTGGGGCGATATGTTATTCAGGATACAGTGTTTCCAAGTGATATATAATTCAGCGTGGCCAGAAATAAAATAAGAGGCTTTACTTTCGTACCGCCTCTCTCTCTCTCTCTCTCTCTCTCTCTCTCTATATATATATATATATATATATATATATATATATTAGGGTGTCTCTTATTTTCGAAGTGTTGATTTTTTAGGTTGCGCCCCCTCAACCAGTTCCATTGGTTGAAAAAACATCACATATAAAATGTTTTTTGGATTGAACAATTTTTAGAGGTCGCCCCCGCTTATTAAAGTTCATAAAATATAGCTATTATTTATGCAATTAATATTTGAAATTACTAGCAGTTGTCAAGTATACTAAACATATGTTTTTAATTAATTAATCATCATATTTATGATGAATTCAATTAAATGAATATATTAGAGATAATTGTCAAGTTTGTAGCTGAAAATATTGCTTGATAAGACAAGATCAACCTGTTTAAACATGTTTCATCAAGAATGCTCCAGATTATGTTGCAATTGTTTATTTGTCATCATTCAGTGTTCTGCTGTCATAAGTAAAAGGTGTGTAACTGTGTATCACTATACTTCTTTTTTGCTATTATCAGATAATAAACTATGTTATTTATATTTTTCACAATTATTTATACTGATTTTGTTATTAGTGTTTGAAAAAAATTTAATGAATTTAATGAAAAAATTAGAATTTATGCTCTTATACACATATTATGAAGTTTTAAACAATGTTGCTATTTGTCACAAAGAATTTAATTTAGTTCAATGGAAATTTTACCTGACATGTGTTTCATGATCTGTGTTTCTATCAGTGGCGTCACTAGAGGGGTGCGGGGGGTTTTTGTGCAGTGTTTGAGCAGAAATTTATTATTTTTTATAAAAATATCCCTGTAGTTAGTTATAACAACAAAAACATTTTTCGTAAGCCCAGCTTACATGTATCAATATACCTACAAGGCTAAAACTCTATGCTAATTTACTTTTTGAACCTTCTAATGCGCTCCGGTCAGAGCTGTCATTATTACCCAATTACAATGACGCTTCGAATCACGTGGTTTCGTCTGCACGCTCTACAAGCACGCGCTGTTGTTTTCGTTGCTGCTGGTGTTTTTATAGTCGCTGATTTTGTCAAATTTTCTGTTGTTTTAGCTACAATATTGTGGTAATTAGTATTTGTGAACCTATATCAATAACTTTTTTGAGAATGAAGTAGTAATTAAAGGAAAAGAAGGAGAAAAATAAAAAAAGGCTTCCGCTCAGTTGTTGCAGCCTCTGTCTTTATGATGTTGCAGCCTCAAATTTATGAGTATATTTCCATATGCATTTGTCTACAACTTCTACATTATTTGGGCCGTTATTGATTATGCAAACCTAATCCATTAATGTATCTCATGTAACGGTAAAGTTTAACGTTAAAATGAACATAATTTTGATGTAGTTCTTAAACGTTTTTACTTCGAATTCTATTGTTTTCTTACCGAATTTTCACTTTAACCACATGAAACTATGTAAATGTAAATACATTTAGGCTGTGCGTATGATATTGTAATTTAAAGGAGTAATTTTAATTTTGCTAGTTGTTTATGTCACTACTATTGCCATTACATTCAGTGATATACGGGAATTACGATTTACGAGTAACATTAGTACAAAAAACATTACTAAGGATTCTGTATGGTCTGGTACGGGAGGCGGTCCATGGGGGGGGGGGTGACACCATGAGTTACCGCACTGGGTGACACCAACCCTAGTGACGCCACTGTTTCTATTTCCAATAAAATAGCAAAATATAAATTTCTACTGCAAAAATATTTATTCCTTGTTTCTTAGATTAAAAAATAAGGAATAATAATTGATAAAAATACGTTAGATTTATAAAATAGACCAAATTAACTTTATGTCTACCAAATTTTTTTTTTTTGGTAATTTAAAAAAGTCAAAACAGTGATTTAGCCCTGCTCTACAAAACCATAACACTACATTAATATTTTGTTTTCTTATTTTGCAGATGAATACAAGAAGACCATTCTATTTGCTCGGATCTACAGTAGATGATATTAAAGGCTCAAAGCTGCCCCCATATAGGCAAGCTTTTGGTTATTTTATGCACCTCCACAGAGAGAAAAACATGACAATCCGCGATGCTCTGCGTCAATCTATTCGAGCCACAATAGTTATCTGGGATAAGGCCAATATTCCTACTCAGCAGGAACCTCGTGCCATGAAGAAGTTAGAGAATTTCTTTAACGAATGGACTTGCTTAAAGAAGCATGCTTCCAGAACAAGCCAGAGCCATAAAACCAAGGAGGCTGATTTTGTAGAGCGATTGGAAGATCTCTTTGACATCGCCCATGGAGACGCTGAGAAGCTGATCAAGAATCGTGAGGACTGGGAGTTCCTTCAACTGCAAAGACAAAAAGGTCGTCCTGGCTCAATCGGTGGTGTGGACACTGTACATCTTCACCGCACAAAAAATGCAGTCAAACGGTTGGAAGCTGAGGCAGAGAGAAAAAGAAAGTCAGAATCTTTGATGGAGGCGTCTACTAGTCAAGTTGTACTGGCTTCTTCCACATCTTCCAGCAACACTGATGAAAGTGAGAATGAGGAGGAGGAGGAGCCCAAAGGAGCTTGTGCTTTACCAAAATCTAAGAAAAAACGAGGCATGAAAACATCATGACTATTCAGATGTCTGCTGCCCTGGATCGTACACAAATTTCCTCTAGAAAGGCAACATTTATCCTCGCAGAGGCAGCTAAAAGCTTTGGTTTGGACGCTTCAGATTACAACATAAACCAACATTCTATCCATCGCCTTCGAAATAAGAACCGAGCTCGTCATGCTAAAGAACTTAAGGAGCATTTCCATGGAGAATGTTCTATGACAGTCCACTGGGATGGCAAGATGATGGAGGACCTCACCTCGCACAAGCACATTGATCGTCTCCCAGTACTTGTGTCAGGACCTGGTGTTGAACAGCTGCTTGGTGTCCCAAAAATCCCAAACTCAACTGGAGAAGCACAAGCTGAAGCCGTCTTTAACTGCCTGAATGAATGGGGAATTACAGAGAGAGTAAAAGCAATTTGTTTCGATACAACAGCTTCAAACACGGGTCAATATAGTGGAGCCTGTGCTCTCATCGAAGCAAAATTGGGACATGATGTTTTGTACTTGCCTTGTAGACACCATGTTTTAGATTTATTGTTGGGAGCTGCATTTGAAGCAACATTGGGATCTACATCAACTGGTCCAGAGATATTGATCTTTAAGTGTTTTCGTGACAATTGGACTTCTGTTGATCAAAGCCAGTTCCAAACAGGTGAGACAGACACGATTACTAAAGAAGCAATTATTCAGTCTAAAACTGAACTAATTCAGTTTGCTAGATCCCAGGCACCTATGCTACGGGATGACTATCAAGAACTTTTGGATCTGTCCATCATCTTTCTTGGAGGTGTCCCCAATAAAGGCATCAAGTTTCGTGCACCAGGTGCCATGCATCGAGCTCGCTGGATGTCCAAAGCGCTCTATTCTATCAAGATGTGGCTTTTTCGAAACCAGTTCAAGATGACTAAGACTGAAGAACGAGGAATTCGAGATCTTTCCCTTTTTTCTGTTCTCATCTATATGAAGGCTTGGACAACATCCTCACTCCCTATTGAAACCCCATTTAATGACTGGCTCCTTATGAGGTCATTGATTAATTATCCTAACAAAAAGATTTCTGATGCAACTAAAAAAAAAACTCTCTAACCACTTATGGTACCTGTCTGAAGAAGCAGTTGGTCTTGCTTTCTTTGATGAGCGAATTACTACAGATGTAAAGAAACGCATGGTAAAGGCATTAGAAGATGAGTCCACTGATAGACCACCCAAGCGTCCTCGGATTCCTGAATCGACCTTCTGCTCTGGTGAAGGACTACACCAACTTGTTACAAGAAATACTAGAGAATTCTTTACTAAGCTGAATTTGCCAGAAGGATTTCTGAACAAGGCACCCAGCACTTGGACATCCAACTGTGAATATTTAAGGGCCAGAGCTATTGTTGCAGCTCTATCTGTTGTAAATGACCGGCCAGAACGTGCAGTAGCTTTAGTTCAAGAGCTGAATAAGAAATTGACAGTGGGGGAAGAGCAGCTCCAGTTCCTGCTCCAAATTGTTGCAAAACACCGCCAGAGTCACCCAGTTCCATCAAAAACTGTTCTTCTCAAAAAATAACCATCAATGAGGTCGCACCTTAAAATACACCATATTGTATAATCATTGTATATTAAATAAATGTTTTATAAGGAAATAATGCTAATTAAAGTAATTAAAGTATGTAAATAGCACTGGCATTTTGAATTTATCTCTATATAATAAACTAATGGTTTTTTTTTGTAGCAATGCTTCATTGCTGATTGTATATAAAAAAAGAGCCAGGAAGGATTTTGGATAGGAGAAAAAGGATTGGGATAAAGAAGGATTGAGGACCAAGGATGGATTATAACAACATCAAGGATAGGTTAGAAAAGGATCAATGATAAATAAGAAGGCCTATACTTATAAAAACGAATCAAACTAAAAAAAGAAGGAAGGAATTATGTGTATAATGAGCATAATCATATGTCAGGAGCTATTATGCCATGGTCACCATTTTTATTAGCCGGGGGCGACCCGTAAATTTGAACCAATTTGTGTCAAACTTTCAAGTTTTAGTTTTTATGCTAAATGGAGCTATTTTAGGGGGCGCAGATAAAATAATTCAACATTTCAATTTTTGACTACCCAATAAGAGACACCCTAATATATATATATATATATATATATATATATATATATATATATCAGTGGCGATTTCTTAATGAATGCAACGCATGCAATGAATGCATGCGTTAAATATGTTCTCTTTTCAGATCTAAGTAAGGATTATAATTGACAAAAATAATTTTCAGAAACTAAAAATAGGCTAAGGCTTCAATCACGCATGTACTGGCTATTGGGCGGTGTAAACAAAATTATGTCTTATTTCATTAGACAATTAAGAACATTTTTCTGTACACAGATCGAAATACTTGTAGCTAAAGCATTCACTAATTCAGTCTGGGTACAGAAAAATGTTCTTAATTGTCTAGTGAAATAAGACATGATTTTGTTTACACCGCCTTGCCTTGGGCAATTTTTTAAGGAGACTTCTCACTATCCATAAGATATTTTTTTTGAGTCTCATAGCTAAATTCAAAAGGCAATATGTTTTAAAATATGCTTAGAAAATTTACTTAATATTTTTACTAAAAATAATTAAAAAGCTTTGTTCTGATTTTTTTAATTAATGAAAATAATACGGCATGCATTCAGTTTTTATAGGTGCATTCACCAAAAAGTAACATCTGGCAATTCTGACAAGGCTTCTTTCCAGTACCACAGCCGCAAGCTTCACTTGTGTTCGGTGTTCCTTAAATAAATTATAGCATTGTAGTGCCCATAATGACTGACGATGTGTTTAATCAATTGAAGACTAGAAGATTTTACTCACTCTCTTTTGATGAGAAAAAGCGCATATTGAATAATGGCAGACCGATTCCACATTTGAATTTAAGCAAAGAAAATAAAGGCTTCACTAGGAAATTTAATCCTAAGCTGTATGATGATGTTCCCTGGTTATGTGGAAATATTTCAAATAACAAATTGTACTGTTGGTCGTGTTTCCTATTTTCAAGAGATAACTCTGTGTGGAATTCTGTTAGTCGTGGATACGACGATTTAAACAATTTACATACTGCATTTCTCGCCATGAAAAATCTCTTGCTCACATAAATGCATTTGTTGATCTTAAAACATTTGGAAAGTCAGAAAGAATTGATTTAATACTCGACAAGCAGAAATCAGTTGCCATTTCCAGACATAACGAAGAAGTTAATAAGAATCGAGAAATTTTGAAACGTTTGATTAGGATAACATGTTTTTTAGGTATGCAAGAATTAGCATTTCGCGGTCACAATGAAGAAGAAAACGCTGATAATAGGGTAACTATATTGAATTGGTATTTTGTATGGGAGAATTCGATGAAAAGCTTCAAAACCATTTAAAAACTGCCTGTTTTTAAGGGAACATCATCTGCTATTCAGAATGACATAATTCAATCTATTAGTGCAGTTATGTTAGAACAAATAAAACGTGAGCTTATCGACTGCATGTATGTGGCGATTTTATTAGATGAAACATCTGATGTCAGCTGTTTTTCTCAACTCTCTACTGTTGTTCGTTATGTTAATAAACATGGAGAGATTTGTGAACGATTTATAAAATTCAATGACGTCAGCAATGATAGAAGTGCAGGAGCGATTTCTGATTTATCTATAAGGCAACTAGGTGAACTGGGCTGTTTGAAAAAATTAGTTGCTCAAACCTACGACGGTGCTGCTGTTTTGGGGAGCGATCTTAATGGAGTACAAACAAAGATTAGAGAAACTGTACCAGAGGCTATTTTTCTTCACTGCTACGCCCATAAACTTAATCTTGTTTTATCCCAAGCTGTCGCTGAAATTTCCGAATGTAATAATTTTTTTTCAGTATTAGGAAGTTTGTCATCATTTTTCAGCAGTTCAACTAAGCGAACTTCAATGCTTGACGAAGTTGTTGGAAAGCGTTTCCCTAAACTGGCTCCAACGCGGTGGAACTATTCATCTCGTCTAGTTGAAAGAGTTAAGGAAAATAAAGAAGATATAATAGATCTTTTAAAAAGCATTCTTGAAAACCAAAGAAATTTGATGAAAAAACAAAAAATAGTGCACGCGGATTGCTTGCTGGTATCGATACTTTCGATTTTAATTTTTTATTAGAAGTATTTTCTTCAATTTTTCCTTTTACTGAATATCTATTTAATGTGCTGCAAACAAAATCTATGGATATTGTGTATAGCTCAATCACCGTTGAAAGCACTATGAAAAAAATCAAACAAATAAGGGATACAAAATTTGCAGATATGTGGGACTTGATAACAGAAAGATGTGGTGAACCTGTATGTAAAAGGAAACAGTCTTTCTCCACAAGAGAAGTATAGTCAACTATTTCATGAAATATTCGATAATATACTTCTTCAAATGAAAGAGCGTTTCAGTTCAATTGAAAAATTGGAATTCATTGAGCTTTTAGATTGCAAAAAATTTGAGTTCTATGATGTTACTTTCCCAGAGAGCGCTTTTGAATCTTTGAAAAGAAGCTACAATTCATTTTTTGAGTTTCCTCGTCTCCGTTCTGAATTGTGTGTTTTATTCGCACAAATCTTTTGCCAAAAAGAATGTTGCTGAGCTCCTAAAATATCTACTGGAAAGCGAAATGCACAAAGGTCTTAAGGAAATATATAAATTGACGAATTTGATTCTAACTATACCAATATCGACAGCAAGTGTTGAGCGATCATTTTCTGCGCTTAAAAGAATTAAAAGTTATTTACGGAGTTCCCAAAGTGAAGAAAGGCTATCTAATCTTGCCTTAATTTCAATTGAAAAAAATTTCATCAAGAAGCTTATGGAGAATCGAGAGTACTTTTACAATTTGGTCATCGAAGAATTTTGCAGGAAAACTAGGAGAGCAGAATTTCAATTCAAATAATGCTTCACAATTATTTAAGGTAAATTTTAAATTTGTATCTTTTTCTTTAGATCAATTCGGTAACTACTATATATAAATATGTCTAATTTTTTGTTCGCATATTTAAGCCTAACATTAAATGAACTTTCCTTCAAAGAGGTCCCCAAAAGTTTGTAAAACACCTTTAACTTGCTAAGTTCTATGTAAACAATATGCAAAGTTTGGGCAAGAGGGTTAGGCGGATGTTTTTCTTCCATTCTATAACATTGCATGCCTGAACAAAAATGTCACGAGTCGCCACTGATATATATATAAACAACTGATAAATTATAAAATAGAACTAATTCCTCGTGAATTATAGTAAATGTTCTGCGCAACTAACGGTAGATAGATAGATATCGTACTTATTTACGAAAAATGAAATTCATGCGACGCTCTTTCTTGCTGCAGAACTTGTCAATCACCTTGGTGTTAAAAGCCTCAATGTTTGAAATAAACTTTTTTTCTATGGAGAGCATTGCCAGAGCATTAAGACGATCATGGGACAGTATTTCTTAGGAAAGTTTTTATTCTTTTTAGAGAGGACAAACATCTTTCGGGTTCTGCTGTCATTGGCGTGGTGATGACAATTTTAAGAAGTTTTGTTACTTCAGAGAATGTACTCTGTAAATTGTTTTTGAATATAAGTTTCAAAAGAGGAACTGCGCCAGCAATTTTTCTGAAATCGGTTCTTTCATATAAAACGCTAAGCTCTGTTTTCAGTCTCCTTTTCTCCAGCATTCTATAACTTTGAACTGCAATTTCAAGTTCATTTTCCGGAAAATGTTTTGCAAATTCTTGAAAGTTAGAATTCAACAACTTTGCCGCCTCTAGATGATCCAAGGATTGAAAACGATGATGAGCCTCCTGTACAATTCGATCACATACTTCTTTGGCATCGGCGCTTCGGCACGACTGTTTGGGTCGTTTATTGCCAGATGACACGCATGTAGTCGCAATTTCACTGTCAATGATGTCTATTGAATCTCTCACTTCATTGATTGCCAAAATAAAATGGGATACGGCACTTTTTATTTTTACAGCATCAGACAATCTTGCTTGTAATTGGTTACACAAAATGTCTACATGTGGCATTATTCTATGAAAAAATGAAAGCCAGAAAAGAAATTGTGCATCTTCAAAATAATGACGGAGTCCACGAGCATCTTGAACTGTCCTCGTAGATAATGACGTCTGCAAATCCAACAAACACTCAACCAAACTGTCCTTGTGTTCATACACCACACTGACGGTTCTCGATTTAAAGTTGCACCTGGTTGCAGAACCACTGGGAATCCTTCATGCCACAACTGCATCTAATGCAGACAACCGTTGTGGTGACCTTGAAAAGAAAGCAGGAAAAGCTGACAGGCAACAAAATACCCTAGCTGCATGATTTTGCGAAGCAGCTTTTTCCATTGCCAAATTTAATTGATGGGCATAACAGTGGATGTATTGTGCAGTGGGAAAAATAGCCTTTATTTTTGCCTGAACTCCACCTCTTTCGCCACTCATTACAGCCGCACCGTCGTAAGTCTGAGCAATTATTTTGTTAGGTTGATCTTTAAAAATCTCATTTATTGTATTCAAAATACAAATAGAAATTGCGTCTGCACTTTGACCTTCCGGGTTGAAAAATCCCCAAAATCTTTCAGTAGGCACGCCATTGATTACATAACGAAATACTATTAACAACTGTGAATGTTCAGAAATGTCTGTAGTTTCATCTGCCATTAAAGCGACAAAATCAGCCTCTTTCATTTCTTCGATTACACCAGTACACATTTGAAAACTTGTCGATCGATTTTTACAAACTAGTTGGTGATTCTATATAATGTGAGTGCGCTGATCTCAAAAATATAGTTCGTTTTTCCCTATCACGTATGGTTTTCTTACTACAGGGTGTGTCATAAATCCCCATTTATCTCCAAATGTGAACCATCTTATCGAGACCAACATTGGATTGCACATGCTAAACCATAAATTTTGTTGTTATAGACTACAGTAACGCTTACATAATAATGTAGGGTAAATATATATAACAACCAGTCCCGTTCCCAGCAAAATACTCTCTCTCCTCCCATCAATGGGTGGTTAACATTTGGGGACAGATGAGGTATTACAACACCCCTTGTAGCACGAAATCTTTAGGTGATAGAGTAAAACCTAATTAAAGCAGAATTAAATAGCTCCTAGCTCTTGGACAAGCATATTGCTTGTTTATGAAAGAATAAAAAAAATAACTGAAATAAAAAATATATTTACCTTCTTTACTTGCAAACATTTCAGGACTTATTCCAAAGACTTAAGACTACGAAGGTAGATCTGACTAATGACGACTAAACCGGTGCTTCTTTGATGTTTTCTTATGCTGTGCGTTAGGCTGATCTCGTTGCAGACACCAGCAGTAATCCGCCATCATTTTTGTACGCCATCTTCCTTGATATCTTCTTTCCATGGTTTTGATGTCCTGGTGAAATCGTTCCCCTTGCTCCTCACTGACATCTCCGAGATTTTCGGGAAAACGGTCAAGATGCGAAAATAAGAAGTGAACTTTCAGGCTCATGTTGCAGCCTAAGGCGCTAAACTTTTTAAGCATATTTTCCACCAGTCTTTCATAATTTTGGCTTTTGTAGTTTCCCAAGAAGTTTTCAACAACATCTTTGAAACCAAGCCATGCTTCTTTTTCTTTATTGGTCATTGTGTTCAGGAAATGATCGTCTGTCAATAACTTTCTAATCTGAGGACCTATAAAAAAACCTTCCTTTATTTTCTCGTAGCTAATCTTTGGATATTTTGAATAAATGTACTTGAAACACTCACCTTCTCTATTCAATGCTTTGACATACTGCTTCATCAAGCCTAACATAATGTGCAAGGGTGGTAGGAGGATTTTATTTTGTTCAACTAGATGTTCATGTAAAATGTTCTTTGATCCTGGGGTAAGATTCTCTCTAGGAGGCCAAGTTTTCCTCTTCCAGTGCTGGTCACGTGCTCGACTATCCCATTCGCAGATGAAACATGGCATCTTAGTGTATCCTGATTGTTGCCCAAGTAACATGCAAAGGACTTTGAGATCCCCACAAATATCCATCTGTGATTTTGATACTGAATTTTTTCCAGAAGCAGTTTCATGTTATCATAGGTCTCTTTTAAATGAGTAGAATGGGCCACTGGGATTGATGCATATTTGTTACCGTTGTGCAGTAACACTCCTTTTAGACTGGTTTTAGAGGAATCTATAAACAACCTCCAGTCACTGGTTTGGTATTCGATGCCTAGCTTGCACACTAATCCTGTGATGTCCTTGTAAAATACCAAGGGACCATCTTCTTCGAAAAAAGGCACGAAGTCTTTCTCACGATTTCTGTACCAAGCGAAGTATGTGTCGGATGCCAATAAATTGTTCTCCTGCAATCTAGACCCCAAAAGTTCTGCAGAGTCCTTAGGCAGATTCAAATCCCTCACTAAGTCATTTAGTTCGGCTTGGGTTAATGGTTTAGGAGGATCTCGGTCAGCTGTTGGCTGTTCATAAACATCATCATTGTCTGGATTTGGAGTTGAATCAGAATCTGAATTGTATTGATCCAGACTCTCGGGTGGGCGGAGAATAGGAACTTCTGGACCATGGGGTACCGGCCTTATTGCAGATGGAAGACTTGGGTATTGAAGGCTCTCTTTATTCTTTGCATTATAACCTTTAACATTGCAAGAACAGAAGTAGTAGTCGTCGGTATGGTTTCTAGGCTCGCGCCATACCATAGGGATCCCAAATGGCAAACTTTTCTTTTTACCTTTGCTCCAATTCCTTAGTGCCGCAACACACGTAAGACAAACCTTGTGTGGAGCCCAACTTTGGTCTTGATCTCCTAATTTAATTCCAAAATAAGCATGACAAGCTCTCTTAATGAAGGTCGTTACATTTGTCCTTTGTTTTACAACATACCGACCACAAATATAACAAAATATGTCTGGACTATGGGTACATCCTCTAGAAGCCATTATTAAAATTTTAAAGACGTAATGTTAGAATTATCTATCTGAAAAATATGAAAAAACGAAATTAATTAAAGATAAAAAAGGTAAAAAATTACAAAACGCCCCAAAATTGTTTTGCTAATAACTTTAAAACTGTTGGTGATAGAAAATAAACTGGTAGCATTTTTGAATTCAGCGCAGCGAACTGCTTCAGAATCACAACTCAAAATAAAGAAATCGATTTTCATGCAGACCGGTGTTATCTTTTCACGGCAAACTTCCGACATACAATCTAGATTCTAGCAGTTCATTCTGGATGGTTTTAGAAGTTCCCTTGAAAACATGAGTCGATTATATGTGTTCTTTTACCGCACTATCTAAACTACTAACAAAATCAACGAGTTCCAAGAAAATACCCGGATTTTCAGATGTTTCACTCTCATCATGTCCTCTTAAGGCAAGTTCAAAGGCACCGCAAAACTTAATGCAGTCAATTACCTTTGATAATATATATCTGTTCTTTTCTACTTCTTGATTGTGTTTTTTGATGGCGTCATGGTAGGCCCGACTTAACTGTGTTGCAGTATTCACACTACCGAGAACACTAAGATCCAACACATTGTTTATATGTTTCTTGTTTTCATTATGCTTTCTAATCAGTGCTTTAAGATGGCCAAGATCTTTCACTCCCGTGTTACTGAATTAATCACTGTTACCAAAAAGAAGGCATGGAAAGCAGAAAAGAGCATCCCGAACATCACAACCACAAATCCAACTATAATCATCATAAATCTTTCTGTGAAATTGTCTTAAATATTCTCGATTGTTGCTTCCCTTGGCTTTCTGACTTAAATTTAAATCGGGAGTTGGCCTACCTAACTGTTTTATTTGAACTTTTTCATTTAATGTTCTAGATGAAAAAGGTACTTTTAATAAATTGTCCACTGAATTCATATTTGTATAAAAATTAATAATTTATGTACAACACTTGAGTAAACAAAAACATACACACGCATAAAAAGTTTAAAAATCAAACGCAATCGATCGAGCGTCCATCACATTGACAAGTGCTGCAGCGACTCGTAGCATATTCACACCTTATCCGAAACTGGACCGAAAGACACGTCTGCGCAAGCGCTTTGTCTGATTTCACTCGATTTGGGTGCTATACTGATGACAGCACATAAGTACGAAAATAGAAATACAGGGAATGCGCAGTTAATTCGTTTTTTCGGAAATCGGAAAACAATTTAGATCAAATTGGAAATTACAGAAGATATTATAAGTAATTTTATTGATTTATTATTTAGCTATTTACGTATTTTAAAAACTCATGTGCTGTAGCACGTAAGCACATAATGAGCGGCCGCTACTGCTCATATATATCATTATAGATGGGCTCAAACCAAAAATGTTGATTATAAATCATGAACAAACTCGTCCACTCTCTTTGCCTTGTCGGGATCATCATATACATGGCTATTTCTAAGATTGATCGATTCTTACACACACACACACACACATATATATGTATATATGTATATATGTGATGTGTGTGTGTGTGTGTGTGTGTGTTTAAAAACGTATTTATTTATTAAACGTAGATTGAAAATCTGTTATAGAACGACGATCCAGCCCTGCTTGTTGTTGTCCAAAAAATGGGCGGAGCTTTTGAAAATTGGGGGGCGGAGCTTTAAGGACTCCAAATTGCTATATGCAGTTTATTTGACTCGATTAATCTCTCTCTCTCTCTCTCTCTCTCTCTCTCTCTCTCTCTCTCTCTGTGCCACATGCTCAACTAATGGAGTTGTCTTTTGCTTTTAGTGACCATTACTGTTAACTTCAACAACTGTTAAAGATTCATTATAAGCAGACTAACTAAATAACTTCGCTCCCTTTACGCATTAGTTGAGATCAAGAGTTTGTATACAATCGCATTATGTAATAACACCACCATATTGAAAATGCAAACGAAACAGCAACTTCACAGACGGTTATCAAATCAAATCTATGTACCTAGTTATCTATCTACGTAGATAGATATTCACGTTTATATAAGGCCAAAGTGCGAATATTCCAACAAAAAATGTATCTTAACTTGATGGAAGGAATTTTTCAAATGTTGGAAAATAACATTTCTTTATGTAATAAACAAAGTCTTAAATAATTTAATTTGAATTGCGAGAAGCTAATTTGAAACTGGAAGTTTAAAATTTATTTTTACCTCAACAAAAATTAAATTATAGTTTAAAATTGCATATATTCTCCCTTTTCTTGAAAATAATAATAATAAATGGTTTCAGAAAGTGTGTATAATATATATATATACAGGGTGTTTGAAAACTTTCTGTACAAATTGTAATGGGGGATAGGCAACATCAAGACAAACCCTTTTCGTCTATAAGTGTATGTCCGCTGACGTCACCATTCGGCGCGAGAGGGCGCCGCTGCAATTGGCTAAAAGGTGAAGTGGGCTAGACTCGCGCTTGCCGCGGGCATTCTTAAATCGGACGTAGTACGCGTAACATGTTTATTTAAAGAAGGCATGTTTATTTGAAGAAGGTGCTGAAAGTTGCGACCGGTAGCATCAATGCATGCCCGACAGCGTCGAAGCATTGACCGACGTACACGTCGAAAGATTCCCGGCATTTCGGGAACAGTTCCAGCGGCGACAGCGATTCTTGCTACGAGGTCTTCTTCTGAGTAAATGGGAGTCTCGTACACGAGGTTCTTCATGTGTCCCCACAGGAAGAAATCGAGGCATGTTAAATCGGGCGATCTCGGTGGCCAGGCTACGGGCCCACCCCGGCCTATCCATCGGTCCCCAAAAGTGGCGTTCAGATAATCCCGCACATCGTTGCTGGAGTGTGCTGGGGCCCCGTCGTGTTGAAACCACATTCGTCTACGAATAGCCACGGGAACATCTTCCAGCAGTTCCGGCAACGTTTCTTCAAGAAATATCCGATAAACCCGCCCGTCGAGTCGGGCAGGCAGCAGGTACGGCCCAATCAACTTGCCATGGACGTGGACAATACCCGCCCAAACATTGACGGCGAACCGTTCTTGATGAGCATGCACCCGTGTAGCATGTGGATTTGCGTGCGCCCACACGTGAGAATTGTGCATGTTAAACACACCCTCACGTGTGAAACAGGCCTCATCTGAGAACAGCACATAAGCCGGAAAATTAGGCTGCACCGCTGTCTGCTGCAGAAACCAGCGTGCGAATTCCACACGAAGAGGGTAATCACGAGGTTGTAATGCCTGGACTCTCTGACGATGAAACGGATGTAAATGCTGCTCGTGCAACACTCTCCAGACCAGGTCGTGGTTCACACCGAGGATACGTGCAACACCTCCGTGCTTGCGCTTGGATTGTCCTCAAATCGCCGTAGGATTTCTTCTTCCATGTCAGGAGTGCGCACGTTTCTCTCCCGACCAGTGTCATGCATGTTTGCATGGAATGTTCCAGTTTCTCGCAGTCGCCGATGCAAATGCGCAAACGTTTGGTGGTTTGGCACACGTCTGTTTGGGAAGCGCTGTCGGTACAACCTCACAGCAGCTCTTCCGTTTCCATTGGCAGCCCCATACACCATATGCATGTCAGCCATCTCAACAGTCGTGAAGCGAGTAGTATACCCGCAAGAAGGGAGACAGAGAATGGATCAATTTGAAAATTTCCCCCCCTCACCTTCCTTCATGGCGGTCCTCCACCGTCCTTCATGGCGGTCCCTCCTTTATGAGGTGTCCTTCATGGTCCTTCAAAAAAAAAAAAATTTAAAAATAAATTTAAAAAAATTAAATTTAAAAAATTAAATTTAAAAAATTAAATTTTAAAAATGATTCGTCTTCACCTTCCTTCAAAAAAATTTAAGAAAGGATTGAGCCTCGCCTTCCTCCTTCAAAAAAGTTCTTTCATGAGGCAAACAAGAACAAACATGAAAAAACATACATACATTCAAGTACTTTCTGTTCAGGCAAGTTAGAAGACAGTAGAAATGGAAACGAATATCTGAAAGGTTTTAATAGGCCTAACGAGATTGCGCATTAACACCCAATTTTCGTCTGTTAACAAATTGCGAACAATACATAAATGAAAATCAGAGTGATCATATTTTAAATCGAAAAACAAGTTCTTTGTTTAATATCTGTATTATGAAAAATAAAATGAATATTTTTATTATAATTTAAATAAATTAATTTCTCTCTTTTTTAAGGGAAACTGGCTTATTTTCAAACGAGATGACCTTCAAATACAATATATACATATAGTACACTCATATTTGTTTATTTACTTTTAAATATGTAGTTTTCTGTTATTTACACCGATATATACCATTACATTCACTTTCACATGCTATCTTCTGGTATGTGAATTAATAATTTTACTATACAGCAAATTTCGTTATAAAATTGCATATGTTAAAAAGAACATCAAGCTGTGTAACACAGCTTTGAAACTGAAGCATCAATTCTGTTATCCTCCTCTAAACATCCACTTAAATATTATTACTAATATTGATTTATTGTTATTATTACATATATATTGTACACGTGTTAAGAGTATTTAAATTAAATATATTGATTTCAATTCCCTTCGTAATAAAAGCATCTGGCAACTATACCCCCAATTTTGCTATATATTTCTCTCAGTAATTGTTTCCAGGTTAGTTGTTAAGTTTAACTTTCTTCTAAAGACTATTAGCTGCAACTAATCTTGTTATTATTATTATTATTATTATTATCATATATATATATATATATATATATATATATATATATATATGTATATATATATATATATATATATATATATAACATCCAAATAAGTAGGTTCGGGTAAAAAAATTTTATAAGATGCAATTAAAGAAAACGGGATGTCGAATTTATGTGGGTTGTCATTTTTAAATAGTTGCAGTGGGAAATATGTACTGAAAGTTGAGAGATTTTTCATTAAGAACCTTTCTACTTGTAGTTATAGTTAGGACTATTCACATTACTTTAATTATCATTTCTCTAATTTAACGGCTGTTCACAATTCCTCATAATTCTCATAATAAACGTATTTGTTTTCACACCAGTCAGGCCACTGTTTACATCAATCACACAGAATGTTCATGCTTATTGTTTTTGTCATTAGCTGTACCAATCATGTCTTTACAGACTGAAGCCTACCGTTACACAACGTTTAAAATGTTATAATTAATGCTTCATGATATCAGATCTCGTATAAAAAGCATTATTTTCTGTACAAATGGCCACAAAAATACTTTCAATCCTAATATATGTACGTATAGTATGCAACATACTATTTTCACCTGTATTAAAAACGTAAAAGTATCATCATGCGATCTTAGTTTCCGCAATGACGTGAGCCCTAACATTTAATTTAAAATTATTTAACAGATCATTCGAGGGAACTGTACATCGATCTCATTATAACTTCTGACTCATAATAACCGCCATACATATTTACACGAGTTCAATTTAAATATATATATATATATATATATATATATATATATATATATATATATATATATACAGGGTGGGCGGAAAGTAGCTCCCTATTTTGGATTGGTAAAAAAATACGTATATTATCCATTTATTTCAGAAGAAATAATATGAAAAGGTAGGCATACATGGTAGGTTTTCTCTAAAATTCAATGTGGGCTCCAACTCTTTCCACCAGCTTCTGGAGCCGCCCAGGAATGGCGTCCACTGACTTTAGCAGGAACTCCGGCGGGATGGAGGACATGACTTCCCGAATTCGGTCCTCCAGTTCTTCCAATGTCCTCGGTTTGGTGCGGTAGACTTCTTCCTTTACCCACCCCCAAAGAAAGAAGTCGCACGGTGTCAAGTCGGGGCTCCATGCGAATGTCGCAGTCCTCGTCCGAGAGAGATTGGCAGTAATGCGGCTTCCACGCACGCCAGTTCAGCTCCTTCTTCAGCACAGTTCGCACTGAGTAGCGGGAGAGTCCACTTTCCCGAGCTGCCTGGCGAGTTGACTTTCGTGGACTCCGTGCGAACATTTCCTGAACTGCCTGCACCGTCTCCTGGGCCCTGGATGTCGAAGGGCGACCACATCTTCGAACATCTGCCACAGACCCCGTGGTCATGAGCTTCGAGTGGCAGTTCTTGATTGTTTTCGGGTCCACTTGGGCACGTGGTCCGTGAATGGCCCGCCACCATCTTTGAACTCGAACGACAGATTGCCAAACTTCGTACCGTGCCGCCAACTGGGCACGCTCCTGCAGTGTTAAACGCTCAGCCATGTTACCCTTCAATCTGAAATGAAAAAAAAAAAATGAACGTTACAATTGTACCACTTTAGAGAACACAAAGAGAACACTTTAGAGAAAAAAAGATTACCGTTACAATTGTACCACTTTAGAGAACACACCATAACAATATAACAATACAATCACAATTTATACATAATTTATATGTAATTTAAATTAGGGAGCTACTTTCCGCCCACCCTGTGTATATATATATATATATATATATATATTATACAGTGGTGTAGTGCTAAATAAAGAAGTGAGGGAACGCATTTTGAAAGTGTTACTCAGATGCGGGGGGGACAATAGCGAGCGCGGCGAGCCCATACAGCTGGGGGTCCGGGGGCACTGTAAGCCCCCGGGAAATCTTTTGAAATCTGACCAATTTCAGGGATATTTTGAGGTCATATGCACTGGATATTAGGATATATTCCAAGGTTGAAGATGCAGTATTTCCAGTGTCATTAGATATATGACATCCAGTACGATCAATAAAAATAGCTAATAACTGGAATGATTAACTAAAAAAAGTTAACTGGTACGCCGTGGTGACTGTTTCATCAGATCTTTATAGGCTAGCATTGCCTCAGTCGAAGCTAAAAGAAATGAAACAGTTAATGATTCTTATATTTCTTCTAGGGGTGGGAATTAAAATTTCATGACGTTAGAGATTTGTAAGTTCGGATTTATTTGAAATAGTGAGGGAACGCCGTTCCGTCTACCAAAAAAAAGTAAGGGAACGCCGTTCCCACAGCACTACCAATATATATATATATATATATTATATAATAAGGAGTTTGTATGTGCCATTCCAACAGAAGGCAGGAAGTGTCTGAACCCTGTTTCTCCCATCACTGTCCTCTTCATCTGGCCTTTTTACATGTCACGTCTACCCTGTGAGCAGCCCAGCATACTCTCAAATACGCGCTTCTCACTATATTCCTTACTACACACGCATGCATCTTACACACTACACAGTCTTTTCAAAAAAGGTGTAATTTCAGTAGTCTCGGAGATTCGCGATTGTCCCCTCCTACATTTTCTCAGTAATTGTTTTCAGACTAGTAGCTAAGTTTAACTTTCTTTTAATGACTATTAGTTGCTACTAATCTTCTTCTTCTTCTTATTATTATTATCATTGTTATATATATATATATATATATTATATATATTTAGGAGAAATCCAATGACAAGGAGAAATGTAAATGCCATGAAAAGTCTTCTTTAATGCGCAACGTTTCGAGCAATACGCTCATCTTCAGGCTGTTTAATAACAATGTGAAATTAAAATCAATATTGAATGAAAAACAAAACAGAAAATTTCTATAACCTATTCGTAAAGACAAATTTTAAAAGACTGAGAAAAGAGGGTTAAATTCTAAGTTATACAGATTTACATATAAAAATTAAGAAGTTATTTTTAAATACATGTAGTAAATGTGAAATTAATACACTGGAAAAATTACCAATAGTACACTGGAACAGTTATATAATGCCCAAGATTTAATAAATATTCCAGGGACGATTGATAAAATTCAGAGTCATATAGATTATCACGGTAGAGTTTGAAGTAAACAAATTTCGGGAAAATCCTGCAAGTCCGACACATTTCAAGAAAATAACAGTCCAGTTTTGACTTGAGAAACTTTCGTGAAGTCTTCCAAACATGGCGATAAGCCCTGAGGCCATCTTGTCCATACCTTGAATATATATAATCATGCGGGTTGCTTCTACAGAGCTTCAATTTAATATTTAGGAGAAATCCAATGACAAGGAGAAATGTAAATGCCATGAAAAGTCTTCTTTAATGCGCAACGTTTCGAGCAATACGCTCATCTTCAGGCTGTTTAATAACAATGTGAAATTAAAATCAATATTGAATGAAAAACAAAACAGAAAATTTCTATAACCTATTCGTAAAGACAAATTTTAAAAGACTGAGAAAAGAGGGTTAAATTCTAAGTTATGTTTACTTCAAACTCTACCGTGATAATCTATATGACTCTGAATTTTATCAATCGTCCCTGGAATATTTATTAAATCTTGGGCATTATATAACTGTTCCAGTGTACTATTGGTAATTTTTCCAGTGTATTAATTTCACATTTACTACATGTATTTAAAAATAACTTCTTAATTTTTATATGTAAATCTGTATAACTTAGAATTTAACCCTCTTTTCTCAGTCTTTTAAAATTTGTCTTTACGAATAGGTTATAGAAATTTTCTGTTTTGTTTTTCATTCAATATTGATTTTAATTTCACATTGTTATTAAACAGCCTGATGATGAGCGTATTGCTCGAAACGTTGCGCATTAAAGAAGACTTTTCATGGCATTTACATTTCTCCTTGTCATTGGATTTCTCCTAAATATTAAATTGAAGCTCTGTAGAAGCAACCCGCATGATTATTATATATATATATATATATATATATATATAACATCCAAATAAGTAGGTTCGGGTAAAAAACTTTCTCAGTAGATGCAATTAAAGAAAACGGGATGTCGAGTTTGTGTGGATTGTCATTTTTAAATAGATTCAGTGGGAGATAGGTACTGAAACTTGAGAGATTTTTCATGAAGAACCTTTCTAGTTGCAGTCATAGCGTCCATTCACATTACTTTAATTAGCATTTTTCTTATTTATCGACTGTTCACAATTCCTCACAACACTCATAATAAACGTATTTGTTTTCACTTTTCTTTCATGCCAGACAAGTCTCAGTATTTACATCAATCACACAGAATGTTCAATTTAGGGTTATGACTTTTTAATTTTTTGTCATAAATATTGTTTCCTGTATCATCAATCGATGAACTTTTGCTTGAAAACAATAAAAAAGTGCCTAATTCCTCAGAATTAAAAAAAAATGTCACCCGAAAGCAAATATAGTAAAGGGTGTCAGGAAATGATTGCCCCCCTGTAGAGCAAAAACTAGAAGAGATAGATAAAACCGGCGAGACCACTTGAAAGAGCGTTAAAATCTGAATAAAACCATTATATTCTATTCCTGTGATTTTAATTCTTACCATTTTTTTTCCCCACAGAAACCATGGCATCATCTATTTTGAACGATTCAGAGACACTTTGAGACACTTCTGGGATCATACCCCCGTTGATTAATGGCCGTCAGAGCTGCAAATGGGGGCAACACCCAATATTAAAACAAGTGTTTTTTATTCAAAATTAAACGCTCTTTCGCGTGGTTTTGTCTGTTTTTTTCTATTCCTTTCAGTTTCTTCTGTACAGGGGGGGGGCAATCATTTCCTGACACCCTTTACTATATTTGCTTTCGGGGTGACATTTTTTTTTAATTCTGAGGAATTAGGCCCTTTTTTATTGTTTTCAAGCAAAAGTTCATCGATTGATGATACAGGAAACAATATTTATGACAAAAAATTAAAAAGTCATAACCCTAAATTGTTCATGCTTATTGTTTTTGTTACTAGCTGTACCAAACATGTCTTTACAAATTGAAGCGTACCGTTACACAACGTTTAAAATGTTATAATTAATGCTTTATGATATCAGATCTCGTATAAAAAGCATTATTTTCTGTACAAATGGCCACAAAAATACTTTCAATCCTAATATATGTACGTATAGTATGCAACATACGCTTTTCCAACTGTATTGAAAACGTAAAAGTATCATCATGCGATCTTAGATTCTGCAATGACGTAAGTGAGCCTTAACATATAATTTAAAATTATTTAACAGATCTTTCGAGGGAACTGTACATCGATCTCATTATATATATATATATATATATATATATATATATATATATATATATATAAGGAGTTTGTATGTGGCATTCCAACAGAAGACAGGAAGTGTCCGAATCCTGTTTCTCACATCACTGTCATCCTCACCTGGCCTTTTTACATGTCTCGTCTACCCTGTGAGCAGTCCAGCACACTCTCAAACACGCGCTTTTTCACTATATTCCTTACTACACACGCATGCATCTTACACACTAGGGCGGATCGAAAATGAGGTTTTTAAACTTTTTTTCGAAATTCAAATATGGCTAGTGCGGAAAATATGTGGATGCTATAGATAATGACTGTGCATAAATATTAGTCCTGCGAAATTATATCTTCAGGTGCCACAAAGCCGTCTAAAAAAGTGAAATATAATGATTTTCTTATATTCTGCATTAGTACAATAACTGAAACTTACTTGTTATTATTATATATTAAGTGTTCCAATTACCAAAATAGTTACTGAATTACGCAGCTCTTAGTTTATTTAGATCAATGTTCTTTTGATTAATGATCTAAATAATCCAGAACTCACCACGAGGAGGTGGCTGCGTGTCGAGCTCCACCCATGCCCTCCCAACCACCATCCTTGCGCATGTTTTTTTCTATTAACGTTTTATTTAAACTTTATATTCAGCTTTACTTTCGAATGATGGCATTTTTTACGTGACTGAAGTGTTGATCTTATGAAGCCATCTCGCGCGTTCAATCCAAATACTTTGATGATGCTTCAGTCACTAATTTTACCATTCTTTCTACTACTTGTGTATGACAAGGGAATTTCTCGAATGGAGGGGTACTCTTGTTTTCTATGAATTCTTCAATCTCATTTCTGTCAGGTGTCTTGTCACAGGTGGTTCAGTGACAATGCATTTTTGCCAATTAATTAAATCAGTATAATCAGTAGCTTCAGATTGAATAACAGGTACTGTGAAACGCCTCACAACTTTTTCCTTGTTTGTTTGCCTTGCTTTCTTTATTCGCCTCCACACTAATTCTCTTATGGCGCTGCGGTCATCATGAATCATTGATGCTAGAATATTTTCTGGATTTGCAAAAAATGCATTTCTTTGTATGACAGGGTTTACAATATCCTTTACTTCGTCATTCAGTGTTCTTGTTAGTTCAATAGTTTTGAAAACATGTTTTGAGCCATTGACAAAAGACGTACTTTGCTTAATAGAAAACCACATTGGGATGTAGACCTTCATTATAAAAGAAGCAATGTTCATGAGGTTCTCAGATGGACTTACAGTTGAAACGTATAGACGAAGCAAACGATTTGCTGTAGTCAGCCATCGTGAATGTGCCATTTTGCCTGGACTACGATGAGCAAGATCTGGAGAGCAATATCCCTTTGTTATGGCCTGATGAATATCAATTAGATATTTTTGGTCGGTGCTAAGATCTTCACAGTCTACAGTTGGTTCCTCAGCATCAATCCTTTCAAACTCGACAATAGGAAGACTCTCACAGTTCTCTAATTCCCTGCCAATAGGACCGGTGAATCCGCGGGGGCCAGATGTTTTTCCATCCAGCTTTGCAACTAAATGGCGTAATGGCAATTCATTGGCATGGAGCTGGCACACTAAATGTTGAACTGGCTTCTTCAGCTTCAATTCTATAAGCCTTATAACGCCTCCCTTTTCTCCAGTGTTGGCTGCTGCACCATCGCATCCAATGGCAACAAGGTTTTCCAGGTACATGTCATTATTTCCAATATACTCAAACATTCCTTTACATATTTCTTCAGCTGATCCAGAATTCACAGAATAATGGCCCAAATAATCTGAACCAGGTTCTCTCACTAAAGTGATATGTTCTTCTGTTACCTTCTTCTGATATACTTTGGACTCTTTTTTTTCTTGGAAGAGTGTAGAATCTTTTCGACCATCAAAATAGATTCCTCTGATTGGGACCTGATTTTGATCTTTCATAATTTCTGATCTCTTCTTTTGTCTTTCTCTTCTGATTTTACTCCTATCCACTACTTCAGATGTATTGTCAATAGAAACTTCTCCAATATCTTGCAATACTGCACTAACAATGAATGCTGCAGCTCGATCTGAAAATGCAGTCCTGTCACAAGCAGTAGCCACTGAAGGTAGATTTGTAGTTTTCCTTTTCTTGAATAATTGTTCTTCAGGTTGTTCGAGCTTTCTCTTCGAGCTAACTGGCTCTGGAAATGTATCGTCTGATATTTCGCCAGATTCACTTTCACTATTTGATGTCGATGATGATAATTCAACATTTGTATCCTGCAATTTCTCCTGTGAAGATTCTTTGGTGAGCCTCACAGCTTCTTTTTGCTTTCTTAGCAACGTAGATGCTTTTTTCTTTGAGAGTGTAATATCTACTCTATCAATAAACAGTTTTCTTTCACTCCTTTGATCTAAGAGGAACGTCACTTCTTCCTTGGGAACCGTTTTTCTTTGGGACAAGAACATTGTGTTAGTACTTTGCACTTGCACGCTGCAATGTCAAAAAGTTTCGTGTGTGCTTCTTTTTTGAACATATCAATCTTTGCTTTGTAAGCTTCAGAATTTTTTCTGCTTTGGTATGGCTTCATAATGACACGATACTTTTCGTGGTAGCTTCTGAACATTGTTTCAATTCGCCTGTCTGACAGAATTGGGACGGAAGCACTTTCCCAAATTGTTTTCAATTTATCAACAACTTGTTCTAATATTTGAGATATTGAAGGATCTTTATTAGTATTCTGTTTCAAATCGTTTCTTACAAACAAGTAATATTTAAAAACTCCTTCGTATGTAGAAGATTCCTGTGCCACAAATCTTCCCCCATACCAAACATGGGGCACTCAGTTGAGGCCCTGGTTGATTTTGCACAAACTCGAGACATTTTGAAAGTATACAAATCTGAAAAAGAAAGAGCTAATATCAATTATACGTTAATTTCAGTTAATAGTACATGGCAAACTTAGGGCAACACAATACAGAAATGCAAAATATATAAGAAATATAGTTTAGACTATCTGAGTAACGCCAACAACAGAACACCCACCTGCTACGAGAGCGACAGCTACACTGAACCGAGGTACTCACGTGACAGCTGAGTGAGCTGACTATAGAAAACTGTTTTTAGAGAATATAAACTTTTTTAAAGGTTGACTGAGCTATTTTTATACAAGTGTGAATAAATTCTTGTCTATTGTGCATCGTGGACTCTTCTGTAATTATTGGTTAAAATCTGCTTTTTTCAATTTTTTTCAATATTGAAGGTCATTGTGGCACCTGAAGATATTAATGTTATGATTTTAAATTTATACCAGCTTATTTCCTCACTACTCCACATATTTTCCACACTAGCCAATTTGAAAATTCGAAAAATGCAATTATTATTACTATTATTATTATTATTATTATTAGTAGTAGTAGTAGTAGTAGTACAAATAGCCTTATACCCAATGTCTATGTCAGTCAAAAAATAAATAAATAGTATCTGTGAAAATGTATTAATTTCATTTTCTATTTCATGTATGAAAGTCATTTATATCGAGCATAGACCGCCGTGTCAGTTAAACGGTGAAGTGATGCTTGGACGGTTTTATCACGTCGTACAAAGTAATGTCGATGTGGATGTAGACTCTATAACATGCGAGTTTAGCGTTTTGCACCGTAGAACTTAAAGACAATATACATTTTTCCTCTACTAATATGATTATACGTTTCGTATAGTTTCAGTATATTTAAAATAACTATATATTTTTCCTGTACTAACATGATTATACGTTTCGTATAGTTTCAATATAATTAATATAACTATATATTTTCCTCTACTAATATTTTGTTAATACTATGCTTTGTATGATTATATATTTAATATAACTGTATAATTTAGGGTGGTTCACAAGCATAGGGAAAATTTAGCATCTGAGATTTCACTTTTGGGTCATTGTTGCTTTTGTTCCTACCCTTAGTGTGAATAACTGTGTGAAGTATGGTTGGTGTACGGTGTCTTTAAGAGGTCGCTCAGTCATGCATGACGTGTCTCACTAATGACTGATTACTATAGTATGACTAAATTTGGCTTCTTCTTTTGTAGGAATGTGTAGAAATGCCGCCGAAGCAATCAAAAACACGGTCTAGCAGTGAGGTGTGGTTACTAGGGAAGGCGGAGGAGAAGTTAACTAGGGCAGGACTCCCTACCAAGCTTCAAGTCCTCCGGAAATTCATGTTCCACCATCTGGAGGAGAGGAAGACAGAATATAACAGTGCGGTGATGACCAGTGAGGCTTTGATCCCGTTTTGGACAAAAGCAAACGTTCCAATGACGGATACCAGATACGCTGAGAAGAAGCTCCTGAAACTGTACGAGCAATACAAGGGGCTTAAGAAGAACCGCACAAAGAATTTCCCATCCTACAGAATGAAGGAGGACATATTTCGCGGAGACCTTGACGATGTGTTCGATCTTTCACGTCATAACGCCCTCGAGACCATGATGAATGAGGAGGACAAGAACTTCCTTGTCGCTCAGCTCGATAATCCCATTTCCTCCAGCTTTGGCCTGATTGACAAGAAAATGGCTGACCAACAAACGAGGAAGAGGATTCGGTGTGAGGCGGAGATGAACCGAGAGGAGAAGGCGGATGCGAGATGTTCCCAGGGAGAACTGGAGGCTTCTAGTTCAAGCACATCTGAATCATCAGATTCAGATACTGTAGTTTTTAAGGAGTCAGCACGAAAACGTTCCACTCCTAAGCGATTGAAGTCTGTGATCACGCCTGATATTTCCTTAGCCTTGGATCGCCACAACATCAGTGACAGGAAAGGAGTGGCAGTGGTCGCAGCAACTATTAAATCGCTGGGGCACAACTTGGACGAAGTGTCAATCTCACGCAGCACCATTCGTCGCGTGAGACAATGTACACGTGAAACGGTGTGCCGCGAAGATCAGGCCACTTTCAAGACCCATGGGCCCCTTCTCTTGCACTGGGATAGTAAGCTGCTTACAGATATCTCCCACGGGTTAGAGGTGGTGGACCGTGTGGCTGTGCTTGTAACCGGTAACGGGGAAGAGAAACTCCTTGGAGTTCCAATGGTAGCTGCTGCAACTGTTTTTGATACAACTGCGTCCAACGCGGGACTTCATGCTGGAGCTTGTACTCTCATTGAAAAGGAGTTGGGTATTGATCTGGTGTGGATCGCTTGCCGATACCACGTGGTAGAAGTCGTCCTTGCTGCGGCCTTCGGTGCTTGTTTCGGAAAATCCAGTGGACCTGAAATTGGCCTATTCAAACGCTTCAAGCAGCACTGGATTTTCATTGATCGCAGCAAGTTCGAGAGTGCACCCGACAGCCTGTTCATTGAAACAGCAGAGCAGAGGAAGGAAATGGTCTCCTACTACAAGGAGGCTGTCAAGAAGAGCCTGTTTATCACGCCTGTTTATCACGCTCCTTTACGGCCGCTACTGGAACGAGGCCTGTTGCATACATGGCTCCATTGAATGACTTCACTTTCTTGCGCCAGCATTTGCCGCGATGAAGCGCCATTTGTGGTTCATTTCTGAACACTTAATCCCCTTGGCACTCTTTGATCCTCGAGTTCATGCGTCCACGAAGGAGAGGATTGCTCACAACATCGTAGCTGTTCCCGAAAAAAGAAAAGGACTCAAGCGCGTGGACGGAAAAACGTTCTCCTCGAGCAATCCCTTGGAATTCTATGCCACCAAACGTTCAGCAATCTTCTTCAACCTCGTCATGCAGCACGGAAGTGAACAGGCGAAATCATTCCTGTCCAAGACACCAAATGATTGGAACACAGATCACGCTTACCAAGGAATGAAGGAACGTGTAGAGAAGATGGCAATGGTTAACGATTGCGCAGAAAGAGGAGTTGCGCTTATTAAGCTTATTAAGGCTTTCAACAGCACATTCACGAAGGATGACGCGCAAAAGCAGTGCCTTCTCCGCGCAGTCGCTCAGCACCGCAAGGAATTCAAAGAGTCGACTAAAACTGGTCTCAAGAAGACCTAAAGATCTTCAACTGTGTGCATTATTTGTTCCGCTGTTATAATTTCATAATATATTAATATATAATATATATATTATATATATATATATATATATATATATATATATGTTAACCCCTCCGTCTATGGCCCTGGGTTGGTTCGGAGTCGACGGGGGTTCTGGTTAGGAGGCAGCAACGGATATGTTACTTGCAGTAGTTTCTTCTATACTACTCTCCGAGTTCTTCTTTAGTGGCTCGGAGGATTCTGAGAGGCTTATTAAATTCTTTGGGGTTTCTCTCCGATTCTTCTTGTAGCTTATCGGGAGATTCTAATGACTAAGTTCTCTGAAGAGAGCACGGCTCGAAGGAGAAGATAAAGACTTTTTCTTACTGTGTTTTACTCCTAAACTGTTACAGGTAATGCTCAGCCTCGTAGTTGGTATCAGAACAAACATGGAAGAAATTGGTGGGCTTTATATACCCCAATTCTACTAACATCATCATTATTAAATGTTGAAGAGGCTGTATTATTTTTGCACAATATTTGAAAATAAAGTAAATCTTTTAGCTGTGTTAGGTTTAAACGAATAAACAAGATATTTGAAGATGAAGCCATATATTTATCTTAAACTGCGTATTTTCAGATCTGATGTTATCATGATCTGCCAAGTTAACTAAAAGTGGAAATTGAACTATGCATCTTTACACTAAAATATGCATATGAGTAAAAATTAAAGGTTTAAGATTTACAATTAAATGCTTAGGCAAGACATGACTTCAACATTTATAATGAAGAAAGAATGTATACAAAACATGACATGGCAAAAGTTACTCAGGATTCATTATTCAGCTAAATCTAAAAAAATGATTATGAGATTTTAAAAAACAACAGGTTATCAATTATATGGCAAAGTAGAAAGCACATTAAAATTTATCACAACGGAAGAATAATAATAAAAATACATAACAACAGTATTGCCGATTCGACATTCCTTATGGCGACATAATGTCGGGTCGGACATTGAGTACATTGTAATTTTGGTCTACTGTAACTTTGATTATAATTATCAATTCATTTATTATCGTTAACTACAATTTCATTAAAGTACATTGACTACGTTATTTAGTACATTACATCATTAAGTACAGTTTCATTAAAGTACATTACATTATATTAAATTAAAATATTACAGTTAATTATAATTTCATTGAAGTACATTACATCGTTTACCATGGTTAGATTATATGGTTAGATTATATGGTTATTAGTACAACACAAGTACATGAGACATGAAATACATGATATAACATAACGCATGATAATATTATAAATTTGAAATCAAAGCGAGAGGAGGTATTTTAACCTTCGAGTGTTCGAATATGCAAGTTCGCGAAATTCGATCACTTACCCTCAGCATTTTCGAGTTCATCTCGGGAGGTCAAATAATTAAAAATAGAAATGAAAAAATAATACGAGAACGTATTTTTGCGTTTTAGAACGAAGGCAAAAGTTTTGCATTTCATGACTGACACGAGTACAGATGATTATTTAATAAGATTTATATTGGATAATTGGTCAAGATAAGATATGAATGTAAGAATTATATTTATACTACATAACATATAAATAATGACTTCTTGAGGGTGTACAGTTTTTATTATGATGATATATAAATTTTCATACATTGAATACTAGAGATATGATGAAGGGAAATTAATGACGGGAAAATGGGACGTCATAGTTATTGAATTTGTACGTAGAGTACGAATCATTGTTAGGAAGACTTACAAGAACGAATTAGAGACAAAGAGTAACAATCCTGTTACATGCACTGTGTATGCATAATCTAGGGTCGAGGGTGAGATGCAAGACAATCATAATTAATTATAATAACTTCTATAACAAAAATGAAAAATGGAAAATGGATACGACTAAACCATAGAAATGGGAGATCGTAAGGTTATGACACAAACAAAAATAGGAAGCTACAAATACAATTTTTATCCAAAACTCGCTTAGGCGATTTTGGTTTATTATGTAAAAATGAATATGGATTAGTCATTGTTCATTTTTACAGTGTTTCCCCCTCTAAAATGGTATTTATACAATAATCTAATAGGGTACCATTAATACAATACAAATGAGAAAATAACATTCTAACTAATTCAAGTTAGGTGACGAATTTTTCTTTACATTACAAGTTTTATACAGAACAAGTGAGTTATTATATAATATAAAGGAATTCAAAGATTAATACTTTAGTTTAGACAAACAATTTAGACAAAGAATGATATTGTTAAATTTTTTTTTTTTTTTTTTTTTTACAAAATTTTATTTTTCTGTGGGAAAAATTACGTACATAATGAATAGAGTAGATAAAAATGGAAAAACGTAAATCGCACAATTTATAAGCTAATTTTTATTGACTATTGTAGGTAAAAAATAGAATTACGTAATGGATGATGTATAGACCTGTGGTCTAGTGTGTATTTTTGTGTACTAGGTATAAAGGGTGTAGCTGATAATTTCGAGAGACAGATTTAGCTGATAGGATTGTTAAATTAACTGTATAAATGCATGAATGCAAAAATGCATGAATGCATGAATGCAAAAATTGATTACGACTAAATCGCATAGTTGGCATTTACGTAATGAAATAGTTTTATTGTGATATTCAATGATTTGAGTATGAGGTTTGTATATATAGTATATATAGTGTGCATGCATTTTTATTGACTGTTGTAGGTACAAATCGAATTACGTAGTGGATGATGTATAGACCTGTGGTCAAATGGGTATTTGGGTGTATTAGGTGCGAAGTGTGTATTTTACAATTTCGAGGGACAGCTACTCACGATTAATTGAACAAAAGAAAATTAAAATACAAATTAAAAAACATAAATCAATTATGCATTTCAACGAGCTAAATACAATTTTATAATATTCTAAAAAAATAAAAGTAAATCGAATCATAGATGAATTTTCGATCAGGAATAAAAAAGTTATTGAAATGAAAGGGAAGCATTTCGAACAATCTTTTCTTTTAATAATGTCAATTGAATTTTATATTAAAAATTATTTTTTATATAATAATAAAAAAAAATATTAAAAAGGTTTAATAATTTTTGAAGGTTAAGTAGAAAAATTATACTTTTTCGTTGAATGTTGATAGAATTTTGAATTATTTGATATTTTAGTCTGAAAACTTGTTTGCATATAGACAAATACATCTGTTTTATTGCGTAGAAGTTTTATTAAAAATTAAATGACTGAAATTTCATACGGGTAAATTTCTCGATCGTACAGAGCAGGATAAATTAGGTACATGATCGATTAATTGTTACACAACTATTATTATCACGTATACATTACAATGATTACCAAATCGTTACAAACAATTGTAAAAACTGTTTTGGGTTACAAACAACAAAATGTCATTTCACCTATATATTTATATACGCAATAATGACATGACAAGAAAAGACAGATAGGTCAATTTTCTTCTCACAAACACAAAAAAAAGGTTGAATTAAATTCTTTTGAACAACAAAAAAAAAAGGTTGAATTAAATTCTTAAATTACATTTTTTTTTAAATTACAAGGAAAAAGTTGAGTTCAATTGACTGCATTGAAAACTTCGACTTGGGACTTGAAATAAAAATGACTTGGAATGAATCACTCTGACTTGGAATAAATAACTCTGACTTGAAATAAATCTCTCTGGGGCGGTTGTCCCTCTTGGATGCAACCTATTGAAACTGAAACTTGATTTGCAACTTATTTGCAAATAAAACTGACTCGAAACTACTTCGAGTATCTTTATAAATCTCTGGGGCGGTTGGCCGTTTTGGCGCAACCTTCTGACTTGACCTCTTATCAAGTATTCTGAACTGAAAATGAAACTGACTTGAACTTTTATCAAGTAGTATCTTGAAACTGAAAATGGGCTGTCTAACTTGAACCTGCTTCAAGTAAAGATTAACTAAAAATGGAAAATGACTGCATTTGATCTTTATCAAGTGGAGACGATTAACCTCTGTTTTGGTTGACCCTCTTGGTGCAACCGACTGACTTGAAAAACTGACTTCAAAAAATGACTTCAAAATTACTTCAAAAAATGACTTCAAAAATGACTTCAAAAATCTCTCTAAATCTGTAAACTCTCTGTAAACTCTCTCTAAACTCTCTCTCTCTTAATTTGCAAGTCAATTCAATTCCGTAATTGAAAAAAATTTGCAAACAAAAAAAAAAAAAAAATGTAAACAACATTTCACTCGAATGTACACGAAGGTACGATACTATTACGTTTGATACATAAAATAAAATTATACTATACTGAATATAATTGTGACAATTGACTTCTCTTACAATTGACTTCTCTTACAATTGACTTCTCTTACAATTGACTTCTCTTACAATTGACTTCTCTTACAATTGACTAAAATAAAAAATGTAAAAAACATTTCACTCTAATGTACGCGAAGGTACATAAAATAAAATTATACTATACGAACTAGAATAGTAAAAAAATAACTGAAAATAACTGTGACAATACTGTTTTCAATAAAAAGAGTGTATCACTGGTGTCTGTAGTGTTCACTGTGTTTTTTGTTAATTCTGGCTCAATACTAAATATTAATTGTTAATAATAATGATTTTTTCAAATGTTTTTTTTAAAAAAGAGTTTTGTACTTAACAAGATTCCTATGGCGAAATCCTTTTGAGGTGTGTCCTGAAGACGTGTCTGGCTGGCCACTTGTTCCTAGATGAAAAGTAGGCGTGAAGAACTTGGAGTCGTAACGCACCGGTTCACGGGTGGATGTGACGAACTCGAAGTCGTGATACGCCGGTCAACTGGGTGTTGGTTCTGGTTCCAGAGTCTGGAAGACTGGAAGAATCCTGGAGTCGTGAAGATCCTGGTTAAAGGGTCTGGAGGACTGGAAGAATCCTGGAGTCGTGAAGATCCTGGTTAAAGGGTCTCCAGTTGTTAAGATCCTCTTCTTCTATGTGTTTATCCTGATGCAGGGTAATTTCTATCTTGGCCAAAGAGTGGCTTCTTCTTAAAATCTTCTTGTTAAAATCTTCTTGTTAAAATCTTCTTCTAAAAATCTTTTTCTTATCCTGGCAAAGGGTCGCCACAATGTTAACCCCTCCGTCTATGGCCCTGGGTTGGTTCGGAGTCGACGGGGGTTCTGGTTAGGAGGCAGCAACGGATATGTTACTTGCAGTAGTTTCTTCTATACTACTCTCCGAGTTCTTCTTTAGTGGCTCGGAGGATTCTGAGAGGCTTATTAAATTCTTTGGGGTTTCTCTCCGATTCTTCTTGTAGCTTATCGGGAGATTCTAATGACTAAGTTTTCTGAAGAGAGCACGGCTCGAAGGAGAAGATAAAGACTTTTTCTTACTGTGTTTTACTCCTAAACTGTTACAGGTAATGCTCAGCCTCGTAGTTGGTATCAGAACAAACATGGAAGAAATTGGTGGGCTTTATATACCCCAATTCTACTAACATCATCATTATTAAATGTTGAAGAGGCTGTATTATTTTTGCACAATATTTGAAAATAAAGTAAATCTTTTAGCTGTGTAAGGTTTAAACGAATAAACAAGATATTTGAAGATGAAGCCATATTTTTATCTTAAACTGCGTATTTTCAGATCTGATGTTATCATGATCTGCCAAGTTAACTAAAAGTGGAAATTGAACTATGCATCTTTACACTAAAATATGCATATGAGTAAAAATTAAAGGTTTACAATTAAATGCTTAGGCAAGACATGACTTCAACATTTATAATGAAGAAAGAATGTATACAAAACATGACATGGCAAAAGTTACTCAGGATTCATTATTCAGCTAAATCTAAAAAAATGATTATGAGATTTTAAAAAACAACAGGTTATCAATTATATGGCAAAGTAGAAAGCACATTAAAATTTATCACAACGGAAGAATAATAATAAAAATACATAACAACAGTATTGCCGATTCGACATTCCTTATGGCGACATAATGTCGGGTCGGACATTGAGTACATTGTAATTTTGGTCTACTGTAACTTTGATTATAATTATCAATTCATTTATTATCGTTAACTACAATTTCATTAAAGTACATTGACTACGTTATTTAGTACATTACATCATTAAGTACAGTTTCATTAAAGTACATTACATTATATTAAATTAAAATATTACAGTTAATTATAATTTCATTGAAGTACATTACATCGTTTACCATGGTTAGATTATATGGTTAGATTATATGGTTATTAGTACAACACAAGTACATGAGACATGAAATACATGATATAACATAACGCATGATAATATTATAAATTTGAAATCAAAGCGAGAGGAGGTATTTTAACCTTCGAGTGTTCGAATATGCAAGTTCGCGAAATTCGATCACTTACCCTCAGCATTTTCGAGTTCATCTCGGGAGGTCAAATAATTAAAAATAGAAATGAAAAAATAATACGAGAACGTATTTTTGCGTTTTAGAACGAAGGCAAAAGTTTTGCATTTCATGACTGACACGAGTACAGATGATTATTTAATAAGATTTATATTGGATAATTGGTCAAGATAAGATATGAATGTAAGAATTATATTTATACTACATAACATATAAATAATGATTCTTGAGGGTGTACAGTTTTTATTATGATGATATATAAATTTTCATACATTGAATACTAGAGATATGATGAAGGGAAATTAATGACGGGAAAATGGGACGTCATAGTTATTGAATTTGTACGTAGAGTACGAATCATTGTTAGGAAGACTTACAAGAACGAATTAGAGACAAAGAGTAACAATCCTGTTACATGCACTGTGTATGCATAATCTAGGGTCGAGGGTGAGATGCAAGACAATCATAATTAATTATAATAACTTCTATAACAAAAATGAAAAATGGAAATGGATACGAACTAAACCATAGAAAATGGGAGATCGTAAGGTTATGACACAAACAAAAATAGGAAGCTACAATACAATTTTTATCCAAACTCGCTTAGCGATTTTGGTTTATTATGTAAAATGAATATGATTAGTCATTGTTCATTTTTACAGTGTTTCCCCCTCTAAAATGGTATTTATACAATAATCTAATAGGGTACCATTAATACAATACAAATGAGAAAATAACATTCTAATAATTCAAGTTAGGTGCGAATTTTCTTTACATTACAAGTTTTATACAGAACAAGTGAGTTATTCTATATATAAAGGATCAAGATTAATACTTTAGTTTAGACAAACATTTAGACAAAGAATGATATTGTTAAATTTTTTTTTTTTTTTTTTTACAAATTTTTTTTTTCTGGTGGAAAAATTACGTACATAATGAATAGAGTAGATAAAATGGAAAACGTAAATCGCACAATTTATAAGCTAATTTTTATTGACTATTGTAGGTTAAAAAATAGATTACGTAATGGATGATGTATAGACCTGTGGTCTAGTGTGTATTTTTGTGTACTAGGTATAAAGGGTAGCTGATAATTTCGAGAGACAGATTAGCTGATAGGATTGTTAAATAACTGTATAAATGCATGAATGCAAAAATGCATGAATGCTGAATGCAAAAATTGATTACGACTAAATCGCATAGTTGGCATTTCGTAATGAAATAGTTTTATTGTGATATTCATATGATTTGAGTATGAGGTTTGTATATATAGTATATATAGTGTGCATGCATTTTATTGACTGTTGTAGGTACAAATCGAATTACGTACTGGATGATTTATAGACCTGTGGTCAAATGGGTATTTGGTGTATTAGGTGCGAAGTGTGTTTTACAATTTCGAGGGACAGCTACTCACGATTATTGAACAAAAGAAAATTAAATACAAATTAAAAACATAAATCATTATGCATTTCAACGAGCTAAATAAATTTATAATATTCTAAAAAATAAAAGTAATCGAATCATAGATGAATTTTCGATCAGGAATAAAAAAGTTATTGAAATGAAAGGGAAGCATTTCGAACATCTTTCTTTTAATAATGTCAATTGAATTTTAGAATTAAAAAATTATTTTTATATAATAATAATAAAAAAAATATTAAAAAGTTTAATAATTTTTGAAGGTTAAGTAGAAAAATTATCTTTTTCGTTGAATGTTGATAGAATTTTGAATTATTTGATATTTTTAGTCTGAACTTGTTTGCATATAGACAAATACATCTGTTTTATTGCGTAGAAGTTTTTATTAAAAATTAAAATGACTGAAATTTCATACGGGTAAATTTCTCGATCGTACAGAGCAGGATAATTAGGTTACATGATCGATTAATTGTTACACAACTATTATTATCACGTATACATTACAATGATTACAAATCGTTACAAACAATTGTAAAACTGTTTTGGGTTACAAACACAAATGTCATTTCACCTATATATTTATATACGCAATAATGACATGACAAGAAAGACAGATAGGTCATTTTCTTCTCACAAACACAAAAAAAAGGTTTGAATTAAATTCTTTTGACAACAAAAAAAAAGGTTGAATTAAATTCTTAAATTACATTTTTTTTTAAATTACAAGGAAACAGTTGAGCTTCAATTGACTGCATTGAAACTTCGACTTGGACTTGAAATAAAAATGACTTGGAATGATCACTCTGACTTGGAATAAAATAACTCTGACTTTGAAATAAATCTCTCTGGGCGGTTGTCCCTCTTGGATGCAACCTATTGAAACTGAAACTTGATTTGCAACTTATTTGCAAATAAAACTGACTCGAAACTACTTCGAGTATCTTTATAAATCTCTGGGGCGGTTGGACGTTTTGGCGCAACTTCTGACTTGACCTCTTATCAAGTATTCTGAATGAAAATGAAACTGACTGAACTTTTATCAATAGTTCTTGAACTGAAAATGGGCTGTCTAACTTGAACCTGCTTCAAGTAAAGATTAACTAAAAAATGGAAAATGACTGCATTTGATCTTTATCAAGTGGAGACGATTAACCTCTGTTTTGGTTGACCCTCTTGGTGCAACCGACTGACTTGAAAAACTGACTTCAAAAATGACTTCAAAATTACTTCAAAAAATGACTTCAAAATGACTTCAAAAATCTCTCTAAATCTGTAAACTCTCTGTCAACTCTCTCTAAACTCTCTCTCTCTAATGTGCAAGTCAATTCAATTCCGTAATTGAAAAAAATTTGCAAACAAAAAAAAAAAAAATGGAAACAACATTTCACTCGAATGTACACGAAGGTACGATACTATTACGTTTGATACATAAAATAAAATTATACTATACTGAATATAATTGTGACAATTGACTTCTTTACAATTGACTTCTCTTACAATTGAATTTCTTACAATTGACTCTCTTACAATTACTCTCTTACAATTGACTAAAATAAAAAATGTAAAAAAACATTTCACTCTAATGTACGCGAAGTACATAAAATAAAATTATACTATACGAACTAGAATAGTAAAAAAAAACTGAAAATAACTGTGACAATACTGTTTTCAAAAAAAGAGTGTATCACTGGTGTCTGTAGTGTTCACTGTGTTTTTTGTTAATTCTGGCCAATACTAAATATTAATTGTTAATAATAATGATTTTTTCAAATGTTTTTTTTAAAAAAGAGTTTTGTACTTACAAGATTCCTCATGGCGAAATCCTTTGAGGTGTGTCCTGAAGACGTGTCTGGCTGGCCACTTGTTTTCCTAGATGAAAAGTAGGCGTGAAGAACTTGGAGTCGTAACGCACCGGTTCACGGGTGGATGTGACGAACTCGAAGTCGTGATACGCGGTCAACTGGGTGTGGTTCTGGTTCCAGAGTCTGGGAAGACTGGAAGAATCCTGGAGTCGTGAAGATCCTGGTTAAAGGTCTGGAGGACTGGAAGAATCCTGGAGTCGTGAAGATCCTGGTTAAAGGGTCTCCAGTGTTAAGATCCTCTTCTTCTATGTGTTTATCCTGATGCAGGGTATTTCTATCTTGGCCAAAAGAGTGGCTTCTTCTTAAAATCTTCTTGTTAAAATCTTCTTGTTAAAATCTTCTTCTAAAATCTTCTTATCCTGGCAAAGGGTCGCCACAATGTTAACCCCTCCGTCTATGGCCCTGGGTTGGTTCGGAGTCGACGGGGGTTCTGGTTAGGAGGCAGCAACGGATATGTTACTTGCAGTAGTTTCTTCTATACTACTCTCCGAGTTCTTCTTTAGTGGCTCGGAGGATTCTGAGAGGCTTATTAAATTCTTTGGGGTTTCTCTCCGATTCTTCTTGTAGCTTATCGGGAGATTCTAATGACTAAGTTTTCTGAAGAGAGCACGGCTCGAAGGAGAAGATAAAGACTTTTTCTTACTGTGTTTTACTCCTAAACTGTTACAGGTAATGCTCAGCCTCGTAGTTGGTATCAGAACAAACATGGAAGAAATTGGTGGGCTTTATATACCCAATTCTACTACATCATCATATTAAATGTTGAAGAGGCTGTATTATTTTGCACAATATTTGAAAATAAAGAGTAAATCTTTTAGCTGTGTAAGGTTTAACGAATAAACAAGATATTTGAAGATGAAGCATATTTTTATCTTAAACTGCGTATTTTCAGATCTGATGTTATCATGATCTGCCAAGTTAACTAAAAGTGGAAATTGAACTATGCATCTTGACACTAAAATATGCATATGAGTAAAAATTAAGGTTACAATTAAATGCTTAGGCAAGACATGACTTCAACATTTATAATGAAGAAAGAATGTATACAAAACATGACATGGCAAAAGTTACTCAGGATTCATTATTCAGCTAAATCTAAAAAAATGATTATGAGATTTTAAAAAACAACAGGTTATCAATTATATGGCAAAGTAGAAAGCACATTAAAATTTATCACAACGGAAGAATAATAATAAAAATACATAACAACAGTATTGCCGATTCGACATTCCTTATGGCGACATAATGTCGGGTCGGACATTGAGTACATTGTAATTTTGGTCTACTGTAACTTTGATTATAATTATCAATTCATTTATTATCGTTAACTACAATTTCATTAAAGTACATTGACTACGTTATTTAGTACATTACATCATTAAGTACAGTTTCATTAAAGTACATTACATTATATTAAATTAAAATATTACAGTTAATTATAATTTCATTGAAGTACATTACATCGTTTACCATGGTTAGATTATATGGTTAGATTATATGGTTATTAGTACAACACAAGTACATGAGACATGAAATACATGATATAACATAACGCATGATAATATTATAAATTTGAAATCAAAGCGAGAGGAGGTATTTTAACCTTCGAGTGTTCGAATATGCAAGTTCGCGAAATTCGATCACTTACCCTCAGCATTTCGAGTTCATCTCGGGAGGTCAAATAATTAAAAATAGAAATGAAAAAATAATACGAGAACGTATTTTTTGCGTTTTAGAACGAAGGCAAAAGTTTTGCATTTCATGACTGACACGAGTACAGATGATTATTTAATAAGATTTATATTGGATAATTGGTCAAGATAAGATATGAATGTAAGAATTATATTATACTACATAACATATAAATAATGACTTCTTGAGGGTGTACAGTTTTTATTATGATGATATATAAATTTTCATACATGAATACTAGAGATATGATGAAGGGAAATTAATGACGGGAAAATGGGACGTCATAGTTATTGAATTTGTACGTAGAGTACGAATCATTGTTAGGAAGACTTACAAGAACGAATTAGAGACAAAGAGTAACAATCCTGTTACATGCACTGTGTATGCATAATCTAGGGTCGAGGGTGAGATGCAAGACAATCATAATTAATATAATAAACTTCTATAACAAAAATGAAAAATGGAAAATGGATACGACTAAACCATAGAAAATGGGAGATCGTAAGGTTATGACACAAACAAAAAATAGGAAGCTACAAATACAATTTTTATCCAAAACTCGCTTAGGCGATTTTGGTTTATTATGTAAAAATGAATATGGATTAGTCATTGTTCATTTTACAGTGTTTCCCCCTCTAAAATGGTATTTATACAATAATCTAATAGGGTACCATTAATACAATACAAATGAGAAAATAACATTCTAACTAATTCAAGTTAGGTGACGAATTTTTCTTTACATTACAAGTTTTATACAGAACAAGTGAGTTATTATATAAATAAAGGAATTCAAAGATTAATACTTTAGTTTAGACAAACAATTTAGACAAAGAATGATATTGTTAAAATTTTTTTTTTTTTTTTTTTTTTACAAAATTATTTTTCTGTGGGAAAAATTACGTACATAATGAATAGAGTAGATAAAATGGAAAACGTAAATCGCACAATTATAAGCTAATTTTTATTGACTATTGTAGGTAAAAAATAGAATTACGTAATGGATGATGTATAGACCTGTGGTCTAGTGTGTATTTTGTGTACTAGGTATAAAGGTGTAGCTGATAATTTCGAGAGACAGATTTAGCTGATAGGATTGTTAAATTAACTGTATAAATGCATGAATGCAAAAATGCATGAATGCATGAATGCAAAATGATTACGACTAAATCGCATAGTTGGCATTTACGTAATGAAATAGTTTATTGTGATATTCAATGATTTGAGTATGAGGTTTGTATATATAGTATATATAGTGTGCATGCATTTTATTGACTGTTGTAGGTACAAATCGAATTACGTAGTGGATGATGTATAGACCTGTGGTCAAATGGGTATTTGGGTGTATTAGGTGCGAAGTGTGTATTTTACAATTCGAGGGACAGCTACTCACGATTAATTGAACAAAAGAAAATTAAAATACAAATTAAAAAACATAAATCAATTATGCATTTCAACGAGCTAAATACAATTTTATAATATTCTAAAAAAAATAAAAGTAAATCGAATCATAGATGAATTTTCGATCAGGAATAAAAAAGTTATTGAAATGAAAGGGAAGCATTTCGAACAATCTTTTCTTTAATAATGTCAATTGAATTTTATATTAAAAATTATTTTTTTATAATAATAATAAAAAAAAATATAAAAAGGTTAATAATTTTGAAGGTTAAGTAGAAAAATTATACTTTTTCGTTGAATGTTGATAGAATTTTGAATTATTTGATATTTTAGTCTGAAAACTTGTTTGCATATAGACAAATACATCTGTTTTATTGCGTAGAAGTTTTATTAAAAATTAAATGACTGAAATTTCATACGGGTAAATTTCTCGATCGTACAGAGCAGGATAAATTAGGTACATGATCGATTAATTGTTACACAACTATTATTATCACGTATACATTACAATGATTACCAAATCGTTACAAACAATTGTAAAAACTGTTTTGGGTTACAAACAACAAAATGTCATTTCACCTATATATTTATATACGCAATAATGACATGACAAGAAAGACAGATAGGTCAATTTTCTTCTCACAAACACAAAAAAAAAGGTTGAATTAAATTCTTTTGAACAACAAAAAAAAAGGTTGAATTAAATTCTTAAATTACATTTTTTTTAAATTACAAGGAAAAGTTGAGTTCAATTGACTGCATTGAAAACTTCGACTTGGGACTTGAAATAAAAATGACTTGGAATGAATCACTCTGACTTGGAATAAATAACTCTGACTTGAAATAAATCTCTCTGGGGCGGTTGTCCCTCTTGGATGCAACCTATTGAAACTGAAACTTGATTTGCAACTTATTTGCAAATAAAACTGACTCGAAACTACTTCGAGTATCTTTATAAATCTCTGGGGCGGTTGGACGTTTTGGCGCAACCTTCTGACTTGACCTCTTATCAAGTATTCTGAACTGAAAATGAAACTGACTTGAACTTTTATCAAGTAGTATCTTGAACTGAAAATGGGCTGTCTAACTTGAACCTGCTTCAAGTAAAGATTAACTAAAATGGAAAATGACTGCATTTGATCTTTATCAAGTGGAGACGATTAACCTCTGTTTTGGTTGACCCTCTTGGTGCAACCGACTGACTTGAAAAACTGACTTCAAAAAATGACTTCAAATTACTTCAAAAAAATGACTTCAAAAATGACTTCAAAAATCTCTCTAAATCTGTAAACTCTCTGTAAACTCTCTCTAACTCTCTCTCTCTTAATTTGCAAGTCAATTCAATTCCGTAATTGAAAAAAATTTGCAAACAAAAAAAAAAAAAAAATGTAAACAACATTTCACTCGAATGTACACGAAGGTACGATACTATTACGTTTGATACATAAAATAAAATTATACTATACTGAATTAATTGTGACAATTGACTTCTCTTACAATTGACTTCTCTTACAATTGACTTCTCTTACAATTGACTTCTCTTACAATTGACTAAAATAAAAAATGTAAAAAACATTTCACTAATGTACGCGAAAGTACATAAAATAAAATTATACTATACGAACTAGAATAGTAAAAAAATAACTGAAAATAACTGTGACAATACTGTTTTCAATAAAAAGAGTGTATCACTGGTGTCTGTAGTGTTCACTGTGTTTTTTGTTAATTCTGGCTCAATACTAAATATTAATTGTTAATAATAATGATTTTTTCAAATGTTTTTTTTTAAAAAAGAGTTTTGTACTTAACAAGATTCCTATGGCGAAATCCTTTTGAGGTGTGTCCTGAAGACGTGTCTGGCTGGCCACTTGTTCCTAGATGAAAAGTAGGCGTGAAGAACTTGGAGTCGTAACGCACCGGTTCACGGGTGGATGTGACGAACTAGAAGTCGTGAACGCCGGTCAACTGGGTGTTGACTGGAGAGTCTGAAGACTGGAAGAATCTGGTGTGGTCTGGTTAGGGTCTGGAAGACTGGAAGAATCCTGGAGTCGTGAAGATCCTGGTTAAAGGGTCCAGTTGTTAAGATCCTCTTCTTCTATGTGTTTATCCTGATGCAGGGTAATTTCTATCTTGGCCAAAGAGTGGCCTCTTCTTAAAATCTTCTTGTTAAAATCTTCTTGTTAAAATCTTCTTCTAAAAATCTTTTTCTTATCCTGGTAAAGGGTCGCCACAATGTTAACCCCTCCGTCTATGGCCCTGGGTTGGTTCGGAGTCGACGGGGGTTCTGGTTAGGAGGCAGCAACGGATATGTTACTTGCAGTAGTTTCTTCTATACTACTCTCCGAGTTCTTCTTTAGTGGCTCGGAGGATTCTGAGAGGCTTATTAAATTCTTTGGGGTTTCTCTCCGATTCTTCTTGTAGCTTATCGGGAGATTCTAATGACTAAGTTTTCTGAAGAGAGCACGGCTCGAAGGAGAAGATAAAGACGTGTTCTTACTGTGTTTTACTTCTAAACTGTTACAGGTAATGCTCAGCCTCGTAGTTGGTATCAGAACAAACATGGAAGAAATTGGTGGGCTTTATATACCCCAATTCTACTAACATCATCATTATTAAATGTTGAAGAGGCTGTATTATTTTTGCACAATATTTGAAAATAAAGTAAATCTTTTAGCTGTGTAAGGTTTAAACGGATAAACAAGATATTTGAAGATGAAGCCATATTTTTATCTTAAACTGCGTATTTTCAGATCTGATGTTATCATGATCTGCCAAGTTAACTAAAAGTGGAAATTGAACTATGCATCTTTACACTAAAATATGCATATGAGTAAAAATTAAAGGTTTACAATTAAATGCTTAGGCAAGACATGACTTCAACATTTATAATGAAGAAAGAATGTATACAAAACATGATATGGCAAAAGTTACTCAGGATTCATTATTCAGCTAAATCTAAAAAAATGATTATGAGATTTTAAAAAACAACAGGTTATCAATTATATGGCAAAGTAGAAAGCACATTAAAATTTATCACAACGGAAGAATAATAATAAAAATACATAACAACAGTATTGCCGATTCGACATTCCTTATGGCGACATAATGTCGGGTCGGACATTGAGTACATTGTAATTTTGGCCTACTGTAACTTTGATTATAATTATCAATTCATTTATTATCGTTAACTACAATTTCATTAAAGTACATTGACTACGTTATTTAGTACATTACATCATTAAGTACAGTTTCATTAAAGTACATTACATTATATTAAATTAAAATATTACAGTTAATTATAATTTCATTGAAGTACATTACATCGTTTACCATGGTTAGATTATATGGTTATTAGTACAACACAAGTACATGAGACATGACATACATGATATAACTAACGCATGATAATATTATAAATTTGAAATCAAAGCGAGAGGAGGTATTTTAACCTTCGAGTGTTCGAATATGCAAGTTCGCGAAATTCGATCACTTACCCTCAGCATTTTCGAGTTCATCTCGGGAGGTCAAATAATTAAAAATAGAAATGAAAAAATAATACGAGAACGTATTTTTGCGTTTTAGAACGAAGGCAAAAGTTTTGCATTTCATGACTGACACGAGTACAGATGATTATTTAATAAGATTTATATTGGATAATTGGTCAAGATAAGATATGAATGTAAGAATTATATTTATACTACATAACATATAAATAATGACTTCTAGAGGGTGTACAGTTTTTATTATGATGATATATAAATTTTCATACATTGAATACTAGAGATATGATGAAGGGAAATTAATGACGGGAAAATGGGACGTCATAGTTATTGAATTTGTACGTAGAGTACGAATCATTGTTAGGAAGACTTACAAGAACGAATTAGAGACAAAGAGTAACAATCCTGTTACATGCACTGTGTATGCATAATCTAGGGTCGAGGGTGAGATGCAAGACAATCATAATTAATTATAATAACTTCTATAACAAAAATGAAAAATGGAAAATGGATACGACTAAACCATAGAAATGGGAGATCGTAAGGTTATGACACAAACAAAAATAGGAAGCTACAAATACAATTTTTATCCAAAACTCGCTTAGGCGATTTTGGTTTATTATGTAAAAATGAATATGGATTAGTCATTGTTCATTTTTACAGTGTTTCCCCCTCTAAAATGGTATTTATACAATAATCTAATAGGGTACCATTAATACAATACAAATGAGAAAATAACATTCTAACTAATTCAAGTTAGGTGACGAATTTTTCTTTACATTACAAGTTTTATACAGAACAAGTGAGTTATTATATAATATAAAGGAATTCAAAGATTAATACTTTAGTTTAGACAAACAATTTAGACAAAGAATGATATTGTTAAATTTTTTTTTTTTTTTTTTTTTTTTTTTTTACAAAATTTTATTTTTCTGTGGGAAAAATTACGTACATAATGAATAGAGTAGATAAAAATGGAAAAACGTAAATCGCACAATTTATAAGCTAATTTTTATTGACTATTGTAGGTAAAAAATAGAATTACGTAATGGATGATGTATAGACCTGTGGTCTAGTGTGTATTTTTGTGTACTAGGTATAAAGGGTGTAGCTGATAATTTCGAGAGACAGATTTAGCTGATAGGATTGTTAAATTAACTGTATAAATCATGAATGCAAATGCATGAATGCATGAATGCAATTGATTACGACTAAATCGCATAGTTGGCATTTACGTAATGAAATAGTTTTATTGTGATATTCAATGATTTGAGTATGAGGTTTGTATATATAGTATATATAGTGTGCATGCATTTTATTGACTGTTGTAGGTACAAATCGAATTACGTAGTGGATGATGTATAGACCTGTGGTCAAATGGGTATTTGGGTGTATTAGGTGCGAAGTGTGTATTTTACAATTTCGAGGGACAGCTACTCACGATTAATTGAACAAAAGAAAATTAAAATACAAATTAAAAAACATAAATCAATTATGCATTTCAACGAGCTAAATACAATTTTATAATATTCTAAAAAAATAAAAGTAAATCGAATCATAGATGAATTTTCGATCAGGAATAAAAAAGTTATTGAAATGAAAGGGAAGCATTTCGAACAATCTTTTCTTTTAATAATGTCAATTGAATTTTATATTAAAAATTATTTTTTATATAATAATAAAAAAAAATATTAAAAAGGTTTAATAATTTTTGAAGGTTAAGTAGAAAAATTATACTTTTTCGTTGAATGTTGATAGAATTTTGAATTATTTGATATTTTAGTCTGAAAACTTGTTTGCATATAGACAAATACATCTGTTTTATTGCGTAGAAGTTTTATTAAAAATTAAATGACTGAAATTTCATACGGGTAAATTTCCCGATCGTACAGAGCAGGATAAATTAGGTACATGATCGATTAATTGTTACACAACTATTATTATCACGTATACATTACAATGATTACCAAATCGTTACAAACAATTGTAAAAACTGTTTTGGGTTACAAACAACAAAATGTCATTTCACCTATATATTTATATACGCAATAATGACATGACAAGAAAAGACAGATAGGTCAATTTTCTTCTCACAAACACCAAAAAAGGTTGAATTAAATTCTTTTGAACAACAAAAAAAAAGGTTGAATTAAATTCTTAAATTACATTTTTTTTTAAATTACAAGGAAAAAGTTGAATTCAATTGACTGCATTGAAAACTTCGACTTGGGACTTGAAATAAAAATGACTTGGAATGAATCACTCTGACTTGGAATAAATAACTCTGACTTGAAATAAATCTCTCTGGGGCGGTTGTCCCTCTTGGATGCAACCTATTGAAACTGAAACTTGATTTGCAACTTATTTGCAAATAAAACTGACTCGAAACTACTTCGAGTATCTTTATAAATCTCTGGGGCGGTTGGCCGTTTTGGCGCAACCTTCTGACTTGACCTCTTATCAAGTATTCTGAACTGAAAATGAAACTGACTTGAACTTTTATCAAGTAGTATCTTGAAACTGAAAATGGGCTGTCTAACTTGAACCTGCTTCAAGTAAAGATTAACTAAAAATGGAAAATGACTGCATTTGATCTTTATCAAGTGGAGACGATTAACCTCTGTTTTGGTTGACCCTCTTGGTGCAACCGACTGACTTGAAAAACTGACTTCAAAAAATGACTTCAAAATTACTTCAAAAAAATGACTTCAAAAATGACTTCAAAAATCTCTCTAAATCTGTAAACTCTCTGTAAACTCTCTCTAAACTTCTCTCTCTTAATTTGCAAGTCAATTCAATTCCGTAATTGAAAAAAATTTGCAAACAAAAAAAAAAAAATGTAAACAACATTTCACTCGAATGTACACGAAGGTACGATACTATTACGTTTGATACATAAAATAAAATTATACTATACTGAATATAATTGTGACAATTGACTTCTCTTACAATTGACTTCTCTTACAATTGACTTCTCTTACAATTGACTTCTCTTACAATTGACTTCTCTTACAATTGACTAAAATAAAAAATGTAAAAAACATTTCACTCTAATGTACGCGAAGGTACATAAAATAAAATTATACTATACGAACTAGAATAGTAAAAAAATAACTGAAAATAACTGTGACAATACTGTTTTCAATAAAAAGAGTGTATCACTGGTGTCTGTAGTGTTCACTGTGTTTTTTGTTAATTCTGGCTCAATACTAAATATTAATTGTTAATAATAATGATTTTTTCAAATGTTTTTTTTTTAAAAAAGAGTTTTGTACTTAACAAGATTCCTATGGCGAAATCCTTTTGAGGTGTGTCCTGAAGACGTGTCTGGCTGGCCACTTGTTCCTAGATGAAAAGTAGGCGTGAAGAACTTGAGTCGTAACGCACCGGTTCACGGGTGGATGTGACGAACTCGAAGTCGTGATACGCCGGTCAACTGGGTGTTGGTTCTGGTTCCAGAGTCTGGAAGACTGGAAGAATCCTGGAGTCGTGAAGATCCTTTAAAGGGTCTGGAGGACTGGAAGAATCCTGGAGTCGTGAAGATCCTGGTTAAAGGGTCTCCAGTTGTTAAGATCCTCTTCTTCTATGTGTTTATCCTGATGCAGGGTAATTTCTATCTTGGCCAAAGAGTGGCTTCTTCTTAAAATCTTCTTGTTAAAATCTTCTTGTTAAAATCTTCTTCTAAAAATCTTTTTCTTATCCTGGCAAAGGGTCGCCACAATGTTAACCCCTCCGTCTATGGCCCTGGGTTGGTTTGGAGTCGACGGGGGTTCTGGTTAGGAGGCAGCAACGGATATGTTACTTGCAGTAGTTTCTTCTATACTACTCTCCGAGTTCTCTTTAGTGGCTCGGAGGATTCTGAGAGGCTTATTAAATTCTTTGGGGTTTCTCTCCGATTCTTCTTGTAGCTTATCGGGAGATTCTAATGACTAAGTTTTCTGAAGAGAGCACGGCTCGAAGGAGAAGATAAAGACTTTTTCTTACTGTGTTTTACTCCTAAACTGTTACAGGTAATGCTCAGCCTCGTAGTTGGTATCAGAACAAACATGGAAGAAATTGGTGGGCTTATATACCCCAATTCTACTAACATCATCATTATTAAATGTTGAAGAGGCTGTATTATTTTTGCACAATATTTGAAAATAAAGTAAATCTTTTAGCTGTGTAAGGTTTAAACGAATAAACAAGATATTTGAAGATGAAGCCATATTTTTATCTTAAACTGCGTATTTTCAGATCTGATGTTATCATGATCTGCCAAGTTAACTAAAAGTGGAAATTGAACTATGCATCTTTACACTAAAATATGCATATGAGTAAAAATTAAAGGTTTACAATTAAATGCTTAGGCAAGACATGACTTCAACATTTATAATGAAGAAAGAATGTATACAAAACATGACATGGCAAAAGTTACTCAGGATTCATTATTCAGCTAAATCTAAAAAAATGATTATGAGATTTTAAAAAACAACAGGTTATCAATTATATGGCAAAGTAGAAAGCACATTAAAATTTATCACAACGTAAGAATAATAATAAAAATACATAACAACAGTATTGCCGATTCGACATTCCTTATGGCGACATAATGTCGGGTCGGACATTGAGTACATTGTAATTTTGGTCTACTGTAACTTGATTATAATTATCAATTCATTTTTATCGTTAACTACAATTTCATTAAAGTACATTGACTACGTTATTTAGTACATTACATCATTAAGTACAGTTTCATTAAAGTACATTACATTATATTAAATTAAAATATTACAGTTAATTATAATTTCATTAAAGTACATTACATCGTTTACCATGGTTAGATTATATGGTTAGATTATATGGTTATTAGTACAACACAAGTACATGAGACATGACATACATGATATAACATAACGCATGATAATATTATAAATTTGAAATCAAAGCGAGAGGAGGTATTTTAACCTTCGAGTGTTCGAATATGCAAGTTCGCGAAATTCGATCACTTACCCTCAGCATTTTCGAGTTCATCTCGGGAGGTCAAATAATTAAAAATAGAAATGAAAAAATAATACGAGAACGTATTTTGCGTTTTAGAACGAAGGCAAAAGTTTTGCATTTCATGACTGACACGAGTACAGATGATTATTTAATAAGATTTATATTGGATAATTGGTCAAGATAAGATATGAATGTAAGAATTATATTTATACTACATAACATATAAATAATGACTTCTAGAGGGTGTACAGTTTTTATTATGATGATATATAAATTTTCATACATTGAATACTAGAGATATGATGAAGGGAAATTAATGACGGGAAAATGGGACGTCATAGTTATGGAATTTGTACGTAGAGTACGAATCATTGTTAGGAAGACTTACAAGAACGAATTAGAGACAAAGAGTAACAATCCTGTTACATGCACTGTGTATGCATAATCTAGGGTCGAGGGTGAGATGCAAGACAATCATAATTAATTATAATAACTTCTATAACAAAATGAAAAATGGAAAATGGATACGACTAAACCATAGAAAATGGGAGATCGTAAGGTTATGACACAAACAAAAATAGGAAGCTACAAATACAATTTTTATCCAAAACTCGCTTAGGCGATTTTGGTTTATTATGTAAAAATGAATATGGATTAGTCATTGTTCATTTTTACATATATATATAAAAGAGTCATAAATTGTCGTCATTATTCAAATTGTTTCATTTTGAGCGAGTGCATAAAAAGGTCCTAGAGCAAAGATAATTGGCACGTTTATTCTTGTCGGGGAATAGAATAAGGGCAGATGTGACCGAATTTAAAATTCCAAAAAACGCTGTTGTGGACCACCCTACAGTGTATATATATTTTTCTAATATTTTGTTAATACTATGTTTTGTATGATTATATATATTTAATATAACCGTATATTTTTCCTGTATTAATATTTTGATAATACTATGTTTTGTATATTTTCAATATAATTAATATAACTATATATTTTCCTGTACTAATATTTTGTTAATATTGTTTTGTGTGATTATATATATTTAATATAACTGTATTTTTCCTGTACTAATATTTTGATAATGCATCGTGTTGTATATTTTCAATATATTTAATATAACTATATTTTTCCTGTATTAATATTTTGATAGTACTATGTTTTGTATATTTTCAATATATTTAATATAACTATATTTTTCCTTTATTAATATTTTGATAATACTGTTTTGTATATTTTCAATATTTTAATATAACGGTGTATTTTTCACTGTACTAATATTTTGATAATGCATCATATTGTATGACTATATATTTTCCATTCATTATGCTATTATTTGACCATATATATGCGCCTATTGTATATCCATTAATTCAGTTAAATAATCAGAACGATATATTGGTGTATTATTTATTCCTTGTACACAATTATATCATTTGTTTGGTTTCGGATTTCAGAATAATTAATTAATTGTTATTTGTCAAATCGGTCTTCTAAGCCAACTGATGGATGAATATATGTTTTAAATAAATAAGTGACGAAGCTTACAACTCAACTTTCTAAGCCAGATGACGGAAGAATATAAGGATTAATTAAATAATTATTGCTATCTGGCAACTCAGCCTTCTAAACCAAATGGCTGAATAATATATGGTTTAAATAAATAAATAACGAATCTGACAACTCACCCTTCTAAGCCAACTGGCTCATTAATATATGGAATAATTAAATACATAGCGCAATCTGGCAACTCAGACTTCTAAGCCAACTGGGTGGCTAAGCCAACTGGCTGATTAGGAACCTTATAAGAGAGCGGCGGGGTGGCTGAAGACCTCATATGCGTCTGACAGTTGTCGGACGAACACCTCCTCCTCTCTCTCTCTCTCTCTCTCTCTCTCTCTCTCTCTCTCTCTCTCTCTCTCTCTCTCTCTCTCTTAGGTTAGGTTTGCCCCTTTCGGGGGGTGAGGCCGTCCCAGCTTCTCCCCTAAAGAGGTTCCCCCAGGTTAGGTATGCCCCTTTGGGGGTGAGGCTGTCCCACCTTCTCCCCCAAAGAGGTTCCCCCCTTGCAACAAAAGGGGTGGGGGTTGGCACTCTTGCAACATTATGCAACATTGCACTCATACAATTTGCCACCATACTACTCCCCTTAAGTGATCATTCTATAAATTAAGATCGGTCAAGCAGACCAAATTAGAACACATTAATAGTACCTTCACAAATGAGCGATTCAGACGGTGCGCTTTCTGACATCGAAAATTTCCTACACCCATTTTTCCACCTACCCCGCGCCCTTCAAACATATCCCAAACACACAAACTTCAGATCAGACAAGCCAATATGTCTTCAAACCCCCCCCCAGCATACATTAACTTACAGACTAGTAAACCTTCCCCATACTGTTTAATTTTTAAGGGGACCATAGATAATCACTTTGTTGAACCACGCGTAAGACCTTGGATTGAATCTTTAGAACAACATTTCTTACGCGAAAACATCACCGATGATGATATAAAATTAGGGAAGCAAAAAGATTTATCGACCCTAAAGAAGGGAATGCTCATGACACAGTCACCTACGTCCCATCATTAGCGAAGCTACAACATGGGACATTTTAAACAAAACTTATTAGAATTTTTTAAAGAAATAACACTTGCACAACCCTTAGCCACGTTAGAAGCAGTCTTCCAAGCTAAATGGAAGAAAGAGGAACATGAAGATTTAAAATTTTATTACACGAACACATAAACTCGTAGGAGAAGCCCTCCGAGCCAGAAAATGCGTGTGGCATTACTTTCACTTCAAACAAAGAAACTAATAGTAGCAACACCATTTACCAAAACCTACCCGGAGCACCTAAAAAAAAGTTTCAGAGTTTTAAATGTTGACAAACCTGTAAGTGTAGCCATAAATAAAACACGGGAACATTACCCAGATTTAGCAAACCAGAACTACCGAAAGGGTAGAGAAACCCCATACATTACATTCAGCAGCAGCAACCACAACACCAACAGCAACAACAACAACCCTATAAATCGAGGCCAATGCAGGGAACACCACCCCAGAAACAAGCCCCCCAAACCCAGAATACACGCCCTCCTCCACAGTGTTTTAACTGCGATAGCTTTGGGCACATGATAAGTCAGTGCAATTATCCCTCTTATTGCTCCCACTGTCACGAACATGGTCATCGCCGTGGCGATCGCCAAAAATGTGCTGATAAAGCCCCTGCAGGGTATAGGCCCCACTTCAGAAACGAACCCCAACGTTCCCAAAAGTCCTCCAATCCCCAGAAACCAGTCCATTCCCAGCCTCAGTCGAACCACCAACCAAAGATTACGACCACAGGGTCAACCACACTATTACCCCATGTACAAACCCCAGTACAACAGCAAGGTCGCTAGTTCGGTACGTAGAAGTACCCGGAGGAATCATTTTCCCCAGAGTACAGTTTTCAAGAAAACCCTCCAGCGTATGGTAATCCCGTAGAATATGACCCAGGTCCTCCCATAGAAGACCATTCGAGCCCTTTTTTAGACCCTACTTGGAGGCGGCAGTTCAACCTCCTCCCTCCTAAATTACAGTAATGAACCCAGATACGCACACAAACTCCCCATCAGGATAATAGGTGCGGACCTCCTAGATTTAATAATAAATTGTAGCATGATAACCAAGATTTAACTGCTCTCCTAGATACAGGAGCACACGCGACGTTAATTAAGAAACAATGTGTAGATGAATTACTAGAGAGTACAGATTACAAATATGAAATTAAGGCACCCTCCTGCAACTCAGAGGAGTTACGGGCACACCCATACCTACATACGGAGAAATTGAATTATATTTAGAAGTTGGAAACGCGGTATACCCGCGAAATGTTGTATAGTGGACACAGTCGCCACCTTTCAGACAGATATCCTACTAGGTATGGATTTTTTTAACCGGAATCAATGGGAGATTTACCCAGCCGGAAAGTTAGTAAAGTGTCGAAATAGGACACACTCTCATGAGAATAACAGACAGCTTAATGCTAATAGAATTAGTTCAGTTCAGATTTCCGAAAGAAATAGGAAACCCCCTCCACTTGATAGCAGTTCAAGTCAGCGGTTGCATCCAGAGGGACAACCGCTCCAGAAATCAGCCCCAGTAATCAGTTCCAGTTGTTGAATCCAGTTGGATCAACACAGTTTCCAGTCAGTCAGTTTCCAGTCAGCAGTTTCCAGTCAGCCAGTTTCAGTCAGCCAATTAAGGCAAATTTTAGTCGCCGAACCAGAGTCAGATTCTCAATTTTTCATATGCCCTACCGAGCATATAACAGTAGCACCTTATGAGAAGATTGTTTCCTAGCAAAAGTAGTCGACAGTCAAGGAAAATTATTAGAGTCAGAGCGTACTCTGATTACAGAGAAAAGTAATTTCAAAAGAGATGTTCTTATTGCCCAAGTCCTTAGTCAGAGTCAGAATTCAGCTATCCCTGTTGTTTGTTTAAACAAAGGAAAAAGCCTATAGAATTAACTTCAAATCAGAAAATAGGAACTGTTTCCACAGTAGAAATAGATTCAGATTTCCCCACAGTACGATAAATCGTGTTTCCAGTTCCTTAGAGTTAAACCTTCAGTATTAAAGAAGAATATAAGAAATGTCTGGAGCACTCCCTTCAGGAGTCACCAGCTTTACAGGATCCCAAACTAATGGAATCACTTCTCGATTTCCTGATAAGAAATAGAGATGTGATTGCCCTAAAAGGAGATCCTCTGGGCCGAACTAATTTGGTCCCTTTTGAAATCAAGTGGAACCCAATTCCAAACCCATTTTCATTCCTCCCTATCGGGTTCCACATTCCCAATTAGTCACTATTGAGGAACACATCACGGACATGTTGGAGCAGGATGTCATTCAGCCTTCAGCTAGTCCCTGGTCCGCTCCTATGATTCTCGTCTCCAAAAAGGACGGAACATCTCGCCCTTGTATAGATTTTAGACGCCTGAACACATTACCATCCCAGACCGTTTCCCGATTCCAAACATGCAGGAAACAATTCTGAACGTAGGGAAAGCGAACTTTTTTCATCCCTCGATTTAGCATCGGTTATTGGCAAATGGAGGTCAGTCCCGAATCTCGGGCATTGACTGCTTTCTCCACTAACCGAGGCCATTACGAATTCCAGGTTTTACCTTTCGGAGTCCGAAATGGGCCTGCTAATTTCTCTAGGTTGATGAATATAGTCCTTTCCGACCTATTAGGTGTCGAAGCTCTCGTTTATCTTGACGATATTATCGTTACAGTTCGGACATAAAAAAACACACTTTCAACGTCTTCAGAATGTGCTATCACGCTTGAGAAAAGCACACCTTAAACTGAAGCTTGCAAAGTGCAATTTTTACAAGAATCCCTGGTATACCTAGGATTCTACTATCATCCACAGGAATTAAACCTGATCCAGCCAAACTCGAAGCCTGGAAAGGTACCCTGTACCCAAAACCATCGACGACGCCGTGCATTTATTGGTTTTGTCGGATTCTATCGGAATTTATCCCCCAATTTTCAAATATTGCTAAACCCATTACTAATTTGTTCCAGAAAAATTCGAAATTTAACTGGGAATCCGATCACCAACATGCCTTTGAAACTTTAATTAATAAACTAACCTGTCATCCCATCCTCAATATCCTGATTACACAAACCCTTTCATAGCCACAGATGCTTCCTCCTATGGACTAGGAGCCGTCCTATTACAGGACGTAGACGGTGTGGAATTACCCATTGCTTATGCCAGTCAACTTCTCTCTGCACCTCAAAGGAATTATTCCACTACGGACCGAGAGGCCCTAGCGGTATATTGGGCTTTGAAAAATTTCCGAAATATCGTCTACAGCTACGATGTAACCATCAAAACTGACCATAAGCCACTCACGTATCTCTTCAAGGACAAGCTACTTGAAGGACGGTTGAGTAGATGGGCTCTGTTGATTCAGGACTTTGCGGCAAAAAATCGTATACAAACCGGAAAAACTTCAAGTTATCCCAGACGGATTGTCGAGACTCAAGCCGGACGCCCAAGTGAATAAAATAGGAATTCTTCCTGTGTTCGACTACGAGTGTCTGCAGTACTCCCAACAACAGGACCAACACACCAAAAACCTTCGAGCGCGCCTGGAACAAAAGGAACCATCGAAGGTAAAAGAACAGTACAACCTCAAAGATGGGCTCGTACATTTTAGGAACGAAGATGGAAACGACCTCGTGAAAATACCAAGGGATCTCGTCGATATAGCCATTGGACTTTGTCACGACTCACCTTTGTATGGCCACATGGGGCCGGATCGCACCATCAAGAGTCTTTTGGAGCGATACCATTTTCCCGAAATGAACAGAAAGGTACATGAATACATCGCTGAATGTCCATCTTGTTTAAAAATGGATATACTGGGACCATTCCCCAAAACATCAAAGGAAAACCAGTACATCATTGTGTTTACGGACCACTTCTCGCGTTACAGCGAAGTAGTTGCCATTCCAGACCAGAACTCGGAAACTGTGGCAAGAGCCCTAGTGGAACGCGTCATCCAGAATCATACTACTCCTTCTATCCTAATTTCGGATGACGCCCTTAGTTTCACGTCCAAACTGTTCGAGTCACTCTGTAACATGTGTAAAATTAAAAACTCACACATTGTGGCATACCATCCGCAGGCTTAGTGGAAAGGCACAATCGGAAGATCTTAGAAGCCCTGCGCCACGTTGTCGATCATCCTCCTTTACATGGGATGATTCCCTTCCCATGGTACAAACAGCCATCAACAATGGTTATAACGTGTCTATCGGGGACACCCCTCATTTCGTCCTATATCACTACGACAAGCGTCTACCTTTTGATTTGCCCGACCAAATCGACCCGGCAGTTCTAACATCTTCCTAGATGGCAGAAGCAAATCAGCAACTAGCTGAACGATCTTTCAAGATTTTTTACATAATCCGCTATGCCCTAGAGTCTAGACCAACGAAACCAACAGATGGAGCAAGAGCAAAATATGCGTCATCCCCATCAACGAACTATAATCGTCGGTATGCGATGTTATCTGAAGAGCGTAAAACCGCAAATTATACCCAAAATGGGATGGCCCATATAGGATTATCAAAAACCTCGAAAAAAATCGTTATGAAATCCTCGACCTCCAGGATCATTCCAAACTAAAGATCATTCACGCTGATAATTTGAAGATAGCTGCCGAACAACACCTTCCCAAAAAACAGCTGCCAGGCGTTCGAGCCGCCTATCCTTCGAAAGGTCAAGGTATTAACAAATCGAGCAGGGATAAAAAAAATTGAAGTGGTCACCGCGGGAACCACTACCCATGACGAAGATTGGTACCTCGTAATACCACCAGTACTCGAGCCAATCTCTGAACAAGAGGAGGCCCCAGAACCAAGAGTCCCACCGGACCAAGACCCTGGAGAAACCCCTTCGAGAGGATCACTCAGTGGAACTCCACCATCTCCTCCAACTCCACTATCTCCTCTGTCACCACCCTCACCGATTGATGATCGACGCACGGACCCTACATACCGGCCGCAAATGCATCAACGACGTGAACTAGAACCTTCACATAAGAAACGAACCCGTTCAGAATCCGAGCTTAACGGTCGACCCCCATTGCCACCAAAGCGAGGCCGATCCCTTCGTCCACAAACACAAGTATCCACACGGCTACCCCCAACTCCGTATAATCTAAGGTGTAGAAATGAATAAAATTGTCCCCCTTGTAATTTTCCAAATTATTTACTCTTGTAGCCCTAGCATTAAAATTTCTATCGGAGTTGTTATAGAAAAGCTTGCAGAAGGTAAATTTTTTAAAGGACACGCGGACCTTTTTATCAATTTGCAACCCCCTGCTAGAATTAAAATCAATCTCCTTCAGATAAAAACCCAATTAAAAACGTTTGAAAGTAAAGTTCAGGGTTCTGTTAAAAATGTCCCGGGAACCGACCAGATTAGTCGCGTTCTATTAGAAAATACATTCGAAAATATTCAAACTACAGCACGCACCCTATCAGAAATATTAGCATTACCATGGATACAAACTGGAACTCAAAACTCGGAAAAATTTAATCAAAGAAATAAAAGGGGACTGATAGATGATAGATCTAGGAGGAAAAATATTCAAGGGTTTATTCGAATTAGCTACCGAAGAAGATATTAAAAGAATTGAACTCAAATTGAATCTCTTCGCGCGGAATCAGCAATACGATGGACACATGTTAGAACAAACTCTTAGGTCACTACACGAAAAAAATCGCTTCCTCCACGCCCTTTCGGACAGATTCACATACCTTGAATCCCTGTTAGCTCAGTACAAAGAACACAAAAGATATCTAGAATTAATAGAAATAATCAACCTACAAGTAACCCTAATCGATAAGTATTGACAACAAATAATTACGATTCATTCCAAGGTTTTGCGTGCAACCCAGCTAGCCCATGGAAAAATCACTCTTCCCACACTAATACCATGTGAAACACTTCAGTCCTTGGTTCACACCGCCCAGACACAATTAAAATTATCACCCATATTCCCACTCAACCATAGTAATTACCCCAATTTCTAGAATACACCTGGACTGTACATGGACCACGCCCCTACACATACCTCATAATTGTACCATTTTTCGATGTACTCACTTATGACGTATATAAATTTCACCCTTTCCCAACACCCTACCAAAACGATTCTAATGTCTATCGATTGTATCTCCCCACCATACCACCTTACCTTTTCCTCACCAAAGATCTGTCAGCATATTCTATGATGTCAGCTAGCGACGTCCGGCATTGCCGATTCCCGCAAACAAATATACAACTCGTTTGCCCTCCACTCAAACCAGTCATTCTTTCAACTACTAGGTCTTGCTTTATCGACTTAATTCGTGACCGGCATGCCCCGGTATGTTCATTTACGAAATTTAATTCCTCTAAAACCGTCCAACTTCGAATTGGACCAGACATCTGGTTTCTTTCGCGAACAGGACTGCCGCTACTCTCGAGTGTCCGTCAAATTATTCCCTCATCACAATCCCTATGGTTATTCGGCTACCAATTGGTTGCTCCTTGCGTTCAAAAACCTTCCAAATATACAACCCTTACAAGGTTACCATTAATGACTCATACCCCTTCCCGTCGCAAATTAAATTTAAACCCGTCATAGAGATCTTAAATCTCTCCATGAAACCTGTAACCATCCTACCCGAGCTACATGCCCCTAAATGGAATGATCAATTAAGTCGGTTTAAAATTTCGGATGATAACCAAAATAACCTCTTACAAATACCACAACCTGTAACAAATTTTTCAACATCTGCCATTAGTATCATTATTGTATGTGCTATTATCCTCGGTATATTTGTGATAAAAAGATCGTTCTTGGAACAAAGGAAAACAAGAAACACCAAACCACGTGAAACTATTTATGCACGACCAAGAGTGCGTACCCAGACCACGTGAACTAGACTTAGCCACCCCGACTTATTTTGTGTATATAAATCTATATTATAAAACCAATGGTTATCACCTAGTTAGCATTAGTTAGGATGTTATATTATCGTAGTAATATCATTCTAGAGGGGAGAGTCCTGTAAAAATGAACAATGAATAATTCCTATATAATCTTTATATTCAATTATTAATTTTTACATAAAGACCAAACTCACATAACGCAAGTTATCTGTTATTTAATTCATACGTCTATGTCCTTTCTTGACCTTTATCTTGTGTTATTTTTTTAATTGTTCCCTCGCAAGATACTCGTCATGCTGACACACGTGTTCGAATTTCGCTGACCAACACGGAAGGCGGGCATCCGCATAATCTAATTCAAAAGCATGATTATGTTATATATCGTTATGCTTGTTATATATATATATATATATATATATATATATATATACAGAGTCCGCAAAAAAAAAAGGAGCATGACGAAAATTGCTCTCACGCCCGCATTTTTTGCCGGACCCTTAAATGTTATATATCTAGCTAAAGATAAAAGAGCCCAGAGTTGTATAAAATAAATTTCATCAAAATCGGTCATAAAATAAAGATTTTATGGCCACAAACGTGCAATGACTAAAAAAAGTGAATTTCCGCGTAAAAATTTAATGTTCTCATTTTAAATTATTTTTTTCAGATGCCTAAATAATTTTAATCAATAAAAATGATAATATGCCCTTTTCTAAAGAAGATAAAATATTAATAAAACATTATAGACTTGATAAAATTTATGGCGCGATAAAATTATTACAAGAGTAATTATTACATATTATTACAAATTATTACATATCGAACAATTTTTTTAGTCTTATATTTTCTTTAATTTTTGACGTATTGACATGAAATTTGGTACTAACTTAGTTTATTTGTTGCTTATTTGCCTAAAGTAAGTTATTTGTCATTATGTGTAAAAATAAATGTACAGTAAACATTTTCGTCCTGCTTCTTTTTTTTTGCGGACCCTGGTAATAATTTTATTGCGCCATAATTTTTATCAAGTCTATAATGTTTTATTAATATTTTATCTTCTTTAGAAAAGGGCATATTATCATTTTTATTGATTAAAATTATTTAGGCATCTGAAAACAATAATTTAAAATGAGAAAAACATTAAATTTTTACGCGGAAATTCACATTTTTTAGTCATTGCACGTTTGTGGCCATAAAATCTTTATTTTATGACCGATTTTGATGAAATTTATTTTATACAACTCTGGGATCTTTTATCTTTAGCTAGATATATAACATTTAAGGGTCCGGCAAAAAATGCGGGCGTGAGAGCAATTTTCGTCATGCTCCTTTTTTTTTTGCGGACCCGATATATATATGTGTGTGCCCATGTACTTTGTGTTAAATCTCAAAATAAGAGTTATCCTAATGTAACTATGAAACACTGTAAACTATAGTTAACTGTGGTCAATTGTAATTAACTATAATGATTTAATATGATGTAATTAATTTACTTTAATGAAACTGTAGTTAACGAGTTAACGATAATAAATGAATGTGAATTAATTGGTAATTATAATCATAGTTATATTAAGCCAAAATTACAATGTAGTCAATGTCCGACCCGACATTATGTCGCCATTAGGAATGCATACTACACGGCAATATTGTTATTATTTTTTTATTATTTTTTCGTTGGGATAAATTTTTGATGTGCTTTCGACTTTGCCAAATAATTGGTGACCTGTTCTTTTTAAAATTTCTTAATGATTTTCTTAGATTTAGCTTAATGATGAATCCTGATTAAAAGTTGCAGTGTTCATGTTTTGTATACATTCTCTCTTCGTTATAAAAGATGAAGTCATGACTTGCCTAAGCATTTAATTGTAAATCTTAAACCTTTAATTTTTTTACTCATATGCATATCTTAGTATAAAGATGCATAGTTCAATTTCCGTTTCTAATTAACTCGGTGGATCAGGAACACAGCAGATCTGAAAATACTCGGTTTAAGATAAAAATATGGCTTCCTCTTCCTATATCCTGTTTATCTGTTTAACCATTGTCACAACAAAAAATTACTTTATTTTTAACTATTGTGCAAAAATAATACAGCCTCTTCAACATTTAATAATGATGATGTTAGTAGAATCGAGGTATATAAACCCCAATAATTTCTTCCATGTTCAGTCAGAAGCAAACTCAAAGGCTGAGCACTACCTGTACATTTTAACAGTAAATTACAGTAAGAAATAGTCTTTATCTTCTCCTTCGGGCCTTGCTCTCTTCAGAGAACTGTCATTAAAATTTCCCGATACGTTATAAGAAGAATCCGGGAATCTTCAGAAAATTTAGTAAGCCTCCCAGAATCCTCCGAGCCACTATAGAAGAACTCGGAGAGTAATATAGAAGAAACTACTGCAAGCAACACATCCGTTGCTGCCACCTAACTAGAACCCCCGTCGACTTCGAACCAACCAAGGCCATAGACGGAGGGGTTAACATATATATATATTATATATATATATATATATATATATATATACACGGCTGGGAACGATTCTTTATAAACTTTTGACCATTTTCTGCTGCTGGTAGCTGGTGGCACTACCAACTGGCTTGTGCTGATCCATTAATATATATATATATATGTATACCGTTAATGAAATTACTCTCGTAATATGGCTTTCGCTATCTCATCTGAACATCTCTCTGTAATATATATGTAAAGGTTAATTGAATTGAATTTTAGTTATATATAAGGAATGACTAAACATTTCTAATATGGCTCGTTTTGGGAATATATAATTACTCTCTTAATACTGCTTTTAATGATATATATATCTATACGGCTTCTAAGTCAATTAAACTTCATTGAGTAACATCTCTCCAAATAATTAAAGGGTGCTATTTGACAGCCCCTCTATACAGGGTGTACATAAAGTCAGGATCTATTTTTGTGAAGCACTTGGAAATTATATGGAATTCAATTATAAAATGATAAAGTGGTAACATTTATTAAATAATTTAGAGTAGGATTCGACGTGACGCCCATCAGTATCCCTGCACAGCTCAAATCGTTCCGCAGCATTTCTGAACACATTCTGGAGCATTTGCGAGGTTATGTTATCTGCAGCAGTTCGTATACGTGTACGTAAGTTTTCAAGACTCGTAATCTTCGTCTGATAGACGTGCGATTTGATAAAGCCCCATGCAAAGAAATCTAAAGAGGTTAAATCTGGTGATCTTGCTGGCCAAGGTCTGTTGCTTCCGCGTCCGATCCAGCGATTTGGAAAACGTCCATTTAGATAATCCTGAACAATTTTGGCATAGTGACAAGGAGCACCATCATGTTGATAGACGACGGTACTAACAATCCTATCCCCGTCGTCTATCAACATGATGGTGCTCCTTGTCACTATGCCAAAATTGTTCAGGATTATCTAAATGGACGTTTTCCAAATCGCTGGATCGGACGCGGAAGCAACAGACCTTGGCCAGCGAGATCACCAGATTTAACCCCTTTAGATTTCTTTGCATGGGGCTTTATCAAATCGCACGTCTATCAGACGAAGATTACGAGTCTTGAAAACTTACGTACACGTATACGAACTGCTGCAGATAACATAACCCCGCAAATGCTCCAGAATGTGTTTAGAAATGCTGCGGAACGATTTGAGCTGTGCAGGGATACTGATGGGCGTCACGTCGAATCCTACTCTTAATTATTTAATAAATGTTACCACTTTATCATTTTATGATTGAATTCCATATAATTTCCAAGTGCTTCACAAAAATAGATCCTGACTTTATGTACACCCTGTATATAAATAATTAAAATAAATATTGCTCTCTGGCAACCCATCCATATATAAATAATTAAAATAAATAGTGCTATCTGCCAACCCCTCCATTTATAAGTAATTAAAATAAGTAGTGCTATCTGGCAACCCCCTCTAATCCAAAAGCCTGCCAGCCATCTGATGCTGGGTCATTATGTTTGTGACATGCCAGCGTGAACAGCTCTTCCTCTCTCTCTCTCTCTCTTAGGTTAGGGTTTACCTTCTTAGGTTAAGGATACCCCTTTGCGGGGGGAGGCCATCCTCCCTTCTCCCCCAAAGTTGGGTTTACCTTCTTATGTTAGGGTCATCCCCTTTGGTGGGAGGTAATCCTCCCTCTCCCCCCAAAGCTCCCCTCTTCATGCAACTTGGGGGTTACCCTCCACCCCCTTGTTGCATAACCCCCTCCCCAATTACACCTACCCCCTTTTCAACAGTACCCCCAGTGAGTCAAACCCTTTGCAGCATTACCTCCTTGCAACATTGATCAACATTGCAATTGCATATGCACTCAAAAATTTTGCAGCCATACTACTCGTGTCCTCCATCAGTTATTACTGGATAAGTTAATATGCTTGGGAATTTCTGGTGGTCTCCTCGACTGGTTTAGTAGTTTTCTTTGTGGTCGCACAATGAAACTTGTTGTTCAGGGCCAGTTGAGCTCCCCAAAGAATGCCCTGAGTGGTGTGCCTCAAGGCTCAGATCCCAGCTCTCCTGTAAGTATATGATTTTTGCTGACAATTTAAAACTTTACATTCACTTCCCTAAGCAGTCGGGTCAGGTGTCTGGTGCCCTCCAGAGTGATACAGATACCCTGTTTAGAACTGCTATTTCCTGGGGACTGAATTTCTCTACTGGTAAGCAGGGCCGGCCTTAGGCCAATTGAACCTATTTGACCAAATTGGGCCCCGCGCTCACATGGGCCCCGCATTAGGGTTGCCACCTCCAGCTTTGAAAAATAAGGAATGCAGTCTTTGGAGCCATGGTTTCAGCAGTTGAAAAAACATGGCTGCAGATTTGGAAATTGCGCTAACAGATGTCAAGCTCATTCAGGAAAACGAACTTGTCAACTCTGTAAAGTTAGCAGATTTAGATGGTCATATGCTGGTCGAGGAAATGGAAGCACTGAAGCCAATTCTTCCTTCTTCATACTTTGGAAAGCCTTTGAAAATCCTGGAATTCCTTGCTTTGAATGAGAGAGCTACTGGATTTCCAAATTTTTTTATTGCTCTACGCATATTTTTGACAATTCCAGTCACAGTGGCGTCAGGGGAAAGGAGCTTTTCCAAATTAAAATTGATCAAATCTTATCTAAGGTCAAACATGCTCCAAGATAGACTCAACAGCCTTGCAATATTATCCATAGAATGTGATGAAGCAAAAAACTTAAACTTCAACAAAATTTTGAAAAATTTTGCAGAACAGAAAGCAAGAAAGATTTCTTTATAAGTATAGTTTTGTTTTAACACGTTTTATCAAAATATAAGCTAATAAATATAGATATTGTTTTATTTTTAATACAACGTAATAGCATATATTTCTGATACCTAATTTGAAATAATCTTAAATCCAGGAGGCTCCACCAAAATGGTCCAAATTGGGCCCCGCAATTGCTAAGGCCGTCCCTGCTGGTAAGTGTAAGCATCTCCGTTTTGCGCGGTCAAATAGGCAGCAAGAAGGCACAGCACCTATTTGTTGGATGGTACTCCTATAACTCGCTTGGCCAGCGACAAGGACTTAGGAGTTGTCGTTGAGGACAATTTAAAATTTCATAAGCAAGTTCGGTCAGCAATAGCTAGTGCTGGTAGAATTGCCACTTGCCAGTACTCTACTGAAGTCAACTGTTTGTCGTACTCCTGAATTTATGATTTCTCTCCTTGTTACTGATATTCGTCCTTTGATAGATTTTGCTTCATCCTTGTGGAATTTGGGCTATCTTGGCGATTTAAAGCTGTTTGAGGCTATGCAACGCAAATGGACGAAACAGATACGGGGCTTGACAGATTTAAGTTACAGTGACCGATTGAGATATCTTAATTTGCATTCCATATGTGACCGTCTTTTGCGATGTGATCTGATTTACTGCTATAAAATATTTCATGGACTCTGTGGTATTTCCCCTATGGACATTTTTGAGATGGCCCCTAGAATGGGTAGAGGCCATGAATTAAAATTTCAGATACAGCATTCCTATAACGAAGTACGTCACCGTTTCTTCTCTCTTCGTGTTGCGAGATATTGGAATATGCTGCCGGGTGAGCTGGTGGATGCTCCCAGTTTAAATGCTCTTAAGGCTGACTTGCCTGATGCCCTGGGAGCTGAACTGTAACTCTATGTTGATTAGTCACTAACTTGTGTTCATTGCATCTTCGCGGTCCTTTTAACAACAAATAGATACACAAATCCAGTCTATAGCTAATTTCCCTATCAACTTTTGGTTGTCTGACTGGAGTATCTATGTGTGGGTACTCATTCTCTGTTATGCTGATGCACCACCCATGACGGGATTGGTACGGGCCCCGACATGGTGAGTCACATGGTGAGTGAAACCCTGCTGAACTTTTAAACGAGATTCTACATTTTGGTTCTCCTCCCAGGAAAATGATTGCGAGTTGCAGTAGTTCACTGTAGTCATCGCGGGGATGGTATTTATCAAGTTGGTTTGATGCAAATGCAGTCATATCAGCTTTAATATCAACTACATCTTCACCTGTTTTCGGCTCTGATAAAGCTGTTAGATAATGTTGCTTGTTGAAACTAAGTCATTTTGTCCTGAATCGCTTGAAAATCACAATTTCTGGACCTGATGATAGTGGTAATGACTTTGCAACCACAGCTTCCAGCATAATTTCGAGTATGTGATGGCGACAGGCTAACCACAATATATCCTTATCCATTTTTTGTTCAAGAAGAATACAGGTACCCTTTCTAGGACCAGTATTAGCTGATGTTGTATCGAAACACATGCATTTAATTTGATCACAGATACCCCATTCAAGGGATGCCTCAAATACAGCAGTTGCTGTTAACTGGCCAGTGCCCGAATCAATTTTAGGTACACCAAGGAGTTGATCCACTCCTTTCCCAGAAACCAATATAGGTAGTCAGTCAACAACTTCCCTACCTGTTATATCTTCTAACAGTTTACCATCCCAATGGATTGTTAAAGGCACCTCTGGTTTGAATTCTTCTTTTAAATTCTCTGCAATTTTCTCTCGGGAATTTGTCTTTCTCTGCGAATAGATGAATAACTAATGTTGTATTCTTCTGGTTTTTTTCCAAGACTGAATTGTTGGTGTCAGAACAAGCAAGGCCTTTCGGTAACTTAGTTTAGCAACATCAAGACTAGCTAACAATTTGCTGTCAAGTACTTTTCTTCGTTTAGTTACTATTTTTCTTGAAGTAGATAGTCCAGGTGTAGCATCTATGTTAATGGTATCATTCGTAGTTGTCATATCTTCCATTTCTGGTTCTGATTCAGATGATGTACTGCTAAGAACTACAGTCCATTCAAGCCTTTTTCTTTTGTCCTCTTTTCGTGACCTTTTTTCATAGTGTTGTTGTCTTTCTATTATCTGTTCTTTTTTGCTTTGAGAAAATTTCTGTCTTCTTCTATATGAATAAGCTTCATAGCATTCGCATGAGTTATGTCAAATAAATTTTCTATTTCTTCTTTCCATTTCTCCTCTTTATCAATTAAGGTTTGCGATCCCTTGGATTTGTTTTCTTTGTTTTTCTTTAACATTTGCCATTCTTTCAAGGTTCCTTGAATTTTATCAACACATGTATTTTTTGTTTAGTTGGTATCCGTGCTTTTTCCCAAACTGTCAACACATCACTTGCAGTAGAGAAGCATGATTCTCTGATACTTTGATGTTCATTATTTCTGTAGTGCATGAACAGTGCCATAGTTTCCTTCCTTGATGGCAATACTGATGCTTTCAGTGTGGCTGAAGGGAAGGATGTCCAATAAGCCAAACCTCTATCTCTTTCCGTGTAGGACACCGGGAAGAGGGAGTACTTGATGATGTACCTTCCATGTTAGATAGTCGTACGCGTTAACTCTAATAAAGCACAACTACTACTAAATGCTGTGGCCAGTAGATGGATGTCTTGGACATTTGCAAGAGAAGAGGGGAAGGGGGTCAGAGGGGGGAAGTGAGTGAAGTAAACGGATACATGAATAGGCCTAAACTTTTATTTAAGTTAAAGGACATATCATATAAATAGGAAAATAATGAAATTTTGCATGTTCGGTAGTAACCCCTAAATATCATTAAAAATTTCTGAAAAAATTATAAAAAAGTTTCTTCACCAAATGGAACCTAATGACGGGTTGAACACATTAAAAATCAAAAGTTCATTTTTTTTGCATCACCCTAAATTTATATATATATATATATATATATATATATATATATATATATATATATATATATATGAAAATTATTTCATGAAAGTAACACGTGAATAATATTTATGATGAAAATAACCACGAAGGAAAAAGAAAACACAGAATGAGGATTGAACTCAGAATGGTCCCCTGAGGTTTTTTCATGATACACACAGACCGTGCATGGAACAAGGAACTCTCCTGGGAAAATTAAATCCACTATAGTCCGAATAAGTAATGGTAAATGACAAACACTATAGTTTTTTCTTTTTCATGATGTTAACCCGACGTGGGCAACGGGTCACTCGAAAAGAGGCTCAAAAAATATAGCTCCCGTTTGCATATAACAGATATTGTTTTAGTGTGAAAATACCCAAATTCATTTACTTGTTTAATAGTAACACTAATTCGTTTAAACATTTTTGTGATTTGTTGTTTAAACTTTAGGATAGAAATACAAAACTTTTGTTTATTTTCACCTTCAAAATAGTCATTCTTTTGTTCAAAATTTTCGTGGACATTTGTTACATACTCAAACCCTTTAAGTGATGGGCTGATAAGCACCCTATCATCACCAGAGAGTAAATTATTTATTCTGCGTTCATCTAGAGAACATCCAGCATTGACGCTCTAAAGTAAATTGGATAATGTACACAATTAAATATTAGAGGTGATAGCAAAGGCCCTTGGCGTACTCCACATAAAGATTTAAAAGAATCAGTGAACACGTTTTCACATTATTGTAAATGTTTGATTTGAATACAAGTAAATTAGGGTATTCAGTGACGGTGACGGTGACGGTGACGGTGACGGTGAGTGACGGTGACGGTGACGGTGAGTGACGGTCTAGGGTGATGCAAAAGTGGGGGAGTAAAACTTTTTTGTTTCAAATTTTTGAGATACCCTCTCATTTGGTTTGATTTGGTGGAAAAATGATCCTGGGGAAATTTCGGGTCAAAATTCGAATATTTGGAGGTCGCGCCCGCCATTTGAAAATTTGCTGATTTCCATGACACCCAGGAGGTACAGCAAGCGTCACGTTACTTTTTTTTTGAGTGGAGGTTCCCCAGGAGGCTTATCATACCACCTTCCTCTTTTCCATTTGTTCATAAAACAGATACAATACAATAGATATTTACAATAGATACATAGAATGGATATACTCGTAAATTTTACTGTTGCGTCAAAGATACGAGAGTTTTCTTAGTTTTGTCCGGAAGCTTCTTCCGATAATTTGATACAACTTGCAGTAGATATTGCTTCTGTTGTTCATCATTGGTAATTAATTTGTTATAATCTTCAATCAATTTCACTCCTCTTTCAGCAATATCATTAACAACTTTCATGTGATTCACTACGTTCTTTGCAACCCAATAACTCTCATCGAGAAGCCAATCTTCTACTGGTTTGCTCAAGAACGTTGAAGACAATCCGAGTATACTGAAGAAGGACTTTGTGTTAGCAGTTACAAAATCTTCAAGCTGCTTATTGTCAATAGTTTTGATGTCTATTTGTGTCTTCTTTGGAGGATCTGGCTCCGAAGATTTTGTAAGAGCCTCCTTCATTTTTCTTTTGGTGTCAAAGCTGATTTTATCATCAAAGAAAGCCAATGCGATCACTCTTCTGAGAGATACCACAAATGATTCTTGAATTTTTCTAAAGCAGCATTTGCTAGTTGTTTCATTTGTGCTTTTGTAGCTGTGAAAATTCTTGAGAAGACTCAGATCATTTCGTGGAGCACTTGCTGCGCAGGGTGCTGAAAACCAATGCTTAATATAAATTGAAACAGAAAACCAACAAATTTCTTTTAGATTTCTTTCTTCTATTGCTGTTATTTTGAACTGACTTTTGAACATAAAGATTTTCATCGAATAAATGACTTTCGCCATCCAACGGGCTCTAAGATAAGCCCCAGGCTTCCTGAATTTTATTCCAGTCGTTGGAGTACCACCAAGCAAGATGATTGTCAGTTCCAATAACTCTCTGTAATCGTCGCGAGGTTGATCTTCATTGATTTTTCTTGCTGCAAAGTTGATGATTTCCTCTTTTTCCTTTTGTGGATAATTTTCTAATTTATCGTATGAAGTTAGATTAATCTTATTCCAGTTTGTTTTGAATCTTTTGAATAACTGAATGGCAGGGCCTGATGAAGCCTGCAATGCAGGGGATACCACTGCTTCCAGCATGATTTCAAGGATATGGTGTCGACAAGGACACCACAACAAATCTTTCTCCATTTTCTGTTCAATTAGGACACAAGCTCCGTTTTTACGACCTGTGTTCGATGCAGTTGTATCGAAACACATGCCTTTTACCTTATCTATTAGATTCCATCAATGATCGCCTGATGTACTGCATTTGCAGTATCCTTTCCTGTGCCATGATCTATTTTTTGGCACTCCAAGCAGTTGATCTTCTCCACTGCCAGAGATTAGGACTGGCAACCGATCAACAACCTCATTCCCAGTAATGTCTTCGAGGAGTTTGCCATCCCAATGAACAATCAAGGTTTGTCAGCTTGAAATTCTTCTTTCAAGTTTTTACTGAACTTCTTTCTTGATTTCTGTCTTGCCCTGCGAATCGATGAGTAGCTAACATTGTAATTCTCTGGATCTTTTCCAACATTTGCGATCGTTGGAATAATTATTAAAGAGGCTGATCGGTCGCTGATCTTAGCAACATCCAATGAGGAAAACAGATTTTCATTCATAATCTTGAATTTTTTTCTTGGAAGGCCTCTTTTGAATGTTGAGGGCTGTTCCAGATCTACTACTTCTTCCGTAGATGCAGGTGAATCACTGCAGGAACTGCTGCTGCTTGCAAGAACAACTGTTTCATAAAATGCACTTGATTCACGTAACCTTTTCTTATCCATTTTTTCATGTCTCTTCGCAGCTTCCTTTCGACGTTTTTCTTCATCCTTATCAACTGCCATCATTTTACCCTTTCGACCTTCCCTTTGTAGCCGTAGAAACTCTCTATCTTCGATAGTTATTAACTCGTTAGCATTTGCATGCGCAATATCAAAGAGTCCATCCAATTTTTCTTTCCATGTATTCTCTTTCTCTATTGAAAACTTCGATTTTTTTCCTTTGCTCTTCTTCAGCCCTTGCCACTCATCATACAGTTTATTTAATTTATTCACAACATTACATTTCTGGGTTGTTGGTATTCCTGCTCTCTGCCACACTTCCAATACATCATTAACGGTTGAAGTTAATGCTTCTCTGACGGTTTCATTCTTGACATGTTTATAATTCATGAATAAGGAAATTACTTCTTTCTTTGATGGAAGCTTACTTTGATTCAATTTATCTATTTGTTGACCGATCAGCCAGATATCTGTTGAGCTTCTTGATCTCATTTTCGTCACAATTAAGATACAGGAAATAGAAGAGAAATTGAGGCGGAGAGACTCACTGATATAGCACCTCTCCCGGACACTGCCACAAGCACACTGCGATACCGATTTCCTTGAACGCTGTTTGCTGTTTGCTCATATACGCATCACCTACCACTCTGCCTGCAGCAAACCTGCACAAAACCTGCAACCTGCAACAAACCTGCGACAAAAGTAAGAACAAATTCAAAAAATTTGATTTTACTCTAATTTTTTGTAATTTTCAAATTTTCAATTGGCGGGCGCGACCTCTGGATGTTATTTGTTTGACCTGGAATTTCTCACAGGGTGTTTTTGTGACAAATTGGAACAAATGAGGGGGTATCCCCGGCGGGGGCCGGGGCGGGGCCGGGCCGGGGCCGGGCGTCACCGTCACCGTCACCGTCACTATTCACTGTATACGATCTAGAAATATTTCTTTCCATCAGTTTACTTAACAGAATATTATGATTAACCCTATCATAAGTCTTACATATACCAGCAGGCAGAGGCTCCTCTTTTAAATTCTTTGATAAGAGATTTAATTTCTGGCATTAAAATCTGAATAAGGTTTAATGACTCATTTAGCGAAGATTTAGAAGGAGGTGATCTGATTTTTTTCCTCTTCTTACGCTATAAAAAATTATAGTGCTAAAATAATCTTGCCACCGACTTGCAACATTCTGAACGTCCGAAACGCATCGGCTATCGGTTGAATGGGAGAGGTTACCTACTCTTCGTTTTCGACATATTTCCAAAACTTTTGCTGTCACCTTTCAAGTCAGCTTCACATGCTTTAACCTTGGTTTTGCTTCCGACCGAATTGTTCATTTTGACGAAGGACAAGCTTGTCACTCCACCTTAGACCTACAGTTTAACGTGGAATCCGAACCACGCCCATCAGCAGCCGAGCGTTTTAACCACTAGGCTACCTAAGGTACCCATTTATCTACCAACCAATTTTTTTATTGTGTGGAAGGATGACAGCTGCGTTTTGCTGCCCGCCGCCTGCCGTCACCGGGTCTCGATCGCGGAGCCGATAGATTTGTAGTCAGCGACGCTGACCACCGAGGCGCATATATATATATATATATATATATATATATATATATATATTATATATATATATATATATATGATTTTCTTTAGTGCTATTTCCTTTATCACTAGCAATATTTGCGCACAACAACATCTGTTGTTGCTATGGGAACGGTTAATATACTAAACATGTTACAGTGATAAAGTATGTTTGTTCTTGCATTTAAGTGGATAATACACATTTACACATTAGATCTACAGTAAATGATACAAAAGAAAATGCTTCCGGTCGGAGTGTGCCACTCTATTGGTTAATATCAGTTCCATAAATTAGTTAAAAATATTGAATTAAAATATATTTCGACTGAAAATTATCTCAGTGAAAATGGTTTTAAAAGAAAACCAAAGGTAACACTAATAAAAATAATAGCAATGAATCCTTGGAAAGAGGTTGGTAACTCAAACGTTTTAGATTTATCAAAGCTAAACATACAAATAACAAATGAAAACGAATCAAAACGAACATCATTTAAGCCTAAATACAAAGTGAAGGTGAGAGATTATGAAACCTTTAACTACTTGGCAACTGCGTCTCGAGGGAAAGTTGAAGGAGATGGCAGAGATTTGGAAAAGAATTTTTCTAATCCTTTATTAAATATTCTCACAAGGGCTCAGGAGAGGAAAGAGAGAAAAAAATATTTGGACGAGTGCCGAAAGGTTGAAAGAGACAAAAAAGGAATACTAAAACTACAACAAGAAAAGAAAAGAAACGAACAAGAAAAACAAAAACATAAACAAAGACTAGATGCATTAAAAAAAGATTTTTTGCTTAAAAGACAGAAAGAAGAACAAAGACGTAAAAATGATACTAGATTTTTTAAATTAGAAAAGGTTGCCAGAAACCACCATAATAGAACGCTTTTGAGAATCTATTTTTCCAAGTTCAAGAACTTATTGTTAATAAAGAGAAAAAATAAAAGCATCGCCATTAATCATTACAGAGTTTTTCTTCTTTCTAAGTCTTTCAGGAAGTTAAAAGTTAATAGCGAGAAAGAAATTGAAAAAAAAAAGGAAGTTTCAAAAAATTTTTACCATGAAAAGATTTTAAAGAAATGTTTTTCAATTTTGAAAGAGGTAAGAATTAAGTAGATGTTATTCGTAGCTGTAATAGTTTTAAAAAAGAATTGTACCATTATATTTACTGTATAAATAATAATTAATACTTTTAACTTCATTCCGCATTTTCCATCTCGACCACTCAACTCTTTCTGTTTCAATATTTGTTCTATTCGAGTTGTTCCACAATCTTAAAATATTCTCTCTCGTTTTTGCTTTATAACAGCAACCATTGTTATTCCCTACTAACAAAGTGTTTTTCCAGAGAAAGGAACAAAGTCTCATACAAAGGAAAAGAAGCGAACAATTCCACTCGCTGCGACTGATATCGAGAATTTTCAGTGGATGGCAGAGAATTACGTACGATCAGAAAATTATTTTGAGAACAAAGATTCACCTTGCTAAATCTCACTATGAAAGGTAATGCGTAGTTTTAGAATACATTACAGAGTTGTAGGTTAATATTTTAGGCCTTCCGCTAGAATATAATAAGAGGATTATTTTATTGCTTCATTTCAAATGTCATCACCTGTCAGCTATTGGGTAGTTGAGTAGGGCGGGGGTGGGGTGGAAGGGCACAATGGATACAGAAATGGGCTGAGATCCTAGAATAAAAGTTAACAACATCCAGCGACATTTTATCACCCGAGTGAAACACATCCGGTGGCAAAATGTCGCCAGATTATTACTACTTTCATTCTGTCATAGCCAAACGGTCAACACCCGTGTCTCCGAGTCAGAGGGCCCGGGTTCGAATACTGGTGAAAGATAAGTTTAAAAGGTGCGTTTATCCGTTATTTCCATATACTCTGCAATCTGCATATATATATATATATATATATATATATACACACCTCTTTTCAGAAAGCTTATTCGAAAAGGTCTTGTTTGCTTCCGAAAATGGCTCCTTCGCCGTCAAGAATTGTCTAAACAACGTTCCATAGAGGACCATCTTCGGTGCGTCATCAAAGGGATCTTCCCTGACTTCAGTCCTCCGTCTTCTGCCGATGATGACAATGACGAGGACGATGACGAAAACAGAGTCGCCATAATGAACAACGTTTGGAAAGCGAAAATGTCCGTTTACACTTGCTAGAGCTGTGTGTGAACTGGATTTAATGACTCGTTATTACTGGAAAGGTTATTGAATGTTGTTTCCGAGTCGAACATATTTCTTTATTTTTTTATTTTTTTAAAACCATCAATTTTAGAGATATTTTCCCGCTCAATGTGATTCCCCTTGCATTCCCAATTAATGTGATTCCCATTTCATTCCTACTTAATGTGATTCCCATTTCATTCCCACTCACTGTGATTCCCACTTCATTCCCACTTAATGTGATTCCAATTTCATTCCCATTCAATGTTTTTCCCATTTCATTCTTGGCTCAAGAATGACAAATCCGCGAGTGAGAATGTCAAAAGAGGCAATTATCGAATCGATCCATTCCCATTTCATTTCCATTTCACGGCTTTCCCACTTTCTTCCAGGTTAGGTTAAGTTAGTTAAGTTAATTAATGTAAGACTAATATTAGGGTAGATTCGGTTAGGAAATGTTAACCATTCATTCTCATTTGGTGCCTTTACCGCGAAGGCGAATGGGATCGACATTCTTAAATCAAAAAATTCTTTTTCCAAATTTTTCACCTTATACATTCTCATCCGCGGACCATCAATGGGAATGAGAATGGGAATTGGAATCGGAATCGGAATGATATTGAATGGAAAATAATCTTCTGGGAACGTTTCTTTTCTCCGATGAACGGAAGTTTTTCTTTTTCAATCAAACCCAATTTTATATTTTTTTAACTTTTGAGAGAGAGAGAGAGAGAGAGAGAGAGAGAGAGAGAGAGAGAGAGAGAGAGAGAATTTCCCGTTTGCCTTTTGTGGAATGAAAATGATTAGAGTAGTATCATCACGCAAACATAAACAATTTATCATTTTAAATTCCCAAAAGACAAAGAAATTCGCACTAAACATGTTAAATTTTGTTTGAAGTAAATTGAAAATGGTTCATAAAAAATTAATATAATAGTTTTGTATCACGAATTAGTGTCATATTTGCATCTAACGTTTAAACGAGTATCATTCAATAGAATTATTTATGTGAAGAGTAGGGGAAAGGCGTTTATGCAGGACTTTCACCCTTGGCCCCCTCTTCTTGCATAAAAAGAAAGTTTCTTAAAATTTCTCTACAAAATATGCAGCTCATTCAATACAAATCTATCTTTCATATGACAGTATTAGAGTAGGACGGGTTAGGTTAAATTAAGCGAGCTAGGTTAGGTAAGGTTAGGTTAGTAAATGCGTAATGCCTGTGATGAAAGGTCACAGGCATGAGGCGAAATGCCTGTGATGAAAGGTCACAGCATGGGGGCGAAATGCCTGAAACTTTCGGAAATTACATGAAATGACTGGTTTCACACATTCACTGTAACATATATACTGTAATAATAATAAAGATTTAATAATAATAATAATAATAATAATAATATAATAATAATAGAAGATATAATCCTTATTTCTTCCACACCCACATACAGTCCACCTTTGTTCTTAAAGTTTTTGGATGCGTTTTAAAATTGAGAATTCTGCGCATATCTTTTCGCCCCGAAAGGAATGTTCATTTTTGTTACTATTCATAATATTTATCTCCGAATGTGATCACAAATACAGTTTTAGATTTTCTCCTTTATTTTTTTTCCTAAACGATTTTGGTCTTACATTTTTATTTAATCTACAAATTTAACATTACTTTTATATATATACTGTGTATGTGTGTGTGTGTGTGTGTGTGTTACACACAGTATATATATATATATATATATATGATGGCGAAAACATCAATTATAAATTTTTTAACTAAAAAATTAATTTTTATTTAAAAATGGTGGCCGTTATACTGTAGAACGGAAAAGATCCATTCTCTCAGGCTTCTTTGAATCTTGTCTTTTGCGCCACCCTGTATATATATATATATATTATATATATATATACAGGGTGTCCCGTAAGTCTGGACCCATAGGGAAAAATAATAAAATTACAAAATAGTCCAAAAATTTATTACATAATCTGTTCAAAGTGTCCGCCGTTGTGTCGCACACATAGTTGAAGACGCAATCTCCACTGCGACAGCACTTTCTGAATCACAGTCGCAGAAATTTCTTGACACGCCTCCACAATGCGTGCTTTAAGGTGGAAAATGTTCTGAAGTTTGACCTCGTACACTTTGGCTTTCAAGTGGCCCCACAAATAAACTCCAGCGGAGTAAGATCATAATAAAAAAATAATAAAATAATAATAAAAATAATAAAAAATATATTATAAATAAATTTTTGGACTATTTTGTAATTTTATTATTTTTCCCTATGGGTCCAGACTTACGGGACACCCTGTATATATATATATATATATATATATATATATATATATATGTGTGTGTGTGTGTGTGATTCCTCCTCGTTTTGAATCTAAATTAAATTCTCCCGTACTTGCATCATCTAAAATTAAAATATATACCTAACTATTTTTATATATAAATGTCTACACACTATTCTTATACTGTAAATGCAAAAATGGAGGTTATGCATTACTAATTTAATAAATTATAAATCTAATTTTTTCCTGTATTAATTTTTGGTTTTTTTTTTAATTTCTTTGTAAATGAGTGTTCCATTTTGCCATGTTCATCCATTTGCCAGGAAGACCAGTCCCCAAAATCCTGTTTATGAAAACTTCAACAGTGAAGGTCACAAACGACAAGAGGTATCCCAGGATCAGAGCTGCAAACGCTCCTTGCAAATGTTGCAGTGATAGAACAACCTGGAAAAGATAATATACATACATACATACAGTAAATACATACATACATACATATATCAGGCTTGGGATCAAGTATTTCCTTGTATTTGATACTTGGTACTAAAGTACCAATTTTTAGGTACTTGTACTTGTACTTGATATTTCACAATTAGTCCTACTTGTACTTGTACTTGAAAATATGTACTTGAAAAAACCCAAGTATTTTCAAGTCTTTCTCAAGTATTTTAGATGCAATGTAAAACTTTTGTACTTTAGAAATTTGCGTGCTTGTTAATTTTCTTGCATTTTCATCACAAATTTTGAGATTGTGAATGTTAATGTATCGAATACTTGGGCCTTGTGAAGTATTTTAATGTTTTCGTGTATTTGTGTATTGCAATAAAATTATCAATAAAATAAGGAAATAATTTTGTATTAATTTCTTCTGCAAGAGTACTTGTACTTGTACTTGATCATTAAGTACTTGGAATTACTTGATCAAATTTCCTATATCAAGTACTTGTACTTGCAAATTCTAAAAGTACTTGTACTTTACTTGTACTTGAGAAAAAGTACTTGACCCCAAGCCTGATATGTTTTACCGAAATCGATATTTTGTAAATTGCTATAGGAATTTTTCAAACACGAAAGTTACACAATTTACCTGGGTAACTAGGAAGACTAGATCTAGTCTGTCACACAATTATGAAAACACTTCATGAAACCGACACTGCCTTGTCTTTACAGGATTTAAAGTAAGCCTAGGACAACACTTTATTAAACCAAATTAGACTATATCAGGCCTAAAACAGAATCCGCAAATAATGATATAGGTTCTTGTGTAGAAAAGTGGGTCTTTGTGTAAATAATATTGAGCAAAAAATTTTTGGTAGTTAATTTTCAAATAAGTTATGGTACTGTATACTTAATCGATTTCAACATAAATTCATATAGTTCATAGGCGTTCTCAACTTTAAACGCAGCACTCGAAATACTGGATACAAAATTTCGAATTTTTGTTAAATGTAGAACGAATAGGACCTAAAGTCAGGTTTCAGCCACAGTGTGCAGACAGATACAAAGTGCTAGAGATTCTTTCAAATTAGTTAGTGCCTGACTCAGGGGAGAAGCTTCCAAAATCATCAGTTGTGGCGACGTCATATCAGATCTCGGAAAGATTGTCCGGGTATGCGGGCTGGTGGGGTGGGTCTAGGTTTGATTTTTAAACTAGTTTCACATTTTAAGACTTTTAGTTTGAACTTTGTACCTTGTTATACTTGTGTTATATATATATATATATATATATATATATATATATATATATATATATATATATATACAGGGTGTTTGAAAACTTTCTGTACAAATTGTAATGGGGGATAGGCAACACCAAGACAAACCCTTTTCGTCTATAAGTGTATGTCCGCTGACGTCAACATTCGGCGCGAGAGGGGGTCGCTGCAATTGGCTAAAAGGTGAAGTGGGCTAGACTCGCGCTTGCCGCGGGCATTCTTAAATCGGACGTAGTACGCGTAACATGGAGCGCTTCACGACTGCTGAGATGGCTGACATGCATATGGTGTATGGGGCTGCCAATGGAAACGGAAGAGCTGCTATGAGGTTGTACCGACAGCGCTTCCCAAACAGACGTGTGCCAAACCACCAAACGTTTGCGCATTTGCATCGGCGACTGCGAGAAACTGGAACATTCCATGCAAACACGCATGACACTGGTCGGGAGAGAAACATGCGCACTCCTGACATGGAAGAAGAAATCCTACGGCGATTTGAGGACAATCCAAGCGCAAGCACGCGAGGTGTTGCAAGTATCCTCGGTGTGAAACACGACCTGGTCTGGAGAGTGTTGCACGAGCAGCAGTTACATCCGTTTCATCGTCAGAGAGTCCAGGCATTACAACCTCGGGATTACCCTCTTCGTGTGGAATTCGCAAGCTGGTTTCTGCAGCAGACAGCGGTGCAGCCTAATTTTCCGGCTTATGTGCTGTTCTCAGATGAGGCCTGTTTCACACGTGAGGGTGTGTTTAACTTTCTGTACAAATTGTAATGGGGGATAGGCAACACCAAGACAAACCCTTTTCGGGTATATTGGTGGAGCTGGTACATAAATGAATGAAAACAAGTGTACACGGCATGTTTATTTAAAGAAGGTGCTGAAAGTTGCGACCGGTAGCATCAATGCATACCCGACAGCGTCGAAGCATTGACCGACGTACACGTCGAAAGATTCCCGGCATTTCGGGAACAGTTCCAGCGGCGACAGCGATTCTTGCTACGAGGTCTTCTTCTGAGTAAATGGGAGTCTCGTACACGAGGTTCTTCATGTGTCCCCACAGGAAGAAATCGAGGCATGTTAAATCGGGCGATCTCGGTGGCCAGGCTACGGGCCCACCCCGGCCTATCCATCGGTCCCCAAAAGTGGCGTTCAGATAATCCCGCACATCGTTGCTGGAGTGTGCTGGGGCCCCGTCGTGTTGAAACCACATTCGTCTACGAATAGCCACGGGAACATCTTCCAGCAGTTCCGGCAACGTTTCTTCAAGAAATATCCGATAAACCCGCCCGTCGAGTCGGGCAGGCAGCAGGTACGGCCCAATCAACTTGCCATGGACGTGGACAATACCCGCCCAAACATTGACGGCGAACCGTTCTTGATGAGCATGCACCCGTGTAGCATGTGGATTTGCGTGCGCCCACACGTGAGAATTGTGCATGTTAAACACACCCTCACGTGTGAAACAGGCCTCATCTGAGAACAGCACATAAGCCGGAAAATTAGGCTGCACCGCTGTCTGCTGCAGAAACCAGCGTGCGAATTCCACACGAAGAGGGTAATCCCGAGGTTGTAATGCCTGGACTCTCTGACGATGAAACGGATGTAATGCTGCTCGTGCAACACTCTCCAGACCAGGTCGTGGTTCACACCGAGGATACGTGCAACACCTCGGTGCTTGCGCTTGGATTGTCCTCAAATCGCCGTAGGATTTCTTTTTCCATGTCAGGAGTGCGCACGTTTCTCTCCCGACCAGTGTCATGCGTGTTTGCATGGAATGTTCCAGTTTCTCGCAGTCGCCGATGCAAATGCGCAAACGTTTGGTGGTTTGGCACACGTCTGTTTGGGAAGCGCTGTCGGTACAACCTCACAGCAGCTCTTCCGTTTCCATTGGCAGCCCCATACACCATATGCATGTCAGCCATCTCAGCAGTCGTGAAGCGCTCCATGTTACGCGTACTACATCCTATTTAAGAATGCCCGCGGCAAGCGCGAGTCTAGCCCACTTCACCTTTTAGCCAATTGCAGCGACGCCCTCTCGCGCCGAATGTTGACGTCAGCGGACATACACTTATAGACGAAAAGGGTTTGTCTTGGTGTTGCCTATCCCCCATTACAATTTGTACAGAAAGTTTTCAAACACCCTGTATATATATATTTTACTTATTTATTTTACTTAGAACGCTCTTTTTTTCTTTTTTTTCTGCGAAATAATATATACCTTTCAGCCTTTCAAATGTTCCGTGCGATGATTCCTCATTTCACAAAGGTCAAGCTTGTCGCCCCTCCTCTCGAGTTGGCCTGGTGAATTAGAGAGTTGGTTTCTTGTACTCTCCACTTCATATAGCCAGGTACACCCGGCTCATCTGGAATTGTTCTGAGCCAGGCGTCTAATCTTCTTTTGAAGATGTCTACCGCAACACCACTCGTGTTCCTTAGTTTCTTGCGCAGCTGGTTAAACAGTCTTGGTTCTCTCACAACAAAACTATTTTCCTTCAGGGTTGAGGATATTCCCTGTCTAGCCTTTAATTTGGGAACACGACACAGTCTTCCTTTTCTACTTTCCGCTGTTGTTTTGGGGTTATAGGGTTCAGAGCAGTGATGTAGTCGAGACCACCAAGTCCGAGACTGAGACCGAGACCGAGACCTGATCCTGTGAGACCAAGATCGAGACCGAGATCAAAGGTTCGAGATCGAGATCTACCTTCCGAGATCGAGACCCTTAAAATTCGAGACTGAGATCGAGATCGAGACCAAGCTCATGCCCTTTCAATTTGTTTTACACTACTATGGAAATTAGACTATGTTAAGTATATTAATAAACTAATAACTACTTTCTCAGATGTAGTGTGTTGAATGCAAAAAGTGTAGCCTAGAAATTAACAAATGAATATATATATATACACGTACTTTTTATTTATTTACTTCTTTTATATCTGTTACAGAAGGTTTAATGAACGTACCCACTACCCAGTTTGACTTGTGCATTTATTTAAAGCATGATAGGTGCTAATTACATTTAAGGAACATCAGCATGCTCAGAAGATCTGCTGAAGTTCGACTTCTGTGGGGCCTCATTATTATGCCTCCATGGCTAAATACACGCTCAATTGGAGCACTAGAGGCAGGCACTGTTAAAACAGCCATGGCAATATTGGCCAGTGGTGGGAATTTATCCCTTTTCTGGTGCCAAAACTTTACTGGAGAGCAGTTGTCTAAAATATGAGATTCATCGATCTCTAAGAGGTACCAGACCTACACACACCAGCTAGACAAACGTGGCAACTCAAAACAGGGTGACTGATTAGTGAATACCTAGAGTCCCTTACTTTTACAAACTTTCATAAACATTCTGAATTGTGTCTGTTCAACCAAGCCACCATCATGAGTATGCCAATAACATGTATTTTTCATTACGGTCTCGAGAGGTCTCGAAAGGTCTCGGGGAGAAAAACCGAGACCGCGTCTGTCGAGACCGAGATCGAGATACTCCATTATTTTCCAAGTGTAAATAATGATGTATCTCTCTCTTCTTCTTTCCAGTGAATATAGGTTTAATTCACGTAACCTTTCCCAGTAATTTAGTTCTTTGCACCTATTGATATTGGCTGTGAAGTTTCTCTGAATCCCTTCTAGCTGACTAATGTCTTCTTTTTTATATGGGCATTAGGGTGGTCCAAAAAGTTAAAGCATCGACTAAGTTCTCTCCACAAGGTTGGTTTTATGCCTCTTGGTGTGGACAGTATTTGTGCAAAGTTTCACGTTATTCGGTTAATATTTAGGGGTCGCCCCACTTGCCCCCTTTTTGAAAATTTGGGAAAATATATAGACAACTGAATAACTAAATTTTTTTTGGTTCTCAAAGAATATGAAAGAAAACAGTAAGACAATAGGACATGATAATGGGTGTATCTCATTATTTCTTCTGCATCAGAGTCGCCTTGGATGGTATTGGTATCTGTTTTCGGTGGGCAGCTACGAGTTGTAGGAGGTACTGCTTCTGGTCCTCGTTTCGTGTCAAAGTGTCATTGTAGCGTTGTGCGAGAGCAATACCTCGCTCGGCAGCATCATTGACGACTTTCATCTTTAAGGCGCGATCTCTAAGTTCCCTGTAGTTCTTGTCATTTGGCCATTCCCGTGGATCTTTTTGAAGTAACTGGCGCGCTTCCTCCTTACCTCCAACTTTCAAGGCATCAAAGAGGGTCAATGTCCTTTTCGTGATGAAGGATGCCACATCATTTTCAACACCAGCTTCCGCCATGTCGATTCGTCGGGGGCAGCCATTCTTTTGGGGATGTTGGAGGTGTTGAACCATTCTCCTTTTGGTATCAGGATCGATCCTATTATCGAAGAAGGCCAGTCCAATCAGATGCTCCGACAAGTACCACAGGTGGCGTCTTAGAGCTGTCTTCGCCGCTTGTGCAGCTCCTCCGTGTGGATATTTTTCCAGAAGATGCAGCATTTTGAGATCATTGAGAGGAGCTTGTGTCCCCATTGGCGCTTCATGCCAGTACTTGACGTAAATCAGACTGACAAATAAAGCCAGCTGAGTCACGTTTCGTTCTTCGCGTGCTGTGAGCTTGAATTGATAGTGAAAGAGGTAGATTTTGAGCGCATAAATCGCCTTCGCCATCCATCTCGCGTGGTGCATGGGACCCGGAGCTCGGATAAAGAGTTGACCACCAGTCTTTCCCCCAGGAAGAGCAAAGATAGTTCAAGGAACTCCTTGTAGTCGTCACCAGGTTGGCTTGCCTGAAGACCGTTAGGTAAGTAAGTGAGCATCTCTTTTCTCATCTCTTGGAGTTGAGGGTTCTCGAACAAGCTGTCCGATGCTGAGACAAATGCTTCGTGTGAGAGAGATGGCCATTCCTTTTGAAATCGCTTAAAAAGGCCTGTTTCAGGACTTCCTGTTGAGCCAAATATTGAGGCAAAGACATCAGCAAGTACGACTTCAAGTATATGATGTCGACAACCGATCCAAACTAGCTCGTGACCCAATGCTTCTTCAATCCTGACACAGGCTCCGCGATGTAAACCCGTGTTTGACGCAGTGGTATCGAAGACGAGACCTCTCACATGCTGTTCCACGTTCCATAATTTCATAGTTTGAAGGCATGCCTGGGCCTGTGCTTCTCCAGTTCCTTGTTTCATCTTTGGGACACCAAGCAGCTTCTCCTGTCCATTGAATCTTATAAGGATTGCTATCCGATGCACATTCGTCGTCTTCCCTTCAATGCCGAGGAGAAGCTTTCTGTCCCAATGGAGAAGGACAGGGTCTTCTAGAGAGAATGATTCTAGGTCTTCTCGAGCTGCCTGTTCTCGCCCACTTTCTCTGTAGCGATGAATAGAGCTCCGAGAGCACGTCATCCCAGACAGATCATGCCCCGCGGCCTGTAATACAGCTCCAGTTACGAAAACAGCATTCCGGTCAGAAAGATTGGTGCGATCCATTGCTCCAATGACTTCTGGAGATTGGAAAATGTTCGTAACCTTGTTCTTGGGACGCTTTGGTGCCGGAGCTTCAGACGAAGAAGGAATCGGAACCGATGGTCTATAGTCGTCGTCGTCTTGCGAAAAAAGGGAAGAAGAAGAAGAAGAGGAAAGATCAATTGATGACACTCCTGCTTCTTCCAAATCTTTCTGTGTTGCTTCATGCCTTGCCTTCCTCTTGGCTTCCTTCTCCATTCTGGATCGCTTTCTGTCCTCTTGTGTAGTCGTTTCCTTATCAATGCCAGCCATGCTGCAAGAATTGACGTCCTTGTGCTGCATGGACAGGAAATTTCAGTCCTCAACGTTGACGATTGTGCTCATGGCATCACTGGTTGCGATGTCAAACAGTTCCTGGATGTCCGCTTTGAAGATGTCTTCATTCATTCTATCGCTGGCACGTTGCCTGGTCCTGTGCTTCTTGAGTGTTTTGTAGCGGTCTAAAAGCTTTGAAAGCTTACGGACACAGGAGTCGATCCGTTGAGTTGGGATCCGCGCTTGGGTCCAGACTTCAATCACCCTCTGGCATGCCTGGTTCAGACTGTCGGAGGTGGTTTGCTTTTGATTGATGTGGTGGTATTGCCCCAAGAGGAGGGCGTCAAGGCATGTAGGGAGCCTTGACGTGGATAAAGTTCCAGTTGCCATCCCTAGAAGCCAAACTTTTGGAATTGGTCGAGTTTGAGCCATCGGACCTACGGAAGAAAAAGTACATTATATAATATATATATTCAGAGTGGGGCGACCTCTAAATATTCACCAATCACGCTGCAATTTTGCACAGACCATGTGGACACTAAATGGACAAAAACCACACTTGTGGAGACTATCTAAGACAATTTTGAAATTTCCCCCTATGGATTTGGACCACCCTAATGGGCATGTTAGGACCGAGCAGTATTCCAATTTGGGTATGATCAGTGTTTTCAATAGAAGAATCATTATATTCCTATCCCTTCGTTTAAAGGTTCTCAGTATATGTTTATTCTGTTTACTGCTCTCTTATTTTATGTTTCAAATTTCGCATCATCGCTCATTACAACTCCTAAATCTTTTGTTTTAGAATTTCTCTGAATTTGCTCTCCATTTGGGGTATAGTATTGCATGGATTTTAGGTCCTCCCTTTTTTCGTACCTTAACAGTTGTAATTTCTCAATGTTAAATTTTATATTGTTCCCTTCCGTCCACTTGTAGATTCTGTTCATGTCTGTTTGTAGAGATCCTATATCCTCTGGGTTTGTTATTTTTCCACTGATCTTTGTGTCATCGACAAAGGATGTTACTGTGTTGTCTCTGTTAACGTCCTCATCTATGTCAGTTAGCATGACTATGAAGAGTAATGTAGTTAATACTGTTCCTTGTGGTACTGACCTGAGAACCTCTGGTTCTGAAGAAGATATTCCTTGAACTGTAACGACTTACCGCCGCTCACTAAGAAAATTATATATCCATTTCCCTACTTTTCCTGTTATTCCCATGTATTTCAGTTTATGTATTATGATTCCATGGTCACACTTGTCGAACGCTTTGGCAAAGTCTGTATATATATGTATATATGTATACACCTGTGTGTGTGTGTGGTGTGTGTGTGTGTGTGTGTGTGTGTGCGCGCGCGCGCGCGCGCTAGAAACAAATGCTAAAAATTAAATATATTTTCGTTTTCTTCTGGCGCGTTGGGTGAATTAAAAAGGATTAAAATATTAAGTTGTGATAAAAAAGATTAATCCGTGATGAAAAAGTTCACTTCTCTTCACCGACCTCCCTTTTCCCTCAGTGTTATCCCAATTCAGTGTCACCTCTGTTCATCCTAACGCGACTCAGCTTTGTTGCCACCCTCCTACTTGTGTTAATCCCTCAAGTGGGAGTCAAAAGAAAGGCTTCACTGCTTTACACAAGGCACACCTCCGCTCGCACCCCCATTCAGGATGCGAGCAACTAGCATCATCATTACCAAGTGTGTGTGTGTGTGTGTGTGTATGTGTGTGTGTGTGTGTGTGTCTGTGTGTGCGTATACCTGATCTCCGGATTCCTCATCATCTTGTTTAGGAGCGTTTTCTCGTGTTCCTTTCTGCGACAGTCGTTTCAACTCTCTAAGCCAATATTTTTGAAGACCTGCTTCTAAACATCTGGTCATAACATCGTTAAAGGTTCGTCGGTAAGGAGCTCCCTGTAGGCAAAACCATGTTTAATTTACACTGTTTATAATTAATTAACACACTTAGGACACATTTAGACAGAGTTCCTGTACTTAGTGTCATTGTAACAGTTTTGCAGGTTGTTTTTACTATTAGCAGCAACTCGGGATTACGACACGTTCGACTTGACATTCTATCGATAAATATAGTGTGGATCAGGTTAAGTAAGGTTAGGTTAGTATACAATAGAGTAAATTAATTTTTAGTGTCGATGTTATGGTTCTTACCGACTGGATGGATATGGGTCCAAGCAATCAACAAGTAATTCATATATATATATATGTGTGTGTGTGAGTGTGTGCATATATATATATATATATATATATATATATATATATATATATATATGATGCAAATCCACAAGGAAAAATAAAAATGATTTCAAGGCCTTTCTTGTATTCAGAAGTACACCTCGTCAGGGAATGAAGGGAGAAAGCGAGATGACAAAAATATATACCTATGTACAGCGGGAACAGAAAGATAAAAAGATTAGCACATGATTAACAAGAGTTAATTAGAGGCAAACGGTATTTTAACAGGATATTGTCAATTTTATACATTCCGCACTGTAACTGAAATTATTTTTTAAAATGGATAAATGCACATTTTTCTTTCATATTTCTTTCAATTATATCTGTGTTCTTAACGAGCGCTTCAGAACTATCCCACTTGATACTATGATTACATCTATACATATGGTTAAACAATGCATTATAATTATTTGCTGTTCTACAAGCATATTTATGCTGTTTTATCCTAATGTCTAACGTTTTACCCGTTTAGCCTCTTTACAGGGCCGCGAGAGCTGCCACGGGCCCAGGGGAAGGATTGGTATATGGGCCTCTCTGTTTACTCGGTATTTTATTATGAATGTTTTTTGTGTACATAACAAGCAAACTGATTATATGTCCAAGTCACTATTCAAAACATATTATTATGATAATCTCTATAAAATGTATGTTCATTAATTATATTTCCTCTGTTATTTAATCAATTGCTTTATTAATATTTTTAGATTTTATCCCCCATCTTTCTGGGCCCCCTAGAGGTCCGGGCACTGGGAATTTAACCCGGCTTCCCCGCCCTCTCGGCAGCCCTGCCTTAGGCCTGTTCAAAAATCAACTTTTTCTTATTTTCATAGGTTTCTGTACATTTTCCCATGCTTTTTGACCTGAAAAAGCCGAAAATCACAACTATTTTGACCTAGGATATTGGGAAGCATTGCCGCATGGAGCTTTAAATTTTCTGCCTTGAAATCGGCCAAAGCGCCAATTCCGGGGTCCCTTGAATTATGTTTTGCACTTTAACTTTTGATCTAAACAAGATACAGCAACAAATTAGGTATCAAATGAAAGAGCATAAAATTAATAAATAATAATAATAATAATAATAATAATAATAATAATAATAAATAAATAATAATTAATAATAATAATAATAATAATTATCTATCATTTTTCAGGAAACAACAGAAACTCAATCAGAATCTAGAAAACCATCTACAAGTTACAACTTCACAATGGCATTAAGCAAGGAGCTGAGGAGCTCCGTGGGCGCACAGTTGATATCTCAGAACCTCCACGTACTGTCCACAGGCAGGTGTCAACTGGGCCATCTACCAGATCTCTCACTGAAACTTTCCTGGTTGGATACCCTTCAGCTTTTATCAGTGGTTCCCAGCTTCCCACCAACAGACAGGCGTTCCAGTATTTCCTTAATCTTCAGAATTTACCGGAAAATGCAGGGAGGCCCATGGTTCAAGACCTTGCATATGAAACAGTTGAATCTATCATCCCATTCTGGCAGATGGCTAGGATCAAGACAATGACCAAGTACAACGCAATGAAGCTCTTCATGAAACTACATGAGAAACATCGTGCTCTGGTGAAAAGCAAAGGAGTAACCCTGGAGGAAAAAGAGGAGCATTTGTGCTGGAATTAGACAGCCTGTTCGATATAGGAGCTCCAGATGCAATCCAGGAAATACAGAACAACAGACTGTTATCCAGAGAGAAGAAAGATGAGGATATCAGGTTCTACGAAGACCAAAAGACTGAGAGGAAAGGTCATATGTCTGGTCATGACAAGATTTTTGAGACAAGATCCCTGCAGCAAGCAGCGAGGAATGAAAGACTGCAGCATAGACAAGAACAAGGTAAAACTAATTACTTTGAACGTCACAAAAAGTTTTAAGTTTTACTCCATTGCGATATTTAGCATGTACTTAACAATTACTGTCTTAACATGTACTATTTTACAGCTGCAGCAGAACAAGAGGCAGTTGTTCATGTGGATGACATTACCTGGGGTGACTCAACTGACAACGACGCTAACACAGAGGACATGGATTACCATCAGCCTCGTCCTGGATGTTCTCACCATCAAGACACTGTGACTAGTGTGACTTTGACGTTTCCAAGGAAGGTCATGGAATGTGATGTCATCTGCAATACAGCTGATCGTCTTGGTTTATCAGACAATCAAGTTACTGCCATGGTTTCTGCCACCTTAAAAGCTGGAGGGGCTGATCTGGATAACTTCGTCATCTCAACCTCAACAACACGTCGCAACAGAATGCTGTCCAGGTATAATATCAGCCAGAGTCACATGTCCAAGTTTTGTGAAAAACCCCCACAGTACGCTGCCTTACACTGGGATGGAAAGTTGCTCAAAGATGTCTTGGGCAGTGAACCTGGAAGTACCTCAGGGACTTTAGCTGTGCTAGTGTCTGGTCCACCTTCATACACTGAAGGAAAGTTATTGGGAGTACCTGTCATCGACAATTCTTCTGGCACAGCTCAGGCTGAGGCTTCAATGGATTTACTGGAGACATGGGAACTTACGGATAATGTTACTGCCCTTGTTTCTGACACTACATCCAGTAACAGTGGAGTTCACAGAGGAGCTGCCAAACTGCTAGAGAAAATGCTGAACAAAAAGGTGTTTTATCTGGCCTGTCGACATCACATCCTGGAAATCCTAGTAGGAGCAGTTTGGGAGAAGCTGTTTGGGAAGGTGAAGGGGCCAGATAATCCCTGGTTTGAGCATCTGAAGGATGTTTGGACGGACTTGTCCAAGGAAAACCCAAAGATGCTGGCTATCAACAGCAAATGGCTGAAGGAAAAGAAGAAGAACAGTGAAGAAATACTCCAAGACATTCTAACAGCAGAAAGGCTTCCAAGAGCCGACTACAGGGAAATGGCTGAACTGACAGTCATTGTTCTTGGAGGAACGCCTCCTCGAGGTATTCACTGGAGTCGACCAGGCGCCATTCATCAGGCCAGATGGATGGCCAGAAACCTGTACTCCATGAAAATGCTGATGTTTGCAGATCAACTTGAGTACGACGAAGACACTGTATCAAAGCTGGAAAGACTCAACACCTTCCTTGCGCTGTTCTACACTCCTGTATGGATGATGTCAATGTCTGCTGCAGATGCTCCCGTGAATGATCTAAGTCTAATCCAGGACATGTTGAAGTACAAGAAAACTGACCCAGAGCTTGCTGATGCAGTACTTAATAAGATGGAAAACCACAAATGGTACCTGACGCAGGAAGTCGTGCCATTTGCCCTGTTCAGCAGTAGATTGAGTGACACATTGAAGCACGACATTGCTGCCCAGTTACATGCCACTGAGAAGCCAGACAGCTTCAGAGCAGGAAAGCCTCTATTCCAGAGAGTCACAGCTAAGACCACCCTGGTTGATCTCATTGGCCCAGAATCACATTTCCTGCTGGACACACTGAACATTGGATCCGAGTGGCTTCTGGAACCTGTCACGTCTTGGCCACGGAATGAGGACTACAGAAAAGCGTTGGACTATGTTAAGAATCTGAAAACGGTGAATGACATTGATGAACGTGGTGTCAAGATGATGAGCGACTTTGCAAATGTCATAACAACAGATGCCAAGCAAAGGGACTATCTCCTTCAAGCTGTGGAGTTCAACAGACGCCGCTTTGACAGCTTCAAGAAACAAACTCTCAACAACTGACTGTGTAAATGTCATTATGAAATTAATCATCATGTAATGCTTTCACTTCTTGATCGATTAGACTTGTGACAAAATGTTAATCTCAAATTTGTGTCATGAATATGGCGCCTTGTCTGCCTTGAGTGTGAGAAAACGAATTTTGTGATATTTCTGAAATCTTTGTATGTACCAATGTGCCATTTCTTGTTCCAAGACTATCATAATTGTAAAGTTAGAAAGAGGATTAAAAACACTTTAATTTGGTGCCTATTTTGTTGCTCTATCTTGTTTAGATAAAAAGTTATAGTGCAAAACATGATTCAAGGGACCCCGGAACTGGTGCTTTTGGCCGATTTCAAGGCAGAAAACTTAAAGCTCCATGCGGCAATGCTTCCCAACAACCTAGGTCAAAATGGTTGTGATTTTCGGCCTTTTCAGGTCAAAAAGCATGGGAAAAAGTACAGAAACCTATGAAAATAAGAAAAAGTTGATTTTTGAACAGGGCTACCCTGCCTATTTATACTGAGTTACATTGTGTACATTCGACCGAATACACGCAACCAACTGCATTATCCGGGCTATTCTTTATTAGGCGTGATTTAACAGTATTATTATATTTAAAGACTACATTGATACCAATTGCTTTAAGTAAAGTCGGAAGATATTGAAAATTAACATGGTAAGGTAGGCTAAGGATATTTTTACGCTCAAATTCCTCTCAGTTATACTATTATAATACCTATTCTTGGCTTTCCTAAGGCAATTATCTAAAAATGAAATAGGATAACATAATTTAGTACCAATATTCATGATATTGCATAACTCGGAATCTAAGAATTCAGGACTGACAACTCTCAATGCTCTAAGAAACATAGCAAAGAAAATAGAAGATTTAATCGAAGGATGATAGTAGCATGACCGCAAAATGGTAGAGTGCAATGCAATTGCAAATGTTGCAAGAGTAACAACCCCACCCACCCCACCCCCCTTTGTTGCAAGGCACCCCATAGTACCAACCCCGACCCCTTCCCCTTTGTTGCAAGGCACCCCATAGTGCCAACCCCCTTTTGTTGCAAGGCACCCATAGTGTCAATACCCCACCCCCTTTGTTGCAAGGCACCCCCTAAATGGGGGAGGGGGCACGAGCAAAAAGGGGTTATGCAACTTGGAGGCGGAGTTATCTCCCAATTTGCAATGAACCCTGCTGGGAGAGACCTCTTTGGGGGATGAGTTGGGACGGCCTCACTCCCCAAAGGGGTATACCTAACCTAAGAGAGAGGAGAGGAGTTCGCTTGACAGGAGCCAAGCGCATAATAAGACTTCAGCCGAGCGGCCGTTGTCTTGTAGGGTCCTAATCAGCCAGAGAAGGCTGAGTTTCCAGTTTGCACTCATTATTTAATTAAAGCATATATTCTGGCTTAATCAGCCAGTTGGCTTAGAAGGCTGAGTTGGCAGTTTGCACTATTCATTTAATTAAAGCATATATTCTGGCTTAATCAGCCAGTTGGCTTAGAAGACTGAGTTGCCAGTTTGCACTATTTATTTAATTAAAACATATATTCTTCCTTAATCAGCCAGTTGGCTTAGAAGGCTGAGTTGCCAGGTTGTACTATTTATTTAATTAAAGAATATATTCTGGGTTAATCAGCCAGTTGGCGTATCTGGCTGAGTTGCCAATTTGCGGTATTTATTTAATTAAAGCATATATTCTGGCTTAACCCGCCAGTTGGCATAATCTGTCAGTTGACTTAGAAGGCTTAACCTGTCATTTGGTATAATTAAATAATTAATAATAATAACGTTTAGTTTATACATACAACCAAAAGAATTAAATAAAACATCACCACAGCACTCTTTATCTAGGCGAATTATTGGATTGACATAATCCGTCAGCTGGCTTAACCCGCCAGTTCACTTAGAAGGCCTAACCAGCCATTTGGTATAAATAAATAATAATAATAATAACGTTTATATATACATCCAAAAGAATTAAATAAAATACCAGCACATCACTGTTTATTTAGACAAATTATTGGATCCAATTTCACGAAGTATATACAAACCCGGGCCACTCCACCTTAGACCTACAGCTTAACGTTGAATCCGAACCACGTCTAAAATAAAATGTTAAAACACTCCTTAACACAAAATCTAATTTCACAATAAAAAAAAATTTTAAACAGCCTAACTACACAAAATATCACTCGGGAGCTGAACAAGACGGTTTACCGAGAATAACAGAATCACCTTGTGAAAATAATATTTATCATTTACTACAGAAATGCTAATTCCGTCGAAGGTCAAGCTTTTCACCCCGTCCTAGACCTACAGTTTAACGGGGAATATAACTACAATAGATTTAGTTGTCCTGGTGAAGTAGTGAGTTGACTCTTTTACTCTCCATCTCTCAGGTACACCCGGATCATCGGGGACCTTTTTTCTATTCTATGGAATTTTAGATCCTCCCCTTTTCCGTACCGTAACAGTATATCTATGCAACATCTCCTAAAGCTTACTACATCATTACCCCTACCCCGTCCTTCATGCATTAAAAAAGTTCTACTGTATCGGCAATTTTTGTTCAGCATCACCCCTGATTGCTCATCCCGGCGAAAGTCAAGCGTGTCACTCCACTTTAGACCTACAGTTTAACCTTTGAATTCGAACCACGTCTAAACTAAAATGTTAAAACACTCCTTAACACAATAAAATCTAATTTCAGAATAAAAAAATTTAAACAGCCTAACCATACAAAACATCACTCGTATTTGTCCTGAAAATGAAAGAAAGAAAAAATAAACAACAATCAGTCCACCTATAAAAAATATAAAAATTGACGAATATATATATATATATATAATATATATATATAAAGTTAAAAATATTTATTTATTAAAAGAATTTACGAAAACAATTTCTCTATTTCAATTAAACAAATTTTGCTTATTTTGAAGTCTCACACAATTTATATACGGCAAGCACATTAAACTTAAACAGTCCGAATTTGACCCAGTATAAATTAGTGCCTTTAACGAATATTTTCGACTTTAAACCGTACAAAACATCACTCGGAGTTGTCCTGAAAATGAAAGAAAAGAAAAAACAACAATCAGCACACCTATAAAAAATATAAAAATTGATGAAGATATATATATATATATATATATATATAGGGTGGGGCACGGGAACCAAGTGTTTTTGGAATAATCAGGAAAATGATATTTATTTTTGTAAAGAAAATATATTGGTAGAACAACATTCGTAAGAACATAGCATTTCATGTCATAATAATCATGTACCGAAAATTATATCTGGCATATGATGTCCTTGGCCGTCGACGCATTGTTGAAGGCGTTTACGAAAATTGGCCTCCACTCTTCCCAGCAGGTCTCTGTTGATTTGGATGATTTGTTGACGGATCGCTTCCTTCAATGCATCTAATGTACGGGGCTTGTCCTCGTAGACACGTGACTTGAGGTACCCCCATAGAAAGAAGTCACATGTGGACAAGTCAGGGGACCGAGGGGGCCATGCAATGTCACCAAATCTCGAAATGAGATGGTTGGGAAACAGGGGGCGAAGAACAGCCATTGACGCTCTGGCGTGTGTGGCGTGGCCCCATCTTGCTGAAACCACAAATGTCGACGAGCAATACGCCTTCTTCGTAACTCAGGGATGAAAAAGGTGTTCACCATCTCAATGTAACGCCCAGATGTTTGGATGTAACGGTAACCCCATTTTTTCGAAGAAATAGGGACCGATGACGCCAAACTTTCCCACCGCGCACCAAACTGTAACCTTAGGGCTGTGCAGCGGTTTTTCATGGAGTTGTCGCGGATTTCAGCAGCCCAATACCGACAGTTTGATTGTTGACGGCCCCATTAAGGTGGAAATGGGCTTCATCACTCATTACCACCATCATGTTTTCATTCTGCTCATAAAGTGCAAGCATTTCCTGTGCAAAATTCAGTCGTTGGGGGCAATCGTTTACATTCAATTCCTGCACCATCGCTAACTTGTATGGGTGAAAATGTAATTCTTCATGCAAAATCCGTCTAACAGTACGATTGCTGATTCCGAGTGCAGCTGAATGTCTCCGAGCAGAGCGGCCTGGGCTTTGCAACATCGCTTGTCTGACCCTTTCAACGTTCTCTGGAGTACGCACAGTGCGTTGCGGCCCTTCGGTTTTGTTTTCATTATTGAGCCTCCTGTTCGAAGATTGTTAACCCAACGTAAGATTGTGTCACGAGCGGGAACAGAGTCATTTCGATGAATGTTGAATCTGCGGCGAAACGCACGCTGAACTGCTGTCACTGACTCGCCACTCCTAACAAAATGATCATACGCGAACATGCGGTGTTCTAACGTCTACTGCTCCATGATGGCACCTGAAAGATAAAGGTGAGTGTTAGTTAAAGTTAAATGCTATGAACCCAGGAATGGAATGCTACCTACCGCACGCCCCTCCCATTCCTAATGGCCGATTACTAGCTATTCAAAAAACACTTGATTCCCGTGCCCCACCCTGTATATATATATATATATATAAAGTAAAAAAACAAATTAACTTATCAAAAGAATTTACGAAAACAATTTCTCTATTTCAATTAAATATTGTTTATTTTGAAGTCTCACACAATTTATATAGTGCAAGCACAATAAACGTAAACAGTCCGAATTTGACCCAGTATAAATTACTGTCTTTAGCGAATATTTTTCGAGTTTAAACCTTTAAATTAACTTAAAATAAACTACAAAGCGATGCCTGTAAATCCATTATTTACATCCCTCTCTCTCTCTCTCTCTCTCTCTCTCTCTATATATATATATATATATATATACACACATTTTTTATTACCTAAAAATGCGTCACCATACACTCAAACATTTTAAAACTTGTCGTAAAAAATCAACACAAAAAGGAAACAACTCTCTCTCTCTCTCTTTCTACATATATATATATATATATATACACATTTTTTATTACCTAAAAATGCGTCACCATAAACTCAAACATTTTAAAACTTGCCGTATAAAAATCAACGCGAAAAGGAAACAACTCTCGAATTCCGACTCTAATTTTGACTCCACATTATTTTGGCTTCGACAAGACGACTCAGATAAATTTTGATCAAAGCGGTTTGGAACTTTAGAATCCAACGAGGAGATGAAAAAAAAATTTTTGACCGCCAAAATTACGAAAATGCTCGCTATGAGAAGAAATTTTGAAAATGATGGGCGCCATCTTGAAAAACAATTACAATGATTTCATAAAGAGTGAGAATCGAAATTGCTTGCAAATGGGATAACACAATGTATCTTGCTATTTAAATAATCGAACCAGAATATTTATTAATGCTATAATACGGGTAGCAACAATTTTGACCGAAATATAAGGCAACGTGGGAAGCCCTTATATTTATATAAAGGAACACCGCTTGCCACCAAAATGTAGTAATTAAGACCTTTTAACATTTCTCATGTTGCTTTTTTATACTATTTTCTCTTTCTTTATTCCATTTCTCTTTACCCTTCATCATTCTCTTTACACACGCTTCGCTGTACTTTATCAATACGTGTAGACGTGATCGAGTGGAGGCCGTTATAATTTGAACCGGGCATGGGGGACGAGGGGGTAAATAATATACAACTGACTGATACTGTACTAACTTCATTTGCGAGGGGGTCGGGGGAAGTAACGTAATGCTATTCTAAATGTACAACTACACCATAACACACAAAATCACATTCTTAGATCCAAGGCCGACCGATGACTGAAGGGCATTTCTGCCCAGACAAACGTTTTCATGAGCTAAACACATTTTTATCCACAATCCGGCTAATTCTGCGTATTGTAAAAAACATTTCAAAACGTAGAAGATTGGGCTCTATCCAACAATAAAGAATTATGAAATGCTTCGATATATATATATATATATATATATATATATATATATATATATATATATATATAAGATCTACTAAGTCCTTTTTCATCAGGTAGTTAAAAGAACACATTCATTTTCACCTGTTTAGTCTCATTTGTTTAAGGTTCAAAATTGAATGTCAAACGCGTTGCAAGAGAGCATTTCCCTCCTCCAACAGGCGGTCATGTGTGGCGGAGAACGCAAGAGAGCAACTCACTCCTCCACCAAACTGGGCCTAGAGGCGGGACCACTTGCTTGACCCCGGTGTGAAAAGAGGACAACAGAAGGAGACAACAGAAGACAGCAATAGGGTATTTAACACCGAGAAATTTCAACTCTTGAGGTATGGTAGAAATTAAGAAATTCGACAGCATATTAGGCCAGATGAGCCGGGTGTACATGACTCTGTCTGGAGGAGAGTGCGAGGGAGCAACTCGCTCCTCCAACAAGCATCATGTGTGGCGGAGAGCGCAAGAGAGCAACTCGCTCCTCCACCAAACTGGGCCTAGAGGCTGGACCACCTGCTTGAACTCGGTGTGAAGGGAGGACAACAGAAGACAACAATAGGGTATTTAACACCGAGAAATTTGAACTCTTGAGATATGGTAGAAATGAAGAAATTAGACTGCATATTAGGCCAGATGAGCCGGGTGTACATGACTATGTGCGGTGGAGAGCGCAAGAGAGCAACTCGCTCCTCCACCAAACTGGGCCTAGAGGCGGGACCACCTGCTTGACCCCGGTGTGAAGAGAGGACAACAGAGGGAGACAACAGAAGACAGGAATAGGGTATTTAACACCGAGAAATTTCAAATCTTGAGATAGGTAGAAATGAAGAAATTAGACTGCATATTAAGCCAGATGAGCCGGGTGTACATGACTATGTGCGGTGGAGAGCGCGAGAGAGACTGAACAGGTGAAAATTAATGTATTCTTTTAAATACCTGATGAAAAAGGACTTAGTAGATCTTACATATATATATATATATATATATATATCGAAGCATTTCATAATTCTTTATTGTTGGATAGAGCCCAATCTTCTACGTTTTGAAATGTTTTTGACAATACGCAGAATTAGCCGGATTGTGGATAAAAATGTGTTTAGCTCGTGAAAACGTTTGTCTGGGCAGAAATGCCCTTCAGTCATCGGTCGGCCTTGGAGCTAAGAAGTTGTTTTGTGTGTTACGGTGTAGTTGTAAATTTAGAATAGTATTACGTTACTCCCACACCCCCTCGCATTACCCCGTTTTATCTAAAAGTGCTTTCGGTATAAATAAAGTTAGTAAAGTATTAATCGGTTGTATATTATTCTCTCCCCCCCCCGTCCCCCATGCCCGGTTTAAATTATAACGGCCTCCACTCGGTCACGTCTACACGTATTTATAAAGTACAGCGAAGCGTGTATAAAGAGAATGATGAAGGGTAAAGAGAACTGGAATAAAGAAAAGAAAATAGTATAAAAAGCAACATGAGAAATGTTAAAAGGTCTACTTATTATATTTTGGTTGCAAGCAGTGTTCCTTTATATAAATATAAGGGCTTCCCACGTTGCCTTATATTTCGGTCAAAATTGTTGCTACCCGTATTATAGCATTAATAAATATTCTGGTTCGATTATTTAAATAGCAAGATACATTGTGTTATCCCATTTGCAAGCAATTTCGATTCTCACTCCTTATCAAATTATTGTAACTGTTTTCAAGATGGCGCCCATCATTTTCAAAATTTCTTCTCATAGCGAGCATTTTCGTAATTTTGGCGGTCAAAAATTTTTTTTTCATCTCCTCGTTGGATTCTAGAGTTCCAAACCGCTTTGAATCAAAATTTACCTGAGTCGTCTTGTCGAAGCCAAAATAATGTGGTCAAAATTAGAGTCGGAATTCGAGAGTTGTTTCCTTTTCTCGTTGATTTTTATACGACAAGGTTGAAAATGTTTGAGTGTATGGTGACGCATTTTTAGGTAATAAAAAATGTATATGTATATATATATATATATATATATATATAGAGAGAGAGAGAGAGAGAGAGAGAGAGCAGTAGCAAAATTTTCCAGTCTATTCGAGTTTTTAAGATTATTTTTTGACGGGATATAAATAATGGATTTACAGGCATCGCTTTGTAGATTTAGTTCGCTTTATAATTTTAAGTTAATTTAACGGTTTAAAGTCGAATATAAATTGTGTGAGACTTCAAAATAAACAAAATTTGTTTAATTGAAATAGAGAAATTGTTTTCGTAAATTCTTTTGATAAATTAATTTTTTTTTACTTTATATATATATATATATATATATATATATATATATTCATCAATTTTTATATTTTTTTATAGGTGTGCTGATTGTTGTTTATTTTTTCTTTCTTTCATTTTCAGGACAACTCTGAGTGATGTTTTTTATGGTTTTTAAAGTCGAAAATATTTTTTAAAGACACCAATTTAAACTGGGACTCTTTAAGTTTAATGTGCTTGCCGTATATAAATTGTGTGAGACTTCAAAATAAGCAAAATTTGTTTAATTGAAATAGCGAAATTGTTTTCGTAAATTCTTTTGATAAATTAATTTTTTTTTACTTTATATATATATATATATATATATATATATTCATCAATTTTTATATTTTTTATAAGTGGACTGATTGTTGTTGTTTATTTTTTCTTTCTTTCATTTTCAGGACAAATCCGAGTGATGTTTTGTATGGTTAGGCTGTTTAAATTTTCTTATTCTGAAATTAGATTTTATTGTGTTAAGGAGTGTTTTAACATTTTATTTTAGACGTGGTTCGAATTCAAACGTTAAACTGTAGGTCTAAGGTAGGGTGTGACCGTTGCCCTCCAAAAATCAAAAAATGGTCCTACAATGCTGTTCAAAGTTTTAGTGTTGTGTATTTATCTAGGAAACACCCCTGTAAATTTTCTTGGAGATCGGTGCATGTTTGAGCTAGCACCGTCGTACCAGCAAGTATTGCTATTTCAGCTTATGAACTTCATAAATAAGTGTGAAAATAGCACATTTTATCAGATTTTCATTTCCGGGTCTGGAACGCTGACCCACAAATTTTCCACGTATTATTTTATTGCATTTAATTTTAATGATGCTCTTTTCTTTCCCTTGACAGTGATTTGATGTTGTGAATAGAGAATTTAATCATGGATACACGGCAAGATGATGAGTATGTCAGAATGTTATTGGGCACCGTACCCCGAGAAGAAGAAAAGGAAATAAAGGGCTGCAAACTGCCAACTAATAGGCAGGTCTTACTATGTCTGTTAGCAAACCTTCTGGATATGCATTGGGACCAGGCTTTATCTGCCACCATTGACAATGTGCTTTTGCATTACCAGAAGGCGAATGTTCCGACCATTACAGGCAGGAACAATATTGGCCGAGTGATTAAAACTTACTATGACAAAGACTACATGATGCTTATGAAAAAGAATGAGGATAGAAGACGGGCTGATGATCCTGGAATTATGAAGTTTAAATCAGAATTGAGCCTGAAAATGAAATTTTATAAGAACACAGTGTTGAAAGACATGGCGGCTGCGAAAAAGGGGAAAACTCAGGCCGAACAAGATGCCATCGATACTGACATACTCTTTATGAAAAGCATGATAAGTGACAGAGTAGCTACCTACTCTGGGGTAAACAAAGTACTCACAGAAAAGGTTCAGAAGCGACAGAAAAGGCAGATGCGAGAAGAGAAGCGACAAGAGAGAGAGCAATGTGATCATGCTGAGAATGTACAGGCTGATATTGATGCACCTATTAGCTCTGATGAGGACGATGACATTGATGAGGCCAACACTGCTCAACCAAAGAGAAAACATCGGAGAACAGTGAAAGAGGGAGTTTCAATTTTTGTGCCCCATGATATTCTGAAGTCGACAGAACTTGTTTCATGCAGTGTTCGAAACAACATCTCGCCGACCCAGCTGAGTGCAATTGTGTACTCCCTTGTATCTGCATGTGGTGGAGATACATCAAAGCTGAGTCTAAATGCAAGGACGGCCCACCGATACCGAGCTTCCATCGTGTCAGAAATAAGTTTAAAAATCATGGATGAATGGCAACCATCAGACAAAGTACTGGTGCACTGGGATGGTAAACTTATGGACACGCTGGATTCCAAAGGCACTGATGACCGCCTGCCCATTCTTGTGTCTGGTGTCAATGGTACAAAGCTTCTTGGAGTCCCACCTCTTCCGCATTTGACTCAAAAAGCTGGCCTGGTTCAAGGAGACTTGATATCAACAGCAACCAAACAACTTCTGGTCGATTGGGAGTGTGAACAGAATGTCGTTGGTATGGTTTTCGACACAACTTCATCCAATACAGGTAAACCTATTTCAAACATCAGCGTGAATTTATCACGACATTAATACCAAAATACAGTGAATGATTTAACAGAAATCTGCAAAAAGCACGTGCCTGAAATGGTGGCCTTAAACTACAATTACATTTTTTTTTCAGGACAAAAAACAGCTGCTTGCGTCTCCCTCCGAAAGGAATTAGAGCGTGCCGTATTCTGGTGCGCCTGTCGCAGGCATGTGGGCGAAGTTATCCTAGGTGTTTGCTGGGATTGCTTGAAAGTGGAGGGCTCTTCAAGTCCAAACATAATGGTTTTCCAGAGGTGAGTCATAAGCTTTACAAAATAACAAGGAATATTATTATCTAATGAACAAATTTAGTGGAATTTCTTTTATTAGACTTATAAGATATACTAACACCAAGCAAATGATCGATCATATCAATCTTAATACCCCTAAAACAATATTATAGATTAGTACGAAATACAATAATCCCAATAATTGCATTTCTAGGTTCAAGAACCATTTCTCTCAACTGGCGTACAATGAAAAAAAGAAATACTACTACCCCGCAATGCCTGGAGTGTTTGAGGAGCGCCAGCAGGAGATGGCTGACTTCTTCCGTGAATCTCTAGCCCAACCATTTACACGTGGCGACTACAAGGGGCTGGTAGAGCTTTGTCTGCTGCTTGTAACTAAAGGATCCGAGCCAGTGAACTTCACAATGGTCTACCCCGGCGCACTTCACAAAGCAAGGTGGATGGCTAAACTGCTCTATACCCTCAAGATTGTTCTTTTGTCAGGCCAGATCAAAGAGCAGTTTCCCAAAGCCGAGGTTGTGACTAAAAGTCAAATCAGCAAGTTAGAACGGTTTGCTGTGTTCACAGTCGCTGTTTATGTCCCATGGTGGATTGTTTGCCCCGTTCCAGCAAGTGCGCCACTGAATGACTTGAATTTGGTCGAAACCTTGGCTGAATTTGCCCCATATGACGCCACAATAGTTGACAAAGCACGTGTGGCACTCGGTAGACACACTTGGTACCTAACTGAGGAGTTGGCCCCACTGGCTTTGTTCTCGTCCCAAGTACAAGAAAGGACAAAAGAGGAGATGAGGAAGGCCCTTCTTTGCCATGAAGGCACTGAAGTTACTAAGAGAGTGGGGCTCAATCATGGGGGCTATGGAAAGCCATATCTTCCCCCTGTCCCAGAAAGTGGCACTGCCCTGGTGGACCTAATTGGGCCTGACTCAAGCCGGTTCTTCACCATTTTAGGCATGCCCTATCAGTTTCTCCACAGTCCAGCCAGTGAATGGGCGGATCATGACGACTACCTGAACATGAAACGGGTTGTGGACAAGCTTCAGGTCGTCAATGAGGCTGCAGAGCGTGGTGTAAAACTTTGCCATGACTTTCTTAATGTTGCCAGGGATGAGGAGCGCTTTCAAGAAGTCCTTCAAGTAGTTGAAAATGACAGACTCCGCGTTCCTAATCAGCGCAAACGATCATCTGTTTCCGAACAGAAATCATGGTTTCTTGCTCTAGAGAAATAATACCTTGTGAATATATGATAAAACCCCTTAATGTACCATGAGAGAATAAGAATGATTAACTTTTTTGTGTTAGTTATTATTATTATTATTATAAAGGTGAATGTTTTTATTTTCTTAAAATACGCTTCCAAATAAAGGACCTATACCCACATACCCATCTTTTAATTCCATAGACACTCTAATAAACTAACTTAATTTAACGTAATTTAACGAAGATCAACCTAATTTAAACTAAGGGGTCGTCCATAATTGATGTCACGCTTTTATGGTGGGGGCTGTAATTTTGTGACCTTTTGTGACAAAGGACAGGGGGGACCTAAGTTTTTGTGACATCACAAAAAGTTTTTGCGTTATGTTAACATTTTGAAAAGTTTAATGTAAAAACTAAAATAATGATAAGATTCTTTTTGTTGACTAGTGTAATATTATGAAGCTGAAAAACGTAAATTCTCCTACATCTGGCTGTTTGCATTGCTAGATATTAACAAAAAAGCTACTATTTGAATGAATTTTTAAATAAATATGTTATTTCAATGCATTTTTTTTACAATTTTACATATAGTTTGTGACTGTGACATGGGGGAGGGGGATTCAAAATTTTGTGACTATTTGTGACAAAGGAGGGGATCTAAAAATTTGAAATTTTGCGTGATATCATTTATGGACGATCCCTAACCCCTAAAACTTGTCAATAAAATGTAACGTGGAGAAAATAACGTTTGTCCGCCAAATAAATGGCTTCGTTCAAAAGCCACACATTTTTCGGTTTCCATGGGAACTTCCCATTGTTGGAGAACTTAAATCTTTGAATATTTGAAGTTGAGTTGTTGCGTGTGTCTTTGTGTTTTTTTTTTTTTTTGCGAGTGTGTGTGCTTATGGAGGATATATATATATATATAATATATATATATATATATATATATATATATATATATATATATATATATAAAAATGCAAATCCATAAGGAAAAAGAAAAATGATTCCAAGGCCGTTTGTGTATTCAAAAGTACACCTCGTCAGGGACTTCTGAATACACGAAAGGCCTTGAGTAGCATGGGCGCAAAAGGAGAGAGTGCAATGCAATTGAAAATGTTGATCAATGTTGCAAGAGTGCTAACCCCCTCTTGGTACCAGTGCCAGTACCAACCCCCCTTGTTGCAAGGCACCCCCCAAATGGGAGGGGGTTGTTGCAAGAGCAACAAGGGTTATGCAACTTGGAAGCGGAGTTATCCCCCAAGAGAAAGAGAAAGGAGAAGCAGAGAGAGGAAGAGAGGTGTTCGTTTGACAGGAGCCAAGCGCATATTAAGACTTCAGCCGAGCGAAAGTTGTCTTATAGGCCCGTAATCAGCCAGTCGACTTAATCAGCCAGTGCCTCCAGGTACTATCAGCCAGTTGACACAGTGTATACTTCGTTTTGGCACGTACACACCCGTCTATACCCCCATAAAATATTACGCACGCACGATTATATGGGTCGGGCTCGAGATCCGGTGACGGCGCGTCCTTCCACGGTTGGTAGCCAGGGTAACCTAATGATCCGTGTTAAACTGTAGGTCTAAGGTGGAGTGTAAACACCCTTTCACGATTGTTGGTAGATAAATGGGTAACCAGTCTCCCTCTCGCCTCTCTCTCTCTCACCACTCTCTCCCTCTCGTTCTCTCTCTCTCTCTCTCTCTCTCTCGTTCTCTACCTCTCGCGCTCTCTCGTTTATATATATATATATATATATATATATATATATGTGTGTGTATATATATATATATATATATATATATATATATATATATATATATATATATATATACACATCCCCGTTAAAAAGTAGGTCTAGAGTGGGATGAAACGATTTACAGTCGTCAGAATGAACAATTCGGGCGGAAGCATTCGAAGGGTTAACCAAAGAAAGCCTATCTGAGTACAGTTCCGGAAAAAGTTCATCTAAAAAAATTCTGAAAATTATAAAAAAATTAGTACAAGAAGTGTGCGCAAAATTCATAATTAATAATCACGTCAAATTGCTTTAATTAACTAAGCCTCTCCTAATTCTGGTAATTATTCTTTTAAATTACTTTATATCAATGTAAAACCCGCTAATACCCGCTAATGTGAACGAAAATAAATATAACTGTGTATATACAGTATATATATATACAGGGCGTCCAAAAAAATGTATACACACTTTAACAGCTGATTGCTCAATTGATGTTTCTTTCTTTCCAAGTTAAACCAATTAGAATTAATAATGGCAGTCAGACTAAGCTTTGAACAAAGGAAATTCATTCTAAAATGCTACTGGAAGTGTGAAAACGCAGTTGAAGTGCAAAGACAGTTTAGGAGGGAGTTTCAAACAGATCCACCAACGCGACTTACCATCACTCGAATTAGAGATAAGTTTGAAGCCGATGGAACTGTTCAGAATGTCCACAAGAAGCGTTCCGGAAGACCACGGACATCGACAAGCCCCACAAAGCAAGAAAGAGTACTGGAAACGTATCACCAAAGTCCAAGAAAATCTGTGCGGCAAGCGAGTCGTGAGGTAGGAATTTCAGAATCGTCTGTCCAACGCATTTTGAAGCGCTGTCAATGGAAAAGTTACATTCCAAGATTAGTCCATGCTATTAATGAAGATGATCCGGACCGAAGAGTGGAGTATTGCGAGTGGTACTTGGCACGATGTGGATGTGGATTGGACGAAGGGGTTTCGTAGAATACCCTCCGCGTTCACCAGACCTCACACCACTAGACTTTTTTTATGGGGATACTTAAAAGACAAAGTCTACGCTATAAAACCTGCAACAGTCGCTGAATGAGAGCAGCCATTGAACGAGAATGCACACAAATACCAAACGAAATGTTTCGTGATGTTTGCGATTCCATTGCTTCGCGTTATCAGCAGTGCCTGGACCAGAACGGACGTCAGTTTGAAAACAGGCGTTGACAAAACAATTAAATAATGTCTGTAGATTCTATTACATTTTGAAAATGAAATGTATTTTAATAAACACTGCCTTTATAAGTATTTAAAGTGTGTATACATTTTTTTGGGACGCCCTGTATATATATATATATATATATATACACAGTTATATTTATTTTCGTTCACATTTAAAAATAAAATTTGAAACAGCTGATATTCAGAGTTTTTCTACAACAAAAAAATTTAATACGAGAAATGTATGGACTTCATGCTCCACTTATTCCATTGCTGTGGGTGAGGTTATAAATACCCTCTCACTTCCATTCTGAACTTCTCTCATATATATATATATATATATATATATATACAGTGTATATATATATATATGTGTTGTTTATCTAATTCTTTATTGCCGTTTCTCTAGTTTCCAAGATTCGAGATAAGCCATGAGAAGGTCGAGTTTTAAATAACGATAATTAAACGAGTCTTTGTGAAATGCTGCCTGATGAGGTGATATTTTTTTAAAAACCAATTCCAGTTCCAGACGATTTAATTTAGAGGGCATAATAAATTTTACGAAGCTAATTTAGAGGGGTACCATAATTCGCTCTATTTTCAACCACACGTCTTCAATTTCCTCTGAAAAGTCACATGATGAGGCGTTTATTTATTTATTGTATTTATTGTATTTATTTATTTATTGTATCGTACGATAACTCAGGGACCCCAATAAACTTTTACAGCGGTTTTCTTCATGGATAATTGAATCTGAAATTACCTTCCACTTTTATATTTCAGAGACACAAACCGATTCATATACCATCCTCAGCTACCTCTCTCTCTTTCTCCCTCTCTCTCTCTCTCTCTCTTTCTCTCTCTCCCGGTCGAGTACAAGATCAAAAAACAAAACGTTTCTCGTCTCTCCACGAATGGGCATATCTGACACGCCCCAGATTTCACGGGACAACCAATCACAGCCCTATGGACGGAGCCCAGGACCTCTATTTGGCCACTATGCAGGCCTACGGGTTAAGCCCGCCCAAAATTCACTGATAGCCAATAGGAAGCTCGCGAATCGTGTGTTGTGGGTTGGTCACAAGCCCCCTTTGTAAAAAGGGACAGTTCATCTCGGAGCCTCAGTTCGTATGTTTTCTTCGCTTAGTGTTTTTCAAATATACACTATGAGTCAGTTATCGCTCTACAATTATCTCGATTTGTTTGAAGATCAAGATTTCTACCCATCAGCTGCGCTCCACCTTTTCAACGCTGCAGATTGGAATGAACTTCTATCTACGCAAGTTGTTTCAGAAAATTGTGACGAAATGCAAGACCCGTTCATTGAAGACGATATTAAAATGTAAGTAGTTAATTTATGATTATACATATTGGCGTTCATTCAGTGTTAACTTATAAGTGTCATAATAAATGTGATTTGAAAATAGTTTGTGCTTTATTCTCGGCCTATATAAAACGTTTCAATCGACGTTAACTTATAAAAGGCCACAATAATTGCGTTTTGAAAAATATTTTTAATTATTCTGTTTCCTTCGTGGTTATTTCGGCATATATATATATATATATATATATATATATATATATATATATATATATATATGGTGTTTTATTTGCACATTTCTTGTACAGGTAGGATTTTAAAAATATTAAAAACTTACAATAGAAATATTAAAACTATTAAGAATTGTTTGCGAGTTCGAGACCCGTTGCAGGCAGACGGAGCATAGCACACCCAGCTAATCTTACTTTTGCGCTGTAAATTAACGTACTCGCTTTTAATTATTGTCTGTTTCCTTCGTGGTTATTTCGGCATATATATATATATATATATATATATATATATATGGTGGAGCTTTAATAATACTTTTCTCGATAATTTAAAGACAGCACCACAGTAGGATTTTAAAATTACCAAAACTTTTAAGAATTGTCTGTGGATTCGAGACCTGGTGTCGGCAGACGATGTCTTAGCACTCTTACTTTTGAAAACTGTCAGGATATCTGCTTTTTTATTATAATTTTTAAAATTCGTGACATTTTCTCTTATTGTAGCTCTTTGATTGAACTAATTTATTTTTACTTAACTTTATGGGACCGATGCGGAACTTGAGCGTGTTCTAGCTACTTTTCGTTTTGATGAAAGGGGAATAAGTGATATGGATGCTTTACCCCACAACCAAACCAGCAATCTGAGCACAGAAGTCGAGGTATTGGCTCACATCCGGTCCAACGAATGCCAGGTCATCGGGGACTAATGTAAGTATTTTGGAGGGGTTAACAACAAAACACATTGTATTTTCATTTAATTTATTAAATGGTAGAAAACATGTACAAAGCGGAACCAGTGTCCATTAAATAAGTCTTAATGGCTACAAATAGGCCTTTACACAATATAGATATACACCTTTACACAATATAGCGGGTGCTAACATATGGGAACCTTTTTTTTATCTGTCTGCATACCTTTTTATCGTTCATTTCAGTGTTGCACAAATCGAATAATTTTAAAAAATTATAAATCCCTTCTCACGTGACATGTGCATGAGAAATGAGAGGGCGTACAGCCCGCACGTGTTGCTATAATATCCTTGAAAGTGATACGGGTTCCATACAATCTTAGGTACATGTATCTGTTCGATAAACTGCACAACCACAGAATCATTCCACGGCTGAGCGCCGAGTGAGTCAAAATAGTACATTCTTTCCCTATTTTTAAAATAGATTGCAAGCCAATGAATCCCCTCACCCCACAATGTCGGTGTTAACGATAATCCTGTACCAGTTTCTCGTAGTTGGCAATTTCAATATTTCATTCTTCGCAAACACGCCGATAAATTTGGAGCGTGTGAAACGGTCACTTTTCATTACTCTCTGGAGTGTATTCGCGTGCATTTTAAAAGGCTATGACAACGTTCCTGAAACGATCAACTTCTGTTAGTGCCTGTGATTCGAGGTAAACTAGCACACTTATAGGCGCGTCTATATGCTTGGCAAATTCCAACCTGACTTAGTTGTTTCCACTCTGTTGTGGACTTAAGTGCGTATTTACACTAGCAGATAAGTCAGGCGTAATATCAAATGAATAAATGTTAAATTCTTCGACAAATTCTTTCTGCGTTACACCGAACCCAAGCTCGTCACATGCCCCTGTATTATGAGCCAAACTACTATAAGCTCTCGCGCAGAGAGGGGACACAGCGTCTGATGAGTAATCAACAGTCATAGTCCCTCCCAAAGCGATGCCATTTACGTATAGGTTATATTTTAAGACCGAAATTCTCGAATTTAAAGGCACTCTTTTTATATTTTCCATTCGTCGAGGCGTGGCCCTACATTCCAATTAATATCCTTTTAGGTAGAACTCCAAGGGCAACGTTTTCTAGTTGCTTCGAGACCAACCCGGTGGGCACCGTGTGTAGTTTGATCTGTACCCTGTTATTTGGGTATTTTATTGTAGCGTGTATTAAGTCTTTCTCAATTTTTATTTGTTTTGGCGAACTTAATTTCACTCGGCGTATACGCAAATACGCTTCCATTATGTGAATCACAACGGGTTTCGCGCCCTCTTCTTGATCAGACCCCAGATTTATGCAGATTCTCAGGAATCGTGCGGGTAAGCTTCAACTTCATATCCACCCCGTTCATAAGCAGTTCCTCCTGGAATGTGAAATCTGTATGAAGACGTCCAAAACATTCGTATATCTTTTTTTTAGAATTTTTAAATTTATCATTTATACTATTTTCATCTTTAGTATGGTAATATCTCTCGGCGGTTAAAAAGGTGTCCTTCGCTTCTTTTGAAAAGTTGAGGACATTTTCCAGATAGGTTCGTAGTTGATAATACCCCGTTCCCGCCGAGATGTTAACCTGATTTAAATACACCTCACACTGGCTGAATATGAAGTATAAAAAGGTGGTTTCAGGGTACGCTGAGTAACTATCAACGCAATCCGTTCCATCAGAATGGGCTATACGCAGTTTAGCGTACATGTGCATGCAGCTCGGGTCAAAAACGTAAGGGCCTGAGCTGGGTATCACGAATTCTATAGGGGCACTCGGTGAACTAATTGTGTTTAATGGGTTAATTGTAATAAAGTCGCTATGCTCAATAGAAACCTGAGTGGGGGCATATCAAAGAGGGACAGTTCCGATTTACAGCATTGTGAACTACACGGATGGATGAAACGCGCCATGACGAGTCGGAAATAGTGCCACCTCTCTCGACAACTAGTAATCAGCGTATGATTCGTGAGAGTAGTGTCCTCCGCTTATATCAGTTAAAAAAATTATCAGCTATAGGTTTCATACGCTTAGAGCACTTCTTTTGTTATTTCCTTTTACGTTTAGCGCCACGTGATAGTAACCCCTTCTTTCTGACAGATCTCTTCTTCCCGCCACCACGCATTTTTCTCTATGCATCTTTGATGATTTCGGCCTGTGTACGTTTAAAATGTTTTTTAGAGCATCTTTAGGCTTAGTTCCACCCATTATGTTTTCTGCCGCGTTAAAACCTGTTTGTAACGCCTTCCTCCCTAGGTACCTGGCACCCCTCTTCAACAGTGGGACAGCGGTGAGTAGTATGGTATAGGTTCGCGTAACGGTAATTTTGCGTATAGTATGTCAGGGAAGGAGTTAACAAGCGTAGAGCAGGAAAAAGATTTAGGAGTTATAGTCACTGGTGATTTCAAAGTAGCGAAACAAAGTACAGCAGCGGTCAAAAAAGCGAACAAAGTGTTAGGTTTTATAGCTTTGAATTTTGAGTACAGATCGCGCGATATTGTAGTTCCTCTTTATAAATCATTAGTTAGACCCCATGTGGAGTACGCGATCCAATTTTGGAATCCGCATATGCGAAAAGATATAGACAAACGAAAGAGTTCAAAGACGAGCAACTAAGATGATTCCGTCGCTTAGGTCAAAGTCGTACGAGGATAGGCTTAAGGAGTTAAAATTGACTACACTCGAGACTCGGAGGCTAAGGGGTGATCTAATCCAGGTTTTCAAAATTATGAATGGGTTTGATAACGTAGATAGAGATAACTTTTTCGAAATATCTCAATATAATAGGATTAGAAATAACGGGTGTAAGTTGACAAGTAGAAGGTTCGAGACAGCAGTTGCCAAAAATTTTTTACGTATAGAATAGTAAATAGGTGAAATAGTTTGCCGGTAGAAGTAATTAGTAGCACGTCTATAAACATGTTTAAAAATCGATTAGACGCATATGTTGATAGATTGGGTATAGTTTAAGGTAGTAAAATTAAGGCTTTTTGGTTCAAACCCCACGTAAAATTGTAGGTCCCCTCTGCCACCACGGAGGACATGAACAATACACAATTACGAACACAGTTAGGTAGACCAGCCATGAGTGGATCCTAGGGTCTTTGTTGGTCTGCAACATTATAACATTATTATTATAACATTATATTTCCTGTACTAATATGCAGTTGATTATACGTTTTGTATATTATTATTTTCAATATATTTAATTATTTAATATAATTGTACATATTTTTTTCCTGTACTAATATATTGATGATTATACTACAACGTTTTGTATATTTTTTATTATATATTTCTCGCTCGTATTTCTTATGCTATTATTATTTTTTGATCATATTATATTCCATTGTATATTTATCTTAATTATATATTCATCGTTCGTATTTCTTATGCTATTATTATTTTTTATCATATATATTACATTGTATATTTATTTTCTATATATTTCGTGAAATTGAATCCATGAATTCGTCTAAATGAACAAAATTATGTAATGGTGTTTTATTTAATTATTTTGGTTGTACATGACATTTAATTACAGCAAATGGCTGCCTTGTAAAACGGATTTCTAAACCAATTGTCGAAAAATATCTGGCTAGCATAATGTGGCAACCCTAATAATGTACACCTGATCAAGCCATTTACGCCTTCTAAGTCAACTGGCTTGTTAAGCCAGAATATATGTTTTAATTAAATAAATATGCAATCTGGCAGCTCAGCAAAATAAGCCAACTGGCTGATTAAGCCAGAATATATGCTTCAATTAAATAAATAGCGCAATCTGGCAGCTCAGCCAGATAAGCCAACTGGCTGATTAGACACATACAGAAGTATAATATTAACATATTACAGTACAACGTAGATGGCCTCACAAACAAAATCATGCAGCTTAGGGAACTCGTACACAAACAAAACATTCACATGGCACTTATACAAGAAACAAAACTAAAACGCACACACAAAACACCCACCATCCCTGATTTCACGGCGATCCGTCAAGATCGTACTGGGGGTCACGGGGGTGGATTCATCACTTACATACATAAAAGCATTAGTTACATTGATGCCACCCAAAACATTACAAACACAATCCAAGCAGATAACACGATAGAAATACAGGCAGTTAACATTAAAACAAGCGCAAAATACAACACCACACTCATCAACATTTACATCCCACCAGATAGTTCACCTCAGGTGCCAGCCAATTACATTCCACAGTTACACAATCTGGCCTCTCTCACTAATGTCATCCTAGGAGGAGACTTCAACGCTAAAGACACTAGTTGGTACCTGCACAACTAAAGCAACACCAGAGGCGCCAACATAGCCACACAACTAAACAGCCTCTTCATTCTTAACAATACAGAACATACACACATACCACATCAAGCAGGATACTCAAACTCCTCCCCAGACATAACGTTCTGTTCCCCTTCACTAGCAACACATACACACTGGAGAACAGAAAAACAACTGTCATCAGACCACCTGCCCATCATCATTACAACACGTTCTACACTCTGCCCCAACAACCTTAGGCACACTTACAGAAATTACAAGAAAGCTGATTGGGAACAGTTCAAAATACAGAGTGAGAAACAATTCACCACATTAAACAGCACACCCATCATAAACATCAATACAACACTCAAGACATTTAATCAGATCATCAAAAATGTAAACAAATACATACCCAAGGGCAACATTAGGAAATACAACCCAAATTACACTAGAGAAATAGCCCACCTCATAAGGCAACGTAACAACCTCAAACATAACGCACAAACACCACACACAGAAGTCATAAAACAGCAGATACAACAGCTCAACACAGAAGTAAACAACAAACTCAAAGAAAAACAAACAGAAACATTTAGGGAATTCATAACAACACTAAACCACTCCACAGATACATCCAGGCTATACAAGACTATAAACAGCATTACCCACTCTAACAGCGGCATTCACACCTCACACGCGGCTATCTGTCGCAGCCAAAATAATATCCCAACATATACACAACAAGCTAACATTCTAGTTAATCACTACGCAAAGATAAGTCACTTAAACAGAGAAAACAACCAGAAACACGCAGACAGACAAACAGCCAGACATAAGAAAACCTACAGACTCGACACGACCATTAACACCCTTCAATACAGACTAGACCACCAAGATCATCAAAAACATTAAGAATTCGAAGGCTACTGCACCAGACAACATATCTAACATATACCTTAAACACTGTCGCAGCCAAAATAATATCCCAACATATACACAACAAGCTAACATTCTAGTTAATCACTACGCAAAGATAAGTCACTTAAACAGAGAAAACAACCAGAAACACGCAGACAGACAAACAGCCAGACACAAGAAAACCTACAGACTCGACACGACCATTACACCCTTCAATACAGACTAGACCACCAAGATCATCAAAAACATTAAGAATTCGAAGGCTACTGCACCAGACAACATATCTAACATATACCTTAAACACTTGGGCCCACAGGGAATACTAGCTCTCACAAATATCAGCACATATTCATACCGACACTGTGTTATTCCTAACATATGGAAACAAGGTAAAATTATTACACTACTCAAACCAAACAAAAATCCAACAGAACCAGCTTCCTATAGACCCATTACTTTACTATGCACACCTTTCAAAGTAACCGAAAGACTAATCTTACAAATCACCAACCGACCCATACCACTATCGCCTACTCAACATGGATTCAGACCCCACCACTCAACCACGACATTACTCACTAACCTCACGCAGCACATCATAGATGGCATCAACTCCAGACGACCAGCTCAACGTACACTATTAGCAACAATAGACATAGGTAAAGCATTTGATGCTATCCCACGTTTCCCTCTCATAAACAAAATACTCAACACAAACATGCACAATAACACCAACAGGTGGCTGAGGAACTATCTTTCAGGAAGATACTCACATGTCATATTTAATGGCAAGTCATCCAAAAACAAGCTTTTCCCGAACGGGGTCCCTCAAGGCTCTGTTCTCTCACCAACACTCTTCAATTTATACATGCATGACATTCCAACACCCATAAATAACAAGCTTACCTTATCATCATATGCAGATGACATCACTCTAACATCCACACACAACAACATCGACACAGCTACAAATAACCTACAAACATACATAAACAGTATACAAGACTGGCTCACACACAATAGACTCAAAGTAGCGCCCTAAAAATCAACCATCACCTTGCTAACAAGCAACACAAAAGAACACCAGATAACTCCACAGCTTACACTAAACAACACCAACATTCCACACACTCACAAGACCAAAATACTTGGGGTCACATACAACACATCATTATCTTTTGCAAACCACATTCAGGACATTAAAAACAATGTACGTCAAGACTTAACACGCTTAGGGTACTAACAGGCACAAACTTTGGACACCAGAAGGAAACACCATCACTCATTTACAAACAATATATTCGCTCAGTTATGGAATATGCTAGCCCATGCTGGGCACCCATTATCTCAAACACACACATAAACACCTTACAGACAATACAAACCAACGCACTTCGTATCATTACAGGATGCACTCAAACAACACCAATAGAACACCTGCACACAGAAACAAAAATACTGAAAGTTAGAGAACATTTAGACATGAGGGGAACACAATTCATGGCAGCAGCGACAACTAACTCACAACACCCTTGTCACTACATGTATAATCATGCACCGACACCTCGCACCATTAAGGTAACACCAGAGAGACATTTTAACCAAATATTCCGTTCCATACCACGCCCCACAGACATCACACAGTACAGAAAACACATACACACCCCTAACCCACAAAGCAGTGACACGACTCGGTCCGAATGCGGTCCTAGGTGCGAAGCCGCCACCAATTAACAGGTCAGAGATCAGCCTGAGTAGATCGGATCGAGTTAACGTAGCACGATTCCGATGTGGACATCACCCCTACTTACAGATATATAAACACAGACTAGACAACTCCACAGATGACACCTGCCACCTGTGCCAGGACATACCACAAACAATTGAACACATTATGACAGACTGTACCGCTCTAGCACAACATAGAACACAACACAACATCACTAGTGCGCTGAACCTCTGGTCCACTCCGGAGAGGGCGATCGGTTACCTGCGTGCCGCCGGCTTGCTTGATCAAGGTGGGCTGATCGGCTAAACAACAACAACAACTGGCTGATTAGGAGCATATTAGGACAACGGCCGCTCGGCTGAAGTCTTCATATGCGCTTGGCTCCTGCCAGGTGAACACCTCTCTTCCTCTCTCTCCTTCTCTTCTCTTTCTCTTGGGGGATAACTCCGCCTCCAAGTTGTATAACCCTTGTTGATCTTGGAACATTCCCCCCCTTTGTTGCATAACATATTGCAACATTCCCCCTCCCCCTTTGTTGCATAACTTATGCGCCATTTCCTTTGCAACATTGATCAACATTTGTAATTGCATTGCACTTTCTCCTTTTGCCCCCATACTACTGACTTGGAATCATTTTTCTTTTTCCTTTTGGGTTTGCATCATTCATTCATTCATTTCACGTGTTTAATTGTAAATTCATCTCATATATATATATATATATCGAGAGAGAGAGAGAGAGAGAGAGAGAGAGAGAGAGAGAGACTAAGTAACACGTGCATGCGCAGTGTTTGAAAAGTTTTTACCCATTGAAAATTACATTAATTAATTACATTACATTAGCGTGATTTAAACTGAAAGGGGATCATTTTGAACATTTTGCAATTGTTTCATAAATAAATATATTTCCTTTCACGTTACGAGTTTCAATGTATTTTCAATTGGATACAGACTTTTCTGATACTGCATATTTTTATTATACCTACTAATTTATTCATAACCTACCTTAGGAAAAGCCCATGCATAACCACCAGGAAAAAATTCATCTCTGGCAATGTGTAAGTTTGTTTGTCCAGATGTGTCCGTAAACTGAGTGTCCACAATATTTTGCAGATTGGTCTTAAAGTAAATATAAGCGTATTTTCCTTTCTCAACCATTTCCATAGATTCTTTTTCAGGAAAAAATTTCATTTTTTGAAACACTTCTTGGTATATTTTAACTTTGGAAGTAGAAAATTGCTCGTATTCCGATCCCTGTAATGTAAAAATCAGAATTTTTAGAGTAAAGTTTGTACATTGAACGCAACTATTATGAATATACACGAGGAATTTTATTTCCATTACCTTTGCATCAATACTTCCGAATTCTAGTTTAGAATTCAGCAACTGTTCTAAGGTTTCAATAGTCGCCGGGACAGCAGGAATGGTCAACACCGCCATCAGAGAAGTTTTATAATAGGTAGATATTAATAAAGAAAATAGGAGCCATAAACTCATAAAGAACTGGAAAAAAAAGGTATAAATTATTTACAAGAATAAAATAAAGGTTTTAGATGAATCTTTTGTGTTGGTTACATGGTGTAAATTCGACTGTGTTGTTGATGCAAGGCCGCTTAGAAAGAAGACCACAAATAGTTTTTCTTTTTAATTTATGCTAACCGAGGTCTGAAGTAAGTCTGCTTTAACTGACTACCCTAAGGTAAGATTGAGTTGGACCACAGGGTTCCCTTAACCTTTGTTTTAGCTATAAGTTAAGATTGTTCCTTCAAAGCTTAGCCGATCTAGGCTGGGATTCCGAACCCTTTAAGAAAAATAAATGATAACTGGGGCACAAACTTAAGTTCTTCCCTACAAAACGGGGAAGGCACAGTGCTTCGTTAAACCTCAAGAAAGCAGATATTATTACGCCTCAGTGTTTATGCCCATAAAAGAGATCTTTCTTACTCTTCCAGACAACTTCCTTGGCAAATTGGCAAGATTCTGAGCGAGAAGAGACCCAAACAGTTGAGCGAAACTCCTGACGAAGTTGATATTGACCTTTTCTTGCCCTTCACCTCTTACTCTGAGAAGAGGCAAGTAAAGGACACAACATATGCACAAAGTGATTCCCAGAAGTGCCCAGACCTCGCCTGAAAATTTGTAGAAGTGCGTTTGAAAAGTAAATAAATCTGTGAATGTTCCACTAAACGTTTTGATTATTATTAACTAAAGCCAAAATAGCACAGGTTAGGTATTTTTTTATTCAAGTTGATAATAATAATAATAATAATAATAATAATAATAATAATAATATTTTAACCTCGGAGAGGGATGATGATCTTCTTCCACTGGGGATTTTGACGATTTTTGCTTGTGACGAAAGTGATTGGATCAAAGAAGTAAATTAATGAGAAATCAACGGATTCCTTTCTCTCCTTCGTCAGAGAAAGCACAAGGGAAAAATTTGAAGTTTGTCTGTACACATCGCCGACTACCCCCTGCCATTCACCCTGAAAAAAAACAAAAAAGAACCCAAGACGTTTTCATCATTGTATTAAAAGTGTTCATTTAAATGTAAGGATTACTTTTGGAGAAACTGCTTTGAAACTTTGCTCTTTCAGTCAGTGCGAAAGATCTTCGTCAGATTTAACGAAAGAGAGAAGCATTGTTAATGCATCCTTACTATTTGTAAATATCTAATTCAGGGAAAATCATTTTAATTTGAATACCCTTAACCCTTTAAGGCCAGTATTTTTAGTAGGGTTTAGTTATGAATGCGTGTATTTGAAACGCTACCAATTTGTACCTGTCGTCTTGAAAGGGTTAAAACACGTGATAAATAAAAGACTCAAAGAATCTGTACGAACACAATTACTCTTCTACAATTTTTCACTTCTCTAATGCGCTTAATAATATAAATAAGATACACCTTTACACCATTACATTCTTACTCTATTTCTGCTTCATATACTGTGTGTGTGAGTGTATATATATATATATATATATATGTATATATCATAAGCGGACAATCCGAACTCTGCAATTAATACTATTTGGCCAAAATCGGAATTGGAATTAGAATCAAACTTTTATATGGTCAGAATTGGAATTAGAATCGATCCGAGGGCCGTTCCCAGCAAGAAATGGGACGTTTAGTAAATGTGATAAACGTTAGAAAACTCAATAAAATGTTTATAACGTTTACTAAATGTCCCATTTCTTAATGGGTTGTTTAAAAGTGGAATCGGAACTGGAATCGATTCCAAGAGTAAGAATGGCACTGGAATTGGAACTGGGATCTGAATTTTGTTGCAATGCAAAGAGAAAAGAATATTAAATTTATTACGATATTGAAAGTGTTTTTCATTCTTTATATCCGCATCAGCTCGTCTGACTTTAGGCAGCGCCCGCGTTATACCGTGTCCTTATAAGCGAAATGAAGACAAGAAGGTCGGAGGTTCGAATTCCGATGGATGGTGCTGGTAACTAACAATTCATGCGGGAGTTAAAAGCAATGAGTCGCATTAGTGTGGCTGAGCGTTGTGCCAGTTTGTGACCCTCCTCATAGTACGACTTTATCTCTGCCTTCCGCAACTTAGCATAATGACCATGCGTCATGTTTAAACGCGTTTACGACATAATACTTTCAAAGTACCACTTTTTCGTTAATCAATAGAGCGTCGAGTTAGACAGTATTTTCATATTATTATGTACTTTTTTATGCGAATACAATTATCAAAATGTGAAAATATTTCGGTTCAAAATATATAGTAAAGACCTTTAGGCATAATCAGGAAATCATCATTGTCTTCAAGAGTGAATGAGTAATTAATTTTATATAAACTATATATAAAAATAAATAAAACTCAAAAACAATATACAATTTAGGCTCTTATTTTCCTTTTCTATTTTATTTATAGATTTTTCGCAAATATATACGAGGAAACTCAAGTTGGATTATACAAGGTGTTTCGAAAGTCGCGTCGCGCAACCCAGTGTGTATGTTACGGGGAATCTGTGTAACGAAGGATTTCATGAAATCCCTAAAATGTTCAGGGATTTCATGTAAGGTTAAGTCGTGATATTTTCGTTAAAACTACGGGAAAATTATTGAATGCCCGGTTAGGTTAACTGAATGCCCCGTTAGGTCAACTGCACGCCCTTGACGATAGATTCGTGATAGATTCGTTAGTTTTAACGAAATTATCACGACTTAATCTACATGAAATCCTTAATTACACAGATTTCCTGTAACTGTGTAACACATATAACGTTATACAGGGTGTCCCATAAGACCGGTCTCATAGCAAAATTTGTTTTAAATTAAATTTACAAAAGTAATACACTAAAACTAAAACAAATGTTCAAAGTGACGTCTTGTTTTGAGGCCTTTTCCTCACGAGTGTAACTTACTTCCATATTAACCATTGCGTGTTATTCTACCCGTAACGAAAAAAGGTCCAAAAACAAGACATCAATTTGAACATTTGTTTTAGTTCTAATGTATTACTTTTGTAAATTTAATTTAAAATAAATTTTCCTATGAGACCGGACTTATGGAACACCATGTAGATATATATTGGGTTGCGTGACTTTAAAATAAACACTGTAGAATGCACGTCAATTCTGCAGTTTCATAAATTTTGAAGTTTACGTGAAACGCGAACGAATTACATACAAAATAATTTGGTTAAGAACGAGAAACGAAAAATTTAAAACGTATAACTCGTATTATAATAAAGAGGCGAGATGGATCAAATGCGAAGTTAAAATGATACTTCTTAAATAGGTGCATTACCACAGTTTTTCCTTCAAATATTTATTGTCTTCTCAAAACGAAAATCACTATATACTTTATCTTCAGTAACTGTAACATATATCTAAACCGAAGTAATGCTCTAAGTTTTAATGCTTAATACTTTTGTATAAAAAATACGTAATCTATTTTATTTTCCGGAATTGGAATCAATTCCAAATATAATGGTGGAATCGAAACTGGAATTGAAATCGTTGTTTGTTATCGAAATTCGACTCGATTTCACAGTTCACTTTTAAAGGTGAAACTAGAATTGAAATCTATTCCAGCAGAGTCAGAACTGCCCAGCTACGATATAATATAGATATATAGATAGAGAGATAGAGATAGAGAGAGACAGAAATAAAGAGAGATTAAGAAAATAACAACTTTCTAATTATTTTTAATTAATAAAGTCATGAATAGTTATTAGACATAGAACTTACAGCGTCGGTTTTTGTTCCCCATTTTCCGTCTTCCGGTTTTCGCATTTCGTAAGTGAAGTTCAACTTGTCCGCGATGATATCGAGCATGTAAGAATCTATGGAAGGCTTCATCCGAAGGACCTTCGTTCCGGGAATGACTTCATAGTCAGTGAAAGGCATAAAATCAAGAGTTGAACCTTTTAAAATGTATCCATAAAAGTTCATCATTTGCTCCGGAAATAATTCCTGGTCCCAAGAAAATCCCTTTAGAGAATTCCACGCGTTGGAAATTATAACATTTAGATAACCTTCCAGTGAAAAAATCTGTCGCGTGTGAATTACCCATTGTTGGGAGAAACCTCATTTATAATAGCGATATTCTCCTCATTTTTTAAGTCTGTGTTAGTAAGAAACGTTACAATATTCGTATGATTATTAACAGAGCTCATGATATGATACAGAATAACCCCTTTTTTACGTAATGCCAATACTTTTTCATACTCATTTTTTGAGGGGATTTCGTACATCAGAAGATTCATGCAGAATTGGCCAAACAACGACGAAGAAATCAATTTGTGCCACTCGGAATTATTTATATTATTTAAATTGAAGATAACGTGAGGAAGTGACGAATGGATTATTCCTTCCTTTTGTCCAATGGCAGCCTCAAGACATGGATGTGGAATTTTTTTTCTTATAGCGCTAATTATTTCGTTTCTCCCATTATTATTATTATGCAAATAATTACTTAAATTGCCGTCGAGTATTTTCAGACGCAGAATTTGGTGAGATACTTTAAAAAGCATAGCATATTCGAGTAAAAAGAGTATTACAAATCCATGAACGTGTCTCATTTTTTGTTATTTGGAACGACAGAATTAATTCACAATAACTTTGACGTTGTACCACTGTACCTCATCGATTTTGCTGCCTAATACGTAACGCTTAAGAAAGTGCGATTAGCATTTAAATATTAGCTTTGTAAAGAAGTTTTTTTAAATTAAAGATAGTTCTAATGTTTTAATAAAATAAAACTAAAAAAAAAAAAAATTAAACCAGTTATTTTACATACATTTTACACCAAATTTTTGGAAAGATTCCATTCACACAACTCATAAATGAGTTTTAAGTGCAATAACCGCACTTAAGATGAAAGGAGAAAGGGCATTAAAGGGGAAAACTAGAAACGACTGGGATTTGAGCCCGCATTGTGTGGTTTCAGAATCAGTGTTCCTACCGATCACGCCATCTACTCTTCCCCGTCAAAAAAGGGTTCGCTTAAGCGAGACCACCCTTACGATGCTTGACCATTCTCCGTTCAACTCCCTCATCTTTATAAAACATGCTCGGGTTCGAGTCCCACCTTTCCCTAGTTTCCCACCTTATTGCCTTTTCACTTTCTATTTACAAAAATGATTTGAGTACGTAGCCTAACATTTATGCTAACTCTGAAGTAAAGATGACAGTGTTCTTAAAAACTACAGCAAATAATTAATTAATTGAACAAACATAGTACTCATTAAATAATGATAAATACACGCTCCAGAAACATTCAAAATAAAACCTTCTAAATTTAGAACTTATAACTTCTTTTGGGTATCAAAACTTCTTGTCAGATGATATAATAACTTCTTTTAATGATACATAACTTCTTTAGACAGAAGAAATAGTCTTCAAAACTTATTTTTTGAGTGATTTGAGACAATAGAAGATAATATTTCTTTGTAAAGAACGTTGCGGGAAGTCTTTGTTTTCTGTGTATGAATGTCAAGGAATAATTAACACCTTATTTGGCTTAATATTCATCTACAAGTTCGGAAAAAAGTTCGCCTAGAAAGGCATAATATTAAAGAACAAAAAATAATAACCGGTAATGATTGGATTTTGTTTCTGAAATTTGATTACTGTGAAAAAAAAAATAATTAAATATCCCCCCCCCCCCCCAAAATCACATTATTACCAATTAGTAATTTTTTTTATGCTTTTAACTAACTAGGTTTCTAGGCAAAAGACTACAGTGTTAACAAAATGTTTGGAAGATTTCTGAAGGAGGTCGTATATGCTCTTCCTCTTATAATAACGGATAAATTACATTTAAAAAATAATAATACATTTTAATATACAATTCAAGTTTGGTTGAATGACGTAACAAATAATGAACGATTAAAAAAGTACTCTTCTTAAAGAGATGAGAGCATCAGTATTTCAATGTACCAAAATAGAAAATTGTTCTCATAACTGGTTATTAAAGAGTGACGTCATAAGCTTCTTATTTAATTCGGTTAAAGAGAAGATACTCCCAACTATTTCGGAAGGTGTCCAGCGAATTTGTCTACAACAATTTGTCTAAAGATACAATTCATCTACAACAATTTGTCTACAACAATTTATCTACAGCAATTAGTCTACAGATACAATTTATCTACAATAATTTGTCTACAGATGCAATTTGTCTAGAGAGGAAAAATGAAAGCTATTTGATGTTAATTATTATTAATTTTTTCAAAAAAATGAAAAATTTGTTTCTGCAATCGGTTTTCTTGAGAAATGATAAAGAAAAATGTTATTGGATATTGAATAAATTTATTTACTGAAAAGACGCAATACACTCCAACATCTTTTTGAATAAGTCCGAGCTGGTGTGACGCTTACGCCATACAAATTCACAAAAAATGACAAGAATTAGTGCGATATCTTGCAAAAAACAATAGTATAAGAAACTCGATTAGGTCAGGTTAGGTCAGGTTAGGTTAGGTCAGGTTAGGTTAGGTTAGGTTTCTCAAGAAAACCGATTGCAGAAACAAAATGAGGGTCATCGACTGCCCTTGTTTTCAATTTCGTAGGAAAATCGAGAGCAGTCCATGAAACATACTAGGTCTAATATTAGTAATAGTTTCTCTAGACAAATTGTATCTGTAGACAAATTATTGTAGATAAATTGTATCTGTAGACTAATTGTTGTAGATAAATTGTTGTAGACAAATTGTTGTAGATGAATTGTATCTTTAGACAAATTGTTGTAGTCAAATTCGCCTAAAACCATTTCGGAAGAACGAAAACAGTTTACAATATTAAAGAATTCTCTAGGCTACGCTAGGCAGGCTAATAAGTAAAATATCCCTAGGGCCTAGACGGTATTGCCGTCACGGCGATCAGTTTTGATTTGGCAGTGAGTTAAGGAAGTTTATTAATTTTGTTATTTTATGAAAGTTGTTAACGTTTAACTGAGGAAGATAAAACTGTTGTTAAACTTCTTCAAGAGGAAAATAGTTTCGGTGCTAAAAAAATAGTAAAACAGAATCCTAATCGACATTGGTTTGTACGTAGTGCGTCACGTTTGTTGGAAAATATTCGTGAAGCGGGAACTCACGCACGAAAGCCAAGAAGTAGATGACCTCGTTTAGCAAGGACCCCGGCCAACATTGAATCTGTAAGCGAACTTACTCGCAGCCAAGAACACAATCCCCGTACAAGTTTCACTGTACGGAGAACTGCTGTTTCTGTTGGTGTTTCTTGCTAGGAAAAACATCCATTGTTTTCTTCGATAAAGACTTAAAAATTTATTCGAAATATTACGGTGACGATATCTTGAGTAAATGTTGCCCGAAATTGAAAGTTACGGTAAGAATTATGTTTTTCAGTAAGACGGCACTCCATCTCATCGGTCTCGGCACACCATTGCATACTTGCAAGAACAATGTCTCGATTTCATTACGCCAAAAGGTTGGCCACCAAATAGTCTGGATTTAAATCCAGTTGACTATTTCGTATGGAGACGTTCAGTTGACAAAGTTTACGGAGAAAATACTCAATATGTCAATCAACTTCGAGAGTGCATTTTAATAGCATGGCATGAAGTCGATCAAGGCACCATTTCTACAGCACTTCGCCAATGGCGCACAAGGTTACAATTGGTCATTGATAATAATGAAGGACACGTTGGACACTTGCTGCGTTAAAGTTTTATTCAATTTGTTTTTGCTCGTTGTAAACTTCTTTAATGTTCAGCTAAGTCTGTAATTGCACTTCTCATCAACTTTATTTTTTAATAACAACGATTGTTCAAGTTGAATTGGTAAAGAAACTACTCATCCGATTTAAATAAACTACCTCTCATTTTAACAATATGAAGGGTTTAATACGATTTCTGTTTCATATAGTCATCCTTGGGATTGTAGGTTTGTTTGGCCTGGTGAAAAAGGTGACCACTACTTGGGGGACACAGTGTATATATATATATATATATGATCAATAAAACCACGAAGGAAAGAAAACACAAAATGGTGCTCAAGCGCTTTCGTCTAATGACATCCTGAGGATGTCATTAGACGAAAGCGCTTGAGCACCATTTTGTGTTTCCTTTCCTTCGTGGTTTTATTCATCATAAATATTTTTCACGTGTTACTTTCGTGAAATAATTTTCATATATATATATATATATATATATATATATATACACAGTGTGTGTGTATATATATATATATATATATATATATATATATATATATATATATATTATATATATATATACAGGGTGTTTGAAAACTTTCTGTACAAATTGTAATGGGGGATAGGCAACACCAAGACAAACCCTTTTCGTCTATAAGTGTATGTCCGCTGACGTCACCATTCGGCGCGAGAGGGCGCCGCTGCAATTGGCTAAAAGGTGAAGTGGGCTAGACTCGCCCTTGCCGCGGGCATTCTTAAATCGGACGTAGTACGCGTAACATGGAGCGCTTCACGACTGCTGAGATGGCTGACATGCATATGGTGTATGGGGCTGCCAATGGAAACGGAAGAGCTGCTGTGAGGTTGTACCGACAGCGCTTCCCAAACAGACTGTGCCAAACCACCAAACGTTTGCGCATTTGCATCGGCGACTGCGAGAAACTGGAACATTCCATGCAAACATGCATGACACTGGTCGGGAGAGAAACGTGCGCACTCCTGACATGGAAGAAGAAATCCTACGGCGATTTGAGGACAATCCAAGCGCAAGCACGGAGGTGTTGCACGTATCCTCGGTGTGAACCACGACCTGGTCTGGAGAGTGTTGCACAAGCAGCAGTTACATCCGTTTCATCGTCAGAGAGTCCAGGCATTACAACCTCGGATTACCCTCTTCGTGTGGAATTCGCACGCTGGTTTCTGCAGCAGACAGCGGTGCAGCCTAATTTTCCGGCTTATGTGCTGTTCTCAGATGAGGCCTGTTTCACACGTGAGGGTGTGTTTAACATGCACAATTCTCACGTGTGGGCGCACGCAAATCCACATGCTACACGGGTGCATGCTCATCAAGAACGGTTCGCCGTCAATGTTTGGGCGGGTATCGTCCATGGCAAGTTGATTGGGCCGTACCTGCTGCCTGCCCGACTCGACGGGCAGGTTTATCGAATATTTCTTGAAGAAACGTTGCCGGAACTGCTGGAAGATGTTCCCGTGGCTATTCGTAGACGAATGTGGTTTCAACACGACGGGGCCCCAGCACACTCCAGCAACGATGTGCGGGATTATCTGAACGCCACTTTTGGGGACCGATGGATAGGCCGGGGTGGGCCCGTAGCCTGGCCACCAAGATCGCCCGATTTAACATGCCTCGATTTCTTCCTGTGGGGACACATGAAGAACCTCGTGTACGAGACTCCCATTTACACAGAAGAAGACCTCGTAGCAAGAATCGCTGTCGCCGCTGGAACTGTTCCCGAAATGCCGGGAATCTTTCGACGTGTACGTCGGTCAATGCTTCGACGCTGTCGGGCATGCATTGATGCTACCGGTCGCAACTTTCAGCACCTTCTTTAAATAAACATGCCTTCTTTAAATAAACATGTTACGCGTACTACGTCCGATTTAAGAATGCCCGCGGCAAGCGCGAGTCTAGCCCAGTACACCTTTTAGCCAATTGCAGCGGCGCCCTCTCGCGCCGAATGGTGACGTCAGCGGACATACACTTATAGACGAAAAGGGTTTGTCTTGGTGTTGCCTATCCCCCATTACAATTTGTACAGAAAGTTTTCAAACACCCTGTATATATATATATATATATATATATGGGATGAATTTCACGATTAAACACGTGAAATTAATGAATGATGCAAACTCACAAAGAAAAAGAAAAATTATTCCAAGGCCTTTCGTGTATTCGGAAGTACACCTCGTTGGGGAATGAAGGGAGAAGGCGAAATGACAAAAATATATATATAGTACAACGGGACAGAAAAATAAAAAGATTAGCACATGATTAACAAGAGTTGATTAAAGGGAAAAGGTATTTTAACAGGATATTGTCAATTTTATACATTCCCGCACTGTTATTGAAATTATTTTTAAAATGGAAAAACGCACATTCTAAAATATGCCTTTCAATTATATCTGTGTTTTTAACAAGCACTTTAGAACTATCCCACTTGATACTATGTTTACATCTGTACATATGGTTAAACAATGCAGTAGAATTATTTGCTGTTCTCCACGCATATTTATGCTGTTTTACCCTGATATCTAACATTTTTCCCGCTTGACCTATATTTACTGAATTACATTGTGTACATCCAATCGAATACACACAGCCAACCGCATTATCCGGGCTATTCTTTATTAGGCGTGATTTAACAGTATTATTATACTTAATGACTACGTTGATACCAATTGCTTTAAGTAAAGTAGGAAGATATTTAAAATTAACAATCCCATGAGGCCTATTGTTAGCTCAGTAGGCTCCGTAACCGATAAGCTATCCAAATGGTTAGTTAGTTTATTAACGCCGTTAGTTGGCTCTATTTCCAAATCAAATATTGTAAATAGCATAAACCTTATTGACAAACTGAAGTTTCCTAATGACCCTAGTTTCAAACTAGTAAGTTTTGATGTATGCTCGTTATTTACAAAAGTCCCTGTTCATGACCTACTTCATTTTTTAAAAGATAAGATCTATGAATATTCTTTCCCTGTTCAACACAACACTCTTATTGAGTTAATTAAGCTTTGTGTCAAAGATTGTAAATTTCAGTTTGAAAATAAGTTTCATGCTATGTCGTTTGGATTGGCAATGGGAAATCCCCTCTCACCGGTATTAGCTAATTTATATATGTAATTTTTTGAAAGCAGAATTTTGCCTACTATTGTTAATTTTAACCTTGTTTGGTACCAGTATATAAATAATGTTTTAAGCCTCTGGCCTAACAATTTGGAAGTTGACTTATTTCTTGGTAGGCTCAACAATTTAGTCCCATCTATTAAGTTCACTGTTGAAAAAGAAAATGATGGATGCTTATCTTTTCTGGATCTAAAAATTCGAAGATGCTTGAATCAGTTCAAATTTTAATTTTTTCGTAAGCCTACTAATAATGACTTATGTGCATTTTTATTCTGACCATCGTCCCTCGATAAAATCTTCTATTTTCTCTGCTATGTTTCTTAGAGCATTGAGAGCTGTCAATCCTGAATTTTTAGATTCTGAGTTATGCAATATCATCAATATTGGTACTAAATTATGTTATCCTATTTCATTTCTAGATAACTGCCTTAGGAAAGCCAAGAATAGATATTATAATAGTGTAACTGTAAAGGAATTTGAGCGTAAAAATATCCTTAGCCTACCTTACCATGTTAATTTTAAATATCTTCCGACTTTACTTAAAGCAATTGGTATCAACGTAGTCATTAAGTATAATAATACTGTTAAATCACGCCTAATAAAGAATAACCCGGATAATGCGGTTGGCTGTGTGTATTCGATTGGATGTACACAATGTAATTCAGTAAATATGGGTCAAGCGGGAAAAATGTTAGATATCAGGGTAAAACAGCATAAATATGCGTGTAGAACAGCAAATAATTCTACTGCATTGTTTAACCATATGTACAGATGTAAACATAGTATCAAGTGGGATTGTTCTAAAGCGCTTGTTAAAAAACAGATATAATTGAGAGAAATATTCTAGAATGTGCATTTATCAATTTTAAAAATAATTTCAATAACAGTGCGGGACTGTATAAAATTAACAATATCTTCTTAAAATACCTTTTGCCTTTAATTAACTCTTGTTAATTATGTGCTAAGCTTTTCATTTTTCTGTCCCGTTGTACACACACACACACACACACACACACACAACACACATATATATATATATATATATATATATATGGGAATGAACTCAGAATGGTTCCCTGAGTTTTTTATGATACACACAGACCGTGCATGGAACAAGGAACTCTTCTGGGATAATTAAATCCACTATAGTCCGAATAAGTAATGGTAAATGACAAATACCATAGTTTTTCTTTTTCATGATGCAAGCCCGACGTGGGCAACGGGTCTCTCGCAAAGAGGTCCCATAAATATAGCTTCCCTCACCAGCTATCTGCAAAGCAGACAGGATCCAGCTTTGGGACATGGCTCTAGAGTTTAAAGCAGCCTAGCCCCACTACATTTAGAACCTCAATATAAGTAAAAGACTCGTTGCATTCACGTCGGATTGAATAAATCCAAGAAAAAGGGGTAACTATTATATTTTTAACCAAAACCAAAACTTAAACCTCAACTGGCAGAATTGAGCGTCCACTTTTCAAGGCACATAACATGTCCGTTTCATGATGGGAATGAACTCAGAATGGTTCCCTGAGTTTTTTATGATACACACAGACCGTGCATGGAACAAGGAACTCTTCTGGGATAATTAAATCCACTATAGTCCGAATCAGTAATGGTAAATGACAAATACCATAGTTTTTCTTTTTCATGATGCAAGCCCGACGTGGACAACGGGTCTCTCGCAAAGAGGTCCCATAAATATAGCTTCCCTCACCAGCTATCTGCAAAGCAGACAGGATCCAGCTTTGGGACATGGATCTAGGGTTTAAAGCAGCCTAGCCCCACTACATTTAGAACCTCAATATAAGTAAAAGACTCGTTGCATTCACGTCGGATTGAATAAATCAAGAAAAAGGGGTAACTATTATATTTTTAGCCAAAACCAAAACTTAAACCTCAACTGGCAGAATTGAGCGTCCACTTTTCAAGGCACATAACATGTCCGTTTCATGCACGGTCTGTGTGTATCATAAAAAACTCAGGGAACCATTCTGAGTTCATTCCCATCATGAAACGGACATGTTATGTGCCTTGAAAAGTGGACGCTCAATTCTGCCAGTTGAGGTTTAAGTTTTGGTTTTGGCTAAAAATATAATAGTTACCCCTTTTTCTTTGATTTATTCAATCCGACGTGAATGCAACGAGTCTTTTACTTATATTGAGGTTCTAAATGTAGTGGGGCTAGGCTGCTTTAAACCCTAGATCCATGTCCCAAAGCTGGATCCTGTCTGCTTTGCAGATAGCTGGTGAGGGAAGCTATATTTATGGGACCTCTTTGCGAGAGACCCGTTGCCCACGTCGGGCTTGCATCATGAAAAAGAAAAACTATGGTATTTGTCATTTACCATTACTTATTCGGACTATAGTGGATTTAATTATCCCAGAAGAGTTCCTTGTTCCATGCACGGTCTGTGTGTATCATATATATATATATATATATTATATATAGTTACGATAGAAATGTTCTTAGGGAACCTTATCCTCAATAGGAATATGAAAACAAGAGATACGACTCTCAACATTTATTGGCCAAACGTTTCGGTCCACTCAGGGGCCATCTTCAGTGACTAAATAGAAGCATCTAAAAATAATCATAAAACTAAAGTAAATACAAATGTCAAACTGTACGATAATAAAATCTAACACAAAAAAAGGTTAAAAAGTTGCTAAAAAACTATCTGGATTATAAAACAAAATAAAAGTAAAATTAAAACAAACTAAAATTTCAAAAATTAAAAGTTTAAAAATGTTAAGTTTAAAATTTAAAAATTTAAAAAGGACTAACCTGGATGGTAAAAGTTACAAATAACAAGTGGAGAGAAAGGAAAAAACAACTTAAGTTAGTGCGTTGGTTACGTTTAAAAGGTGTTGGTTGGTTAGGAAGTATGTAATTTTATCGAGGAAAGGCTATCGTTTAGTTCAGGATTTAATTTCTTGATAAAAAGGGATTCTAAAATTTTAAGATCAAGTGAATTAGGAGCAGACGACAAAATCGCAAAGGAGTCCTGGGGGCACGGGTGGTCATGGGTCTCTGAATGATGCCGAATAGCAGAGGATTCAGAGTGGAAAGAGGGCGAGAAGTTCGATAAGAAAAACCCAAATGCTTCGAAATCCTAAGTTTTAACTGTAGGGCAGTCTGCCCCACATAACGACTTTGGCAGGTCGCACATGTATATAAATAAATAACAAAGGATCTCAAAAGCACGGGGAGGTGATCTTTATGGCGAAAAAAGGATTGCAGAGAATTAGAATTAGAATTAATGATTATAAAGTCGCATTGAGGGAAGTGTCTGTCCAAAATAGAGTGGACATCTTTATTAAGTTGAAAAGTTCCAACTAACTTTTCAACTTAATAAAGATGTCCACTCTATTTTGGACAGACACTTCCCTCAATGCGACTTTATAATCATTAATTCTTATTCTAATTCTCTGCAATCCTTTTTTCGCCATAAAGATCACTTCCCCGTGCTTTTGAGATCCTTTGTTATTTATTTATATACATGTGCGACCTGCCAAAGTCGTTATGTGGAGCAGACTGCCCTACAGTTAAAACTTAGGATTTCGAAGCATTTGGGTTTTTCTTATCGAACTTCTCGCCCTCTTTCCACTCCTGAATCCTCTGCTATTCGGCATCATTCAGAGACCCATGACCACCCGTGCCCCCAGGACTCCTTTGCGATTTTGTCGTCTGCTCCTAATTCAATTGATCTTAAAATTTTAGAATCCCTTTTTATCAAGAAATTAAATCCTGAACTAAACGATAGCCTTTCCTCGATAAAATTACATACTTCCTAACCAACCAACACCTTTTAAACGTAACCAACGCACTAACTTAAGTTGTTTTTTCCTTTCTCTCCACTTGTTATTTGTAACTTTTACCATCCAGGTTAGTCCTTTTTAAATTTTTAAATTTTAAACTTAACATTTTTAAACTTTTAATTTTTGAAATTTTAGTTTGTTTTAATTTTACTTTTATTTTGTTTTATAATCCAGATAGTTTTTTAGCAACTTTTTAACCTTTTTTTGTGTTAGATTTTATTATCGTACAGTTTGACATTTGTATTTACTTTAGTTATTTATTTTTAGATGCTTCTATTTAGTCACTGAAGATGGCCCCTGAGTGGACCGAAACGTTTGGCCAATAAATGTTGAGAGTCGTATCTCTTGTTTTCATATTCCTATTGATTATATATATATATATATATATATATATATATATATATATATATATATATATATTTTCGTCATCTCGTCTTCTCCCTTCATTCCCTGACGAGGTGTACTTCTGAATACATGAAAGCCTTGGAATCATTTTCCTGTATGCAGGAAGGAGGGGCCAACGGCGAACGCCCGCAAAAGTGCTTTTCCCCATAGAAGGAGAAGGAGAGTGTCGAAATCAAGTTCCAGAGTTTTCGAGATGTCTGGACAGTGGAGACACTACGTTTGAATGATTGGAAGTCATAGACAGGGGAAAAGATGGAGTGGGAAAAGTTGGTCCACAGTGGACTGGTTGAGTATGTGAAAACTTGAGAATACCAATTAATCCTTACGTTGGAGAGTTGGACAAAACAAAGATGAGAATGTGTCAAAAGTCTGGTACGACAAGCTTGCCTGAAAGGAGGAAGCATACAGTAAGAGGGAGGAAATTGACGAGATGAAAAATGATGCGACAAAGAACAGCGACCATCTACAACTGCAGCTATAGATCAGCCAGAAAGGAAATCAGAGATAAAAGCACAGAGAGAAGGATAGAAACCGAAGGAGGGCAGTTTCGAAATTAAAGATTTGTACCAGACTCTACCGAAAGCTTTTGCTATGTCCCGCGCAATAGCAAAGGTTTCACCAAAATCCCGAAAGGATGATGACCAAGAGTCAGAAAGGAATGCAAGATGATCGCCAGTAAAGCGTCGCTTGCGGAACCCGTACTGACGATCTCAAAGAAGATTGTGAGAAGACAGGTGTTTAAAAATCTTCCTGCAAAGGATAACTTCAAACACTTTAGAAAGGCAAGAAATCAAGGCAACAAGCGTTGGAGGGTTGAGAGCGGTCACTCTGTTTTGGGACATGCTGAATGAAAGCAAACTTCCAGCAGGAAAGAAAAATGCCAGATGAAAGACAAAGACGAAAGAGTTTGCCAGGCAAGGTGTCAGCACAGAAGCACAGTTCTTGAGAACAAAAGGAGTGACACCATCAGGACCGTACTCCTATCAAGAGTTCATTCCAGATAGGGCAGAAAAAACATCTTTGGAAGAGATTCTAATTTCAGACATAATTAAGTGAGAGTGGGGAGGAGATGGAGAAACAGCACCGGAATCGTCCAGGATTGAGTTGAAGGCGAAAGTTTGAGGGAAGAGTTCAGCTTTATGAAAAGAGCTACAACTGAGCCATCGGAATGGAAAAGAAGAGGTAAAGAAGAAGTAAAGTTGTTGGAGAGTTTTTGGCTAGGTGCCAGAAAAAGCGAGAGGAATTAGAATTAGATAAGTTTTCACATTTTTGTCTGATGAAGGAATTTTTTGGCGAGTCGAAGAACAGGTTTTGCACGATTCCGGGCAGAAATATAAGCTAAGTGAGAGTCAAGAGTTGGATGGCGACGGTACCTTCTGAAAGCCTCCTCTCTGTTGCGGATAGCATTAGAACAAGCAAAGTGATGTGTTCAGCGAACTTAGAGGGGCCCGAACCACAGAAGCAGTAATCTTTCCACGAGAAATCAAAGTAGTCCTGCCTAAGGGCCTCCCAATCGGCAGCAAAGCTGCCTCCTCTTGGGAGAATCCAAAGGCCGAACTGAAGCTAGAGAGTGCGATAGAATGTGTTCAAATTAATCTGGAAATGAGATAGTCAAAGAGATTTGGATAATCAGTTGAATTAGGAGAAGGTACACAGCGCAGATGTATTTAGTTTGAGATTGGTAATTAAACCGTAGCCAGAGGAAAATTCATGTTCGAGAATACGAGAGCAAGTTAGATCGTTGCTTACATATACGCAATATCCACGTTTGGAATGAAATTGAGTACAAAAAAAAGTAGGAAAGTACAGAAAATGGGTTGTAAGTCGTCTCAGACACCCGAGTGTCGGTGAGGAGAAAGCGAGGTTTAGAGGAGGAGAGTTGGTGTTCAACAGATTGAAAATTAGAGAAAAGGCTACGAATGTTGCAGAAGTTTATTAAAATTGAATCAGACAAAGGTTCAAGATATCTTGACTGGATGGTGGCAGAACCAGTCCCGTTGCCCGGGTCTGAGTTCCCTGTACCAGCGGGAAAGCCAGAAGTAGGGACATTTATAGTCCCCTCCCTAGGAGACTCCGAGGCTTTTAAAGAAGTACCTATTTTTATACAATTTTAAAAATTCTGTGTAGTGTGTAAAATGCATGTTTGTGTAGTGAGGAATAAAGGGAGAAGCGTGTGTTTGAGAGCGTGTTGGATTGCTCATAGGGTAGATGAGGCATGGAAAAAGAACAATAGAGGAGGACAGTGAGAAGAGAAACGGGAGTTCTAGCACTCGCTTTCCCCTGCCTGACGTCCTCCCAGAGTACTTCGATTGGTGTCTACACTATGTAGAAAGATATTTAACGCTTCATACTTCTACTTAAACTAAGAATGCGTCGGTGATTATATATATATATATGTATATATATATATATATATATATATATATATATATATATATATATATATATATATAGGCTTCTTCCTCAGAAGCCTTAATTTAATGACGAAAAGGAGAACCCAAAATATAAAATTTACAATGAGGTTTGAAAATTACAAGGTACTTTCTGTTTTAGATGTATTGGTCACTCTTGGAACGGACTCTTTCAACGTCAGTATACAGAAAATTAACCACCACTTTTCTGGTAACAAAATATTCCATTATTAAATCTGTGGAATTTAAAGTACCGAGTATCAAGCCCAGAATTTCTCGTGCCTACTATATATGTATGTTGAAAATGGCCGTCTTTCCAAAATGAAGTTGACTATTTAAGCAGATTCTTTGTCGTTAATCTCTGCATCTCACTTACATGTATATACATATATTAAACAGACTGAAAGATATTTACCACCCCAGACTTCCCTCCCATAACGTTTCTAAACTTTTGAAATACAGCACTAAACTTGTTTCAGACCTAAGAACTATTTCTTAAACACTTAATAGCCATTGTGTGATTTCAAATATATTGCTATTAACCATTAACCCTTCCTCCATACAAAACTTTGTTAAAGATCAGGAAAATTTACAAAAATATATAAAATCCTTCTCGTTTATCTATACGAGTATTAGTGCGTTCCAGCTGCAAAAACAAACTGACCTGCAGCTCAAGCAAAGGGTAGATAAACACAGTAATTTCACACAGACGATGCAGACCCGTTTCCCAATCAGAATTTTCATTTATATGCAACCATTCAAAACTCTGGTATCCTTGTACAAACATAAACTAAAATCTAAACTTAATGAACATGTTGGGCGATTTTTTAAACATTTTAAAATTTTTTAAACATTTTAAAAGGTTTGTAATTTGAATAGAATAACCTTTACTGATAAAATAGCTTCATAATTTGTTTTGTTTCAACATATAATTGTGAAATCGGACTATTTATTTAATTTGGCCCTTAAGCTTTAAGCTTTACTGGGCTCTTAATTAAAAAATTATTATTAATAATACATAAATCATGAATAAGAATTATTAATTACAGTAGAGTATGTATTAATCTTAAGCTATTATTATAGGTATAAAACAAATACAAAGTTATTATTGAAGGTATGATACCAATACTATACAAAGAAATCTGTATTAAACACGAGAGATGAACAACAAGTAATGTACATTTAATCCTAGATTTTTATTGGTATTCTATTATTAATCGAGATTTCAGTTTGGTTTTAAACGAATTTACATTCACAATATTTTTTATATCCGCATTTATATCATTTCATAGTTTCAGCCCAAAATAGGTAATTTTTGAGATGAAGACAATTTAAATTGAGGAATAACGTGCTTTGATCTATTTCTGGCCTGATATTGTGTGGATTTCTTGATGAGTTACAAAATATTTACAGTGACGCTCATAAGCATTCGTAAAGAAATATTTTAGTTACATTCGTCATTATCTTTTGTACCATGCATAGGATAGTTATGGTGAAAAGTTCATCGTTCGTTTGAAAAAATTTGACAAATAAATTTAACATATAATGTAAAACATCAAAGAATTTGAAGAAAATAAAAAAATTTAAAATGCAAAAGTTTTCGTACATTTATTTACAAAATTATTTAATACTTTGTGTCTTCATATTTTGCTTGAACGACTTCAATGATTCGTTTTGAGTATTTTTCTACAAGTTTTCGACACCTCAGTAGAAATTTTAGTCCATTATTCTAAAGAAAATTGTTCCAATTCATTCAGATTCGAAGGGTTTCTCTTGCGGACACCTTTTTTCAAATCTAACCACAAATAATTTTCAATTAAATTGGGGTCTAGGCTTTGACTGAGCCACTCGAGAAATTTGAAATTCTTTTGTTGCAGCCATTTCATGGTGCTCTTACTTTTATGTTTTGGATCATTATCTTGTTGCAGTATCCAATTGCAACCCATTCGCACCTCCCGAACTGAAGGCAATACATTTTCTTCTAAAATTTCCCGATATTTCTTTGAATTCAAGATTCCACTGATGACAAGCTTTCCTGGACTAGAAGCGCTAAAGCATCCTCAAAAAAGCAAATTACCAGCACTATGTTTAATCCCAGGAGTAGGAAAGATGTTTTTTTCCTCGAATGCAGTATTTGATTTTCGCCAAACATACCGTTGCTCGTTGTTCCCGAATAATTCAACTTTGGTTTCAGCTGTACAGAGAACTTTCTTCCAGAATGCAAATCCATCATTTTTATGATATTTGGCGTACGTTAAACAAGCTTCTTTGCGCGCGTTTCTAGCAGAGGTTTTCTTCGTGCAACTCTTCCATGCAGACCATTCTTTCTCGTTGTACTACGTACAACAGAGGGATGGACATCGATCTTAGACAGTCTTAATGTTTGGCAAATATCACCTGCAGTCACTCGTGAATTCGCAGCACCCATACTTTCAATCCGTCTAGCTGTACGTTCTGAAATCTTGCAAGGTCGTCCACACCAAGGTAGAGTTTTTATTGTTCCAAAGCCTTTCCATATTTTTTATAACTGCAGAAACTACCGTAGATGAAATTCGAAGTTCTTCTATTTTCTTATAACACTTTTTGGACTCATGTGCAGCAATAACAGATCTCTTAAGTTCTGTAAACAGCTCTTTACCACGACGACCCATTGCTCGTTAATGGCAAAAAACAAGAATACATGGGGGCCCTGATCTTCAGGTGATCCAAAATTTTAAATTCTTCAAGCCTAAGGTGGACACACAAATTATTAAATAATTTTGTAAATAAATGTATGAAAACTTTTGCATTTTAACTTTTTTTTTATTTTCCTCAAATTCTTTGATGTTTTACATTATATGTTGGAGTTAAACTTATTTTTTATTTAAGTGTTTCCAAACGAACGGTCAACTTTTCATAACTATCCTATGTATGGTACAAAAGATAAGGACGAATATAACGGAAATATTTCTCTGTACGAATACTTATTTTTGGCGGTTGATGCGCCGACAAACAATATAAATGATATGGTATTAATAAGGATAAATAACTGAGTGAACCAAGGGTTCTTAGCGGATCTGGTCTGTCTCCGGGCGCCTTTACATGTGGCTACACTTTACACAACACAAAAGAAACCCCCCAGAACTGTGCTACGACCCTGTAACTTGATTCACTCAACTCCTTAAACTCGCTTCGCGTGTTAATGAGGACCCGTACCAGTGAAAAGAACAAGTGTCAACGACGTACTTATGGCTAATTATATCATATTAAATACATACAAAATTAACATACAAATATACATATATATATATAATACACTAATGAGCCATATACAAAGCCTAACCTATCCCTAATTAAGCAAGGTCTTTAAACTCTGTCTTCGGAGACAAATGACAAATATGCCTAAGCCTCGTCCGAACCTTCGTTGCGTGAGGTACACGTTCTATCACCAGTGTGTCGGTCTCCAGATCCGAAGCCTGCAATTATCATGACTAACAATTTAAAACTTATCCTTACAATTAATTACAATTCACACACACACAAAAAAAAAGACAATACTTATAATCACAAAATTTAATTTAAATTTATATTCCAATCGTTAATAAATTATATAATAATTCTCTTACTCGTATTATCGGGCTTCAGTACATAAATTAATCCAATCAGGTTCCGAGTCTCAAGTTCAAAGCCTATATACAGTCTGTATATATATAAAAACACCAATAAATATTTACATTCCTTAATAATATAGGCCAATTTTAACACATTTATAATTAGTATTAGTAATATAAGTTTACAAAAATTACTTTAAATTCAACAGCTTTAGTATACAAATTTCCTTTAACGTTCTTGCAGTCCAAAGAATCAAAATATTAAGACGCTACCAAAACGTTCACCTTATAAATGCTGCAAAAAATGTTCACTTTATAACGATATCCATATGAAGGATTTACAAAACCCTCTCAGCCATCGCGCTACGCTCAAACAATTTTAAACAACCAACTATTACTATAATTCATCTACCTACCTACCTACGTAACCTACCTACTCAATGACTCTACCAATACCATCATTTTATGAACAACATATTAGGTACATATTATCAAAGTTGGGCAGTAACGTTGTTACTAATAGCGACGTTACTAACAACGTTACTTTTTTAGTAATGTCAGTGGTAACGACACTTCTTTTCAAATTTAGTAACGTTTTTGGTAACGTCATTAAATTTTCAGTCAAAACAAAAATTCTACTAATCTACATAAAAGTATAAAATGAGCAATAGCAATTAGTAGAATATCTTGTTACAACAATAACAACTCTGTTTTATTATTTCACATTAATTGATATGCTACTTATTAGTTATTTTAGTCATTCGTATTTCTTTTTCTTGTATTGTGTTAGTCATATGTTGCTCTTACTTTCAATATTAAAAAGTAAAAAATGAAGGTAGTTATTTCATTGCTATTCAACAACCTCACAATGTATAATTTATTTTTGTTCAATTTGTGTGTGTGTGTATATATACAGGGCGTCCCAAAAAAATGTGTATACACACTTTAACAGCTGATAGCTCAATTGATGTTTCTTTCTTTCCAAGTTAAACCCATTAGAATTAATAATGGCAGTCAGACTAAGCTTTGAAAAAAGGAAATTCATTCTAAAATGCTACTGGAAGTGTGAAAACGCAGTTGAAGTGCAAAGACAGTTTAGGAGGGAGTTTCAAACAGATCCACCAACGCGACTTACCATCACTCGAATTAGAGATAAGTTTGAGCCGATGGAACTGTTCAGAATGTCCACAAGAAGCGTTCCGGAGACCACGGACATCGACAAGCCCCACAAAGCAAGAAAGAGTACTGGAAACGTATCACCAAAGTCCAAGAAAATCTGTGCGGCAAGCGAGTCGTGAGGTAGGAATTTCAGAATCGTCTGTCCAACGCATTTTGAAGCGCTGTCAATGGAAAAGTTACATTCCAAGATTAGTCCATGCTATTAATGAAGATGATCCGGACCGAAGAGTGGAGTATGCGAGTGGTACTTGGCACGATGTGGATGTGGATTGGACGAAGGGGTTTCGTAGAATACCCTCCGCGTTCACCAGACCTCACACCACTAGACTTTTTTTTATGGGGATACTTAAAAGACAAAGTCTACGCAATAAAACCTGCAACAGTCGCTGAATTGAGAGCAGCCATTGAACGAGAATGCACACAAATACCAAACGAAATGTTTCGTGATGTTTGCGATTCCATTGCTTCGCGTTATCAGCAGTGCCTGGACCAGAACGGACGTCAGTTTGAAAAAGGCGTTGACAAAACAATTAAATAATGTCTGTAGATTCTATTACATTTTGAAAATGAAATGTATTTTAATAAACACTGCCTTTATAATTATTTAAAGTGTGTATACATTTTTTTGGGACGCCCTGTATATATATATATATATATGTTAAACCACAGACCGTGCATGGCACAAGGAACTCTTCTGGGAAAATAAATCCACTATAGTCCGAATAAGTAATGGTAAATGACAAATACCATAGTTTTTTCCTTTTTCATGATTTTAGCCCGACGTGGGCAACGGGTCTCTCGCAAAGAGATCCCATAATATAGCTTCCCTCACAGCTATCTGCAAAGCAGACAGGATCCAGCTTTGGGACGTGGATCTAGGGTTTAAAGCAAACCTAGATCCCTACACTCAGAACCTCTATATAAGTAAAAGACTCGTTGCATTCACGTCGTGTTGAATAAATCAAAGAAAAAGGGGGTAACTATTGTATTTTTAGCCAAAAAAAACAAAACTTAAACCTCAACCGGGCATTGAGCGTCACTTTTCAAGGCACGAAACACGTCCGTTAGTATACACAAACTCAGAATGGTTCCCTGAGAACATTATATGTTAAACACAGACCGTGCATGGCACAAGGAACTCTTCTGGGAAAATTAAATCCACTATAGTCCGAATAAGTAATGGTAAATGACAAATACCATAGTTTTTTTTCCTTTTTCATGATTTTAGCCCGACGTGGGGCTTGAAAAGTGGACGCTCAATGTCCCGGTTGAGGTTTAAGTTTTGGTTTTTTTGGCTAAAAATACAATAGTTACCCCTTTTTCTTTGATTTATTCAACACGACGTGAATGCAACGAGTCTTTTACTTATATAGAGGTTCTGAGTGTAGGGATCTAGGTTTGCTTTAAACCCTAGATCCACGTCCCAAAGCTGGATCCTGTCTGCTTTGCAGATAGCTGGTGAGGGAAGCTATATTTATGGGATCTCTTTGCGAGAGACCCGTTGCCCACGTCGGGCTAAAATCATGAAAAAGGAAAAAAACTATGGTATTTGTCATTTACCATTATTTATTCGGACTATAGTGGATTTAATTTTCCCAGAAGAGTTCCTTGTGCCATGCACGGTCTGTGTTTAACATATAATGTTCTCAGGGAACCATTCTGAGTTTGTGTATATATATATATATATATGCTGCAAACCCATATGGAAAAAGAAAAACGATTCCAAGGCCTTTCGTGTATTCAGAGCTACACCTCGTCAGGGAATGAAGAGAGAAGGCAAGATGCCCATAAATATATACAACGTAGCGGAAACCAAAGCAATTAGCACATGTTTAACGAGAGTTGATGAGAGGGAAAAGGAATTTTAACAAGATATTGTCAATTTTATACATTCCCGCACTGTTATTGAAATTGTTTTTAAAATGAATAAATGCACATTCTATCATAGAATATTTCTTTCTATTATATCTCTGTTTTCAACAAGCGCTTTAAAACTATCCCACTTGATGCTTTGATTACATCTATACATATGGTTAAACAAAGCATTGGAATTATTTAGCTGTTCTACACGCATATTTAGGCTGTTTTACCTTAATATCTAACGTTTTACCCGTTTGGCCTACATATACTGAGTTACATTGTGTACATCCAATCGAATACACACAACCAACAACATTTTCCGGGCTATTCTTTATTAAGCGTGATTTAACAGTATTATTATACTTAAAGACTGCAATGATGCCAGTTGCTTTAAGTAAAGTCGGAAGATATTGAAAATTAACATGGTAAGGTAGGCTAAGGATATTTTTACGCTCAAATTCCTTTACAGTTACATTATTATAATACCTATTCTTGGCTTTCCTAAGACAGTTATCTAAAAATGAAATAGGATAACATAATTTAGTACCAATATTCATGATATTGCAAAACTCAGAATCTAACAATTCAGGACTGACAACTCTCAATGCTCTAAGAAACATAGCAGAGAAAATAGAGGATTTAATCGAGGGATGATGGTCAGAATAAAAATGTACATAAGAGTTATTATTAGTAGGCTTGCGATAGACTTCAAATTTGAACTGATTAGAGCATCTCCAAATTTTTAGATTCAGAAACGATAGGCTTCCATCATTTTCTTTTTCAACTGTGAACTTAATAGATGGGACTAAATTGTTGAGCCTACCAAGAAATAAGTCAACATCCAAATTATTAGGCCAAAGACATAAAATATCATCTATATACCTGTACCAAACCAGGTTAAAATTAACAATCGAAGGCAAAATTCTACTTTCAAAAAATTCCATATATAAATTAGCTAGTACAGGTGAAAGGGGATTTCCCATCGCCAATCCAAACGACATAGCATAAAACTTATTTTGAAACTGAAATTTACAATCTTTGACACAAAGCTTAATTAACTCAATAAGAGTGTTGTGTTCAACAGGAAAGAATATTCAGAGATCTTATCTTTTAAAAAATCAAGTAGGTCATCAACAGGGACTTTTGTGAATAACGAGCATACATCAAAGCTTACCAATTTGAAGTTAGGGTCATTAGGAAACTTCAGTTTGTCAATAAGATCCATGCTATTTACAATATGTGACTTAGAAATAGAACTAACTAACGGCGTTAATAAACTAACTAACCATTTAGATCGCTTATAGGTTACAGAGCCTACTGAGCTAACAATAGGCCTCATGGGATTAATAACTTTGTGTGTTTTTACTAAGTCGTCCAGATATGGTAGTGACGGAGTGATACTAAGAAACTGCTGCGAAAGCCCATTATAGTTATTTTTTAATATTTCTCTTAATTTTCTGTTAAACATTTTATTAACATCCTCCAATGGGTCTCTATTTAGAGGTTTGTACGTGTCGCGATCACTCAATAACGTATTCATCTTTTCAACATAACTGTTTTTGTCCATGATGACGATCGAATTAGATTTGTCCGCTTTAGTAATATGTAATGAATCATTATTTTTAAGTGTTTTTAGGGCTTTTTCAAACCTCAAAGGATAATTCGATTCATACCTCGTATTAAAAGCATTATTTATACTCACAACCTTTCGCTAAAGTCACCTCACTTTCGGATATATTACTATGTTTTTCAAAATTAATAAAAGACTTAACAATCAGTAAACTGCTGGGCTTTTTTGGGACTGAGAAACCTAACCCAAAACCTAACGCACATTTCGTATTGAAGTCTAGCTCATGGGACGACAAATTAACAATATTACTAAAATCACTTTTTTTAGTCCAGTAACTATTACGAATTAAATCCTCCAGTCTATTGTTTAATTTTCTGTTCTGAGTTCTGCATCTTCTACGTAAGTTGTTGTAAATATTGTCCAAAAGTGTACTTCTCCAGGTATCGTCTACCAAGCAGGGATTTTGGGATGACTTTTTCACTATAACACTTCCTAAGGAAATCGAATTGGTTCTTAATAGAATGTGCAAGAGCAATAGCAGAACGGTAACTTCAAAAAATCGATCGGAGAGAAGGGAATATGGTTGCAAAAAGAGCAACAGTGAAGAGGACACGCGTGGGCTCCATATGCGTGTAGAACAGCTAATAATTCCAATGCTTTGTTTAACCATATGTATAGATGTAATCATAGCATCAAGTGGGATAGTTCTAAAGCGCTTGTTGAAAACAGAGATATAATAGAAAGAAATATTCTAGAATTTCAATAACAGTGCGGGAATGTATAAAATTGACAATATCTTGTTAAAATTCCTTTTCCCTATCATTAACTCTTGTTAAGTATGTGCTAATTGCTTTGGTTTCCGCTACATTGTATATATTTATGGGCATCTTGCCTTCTCTCTTCATTCCCTGACGAGGTGTAGCTCTGAATACACGAAAGGCTTTGGAATCGTTTTTCTTTTTCCTTGTGGGTTTGCAGCATTTATTCATTTCACGTGTTTAATTGTGAAATTCATCCCATATATATATATATATATTATATATATATATACTAGTGGTGGACTGGATATCCGCATCCGCATCATTTTTAACATCGGCATCCGCATCCGCACTTCTGATTGCGGATGTTATGCAGATATTACCTCTAATGAATTATGCAATTTACAATTAAAGTAGCTTATAAAATAGCTTATAAGGCCCAGTCATGCACATTTCATGTAAAGTATTAATAACTAATGAACAAACAAATATATAAACCTCAAAATATAAATACGTGGTAACACAGAAAATTGAATGAAACTTGTTTCATTGAATTTTCTGTGGCGGAAACCCTTGAGAAAGTTATTTTTATCATAATGAAAACATTAATATTAATTTTAATTTTTGTGCATTGCCTGCCATAATAAGATAGTAATATTACGAAATTTGAAAAATTATGTCATATATTCATAATTCTATATTATATTGATAGATTAACTAAATATCCGCAGCTACGGATATTGAAATTAAAGATCCGCATCCGCAGATGTTGAAAAACTGACATCCGGTCTACCACTAATATATATATATATATATATATATATATATATATATATATATAAAGAACGACGCTTGTGTAGAAGAGCGTTCGCACAAGATGAGGAGGGAGAACGAGCAAATGAAAAATGAGGTACCTCCCAGGAATCGAACCCGGGATCATCCAATTGCCGGTCGGACATCTTGTGCGGAACGCTCTTCTACACAAGCGTCGTTCTTTACATTAATTATACTGTGTGTTGTTTGCAGTTAAAATGTGTGTGTATATATATATATATTAGGCCTGGTCGAAATTTTTTATTTCTTACGTACATAGTGTGAGGTGCTTCAATCAATCATAGACACCCTGGTAAAATATTTTTGAATTCTGAGGACCCCTACCCCCCCTACCGGTTTCAGTTTTTTCAGAAAATTTGTAAAATTCGAGATAATTTGTGATTTACTTCGAATTTTTTTTATTATTACAAAAGTTCGCTTATAAAACACTTATATTTATTTTTTAATGAAAAAAAAATTAAAAAATACAAAAATGCCTGAAAAAAAATGTAATACATAAATTTTTAGCTATTATTGGTAGAAATTTAGAAATTAAGAGACGGAAATTCAATAAAATTTTTGAACTAAAACTAATGTTTTTTTTTATTCCTTCCATTGACCTTTCCACTCAAAAGTAGGCAGTTCTTTTCTAGACTCTAAAGTATTTAAAATAAATTTATGCCGATTAATATAACCAATTCTTTCCTGGCTAGATTTAGTTACTGAGTTCACACCCCGTTCAACGCTTTGGCTGTGACATGGAAAATCTAGTATTTCTCATTGGTAAGTTGGTAATTGCTCATTGGTAAAATTACTTAGCAAAGGTGGAGGAGTGATTATCTGCACATTCCAATTAATCAAATCAATATAATCATTTGCTAGAAAATTTTAGATCTTGGTAGCTCAAAATTTCTGGCTCTTGAAAACCCAGTTCTGGAAAGAATTATCTTTTGAATTGCTAGCTCTCTAATATGTAATCGTTCTTCAGAAACCATTGACAGGAGTAAATTTTCAGGATTAGCGAAGTAAGCGTTGTTTTTCATGACCGGCTCAATAATTTTCTTGAATTTTACATCTAAATTTCAAAGAAGAATTGTCGTAAACCAAAAATTTCGCGCACCCTCAGTAGCTTTTGGGTGTGAGTTTATTTGAAACCACGCAGGGGCATAAAAATTGATGACAAATATGAGAAGATCTTTTAGGTTAGTATCATGATTTGATGTTGAAATGTATAGGCGGAGAACCCTATTAGCCAAAGTCAGCCACCTGGCGTGATTTAGTCGTCCTGGAGATCTTACAGCGAGACCCTCAGAAACATTTCCTGTTTGTATTGCATGACACATTTCGTACAAGTATTTTTGGTCACTACTCAAATCTCTTACAATATTAGGAGGCATTTCTTGAACTTTACCTTCTATCGGTTCAAAATTTATTACTTTCAGTTTTGTTAAATCAGCTTTTAATTTCTTGCCAAGTGGCCCTTCAAAGGTGTTTAGGCCAGTGGTTCTGCCCTCAATGCTTTAGTAAAAGTGCATCAAGGGCAATTCGTTTAAAATAATTCACAAACGAGCTACAGAAGGGACCTGCCAAGATGAAGTTCTATTAATTTAATGACCCCTCCAATTCTGCCTGTGTTCACTGGGGTTCCATCACAAAGTAGACCTTTAATTGAATTAGCACTATTTGAATCTTCAATAACAGTAATTATTTCATCAGCAATCGCCCTTGCAGTGCCATTATCTGGTACTACGTGATAAATGTAAACGCTTTGCGGCTCTTTAATTATAACATAGTGTTCTTCTTTTAAGCTTATTTTGCCTGATTCTGTCAGTGTATCATCTTTTCTTCCATCAAATCCAATACATTCCACATTTTGGTTTTCTTCTTTATACTTATCATTGTTTGTTTTACCAATTCTGTTTTTTTCTCTTTCAACTTTTTTCGATCAAGCATATTTTCTAAACATAAAATCTTCATATCTTTTAAGTCAGCGTTTATAAGGGCTGCTGTGGCCCTATTGCTTACCCTATATCTCTCTGAAGTTTTGGCTAAATTTTCATAGGTATATCTATTTTGAAAATGTTCTATTAATTCTGAGTCTTCTTCATAATCTAAGTCCTTTCTGTCTTGAAAATCGACATCTTCATTTTCATTATCATCTTCTATCACTTCTGATGATACAAATTCCCTTGCTTCTCTTAATTTTTCTTTTGATTACTTTTCCCTTTCCTGTGCTTTTTGGATTTTGCCCAACTTTCTCAAATTACTTGAAGTAGTTTTTTTATCAGTTTTTCCAACTGGTTTTTTCTTTCTTTTTGACCAATAAAAGCTCCCCATTCTATAATAGGTATTTTATGTTCACACCTACAAAGTTTTCTATCCCTTATGCCTTTATCATAACAGTGGCATGGAGATATGTCAAACATCTCGTCATATTCCTTTAATTTTTCATAATATTTTTCATCTCTTTTATCATAGGGCATTTAGTTAACTTAACAGCATCTTCTATAAGTCTAGTAACTGTAACATAAATTCCCTTTGTATCAATTGTTGGGGAAGAAATTTTTTGCCAAATTTCTTTTATATCTTGAACAACTACGTTATAGCAATCATTTTTACTTATTTTACCCTGTGCTTTAGATTCTTCCTCTCTAACAATAAAATGGAAATGCCTTACAACATCAGCTTTTGATGGCGTCATGGCAGATGAAAATTTTGCTGGATATCCGAAGGCTGCATTGTGACTTCTTTTTCTAGTAGCCATAATTTAATTTAATAAGATTTTAACTATATTTTATTTATTACTCATATTTTAAAATTAAATAACGTATTTTAATACAAACTTTTAACATTCTAGGTGCCTAAATAGGAATCTGGAAAGAAAAAAACAAAAATAATGTAATATTAGGTCTTATATCCGGTGCTATGAGTCAGCACCGGATTTAAGACCCTATCCCCTACCCCCCGATCTCAAAAAAAGTTGGTGAATGGTCTATTCTGATGTAATTCGTGCCGGGGAACCCGATTTTGGCCATCCGAAAGCAAAAAATTAATATTTAGGATCGATTTTTACGATTTTCGATATTTGGCCTATTTCCCATACAAATTCATATGGAAAAATGAGTATCGGTAGGGTGGGGTAGCGAAGGTCCCACAGCCTTGAGTTTTGGCGTGGATACTACTACTACAAAATGATCAACCTCACAATATGTACCTAAGCAAAATCTTGACCTTGACCCCTTTTCGACCCGGCCTAATATATATATATATTATATATATATATATTATATATATATATATATATATATATTATATATAATATGTATATGTATTATATACAAAATACAGGTATGTATTTGAAAAATAACGAGTAACGAGTCGTTACGCGTTACATTTTTAAGTAAGTAACGTTTTGTGTAACGACACTATTTTTTTGGCAAGTAACAGCTAAAGTGACGCCACTACTTTTTTCTAGTAACGTGCCCAACACTGCGAAGCCGCCACCCATTGACAGGTCAGAGACCAACCTGAGCAGATTGGATCGAGTTAACTTAGCACAATTCCGATATGAACATCACCCCACCTTACAGACATATAGACATAGACTAGACAACTCCACAGACGACACCTGCCACCTGTACCAGGACACACCACAAAACAATTGAACACATTATGACAGACTGTACCGTTGTAGCACAACATAGAACACAACACAACATCACTCGTGCGCTGAACCTCTTCATAACTATTCTATGCAGGGTACAAAAGATAAGGACGAATATAACTGAAATATTTCTCTGTACAAATACCTAAAGCGTTTTTACTTACCCATTGTACGAGGGCCACTCAATATATTTTGCCCCACTTTTTTTTTCTTTCCAAGTTTCCTTGTAAGTTCCAGAAATTTTGTACACAAGTAGTTACATACCTTTTTTACAAGTTTTTATTTTTCCACATAGTCTCCATCCTTTTCTACGGCTTTCATCCACCTCGAAACAAGGGCCTTTATTCCTTGCTGGTAAAACTCCGCTGGGTTCCGCTGGAGCCACCTCCTAACCCCCTCAACAACCTCATCGTCACTCTGAAACTTTCTTCCACGAATAGCATCCTTCATTGGCCCAAACAAATGGAAGTCTGAAGGTGCCAGATCCGGGCTGTATGGAGGGTGAGTAACACAGTCAAGTGCATTTTTGTGATGGCCTTTCTTGTTTGCAAACTGTTGTGTGGCCTTGCGTTATCGTGTAAACGAAGGACGTCTTCCAGTTTTCTCTCCTGTCGAACTCGCTTTATACGTCTCTGGAGTCTCTGTAGGGTAGCAATATATGCCTCTGAGTTGATTGTTTGTCCATTCTTCATAATGTCCACCAGAATCACCCCTTTCATGTCCCAAAAGATGGAGGCCATAACCTTTCGTGCAGAGGGAGCCATTTTGAACTTTTTCTTGCGTGGGTAGTCTGCGTGATGACACTCCATGGATTGGCGTTTTGTTTAAGGTTCAAAGTGGTGTACCCAAGTCTCATCCCCAGTCACAAGTCGTGAAAGGAAGTCATCCTCTTCTGTCTCGTATCGAACCAACGACTAAGAAGCAATTTCTTTTCTTTGGGCTTTGTGATCTTCAGTCAGTTGGCGAGGAACAAACCGTGAACACACTTTTGAGTATCCCAGTTGCTGAATTATCGTATTCACACTTCCTTCACTAATTCCTAGCCCAGTTTAGTTTATTCTTGTCAATCATCAAAGTCAGTACGTGTGATTTCTGTGGTCTGTGTGTTTCAGAGTTGAATTTGGACATTACACCAAGAAAAAGAAGTAAAATAATCACCTTGCATGAACATACATCGCTCACATAGAGAAATTGTCATTGCAATCAAAGTTAGTGTGGGCGTGGTCAATATTATTAAGAAGAAACAAACCACGGGCTCAATATCCTTATCAAAGAAAGGCAAATGCGGAAGAAAACGGAAAACAATACGCAGGGATGATGCAAAGTTAATACGAATGAACAAGCAGGATCCCAGAAAAACTAGTGACATGTTTAACCAGGAATTAGCAGCGTCAGGTGTCCAGTTATCATCATCAACTGTAAGACATCGATTGTTGGCGGTGGAGCGCAAAGCCAAGAAACCTATGAAAAACAATTGTTAGCAACAATAATGAAGACAAAACGCTATGCGTAAGCAAGAAATATGCTAGTTGGTCAAAAAAAGGCTGGTGCAATGTATTATTTTCAGATGAGAGTCATTTTCTTGTTCAAAGTCAACAAAATTGATTTGTACGCCATTCATCTGGTGAACTCACAATTAATTCCCACTATAACCAAACTGTGAAACACCCAGAAAAGAAAATGTTCTGGGGTTGTTTTTCTGCACGATGAACTTGCTCATTACTGCCAATGGAACCCATAATGAATAGTAAGCGATATACTGAAGTTCTAGAATGCCATGGCAAACCAGAGCTGCAGAAACTGTTCCCAAAGGGGGTTTTCCAACAAGATCTGGTTCCATGCTATACATCAAAATGTGTTAAAGAGTTCTTCATTGTCCATTTTTACATTGCTCTCCCCTTTTAAAAATGATATTTATACAATAATCTAGTAGGGTACCATTAATACAATACAAATGAGAAAATAACATCCTAACTACTACAAGTTAGATGACGAATTTTTCTTTACATTACAAATTTTTATACAGAACAAGTGAGTTCGGTGGTTGCGTACAATGGAGAGTAATCAAATCTTTAAAATGACACTTGCTTATAAAATATAAAAAATTCAAAGATTAATATTTTAATTTATGCAAACAGAATAAAAGGATTAATACATTAATTTGGACAAACAATTAAGTTAGGCAAAGAATGATATTGTTAATTTAAAAAAAAAATTCTGTGGGGAAAATTACATACATACTGAATAGTAGGTAAAAGGGAAAAATATAAATTATTTTCCAAAGTTACCCTGATCGTGCAGTCTATAACTAATTTTATTGACTATTGTAGGTAAAAAATCGAATTACGTAATGGATGATGTATAGACCTGTGGTCTAGTGTGTATGTGTGTGTATTAGATACAAAGTGTGTATCTTATAATTTTGAGGGACAGATTAGCTGAGAGGATTTTTAAATTAACTGAATAAACGCCTGAGCAAAAATTTATATATAGTAAGCAAAAATGCGTAGGACTATATAAATAGCATAGTTAGCACTTACACGCTATGAAATAGTTTATTGCGACATCCAATGATTTTAGCATAAGGTTTGTGTATATATATATATATATATATATATATATATAGTGCGCATACATGCGTGTGTATGTGTAGGGATTTGGGAGGTTTTTGAATTAACAAAGTTTAAAAATAATGTATAATAATTTAAGATGGGTTTAGGGTTATAAAATCTTTTGAGTCAATTATTGTTGTTATTATTATTATTATCATAAAATCCTTTAAGTTCAAGGTAGTATTTAAGTATTTAATTAAATCAGTTACACGTATTAAGGTAATAAAAAGAAATGTACTTAGAGGACTTACAATTGATGAAAGTAAATCTCACGGTTTAAAAATTGAATTTTGAAGATGGAATTAAATTCGACTAGTAACATTCCTAGCTATATATGAACTATATAACCATTAACATTAACCAGAAGTATCGGTACGATAATTGAATTAAGAAAATTAAGAATACAAATTAACAATAGAAACCAATTTATGCATTTTAATGAGCTAAACATAATTTTATAATATTCTTAAAAATAAAGTAAATCGAACCTTAGATGAGTTTCGGCCAAGAATAAAAAAGTTATTGAAATGGAAGGAAAGCATTTCGAACAATCTTTTCTTTTAATAATTTCAGGTAAATTTTACATTAAAAATTATTTTTATATACTAAAAAAAATATTAAAAAGGTTTAATAATTTTTGCATGTTAAGTAGAAAAATTATACTCTTTCGTTAAATGTTGATAGACTGAATTATTTGATATTTTAGTCTGAAAACTTGTTTGCATATGATAAATACATATGTTTTATTGTGTAGAAGTTTTATTAAAATTAAATGACAAAAAAGAATAAACACAACTGAAATTTAGGGTATGTGCGGTCCTACGGGTAAATTTCCCGACCATACAGAGCAAGATAAATTAGGTACATGATCGATTAATTATTACACTATTTCTGTCATCATATAATCGCAATAATTATAAAACTCGTTACCAACATTTGTAAAAACGGTTTTGGTTGCCAACAATAAAATACGTCATTTTACCTATATATTTTTATACGCAACAATGGCATGAAAAAGAAAAGACAAATCGGTCCATTTCCTTCTTACAACAAAACAAAGAAAGGTTAACTAAAGACGCAACCCGGTCAATTCAGGTTGAATTAAATTCTCTTTTACAACACAAAAAAAAGGTTGAATTAAATTCTTAAATTACATTTTCTTAAATTAAATTCTCTTAACTTACAAAGAAAAAGTTGAATTCAATTGACTGCATTGAAATGACTTGGGACTTAAAAACTGACTTCTTAAAAACTAACTTCTTCAAAACTAACTGCTTCAAAACTAACTGCTTCAAAACTAACTGCTTCAAAACTAACTTCTTCAAAACTAACTTCTTCAAAACTAACTTCTTCAAAACTAACTTCTTCAAAACTGGCTTCTTCAAAACTGGCTTCTTCAAAACTGGCTTCTTCAAAACTGGCTTCTTCAAAACTGACTTCTGTAATCTCTGGGGCGGTTGTCCCTCTTGGCGTAACCTTCTGACTTGACCTCTTGTCAAGTATTTCTATAAATCTCTGAGGGCGGTTGTCCATCTTGGCGCAACCTTCTGACTTGACCTCTTGCCAAGTATTTCTATAAGTCTCTGGGGGCGGTTGTCCATCTTGGCGCAACCTTCTGACTTGACCTCTTGCCAAGTATTTCTATAAGTCTCTGGGGGCGGTTGTCCATCTTGGCGCAACCTTCTGACTCGACCTCTTGTCAAGCATTTCTATAAATCTCTGGGGGCGGTTGTCCATCTTGGCGCAACCTTCTGACTTGACCTCTTGCCAAGTATTTCTATAAGTCTCTGGGGGCGGTTGTCCATCTTGGCGCAACCTTCTGACTTGACCTCTTGCCAAGTATTTCTATAAGTCTCTGGGGGCGGTTGTCCATCTTGGCGCAACCTTCTGACGACCTCTTGTCAAGTATTTCTATAAATCTCTGGGGGCGGTTGTCCATCTTGGCGCAACCTTCTGACTTGACCTCTTGTCAAGTATTTCTATAAATCTCTGGGGGCGGTTGTCCATCTTGGCGCAACCTTCTGACTTGACCTCTTGTCAAGTATTTCTATAAATCTCTGGGGCGGTTGTCCATCTTGACGCAACCTTCTGACTTCAAAACTTATTTGCAACTTATTTGCAACGAAAACTGACTTGCAACTTATTTGCAACGAAAACTGACTTGCAACTTATTTGCAACTAAAACTGACTTCAAAACTGACTTGCAACTTATTTGCAACTAAAACTGACTTCAAAACTGACTTGCAACTTATTTGCAACGAAAACTGACTTCAAAACTGACTTGCAACTTATTTGCAACTAAAACTAACTTCAAAACTGACTTGCAACTTCTTTTCAACTAAAACTGACTTCAAAACTGACTTGCAACTTCTTTGCAACTAAAACTGACTTCAAAACTGACTTGCAACTTCTTTGCAACTAAAACTGACTTCAAAACTGACTTGCAACTTCTTTGCAACTAAAACTTACTTCAAAACTGACTTGCAACTTCTTTGCAAATAAAACTTACTTCAAAACTGACTTGCAACTTATTTGCAACTAAAACTGACTTCAAAACTGACTTGCAACTTATTTGCAACTAAAACTGACCAAATATCTCTCTAAATCTATAAACTCTCTATACACACTCTCTCTCTTAATTTGCAAGTCAATTCAATTCAATAAATTGAAAAAAATTGTAAACAAAAATAAAAAATGTAAACAACATTTCACTCGAACGTACGTGAAGGTACGGTACTATTATGTTTGGCACATAAATAAAATTATTCTATACTGAATATAATAGTGAAAATAACTCTGAAATTCACTCTCTGAAATTAACTCTGTTACAATTAACTCTCTGTTACAATTAACTCTCTGTTACAATTAACTCTCTGTTACAATTAACTCTCTGTTACAATTACTGTTTCACTAAAAAAAATGTATCACTGGTGTCTGAAATGTTCACTGTGTTTTGTGTAAATTCTGACTTGATACTCATTATTAACTGTTAATAATACTGACTTTTCAAGTGTTTATAAATTACTTAAAAAAACAAAATGTACTTAACAAAAGTTCTACTGGCAAAATCCTCAGAGACGTTTCCTGAAGACGTCTTGCTGGCTACTTCTTCTTGGATGAAAACTAGGCGTGGAGAACTTGGAGTCGTGACACACCGTTTCAAGGGTGGATGTTACGAACTAGAAGTCGTGACACGCCGGTCAACTGGTTTTATCCTGATGCAGGGTAATTTCTATCTTGGCCAAAGAGTGGCCTCTTCTTAAAATCTTCTTCTTCTTAAAGTAATCTTCTTCTTAAAGTAATCTTCTTCTTAAAGTAATCTTCTTCTTAAAGTAATCTTCTTCTTAAAGTAATCTTCTTCTTAAAATCTGTTAAGATGCTGGTAAAGGGTCCAGTCTTGTTATCTTCCTTCTTCTATGTGTTTATCCTGGCAGGGTCGCCAGCTGTTAACCCCTCCGTCTATGGCCCTGGGTTGGTTCGGATCGACGGGGGTTCTAGTTACGGAGGCAAGCAACGGATATTTCTTCTATATACTTTTCTTCTATAACTTTCTAATTCTTTTCTCTCGCTTTATGGGGTCGACACTCTGTTAACTCTTTTCTTTCAATAATACTCTGATACTTCTACTTTCTTGACTAAATTCCTCTGAAGATAGCCCAACTCGAGGGGGAAAATAAAAAAGTTTCTCTTACTGTAATTTTCTTCTTAAAAATTTACAGGTAGTGGTCTGAATTTTACAGGGGTAGAGGTTCGACCTCTTTCGACCATAGCTCAGGCCGGAATCTAAAAATATTAAGGAGGCAAGGGGCCTCTGCCCCCTCCCCGCAGCGAGGCTGCTAACAAGGGGAGTCTCTTAGCAGTGACCAAAGCAGAGAGCCGTAATGAAGTGTTCTTCATTTTACAAATACATGTATAATATATAAGCCTGAATGTTGGGGAACGGCAGTTGGAGGTTACGTTTCCCCCCTTTTAAACACGATCAGATGTTTGAAAGATTCCAATAAAGATTTTAAAAAAAATAAATAAAAATAAAAACTAATCTTACTTTTTTTTGCCGACTCTTCATTTCTTAAAGCGATATCATTTCATAGTCGTACACAAGTACAATTGAAGTACACGACTGAGTACATTTTCGTTTGGGTTTATTACAATTATGATTTCGATTATGGATTACTTCCCATTCGCTTATGATTGTCCCTTACAGTTCTATTAAAGTACATTCTTACATTATAAATTAAATCATTACATTTAATTATAGTTTCATTGAAGTACATTACGTCGTTACCATTCTTACAGTGTTTTTATATATATATATATGATTAGATTATATGGTTAGATTATATGGTTAGATTATATGGTTAGATTATTTGGTTAGATTATATGGTTAGATTATATGGTCAGATTATATGGTTAGATTATATGGTCAGATTATATGGTTAGATTATATATGGTTATTATATATGGCTATTATATATATGGTTATTAGTACAACACAAGTACATGAGACATGACAAGATAATTTATATACAACATAATATGTTATATTACATTATAATATGTTATGAATTTTGGATCAGAGCGAAAGATGTTGTTTATCTTAGAAACGTTCAATTCTGCTGTGATTCGCGAATTCGACCACTCAACTACTGTAAGCTTAATGAATGTCTTGTGAGGGGTGAACGCACATGTACGTAATACAATAGGTTGTGTGCGTAATATAGAGACGCGTAAAATATGGACTGATAGGTTGATAGGTATCAGTAGACAATAGGTAGGAAACAACATAAATAATGATATAGAGAATGAAGTTTTTTTTCTTTTTATTATTATTATTATTATTATTATTATTATTATTAAGGAATTTACCATACATTCAATACGGAAGATGTCCAAATACTAAACACGTGATTCAGTGTTCAAGGTATGGAAAACGTGAAGAGAATTAAGTTACTTTATGACGTCATAGTTATTGAATTTGTACGTATAATACAAATCATTATTAGGAAGATTTACAAGAACGAATTAGAGACAAGAGTGGGTATTAATGACTAAGAAGTACAACCTCGGGTTCCAATCCTGTTATATGCAATGTGTATGCATAATCTAGGGACGAGGGTGAGATGCAAGACAATCATAATTAATTAATAACTTCTATAACAAATGAAAAATGGATACGACTAAACCATAGATATGGTAGATCGTAGGGTTTTGACACGAACAAAAATAGGAAGCTACAAGTAAAATTATTATCCAAACTCGCGTTAAGCGATTTTGGTTCTTATGTAAAAATGAATATTGATTATTCATTGTCCATTTTTACATATATATATATATATATATATATATATATATATATATATATATATATAGAAAGAGACAGACAGACAGAGATTTCACGTAATGTCTAAAAGTCTCAGGCATTTCGCGTAATGCCTATGACCCTTAATCACAGACATTAAACATTACTAACCGAACCTGACCTAACCAGCTAACCCTAAACTAATTTTACGAAGTGATTAAAGGTCACAGGCATTACGTGAAATGACTTGTTTCACACACTGACTGTAACGTGTGTATATATATATATATAATATATATATATATATATATATATATATATGGAAAGATTTGTTAAAGTTAAAAGTGGTGTTTCTTACATATTCTAATATTCTAATTTCATATTTTACTAAATTATTATTGATTTAAATAGTGGTGATGAAGGAGGGAATGTTTATAACTGTTTCGTAGAAATGCTAAAAATTAGTAACTGAGATTTCATGTTGAGAAGTTAAATTTTAAAATACTTTCTCATACACACGAGTGAGTGTATACGTCTGTTCACCCTCCATTAAAATTTTCTTTTTAATTAAATAAAATAACATTTCCAAATCTTCCCCACCCCACCCCACCCCCCTTATCCCCTGAAACATGAAATTTTAATAAAGGTGAAAGAAAGGGTGCTACTGTAGTATGCGGTCTACCTACGATTCGGCGGTCTACCTTTTAATTATAGCTTCTTATCTTCTTATTATTTTATTATTAGGTTAATTGTACGCCCTTGACGATTGGTTAGGTTAAGTCGTGATATTTTCGTTAAAACTAACGAAAATATCACGACTTAACCTAACCAATCATCAAGGGCGTACTGTAGTATGCGGTCTACCGTTAAGTATGCGGTCTAGCAATTATGCGTGGTCTACATAGCAAAATACCGACCAACCAACCTAAATCTTTAATAATTCCTTAATTGTGTAAATTAAATTATAATTCCTTTCAATTCATTTTCAATTCCTTTTAAATATTTTGAACGGTAGACCGCATACTACAGTAGAAACTTAACGGTAGACCGCATACTACAGTAGAAACTTAACGGTAGACCGCATACTACAGTAGAAACTTAACGGTAGACCGCATACTACAGTAGAAACTTAACGGTAGACCGCATACTACAGTAGCACCGAAAGAAAGTATGAAAACTTTGAATATTACGAAATCTGACGGTGTCCGGGGCTAAGTGGGTAACGCATTTCTTTATAAGCAAAGTGAAGACAAGACACTGAGGTCAAGGGTTCGACCAAGGCCCTAGTGCTACTTTTGACTCCGGACCCCTTTACCCCCGATCACCTACTTCGCTATCTTCCAACCCTGGCCCTGCTTTGACACCTCACTCATCCCCCTCTAATCCAAGAGTTGCGCAATGGGCCTAATTAGTCTGGCCTGTGCGCTGTGCCGGTTTCTGGTCCTCCTCGTTGTTTATGATAATTCAGTAACACCGAATTTGTTAAAACAAAAAAAAATTTATTATTAACATTTATCTTTAATTACTGTCAATATTTATGGATTCAAATTATTTATATATTCCTTCAATTTGTTCCTACAATTACGTAAACATTTTTTTTATTACAGGGTGTGTATAAAGTAACGCGAGTGAAGAGACAAATCCGATTTGAATTATATTAACGCGAGTAAATATGGACGAGTAATATTTATTACACGTACTTTATAACAACTGTATATTCCATAGTAAGGTTTATAAGAAGCGTTGAAAATGTTTTTACGTGTTAAAAAACAAGATGAAACTAGTTTAAACCAGTTGAAATTGGATTTGTCTCTTCACTCGCTTTACTTTATACACACACACACACCCTGTATTTGGTTATTTATAATGTTTTCAATCATTGTAAAAGCAAATTTTTGAGTCTGCACTTTTTTTTCCAACAATTTAATAATGTCGCAAAAACTAATTTTTTACACTGGTTTTTTATATAATTATGGTGTCATTTCTATAATATTAATCGAGATGAATAGAATGGTTTTTTTAGCTTTTAATATTCTGAAAGCAAAGCAACACTTGCCGAACGAGTCTGTTAATCATCCGAACAAATCCTTTAAGTGTTTGGTTGATTGTGTACTTCTTCATGCCAGCTGCACACTATACCAAAATGTCTCGCCAGTCTGCTATTTAAAGCATTCTTGTAAAATTACCAGCGGCAAACTGTGTCGGGTGACTCGCTTATTGTTCTGATCAATACAAAATGAATTATATATAGATGAGAGTCAGGTTAGTCCTTTAAAAGTACAATTATTTACTTAGTTAAAAACGAATATAATATCTCATTTTCAAAAAATTTTGTATTCCACTTATCATGAGACAAAAAACAGACCTTTTAAATTTAATACATGGAGAGTGCTACCATGAAATTAGGTGGTACAGGAATTAGTGGGGCGTTTCAATTATTTTAATTAAAGTGGATGGTCTATATTCATTTTATTTATTTAAGGCCAGATTTTAGAAACTCTTCATAATAAATTCATTCGATTCCTATCGTATGTTAAATTCATATTAAACAATCAGTGACAGTTTTGACACGTTGCACCGTTTAATCTTGTTTATTTATGCATTATTGCCCGATATCATAGCGTATAGTTATAAATATTCGATAATTTTTTATAAATCACTTGAAAAGGAATTGTACATGGTGAGTGATATGACATGCAAAGGCGTGACAACTTGTTTGACATGTGCGTGTGAAACTCATACCATTTTTACAAATGAATTATAGAGTAATATACAGTACATTCATTTAGGCAGCTGATATGTCAGTCAGAATGCAAAGATGTCGGTCTTCTTTATCGTATTACAACCAAGCTGGTTTTAATAGCTGAACATAATTATTAACCCTTATAAGAACATTGAGTACATAGGAAAAGAAATAAATATCACTACATTTTCTTCTGAACAAGGAATTGCTGTATGCAAATAATAATGACGCAACGGCTGCCTCGTAATTTTCAAATTTCTTCGAGTATGCATTGTCTTCCTAAGCCCTAAGATTACCTCCAGTATCATGATTCACGAAATAATTCACAGTAATTGTGAGTGATGAATCGTATTTTGTAGTGTAACTGCGAATCATTTGTAAGGTCATTGTGAACAAAACCTCACAGGAATTTTCTTTTTACATCAGATGATAAAATAGGGGTGAGAATCTTAATGAGTAAAGCAGTGGTTCCCAACGTTTTTTTTATGGTTACCGAAAACCCAATTCTAATCCAGCTCCATTACCCCAATCAATAGATCTTATTTTTTATAACTTCCGGATTATCACAATATTATTTTTTATAACTTCTGGATCGTGTGTCATTACCCCGCAAAATAGTTGTCACTAGCGGAGCGACCCGGCGTTGCCGGGGTGGATGTTGAACGCTATATATATATATATATATATATATACATTCAACTGCAAATAACACGCAGTATAAATAACGTAAAGAACGACGCTTGTATAGGAGATATTCCGCGCAAGACGAGAAAGAGAAAACAACAAATGAAAAAATGAAGTACCACCTGGGAAACGAACCCGGGTACTTCATTTTTCATTTGTTGTTTTCTCTTTCTCGTCTTGCGCGGAATATCTCCTATACAAGCGTCGTTCTTTACGATATATATATATATATATATATATAATATGCCCGGTTAGGTAAACTGAATGCCCATGGTTAGGTTAATTGAATGCCCAGTTAGGTCAACTGAATGCCCGATTAGGTTAATTAAATGGCCGGTTAGGTCAACTGAATGCCCGATTAGATTAATTGAATGCCCGGGTACGTTAATTGAATGCTCGGTTAGGTTAATTGTACACCCTTGACGATTGGTTAGGTTAAGTCATGATATTTTCGTTAAAGCCAACGAAAATATCACGACTTAACCTAACCAATCGTCAAGGGCGTACAGATGACCTAACCTGGCATTCAATGAACCTAACCGGGTATTCAATAATTTTACCATAAGTTTCGTAATGATCTTGATGACGTCATTTAATGTTTTTAAATTAATTATTTAATTTATTAACACCCACGTGCACAACCTTGGGACCTAATCAATATGTGTGTGAAGTTTCATGTTTGTAACTGCTTCCATTTTGGAGTTATGGCTGATGGCTGAAACACACACACACACGCGCGCGCGCGCGCGTCTTTTTATTATTATTATTATTATAAATAAACAATAGACTGGTACAAATTTATAACCGAAAGACTTCCGAAAATCAAAAATTTTTGATAAAGAAAAGGGGAAAATTGGTTTTGTAGGCCTAGGGGGTCCGAAATTTTCATAAAATGGAAAATAATTGCTATTTTCTTACTTACAGCGACAGGCATAATGATATTAGGATACCTAATAGAAATTTTGTAATATTTTAAAGTGGTGAAAATAAATAATTTTCTAAAAATGATCTTCAACTATAAAAGCGCATCTAATCAGATAACTTAATTAATGTATTTCTATGACAACTAAAAAATAGAATGATAAATCAATATCCTATCAAATTGTTTGTGTATACGTAAAATTATTTGTGCAAAAGCGACAGTAATAAAACGCACAAAAGTCACGGTAAATAATTTCGAGTGTGGCTCGTTTAACTTTAAACTCGTGTTTATTTAAATTGCCCATTTTAATTATGTAATTTTTTGTATTGAATCTATAAAGAAATCTTTTGTGAATCGAAAAATGTTAAAATTATAACAAATATCAAAATATTTTGTCTAAAGATCATTGAATTTTAAAAATGCATGTTTGTTTTTAGTTTTTTGCAAAAAGTTCTTTATGAATTTTAAAAATATATACTTTTTTTAAATTGAATCGATAAATAAATCTTTTGTGAATCGAATGATATTAAATGTTTAGTAAATATTGACTTATTTTGTGCCAAAATTATGATTAAAAATGAAAAATTTAAAAAATGCGTCTACAGGCATGGGAAGAACTGTACCCCTAAAAGGGGGGAAGGAATTACGTTAGGGAATTTTTTTTAGCATGGGCACTGCACAATAAAAAGACGCATCGAATGGTGAAAACCGCATTGTTCTACACCAATTGTAGCGACCTGTAGGTGTGCGCAAAAAACTGTTACATATATATAATATATATATATCTCTCTATATATGTAAGGCTTCATTTCTGAAATAGTATATTAGACTAGCAAAAGGTCGGCGCTACGCGCCGATTTTGCTAGATCTGCGGTGTTTCGGCTGAATTGTGGGCCTACGGCGTATTTTATTTTGAACATCAGTAGCCCTTTATCTGGATATCATTCCTATTCCTCTCACCTTGGGCCTCAGTAATTGGGGTGCCTGCGGCCTTCCAGTTACTGGCAAACCAATTATTCATTCAATAAAACTACAGAAAAGAACGCAGCCATGAAAATCTAAAGCTTCACAAATCTTAATACAATGAACTCGGATTTGAAGCCTAAGATTTTCATGACTGCGTTAATTTCTATAGTTTTATTGACCAAATAACTGAACCGACAGTAATTGGGGGCCCTGCGGCCCGCCAAATCATAGTTTTCATTGTTTCGAGTGCATCAATAATATTGTTATAGTGTTCCATTAATTGTGATAAGCATGATCTTCCTGACCGGAATCGATGTTGGTTATCATTTTTTTTTCTGAGTTTCCCCATTAACCCCACCCCCTCCCCCATTACCCCACCTCTCTCCCCAATACCCCCTCCCCCACCCCTCTCCCCCATTTACCCCACCCTTCCCCCATTACCCCCAAGGGGGGAAGGGGGCTGGCACCTTGCAAAGGATTCACTTTAATTTTTTTTTTGGTTACATATATATATCGCATCTATTTTTCTGAGTTTCCCCATTAACCCCACCCCCTCCCCATTACCCCACCCCTCCCCCATTTTGTGCCAAAATTATGATTAAAAATGAAGAAATGGGAAGAACTGTACCCCTAAAAGGGGGGGGCAGGATTTATGTTAGGGAATTTTTTTTTAGCATGGGCACTGCACAATAAAAAGGCGCATCGAATGGTGAAAACCGCATTGTTCTACACCAATTGTAGCGACCTGTAGGTGTGCGCAAAAAAACTGTTACATATATATATAAGGCTTCATTTCTGAAATAGTATATTAGATTACCCAAGTGGGGTAATTTATCTCTAGGTTGGGAACCACTGGAGTAGAGTATGCGAAGATGTACAGTGAGAATAATCCTCATAATCATTCTTAATCGGAAAGGAAGTTCTAATCCCTTATATATAGCCCATTGGGAGCAACCGTAGTTCACTGGGTAATACCGTTCCTCTATAAGCGAAGTGATGACACTGAGGTCTGGGGTGCGACTATCGATGGTGCTGGTAACAGGCATGCAGCTAGGCTTCTAAATTTGGAGGGGCAAGAAAATTATCGAGGTGGGGAGGCAAAACTGACTTTGTAGTATGAATATTGTGGATGTAATAATGTAACGAACTTAATAGTTGTGTATATTATAATTCATTATTACGTACATCTATTTTTAAAAGTATCTTATTTTTTCAATTTTTTTAACATTTGTTATTAAAATCTTACAATTATTTCACATTTAGTTGACAATGGCAATTTTTTAGGAGGTGAGACAAAGCAGAATTTTGGGGGGACAGTTGCCCTCTCAAGGCCCCTTTGGTTAGGCTACTGACTGATAATAATAATTCACCGGTCTGCATGAAAATCGATTTCTTTATTTTGAGTTGTGATTCTGAAGCAGTTCGCTGCGCTGAATTAAAAAATGCTACCAGTTTTTTTCTATCACCCACAGTTTTAAAGTTATTAGCAAAACAATTTTGGGGCGTTTTGTAATTTTTTACCTTTTTTATCTTTAATTAATTTCGTTTTTTCATATTTTTCAGATAGATAATTCTAACATTACGTCTTTAAAATTTTAATAATGGCTTCTAGAGGATGTACCCATAGTCCAGACATATTTTGTTATATTTGTGGTCGGTATGTTGTTGTAAAACAAAGGACAAATGTAACGACCTTCATTAAGAGAGCTTATCATGTTTGTCTTACGTGTGTTGCGGCACTAAGGAATTGGAGCAAAGGTAAAAAGAAAAGTTTGCCATTTGGGATCCCTATGTTATGGCGCGAGCCTAGAAACCATACCGACAACTGCTACTTCTGTTCTTGCAATGTTAAAGGTTATAATGCAAAGAATAAAGAGAGCCTTCAATACCCAAGTCTTCCATCTGCAATAAGGCCGGTACCCCATGGTCCAGAAGTTCCTATTCCCCGCCCACCCGAGAGTCTGGATCAATACAATTCAGATTCTGATTCAGCTCCAAATCCAGACAATGATGATGTTTATGAACAGCCAACAGCTGACCGAGATCCTAAACCATTAACCCAAGCCGAACTAAATGACTTAGTCAGGGATTTGAATCTGCCTAAGGACTCTGCAGAACTTTTGGGGTCTAGATTGCAGGAGAACAATTTATTGGCATCCGACACATACTTCACTTGGTATAAGTCCTGAAATGTTTGCAAGTAAAGAAGGTAAATATATTTTGTTTCTTTCAGTTATTTTTTTATTCTTTCATAAACAAGTAATATGCTTGTCCAAGAGCTAGGAGCGATTTAATTCTGCTTTAATTAGGTTTTACTCTATCACCTAAAGATTTCGTGCTACAGGGGGTGTTGTAATACCTCATCTGTCCCCAAATGTTAGCCACCCATTGATGGGAGGGGAGAGAGTATTTTGCTGGGAACGGGACTGGTTGTTATATATATTTACCCTACATTATTATGTAAGCGTTACTGTAGTCTATAACAACAAAATTTATGGTTTAGCATGTGCAATCCAATGTTGGTCTCGATAAGATGGTTCACATTTGGGGATAAATGGGGGATTTATGACACACCCTGTAGTAAGAAAACCATACGTGATAGGGAAAAACTAACTATATTTTTGAGATCAGCGCACTCAAATTACATAGAATCACCAACTAGTTTGTAAAAATCGATCGACAAGTTTTCAAATGTGTACTGGTGTTATAATCCAGAAGTATGCCAAATGGACAGCAGTCGCTGTGCCAGTTTCTGGCCCTCTTCACTGATTAAACCACTTTTAATTTACAAGAAACGAACTTACATTTAATTTACATGAAGCAAACTTACCAGTTTTGAATAGCTTCGTACATTTTCAAAATTCAGAAACACATTAAATAGAGGGTACAGTAGCTTATTGTGAAACAGAATTATAGAATCATTTTGAGGTGCAAAGCCAACATCGAACCCTGTATACGGTCTACATTATCTTAATGCTCAACCATTCATCCACTACTACGACACTAAATTCTTTCCATTTACATGAGAACCAGTACCAATCATCCAACAAAGTACGTGAAACGAAATAACAGTAATACTGTATAACAGTGGTATTTATTTTAAAGAGGGCTGCCAGAATTACTTTTTTTTTGTATGCAGAAAGGAGGAACCAAGGGCGAGCGCCCGTAAAAATTGCCCCTTCCCCAGAGCCGGATTTAGCAGTGTGGGGGCCCTGGTGCAACTGTCATGCGGGGGGGGGGCCCCATAGGTACAGAATAAAACCCTTTTGGGTTGCGAGTGACTGATAGCCTTTCTCTCCTTAACCCTAGAGCACAAACCCTAGGACCGGGTTACACCATCACAAACCCCGGGTGAATTTTACCCATTTTCGGAAATTAATATAAAAAGTTCTAATCGTGCTTTATTAAATGTATAGAAATAAATTGAAAATATAACTCTTGTACTTTAATTTCCTGCTATAAGAAGTTAAAAAAACATAAAGTAAGTACTGTGATGGGTAACTTAGATAAACCTTACTCACAATGCTTTAATACTACCTAACCTAACATTAAAATCTACTGTGAAGTTAATACTGCAGCTGCAGAGTTGAGCGTTGGCCTGCAGTCACCCGAGTCATGAGAGCCTCAGCTGGCGCAGCCACAAGCCTCCTGGATCGCTACGAACTGTAGTGGAGATAGACAAAAACAGGGAAATTTTTGAGACGCGAAAACTGACTTATGTGCACTAAATATTTTTTGTAGATATTTATTCATCATTTATGAACACTTTTTCATTGCAGACAACTTCAAAGAACATTATAACTTACCTGGTATTATACACAGTCACCACAGACAGGGCAGAAGTGGCGAGGGCACACAGGTCCACGACACTTGCGGCACCTGTGCCGCGTCTTCCTGTCGGACCCCTTAGGGCACATAACGCAGCGCACCAAGGCACCACTACTCTCTGCTACCACCGTGCCTGCCAGGTGAAGGGAGGTTGCAGATTGTGCAGATGAGTGTCTTGAGGGGGCGTGACAGGAACGGCGAGTCGAGCCTCTTCTCTGCCCAGGGCGTGATGAGTCCCAGTGCCAATATTTGCATATATTTCCTCCTGATGATCCTGTTGCCACCTGTCCTAATTGCATTTTCATTGTGGATGACCCAGGAGTTGAGTACACAGGTGTTCAGCATCCCATAAAACACACACAGCGGCCATCTCTTGGTCTTGCGTCCACAGGAGTAGTGGGCACACATCTGGTCGAATGTGTCCACACCACCTTTCGTGTGATTGTAGAACTCGATGATCTCCGGCTTTCCTGTGGGTCCCAGGGCTGGCTGTGTGTGCATAGAAGACAACAGCAAGACGAGCTTCTTCTTGGTCTTGGACTTTGTTGGGATATATGTCACCAGAGTAATTTCCTTGGTGAAAAGGAATGCACTTGACCCTAGCCTGCGACTGGCCGTTTCCTTCATCTGCGACGGTATCTCCTTTTTATTTCCCCTGACCGTTCCAACAAGGGTCATGCCACAGTCTAAGAGGTCCGTCACTTACGTGGTATGGCCTGGTCAGCTCCTTGGTGTAGTAATGGCCAAGGTTGATGCCCTGCATGGGTCTTGTCCCATCCTTCCCCAGATAAGGGATCGCACCCACTAAGTACTTGCTATTGCTGTCATTGGCAAGAACAAGCTTGATCCCGTATTTAGCCGGCTTGTTGGGGATGTACATTCGGAAGGGGCACCTTCCTCTGAAACCAAGCAGCTGTTCGTCGACAGTCAGGTTCTCGCTAGGCACGTACATCCTCCCACAATTTCCTATAAAGTTGTCCCAGATCTTCCTAATGGCTGCGAACTTATCTGTCTTCCGCCTCTCCTCCCGTGTGTCAGGGTCATCAAAACGCAGACAATTCAGTAGGAACTCGAATCGACCCTGAGACATGGCCGCACGGTATGTGGCTGCGCCGGTGCAGGGGTTCCACATCTCTGATGTTGATAGATGATTGTCCCTCTGGCAGCCACTGAAGATGATAACCCCCAGAAGTGCACGCACCTCGGCTGGTTCTGTTCGAGAGTGTGTTCCAGTCTGCCGGCCGTACTTGGCAGCCTGCAAGTGGATTCGCTTGTTGCTCCATTCAACAATCTCGTCGATGATTTGGTCCTCAAACAGCAACGTGAAGCACTTGATTGGGGTGTCAGCACTCCGTGCCTCCGCTGTTGGCCCTGTGGTCATGCCGGATGGAAGGATGTTCCGTGATGGAGTTCTCGTCGACGAACGAGACTGTGGCCGGCAACTCCACCTGAAGCCAGAAGTGCTTGCCAGGGTGCTGGTGTGGAAGTCAACGACTGAGGGAGCATCGTCGTCCTCATCAGGGCGCCTTTTTCTTCCCCTACGAGCAGCCGGGGCATCAGGAGAGGCGGCAGGGGCATCAGGAGAGGCAGCATGGGCATCAGGAGAGGCGGCAGGGGCATCAGGAGAGGCGGCAGGGGCATCAGGAGAGGCGGCATGTGCATCAGGAGAGGCAGCATGGGCATCAGGAGAGGCAGCAGACGTAGAGGCACCAGGGTCTGGGTCGAACACATGGCGGCTGGTGATAGGCCTAGCTGTCACGTGGGGCGAGCGTGGCTTGGCTGGTGTAGACGTGTGCCGTGGTTTTTTCCATACACGGCGTCTGGTCTCCTCATCACTATGACTACTCTCATCATCATTTTCACTTGGTTCAGGTACATATTCTTTGTCAATGTCACTATCATACATGACCTCATATTCTAGGTCATCTTCATTCTCTTCATCATCAGTTTCACTATAATCAGGTAATTCCCCAGTTGTGTTCATAATTCTTTCAAGCTCATCACTTGCGTAATACTTCACCTGTTTATTAGACATGATTCTTGCAATAGTAATAGCACTTTAGTACACCTAGAATGTCATAATCAATGCCTGTAAAGAAAAATAACGTAAATAGCAAACCAGAATATGTACACCACTGCAAACCTTGGGAGATTTCCACCCGCTAATAATTGCACTTTGTATCACAAACGTCGGGTGAAAATCACCCAAAATGTACTCTACAGGAAAAATCAAGCGAGCGACACTTAAACCACTACCTCTCTCGACCACGGCTAAACACGCACTGCAGCTACTGGGCAAGGCAGGTGGCTGCCACCACTCCCCACAACATGGTCACGTGATCAAAATATCGTGGGGTGATTTTCACCCGAGGTTTGTGTTCTAGGGTTAAAAGCAATTGCTGGCAAATAATTTATTGTTTTCAGTATATTACAGTTGTAAACAACAACAAATAAGCAAATCATCAAACAAAAACTAAACAATTCATCTTGCTTGAAGGTCTACGGTGAGAGGTAAGCAATGTGTAAAGTTACAATTTGTCTTACAAACTAATTACAGAGACTAGATTAATTTACAGAATTGCCTTTCTTGTTTTTCTAGCAGCAAATTCGTTTATTCTAAGAGGCCAAAGATTTTGTGGGGGCCCTGGTGCATCTGCACCACTTGCATCATGGTAAATCGGCTCTGCTCTTCCCCCCTCCATAGAAGGAGAAGGAGAGAACGGAAATGAAAGTCCAGAACGATGCCACTTTTTTTTTTAAATTTTGAAGAGATTGTGTAAGGTGCGTGTATGTGTAATAGACATAGTAGACATAGTAGACATGGTAGATTCAGAATCTACAAAGAGCGCGAAAGAAAAATATAATTTTATTTCAAATCATAATTTAATTTTCTAAAAATCCGTCGAGAGAAGTGATCTTCGTAAAATTTAAAATTTTGCTCTTAGTTTTTCACTGATTTTTTCTCTGACTTTCTCTTTTATTAAATTGTGACCTTATACTTTCAAGTCATTTCCCTAATAGGAAAACGATGTCCCCCAATGAGCTACGGGAATAAGGCTGCGTGGCACGGAATGAGGCAGGGTGCAAAGGAACATGTCTCACGGGGATAATGCGTACTTGAGATACTCAGTCATAATAAAACGAAGTCGTGCCATAAGACTATATTTCTCCACCAGTAGTGCACAGTATATATATATATATATATATATATATATAATATATATATATATATATATATATTATATATATAGGGTGTCCATAAATGATTACCCTGATTAAAGTATGCTATAACTTTCAAATAAACACTCGTATTCAAACACAGTTTTAATCATAAGTAGATAAACATACAAAGTTTTGATACATAGTTAATGAACTTAATAAGCTTCCACATGTGCATCCCTAGTGGCACGTAAAATGTCTAAACGGTATTCACACTCACGCCACACATTTTCCAACATTTGTGGGTTAACTGTTGCAATTGCATCCGTAATGCGTTCTCGCAATGTCCTGATATCTGGAACAACTGTTGCATAAACCAAATCTTTAACATGACCCCAGAGAAAGAAATCCAACGGGGTAATGTCTGGTGATCTTGGGGGCCATGGGATTGGCCCGTCCCTGCCAATCCATCGATTTGGAAATGTTGCGTCGAGAGTTTCACGAACAACATGCGCCCAATGAGGGGGTGCCCCATCTTGTTGGAAGATGACAGTTGTCTGCCTGTCCTGCAGCTGGGGGATGGCGTAATTGGTGAGCATATCCAGGTACACAGTTGCGGAAACAGTTTCCAAGAATTTTTTCATCCACGACTTAATTAATTTCACATCAGGTGGATTCTTTCCATACTTTGTTCAAAACCTTCGCTGAACACTGACAGGAGATTTTGATTCTGCAAGCCACACAACACATTGTGCCTTCTCTGTCACAGACGCCATCTTAACTGAACAGCTACTACAGCGTTCCTAGCGGCGAATGCGGTAGACGAAACACACCAGCACAGAAACTCTATGCGTGTACGAGATCACCTGTAAAAAGAAAACGGATGTAAGATTCGTCATTAAAACATGAGAGCATACTGTTTTCAGGGTAAACATTTATGGGCACCCTGTATATCAGGGCCGTAGCCAGAAATTTTTTTCGGAGGGGGTTATATGAACCTATATATACCTAGGACGTCCTATGTATGTATATATATATATATATATATATACAGGGTGGGCCGAAAATCTGGATCCATAGGAAAATATTTATTTTAATACATAAATTACAACAAATGGTAAATACTTAAAATGAATATCAACTTTAACTCGTAAATGCGTATCCGTGATATTGTACAGTGGTTCGTACTCCAGTATAAACAACAAATTATAACAAATGCTCAAATTGGCGGCCTCTGACATCGAGACACTTAGGGATGGAATTTATGATTTTTAATAATTCTTCGGATTGACGTTCTCGAGATGCGTGTTTCATTTGATAATCTTCTTGTTGACTTTACTGGACTATTCGTTAAAGTTTCACTTCTGGGCTGAAATAAAAAAAGTATTTGAGTATTTATACTGGAGTACGAACTACTGTACACTATCACGGATACGCATTTACGAGTTAAAGTTGATATTCATTTTAAGTATTTACCATTTGTTGTAATTTATATATTAAAATAAATATTTTCCTATGGATCCAGACTTTCGGCCCACCCTGTATATATATATATATATATATATATATATATATATATATATATATATATATATATATATATATATATACATACACACACTGTATACTCAACAAAGATATGTAAATTGTTTACATTACCTTACAAGACGATATTTAATTTTCTCTTCCTTTTTGACATTTCTTGAAGAACATCCTCCGGTTGTATTTCTAATTGGCGGTGAATGCTCAATGCTCATTAAAGCCAAACCATTCAGTCTCTCTTCAGAGGAAGAATTTCTTATGTAGGTTTTAAGTCTTCTTAGCGTTGAAAAGGATCTTTCTGCAGTGGCCGTAGTTATTGCCAGAGTGGCACCTATTTTCAAAAATGCATGAATTGTTTGGAATATTTCTTCATTGCATTCATTTAAAGAAGTAATGAAATCGATGGGCTTTTCATTTTGGTCTCTCCAAGTTCGTCTCCACATCTTCAGTTCTCCCTCGAACTTTACCGGAACGCTTGCATCGTCAGGCCACTGAAGGGACAAAGTTTCGCAGCAGTTTTTCACTTCCTCATCCGTCAGAGAGATGGATCTCTTCAGCAACAACGAATGCAGTTTTTTTAATACAGTTTTATGGTTGAGAAATCTATCATTTAGTTAATTTAATAGAAAGTCTAGGAAAGGCACATACGCACAACGTCTGTAATACTTTTCAACATTCTGTGTAACAAAGTGATCACCTTTCCGTCCGACCGAAGGTGGCATTTGAATTGTTGTACCCAAACTTTTACCCAAGTTTTCGGCTTCACAGAAAACTGCTTTAAATTTCGAATCGGCCGAGTCCCTTAGGGCTTGTATTTCATCTTTTAAAACTTCGGCATGGTTCAGGCAAGAAGCAAGATCACATTGTTTAGACTATAGGAATGTGCAAAGGCCATGCAGTAGTGCAAACACCTGACTAACAATAACCAAGCATATCAAAAATTTGCTGCTCTCAATAGCAGTTAACAATGTGAAAGCCTTCATTGTAGACTCTTTGCCGTAAAATCCTGAATTCTGTTTAAAGCTTGAGAAATTGGTGCACAAAGTTCCTTCAGTAACAGAATTGAATCTAAATGTTCAACCCACCGAGTCTCACAAAATTTCAGAAGACGGGTTCTTTTGGCACCAGGATACATTTCATTGATGCAACTTTTCAGCACAGACTTCGCTTTGGAGAATGTCTAAAGAAAGCTATTATATCTCGCATTACGGTTAAACTAGCCCTTATTATTGGCACTGAACAAGCATGGGAAAGGGCCAGATTTAGGGCATGGCTAGAGCAATGAACGTAGAGAGCCTGAGGATGCGTTTGTTGTATAATAGCTGCATATCCTTTCAATTGACCACTCATTGACTTAGCCCCATCATATCCTTGCCCTCTCATGTAGTTTACATCCAACCCCAACTCTCTCAGTTCTTTTAATAATGTTTAAGCAAGTGCCCTACCAGAATAGTCATGAATAGGAACAAATTTCAGAAAATCTTCTCGCAGCACATAGTTCTCTTCACTTTTTAACACGTACCTAACACAAAGAGTATATTGTTCCACTCCACAGATGTCTGAGGTCTCGTCCGCCAGAACACTAAAATATTTTGAATGACTGATCTGATTCACGATACGAGACAGGATTAGATTACCACAAATATTAATCACTTCATTCTGAATTTGAGGGCTTGTGTAGGTTGCATTTCGACCACATTCGGTGAAATGCTTCTTTAGATTCTCATCTCCACCACCAATCCTAAACCGCAGTAAAGCGCGGAAATTTCCATCATTTTGTTGATTTTCTTCCAAAATCCTAGCATCGCTATCACCCCGCAATGCAATTTCTTGTCGGCCACACAAAATAATGGTTTCAATAATTGGCATGAGTTTTTTCTGTTTTCTGAGGTTTTTTGTCTTTTGGCACTGTCTAAGGTTGTACAGATATCCTTTTTTTTATTTTCAAACATTGACAAAAAATTTTGTACTTTAACACAGCTGTCTTTGCTAGTTTCGTGCTTGCGGAAATCCTCTTTTGCATCTTTCCAACGCATATACGGAGCATTAACTAGTGCATTCAGTCTTATGTGATTTCCTTTACCAACTTCTACATTTTTTGCAAAGACAAAACAGTACTTGCAGAATGCACCTTCACTTGCTCGAGAATATGCAGCCACTTAAATTCAGTCAGCCACTTCCTTTGAAATTTTAAGTTTCTTTTACCAGGCGGAAAACTATATAATTCTCCTGGTACCCAAAGATTTTTAAGAATATTATATTTTTCCTCGTCTGTACATGATTTTTCGAGGAACGTGCCAATATCCAATGACATTTGTAACTCGCACACCGAGGAAACAACATTTTCAGTTTTTTCACTTCTATTTGAAGTTTCACCACTGTCAGAAGGACAGATTAAATCACTGTTTGTTTTCTTTTTTGTTTTAGGCTCAAAATAATTTAAAACACTTGCTTGCCTCTTGTTGGCCATATTGTAAATAGGTCACAGACTCACAGTACCACAACACGTGAAAAACAAAGGAAGTAAACAGCATGACTGACCGTATATTAGGAATTGACATCATGAGTGACGACTGCACATGGCCAATGGGCACATTAATAGAAAATGGAAAATGACGTCATTCGTGACGTAGGCAAGAGGACCAATTAAAAGCAAGAAAACTTAAGAGTCGGAAGCGTAAGTTCATTAATCGACATGAGCTCCTTATAGAGTTCGGTGAGTCGGAAATGTAAATCCATTCCAAAAGATAAGAGCTCCATGAAAGGGGAGTAAGCAGAGAGAAGTATTTTGTCTGAATATATTTCTAAGTTTGGGAAGAATTTCGGGGGGGGATATATCCCCCTATCCCCCCCTGGCTACGGCCCTGATATATATATATATATATATATATATAATATATACACAGCGGTGTCCAATAGAAATTCCATGCTAGCCACACTTATGGTTTTCTATTTTTCGTATTCGCCACATTCATAAAAAAAGGATTAAAAAACATTACAAACGACATTTCAAATTATTTATTATTAATATTAAAGATAAATATTACAAAAAATATTAATAATATCGCCACAACGCAATAGCCTATTCGCCACATGTGGCGAGTGGCGAACGTATTGGACACCGATGTGTGTGTGTGTGTGTATATATATATATATATACCTTACAACCTTACAAAGGTTCCGCGTGATGATGCCTCATTTCGCGAAGGTCAAGCTTGTCGCCCCTCCTCTCGAGTTGGCCTGGTGAAGTAGTGAGTTGGTTTCTTGTTCTCTCCACCTCACATAGCCAGGTACGCCCGGCTCATCAGGGATTGTTCTGAGCCAGGCGTCTAGTCTTCTTTTGAAGATGTCCACTGCAACTCCCTTCGTGTTTCTTAGGTCTTTAGGCAGCTGATTAAACAGTTTTGGTCCTCTCACCACAAAACTATTTTCTTTCGGGGTTAAGGATGTTCCCTGTATCGCCTTCAATTTGGGAATACGACACAATCTACCGTTTCTACTTTCCACCGTTGTTTGGAGAGTTATAGGGTTTAGAGCAAGATTAGGGACTAGTATCGCCATTATTTTCCAAGTGTAAATAATGGTTTATCTCTCTCTTCTCCTTTCCACTGAATATAGGTCTAGTTCACGTAACCTTTCCCAGTAATTTAGTTCTTTGCATCCGTTGATCTTGGCTGTGAAGCTTCTCTGGATCCCTTCCAGCTGTCTAATGTCTTATTTTTTATATGGGCATGTTAGGACCGAGCAGTATTCCAATTTGGGTACGATCAGTGTTTTCAGTAGAGGAATCATTACATTCCTATCCCTTCGTTTAAAGGTTCTCAATATCTGTCCCGTTATTCTCTTTGCTCTGTTTACCGCTATCTTATTTTGTGTTTCAAATTTCGCATGATCTGTCATTACAACCCCTAAATCTTTTGCTCTGGAATTTCTCTGAATTTCCTTTCCATTTTGGGTATAATATTCCATGGATTTTAGGTCTTCTCTTTTTCCGTACCGTAATAGCTGAAATTTCTCAGTATTAAACTTCATATTGTTGTCTTCCGTCTGCTTGTAGATTCTGTTTATGTCGGTTTGTAGAGATCCTATATCTTCTGGGTTTCTTATTTTTCTACTGATCTTTGTGTCATCGGCAAAGGATGTTACTGTGCTGTCTCTGGTAACGTCCTCATCTCTGTCAGTTAGCATGATTATGAAGAGTAGTGGAGCTAATACTGTTCCTTGTGGTACTGAGCTGAGGACCTCTGATTCTGATGAAGATACTCCTTGTATTGTAACGACTTGCCGCCGCTCACTAAGGAAATTATATATCCATTTCCCTACTTTTTCTGTTATTCCCATGTATTTCAGTTTATGTATTATGATTCCATGGTCACACTTGTCGAATGCTTTAGCAAAGTCTGTGTATAGTACATCATAGTTTTCATTACTTTCAAGTGCATCAATAATGTTGTTGTAGTGTTCCATTAGTTGTGATAGGCATGATTTGCCTGACCGAAACCGATGTTGGTTATCATTGAATTTTTTCCGAGTTTCCAAAAAGTCATAGATTTTCTGTCTAACTATTCTTTCAAATATTTGAGTGAGATGAGATGTAAGCGACACTGGCCTATAGTTTTTGGCCTCGGATCGATCTCCTCCTTTATATATTGGGACTATGTTCGCGCTCTTCAGGATGTCCGGTATTTCTCCCGTGTCTAGTGATCGTCTCCATATCCAGTATAGGGGCTCAGCGATTGCATTCTTGCAGTTTTTGATCAGTGTGGCATTCCATTTATCCGGTCCTGCGGCTGAGTGTGTTTTTAGTTTCCTTATGGCTTGTGTAATATCATCCGTCGTGAAGTCGAAATCCGTTATACTTTCCCCTTATAGTTCTTCTTCAAAGAACGCGTTTCTATCGCATATCAATTTGTCAGTTTTTGGGATATTGAAAGATGATTCGTACTGAGCTCTTAATATTTCAGATACTTCTTTTAGATCATCAGATAAAGCACTGTTCTAGTTTTTTAAAGGTCCGATAGTCGCATGGTTTTTTGACTTTCTTTTTACGAAATTATAGAAGTACTTTGAGTTAGCCTTTATCGCTTCTATAGCGTCGTCTTCTTCTTTTTCTGTATGCTTCTTGATTAGTTCCTGTATAACGTCATCGATACTTTGCAGTTTATCATTTAATATTTTTCTGATGTTATCTTTACAGTTACTTAATTTTGCAGTCACTCTTTTTCTCTTTCGAAACAATGCCCTCTTTTGTCTCTCGAACCTGCTTCTCTTTCCTCTTTGTTGTATTTTTGGGACATGTTTTCCACAATTTCTAACGTCTTCTCCTCTAACGTCATTAGCATCTCGTCCGTTGTCTTGGCCTCGAAAATGGTTTTCAAGTCTATTACTTCCATGCTAGATGTAGCATCTTCCCAGTTTATAGCTTTGGAGTGAAAGTTAAAAATTTCGAATTTGTTTCTTTCTGTTGTGCGTATATATTAGTATATTATATATATATACTTTTTAATGTTCAGTATTTTTTTCATAGATATTCCTTTCAGCAAACTTCCTCCCTCGAGGGCTACGTCGTAGCCAATGTCGTAACACCGCTTCCCATTGATCAGCGAAGTTAAGCGACATTGGTAGTAGTTGGATGGGAGACCATCCGCTGCGTCCAGACTATATAGCGACCCGTGGTTCGGATCCCACGTAAAGCTGTAGGTCCCCTCTGTCATATGAACTTAGATGTTGCGAAGGAGGTTAAACAAAACCAATAATTAATTAATTAATTAATCCTCCCTCGACTGTACATATTCAAGAAATTCGCATTACATTTTGTTATGTTTCAAGCCCATAGAATACATTTATAACTTTAAATGTTTTTATCTTATAAAACTTAATCATTTTGAAAAGACATTAGTAGTATAGCCGCAAAAGGGGAGAGTGCAGGAATGTTGCAAAGGGGGGTGGGGGTTGTTGCAAAGGGGGGAAAGGGGGTTGTTGTAAAGGGGGGACGGGGGTTGTTGCAAAGGGGGTGGGGGAAAGGGGGGGGGGGGAAACTTGGAGGCGGCGTTATCCCCCAAGAGAAAGGAGGAGAGAGGAGGAGAAAGGAGGAGAGGTGTTCACCTGGCAGGAGCCAAGTGCACATTAAGACTTCCAGCCGGCTGGCGTTGTTTTATAGGCTCCTAATCAGCCAGTTGGCGTAAATGGCTTGAGTTGCCAGATACCGCGATACCATTGTATACATTATTATAGACTCCTAATCAGCCAGTTGGCTGTAAATGGTTGTCAGATACCTCTTTTTAGCAGTATTATTGCATACATTATTATTATATACGCCTAATCAGCCAGTTGGCTGAGTTGCCAGATAGCGCCATGTATTCCATTGTATACACTATTATAGACTCCTAATCAGCCAGTTGGCTTAGAAGGCTTAAATATTGCCAGATACCGTTGTATACATTATTAGAATACCGGTAGTAGAAGGCATAACAATAAACAACATTGCATCATTCTTTTTATTATAAATATAGAAAATAAATATACATTTGAGGAATATGCGTATAACAGAAATATATACACACAATTATATATAAAATAAAATATACATTTCATATACACTTCAATATGTACATAACAGTACAGGAGAAATATACACACACACACACACAATTATGGTGATATATAAAATAAAATATACATTTCATATACACTTCAATAGAAATATCAAGCAAAATATATATATATATATATATATATATATATATATATATAAACACAAATCAATAGAAATATGCGTATAATCGTCAAGCAAAATATATATATATACAATTCACTTTTTTTTCAAAATACTAAACTCGGTCTTAATCGAGTTTACAATTACATCATTATTGCTCTGCATTACGCAGTATATGCGGCTTAATAATATTTCACCGCTTAAAGTATAGGGAAACCTGTATTCGATATGAATGGCTTTCATATCGTTCAGTACTATTTTTGTTCCCACTTTACAACCGGTTGGTAAGTCATCTTTAAACACGTCTAGAATACAATCAAAAGCACGCACAAAGAGTTCATCGTTAGCTACATTATTAAACACAAGTTTATAAGAACGCTTTTCCAATCGAGGGTTTATTTCTACCGACTCGAGCTTTTCAATCGTGAACTCTTCACTCAACATAGCGGCAATTGAAATAATCTTCTAAATCGTTACGACAACTGCGCGTTATATAAAGAAATAGTTCTTCAGGGTGAACGGTGTAGGTGAGCTCAGCCTTGTACCGATCAATTGCTTTGTACCAAAGTTCATGGTATTTCAAAGAGTCTAAACTTTTTAAATAAACATCCAGCACTAGACCATTCTCACCAGCCCTACACTCGGTAAACCCATCGAGCAGAGCAGTGTATGCGTATTCAAGTACTGTATCAAAATAAAACATATCCGTAACACGCGCGTCTAATATAGGTTTCAGTTTACGGAATCCGACGATTTCAAACATTCTGTCGAGGATGAAACGGTTTCGCGTAGGAATAAGAGCGTTATTATCAGAAGCATTCTTCCACATCAGCCTTATATCAATGCACGGCCGATCGTTATTTATACACAACGTACATACAACGGCGTATGAGGGCGCGTCACTAATCTGCTCTCTTCTTGTACCTACGTTAGCAGGTATTTTATAACGATCTTCACACCACTTCTCAACTATCACGAAGATTCTATTCATCTCCTCGATACTTAAATAAACCCGTTTGTTTGTCGGTCTACATTCCGTTTCCAGTACATAGCTAATGGTACCGGAATTACGTCTGAACACGCGCAACGATTTCGTCACGGACACATCGTACGAGGCGTTGAGAATGCTGCTCAAAGGAAGTTCCATCGTATTCGAGGAGCGCACGTCCACTCGGTTCAAGCTCTGAGATAACTATGAGCCGTGTGAGGCACAGGCAGGAACGGTTCGACGGGCGGCTGACTCGATGATACGTGAATGGGCATGTTCGTACGACTCGAATTGTTGCACATATTTGTTTTTCCGTTTCGTCACTACCAGCCTACGCACTTTGGATAAGAACTAGGCGCTAATCATCTCCACACTCCGGCGCACTATTTGAGAGGAACATATGCTCATATTTTTCCTTTCTACCCATCAAACGATACTCGTCTCTAAAATCTGTTAAAAACTCACGCATGGCACTAGCCACAACCTCACTATGAACCTCATCATGATATACGTTAATATAGTGATAAAAACACCTAAGATTGTCCATGATCACGAGATTCACATTTTCAGACGTAGGGTATGAGTAATCGACATGGTGTAGCATGACGTAATACCGCTTGTCACACCACCCATCCACAAGGCTCATTATCCATACCTGCTGCTTCTCTTCTGCACGCGTTGTTTCTTTTACTTCACGGTGTATGTGAGACTTTATAAAGTTTAGCCCTGCAGCATACTTCAGCACATCGTCTGTGCAACGAAAGCCTTCAACAGTCTCACCAGAACATCCGTAGAGTATTTGTACATCTTGGAACTTCGCACAATCCAATGTGGTTTTAAAAGAGGCATAGGAGGGGGGAATAGGAAGTTTTTCGGTATCCACCACATCCTCACACTTTACTGAATACCAAATGTTGTGCAAGCAATATTAAAAGTAGCCATTTCAATATACGTCTGATCTGAATACACGTCTGATCTCTCGGGCTTACTGCGGTCGACTGACCACGCAGGGACTCCCAGATAGTAGCATGACTCACGCAGTGGGCGGAGCTTAGAACTTTCACCTCACACACACACACACACACACACACACACACACACAAAGGAGAAAGTGAAACGCTATTTGATTTATTTAATAAACGAGATATTCAAGTTATATATATTTACAAATACGATTTAATAAACGAGATATTCAAGTTATATATATATATATATTTACAAATAGATACGATTATATACAAGACGTGTGAGTTAGAAGCATCATTGGTATCCAAAGGGTACGGTATCATAGGTGCCAGGTAACTGGTAACGTTTCCTATAGGTGTTACGGCACACCATCGTACCCCTAAGTTCCTTCACGCCTCCCAGCTTCTGCGCCCGAAAATTGTGGGTGCCTACAATTAGTTGGTGAGGTTCCAAACATACTAGATCCTTCAACGACTCAAAGTTAACAACCTCCCGATTCGCATGGTTGAGCGTAATACCCTTTGCCTTCACGATATATTTCATTTCATCCCCTACCCTGACCCGTACCCCATAAGTCTTAGGTCCTGTTGAGATAAAAGAGTCGGCGTATGCGTCGTCCCCATACTCATCCTTGATCTCATCAGTGAGCTCGCCGAGGAACTCCCCAATAGCGGGCATGTAATCACCCTCCCTCTCTGTGAATATCACGCTATCTGTATCGGCATACAATACTCTCCGCCCAAGAGAATGCAATAGACCCCAAAGTTTTATACGGGCGTAGGCTGTTGTGAAGCTCGCCACAGGTATGTTTGTAACCCTTGAGGTATCTGTGGCAAATTCAGTGTTGTTGTACTTTATTACGTAAGTATTACCTACATTCACGATCTCCATGACCTCTTTATCGGGGGCATTGGCATAATCCCAGACATCGCTATAACTTTGTGCCAAATGAATGTTCCCTCTGCCGGTATTCTGCGCAAATTTTCCCCATAGACTGTTTAGACACAACTTTGCACTAAAGCGCTTGCCAGGATTCTTTACAATTTGGACACGATCAAGTTGTATACCTTCGCGGTCGCGGTAACGTTGAATATAGGCAGACTTATCAACTCCTCGGATCAACTCCTCGCGATACCTGATGCTTCAACCTTATCCTTCAAAAAGGAAAAAAAGGCGTTTATATATGGTGTGAAAAGGTTGGGGAGCTTCTGAAACCTCCACACCTCGTGTATCTTCAGTATTCTATAACCATGGCGTACGGCTAGGGCCAGCTCAGGACTTGTATATACGCCTCTGATCTTAGGCTGGTGGGGTATATGGTTACATTCGCCGTTATCCTCTTCCGCGCACTTCACGCACAGGGGAAACATGAGCTTGTCGTCGATAACGACAGGTAAGATCGGCATCCATAAATTGCGTGGGGGAGTACGTCTACGAAAGAGAGCCCAAAGTAATGATCATTCAAATTTTTTGAAAATTCATTGATGGAGGGTATGCTAGGTCCCACCAGTTTCTCAGGAGCGCCCACGGGGTACGGATGGCTCTTCATCACGTATGGGTATAAAGAACAGAAATCGTAGTAATGGAGCTTCACGCCCACCGTAGGTGGAAAGTATAGTCTGAATGGATTTGTACGTCCTCCAAACAAGCTATCACCACATTTGAGAGGGTCCAGCACCATTGAACGCTTGATCGTTTTTATTTCCTCACGGTATACATCGTCTGTCTCCATCCGTGCATCATATTCATGCTCCCACAAGACTTTGTGAGTGAACTGTGATCCTATAAGTTGATCGCGGTGCGGGTCCCTGCAAGACAGTCGGCAGGAGATCTACCGTGGATTAGGGCGGAGTGAAAAACTCATTTTTCGAATTTTCAAATTGGCTAGTGTGGAAAATGTGTGGAGTAGTGAGGAAATAAGCTGGTATAAATTTAAAACCATAACATTAATATCTTCAGGTGCCACAATGACCTTCAATATTGAAAAAAATTGAAAAAAGCAGATTTTAACCAATAATTACAGAAGAGTCCACGATGCACAATAGACAAGAATTTATTCACACTTGTATAAAAATAGCTCAGTCAACCTTTAAAAAAAGTTTCTATTCTCTAAAAACAGTTTTCTATAGTCAGCTCACTCAGCTGTCACGTGAGTACCTCGGTTCAGTGTAGCTGTCGCTCTCGTAGCAGGTGGGTGTTCTGTTGTTGGCGTTACTCAGATAGTCTAAACTATATTTCTTATATATTTTGCATTTCTGTATTGTGTTGCCCTAAGTTTGCCATGTACTATTAACTGAAATTAACGTATAATTGATATTAGCTCTTTCTTTTTCAGATTTGTATACTTTCAAAATGTCTCGAGTTTGTGCAAAATCAACCAGGGCCTCAACTGAGTGCCCCATGTTTGGTATGGGGGAAGATTTGTGGCACAGGAATCTTCCTACATACGAAGGAGTTTTTAAATATTACTTGTTTGTAAGAAACGATTTGAAACAGAATACTAATAAAGATCCTTCAATATCTCAAATATTAGAACAAGTTGTTGATAAATTGAAAACAATTTCGGAAAGTGCTTCCGTCCCAATTCTGTCAGACAGGCGAATTGAAACAATGTTCAGAAGCTACCACGAAAAGTATCGTGTCATTATGAAGCCATACCAAAGCAGAAAAAATTCTGAAGCTTACAAAGCAAAGATTGATATGTTCAAAAAAGAAGCACACACGAAACTTTTTGACATTGCAGCGTGCAAGTGCAAAGTACTAACACAATGTTCTTGTCCCAAAGAAAAAACGGTTCCAAAGGAAGAAGTGACGTTCCTCTTAGATCAAAGGAGTGAAAGAAAACTGTTTATTGATAGAGTAGATATTACACTCTCAAAGAAAAAAGCATCTACGTTGCTAAGAAAGCAAAAAGAAGCTGTGAGGCTCACCAAAGAATCTTCACAGGAGAAATTGCAGGATACAAATGTTGAATTATCATCATCAACATCAAATAGTGAAAGTGAATCTGGTGAAATATCAGACGATACATTTCCAGAGCCAGTTAGCTCGAAGAGAAAGCTCGAACAACCTGAAGAACAATTATTCAAGAAAAGGAAAACTACAAATCTACCTTCAGTGGCTACTGCTTGTGACAGGACTGCAGTTTCAGATCGAGCTGCAGCATTCATTGTTAGTGCAGTATTGCAAGATATTGGAGAAGTTTCTATTGACAATACATCTGAAGTAGTGGATGGAGTAAAATCAGAAGAGAAAGACAAAAGAAGAGATCAGAAATTATGAAAGATCAAAATCAAGTCCCAATCAGAGGAATCTATTTTGATGGTCGAAAATATTCTACACTCTTCCAAGAAAAAAAGAGTCCAAAGTATATCAGAAGAAGGTAACAGAAGAACATATCACTTTAGTGAGAGAACCTGGTTCAGATTATTTGGGCCATTATTCTGTGAATTCTGGATCAGCTGAAGAAATATGTAAAGGAATGTTTGAGTATATTGGAAATAATGACATGAACCTGGAAAACCTTGTTGCCATTGGATGCGATGGTGCAGCAGTCAACACTGGAGAAAAGGGAGGCGTTATAAGGCTTATAGAATTGAAGCTGAAGAAGCCAGTTCAACATTTAGTGTGCCAGCTCCATGCCAATGAATTGCCATTACGCCATTTAGTTGCAAAGCTGGATGGAAAAACATCTGGCCCCCGCGGATTCACCGGTCCTATTGGCAGGGAATTAGAGAACTGTGAGAGTCTTCCTATTGTCGAGTTTGAAAGGATTGACGCTGAGGAACCAACTGTAGACTGTGAAGATCTTAGCACCGACCAAAAATATCTAATTGATATTCATCAGGCCATAACAAAGGGATATTGCTCTCCAGATCTTGCTCATCGTAGTTCAGGCAAAATGGCACATTCACGATGGCTGACTACAGCAAATCGTTTGCTTCGTCTATACGTTTCAACTGTAAGTCCATCTGAGAACCTCATGAACATTGCTTCTTTTATAATGAAGGTCTACATCCCAATGTGGTTTTCTATTAAGCAAAGTACGTCTTTTGTCAATGGCTCAAAACATGTTTTCAAAACTATTGAACTAACAAGAACACTGAATGACGAAGTAAAGGATATTGTAAACCCTGTCATACAAAGAAATGCATTTTTTGCAAATCCAGAAAATATTCTAGCATCAATGATTCATGATGACCGCAGCGCCATAAGAGAATTAGCGTGGAGGCGAATAAAGAAAGCAAGGCAAACAAACAAGGAAAAAGTTGTGAGGCGTTTCACAGTACCTGTTATTCAATTTGAAGCTACTGATTATACTGATTTAATTAATTGGCAAAAATGCATTGTCACTGAACCACCTGTGACAAGACACCTAACAGAAAATGAGATTGAAGAATTCATAGAAAACAAGAGTACCCCTCCATTCGAGAAATTCCCTTGTCATACACAAGTAGTAGAAAGAATGGTAAAATTAGTGACTGAAGCATCATCAAAAGTATTTGGATTGAACGCGCGAGATGGCTTCATAAGATCAACACTTCAGTCACGTAAAAAAATGCCATCATTCGAAAGTAAAGCTGAATATAAAGTTTAAATAAAACGTTAATAGAAAAAAACATGCGCAAGGATGGGTGGTTGGGAGGGCATGGGTGGAGCTCGACACGCAGCCACCTCCTCGTGGTGAGTTCTGGATTATTTAGATCATTAATCAAAAGAACATTGATCTAAATAAACTAAGAGCTGCGTAATTCAGTAACTATTTTGGTAATTGGAACACTTAAAATATAATAATAACAAGTAAGTTTCAGTTATTGTACTAATGCAGCATATAAGAAAATCATTATATTTCACTTTTTTCGACGGCTTTGTGGCACCTGAAGATATAATTTCGCAGGACTAATATTTATGCACAGTCATTATCTATAGCACCCACATATTTTCCGCCCTAGCCATATTTGAATTTCGAAAAAAAGTTTAAAAACCTCATTTTCGATCCGCCCTACCGTGGATATCTCCGACGATACCGCACTCAGGGCGGGGGCATCCATGCCACCAGCATCCATTAAAGGAATACACAGTCTTCACACCAGTGACACGGTTTTCACTTAACCCATCAACCCAAAAAACACGTCCATTAATCTTAATGGGTACTTCACCCGTGTTGCGGGCGTGCTTTATGTATACACCTGTTTGTTGCTGCAGGTGTATGAGCCAGTAAATAGCCTTGTGTCCGTAACTGCGGGGGTTGTTTCGGTGAATAATGGCTAAGGTGTCTTTAGGCATGAAGTTATTCTTGAACACCGTAAAACATAATGATGCGATGGTGGTTGCGACTTGCAGTGGATCGCATTTGAAACGGGCTATGTACATACTTCTAAAGGCCTGGAAACATACTCTAAGCACGCGCACATCATTCACGCAATAACGCTCACATTCATCAGCTATATTATAAGGGTTACTTTCATTAAAACTGTCGTAGTATCGATCAAAGTCTTCACGTTCATCCATACAGTCGAAATAATGTTTGGGGGGCGGTGGGCCTACGTAGTTTAAAGTCTCGCTGGTGAGGAAAGTGTATGGGAAGTATCCTTTGGAAACTTCAGCTGCTACTCCCATCACCTTGGGTAGCTTTGCTAATTTACAAGGTGTGAATAATAAAGTATCTTTAAATTGTACATTGCCTCTTATCTGCATCTGTATTAATTTGTTGCCTCTTTTCAATGGATCACCTGTAAATATCTCAGAGAATTCGTGTTCAAGCAACTCCTTATAAAGGAACTGCGTGTCAAACTTTGCCCCGTTATGGGCGAGAATATACACAGTCATTTTTTTGAACTTGTCGGCTAACTTGACAATATAGGACACAAATAGTTTCACAGGACTATCGCTGACATTCGTTTTAAAAACGTTTGTCCGTTTACCGCATTTGGGGCACTCGTCACATTCGATACCCATACACTCATCACAGATGGTCTGGCTCACAAGTAAATGTGGAATTACCTCTTTGGTTTCAGCGTTCGTATATGTTTCTATATCGTAGTACACAGTTATACAAGGGTTATTTTTAGGCTTAGCATCTTTCATATAACACACATGCTTTACTCCATCCGCCTTATATTCCTCCTGGCATGTAGGACAGTGAATTACGTCGCACTTGTGCTTAAATTTTCCCCAATTATCCATTGTGTGAAACATACCACATTCACAGATTCTCATTTTCCTGCACGTACCAATTGATTTATGGAGATCAAAGCAGCTATTATTGAAAAATGTGCGTCTACACACATCACAGTCTCTCTTCTCAACTACACGGCTTTCACATTTGGTGCTTTTACATTGCTCACATACCATGTGACATTCTTTACAATGTCTCACTATATCATCCGCAAACTCGAGGCACCCCTTACACAAATCATGATGTCTCCCATATTTTCGACTTTTGTCATAACTCGCGTAAAGCCCCCTTATATTACGGATGGGGAGATACGTTGTCCCTGACAATCCTAAAATAAGTAGGGGTCTTGTACGATCTCTCACACAGCTTTTAAAAACATACACAGTCCGGTGGCGATCATCCAAACCAAATACAACTATGCGCACATTCATTTCCTGTTCTACCTTTCTCAGCTCTTCAGGACCCATATTACAGTCAAATTCAAGTTCACAGTCTACAGCTAGTTTACGGGCACGCTCAACGATCGTAGGCAGCCAAATTTTTTGAGTCCGTGTATTTTGTACAGTAAACATACGTGCTAAGAGTACTGCTATAAAGCCGCAACCACGATCGACGTTTATATGCCTTCGGTAAATAGTTGGAGAATTGAAGTTAAGAGTGTACGGTATGGCACTATGACCCGCAACACGGAATACACGGTCAATATTTACCGTGAAGTTGTCCATATTGAAGGCTATACTACTTTGGACGGCTTGCATTATACGCCCTAATATATATTCTACATCTTCAGCAGCCAAACGTCTGAACGGTACTATCACCCAATAATCGTCTACATCACCGTCATCTGACCCGAACCCAAAGGACAGACTCGTCCTGACCTCACGCTCGTCGCGATTCTGAAGAGCAAACTCTAATATGCTGTACTACCCTGCGTATCCCGCGCTCAATTCCATTGCTATACAGGGCTCTAGGGTCGACCCTGACTCTATACCGATTTCTAGTCAAGGCGGGGGTGGGGGCTGCGGCGCGCACTAACTCGAACGTAATAACATCCTCAACAGAACGGGGGGCGGAATTAGGGGGTATATTAGGTGCTGCTGATGGGGGCCCTGTTGCGTAGGAGGGTTGGGGATCTATTATTGTAGACTTAACAGAACGGGGGCGGAATAAGGGGGTATATTAGGTGCTGCTGCTGGGGAGGTTGTTGCGTAAGAGGTTGAGGGTTGGGGGTCTGCTGCAACATGTATGTATTTCGGCCGCTTTATACCTGATGTGGGGTTCTCATACCTCCGCTTTGGACGTGCAACCTGTATCGCTGGTGAGGGTTCAGGGGAGGAGATCACAACTACACTGTCATCGTCATCCGTAATGATAGGGTGCTCTACCTCATCGTCGGTTCTGTGGGAGAATAAATATAAGGATCAGCACTCAAAATTTGTAATATTTTGTAAATGACCCACTTAGGAGTGTGACGTGTTAGAAATGGACTCTGTAGAAAAATTCAGATTCACGAGCCCATCCACATGTATTATATCTGGACCTACAGGATGTGGTAAAACTGTGTTTATGCTTAAAATCATTAAAGAAAAGGGCGAGATGTTCTCGAAATTTGTGCATAAAGTTATATGGTGCTATTCGACGTATCAATCAGTGTTCAACGAGTACCAAGATGATATTTTGTTCCACAAAGGTGTATATGACGTTAATTCGCTAAAGGGAACTGAACATACAATCATTGTAATTGACGATCTCATGTTGGAGATGGATAAAACGTTTGCCGAGACATTTACAGTATACTCCCACCATCTTAACATAAGCGTGTTCTTCATCAATCAGAATCTATTTTTCAAAAATAGATACATGCGCGATGTGTCGTTAAATACGCAATATCTAGTCTTATTCGCGCAACGTAGAGATGTATCACAAATTGGGGTATTAGCCAATCAAATGTTCCCGAATCAGCGTAAGGAGTTTTTGGAAGTTTATAAAGAAGCTACAAGCACGCGTTACGGATATTTGCTTTGCGACCTTCATCCGCGAAACACGTTTAGAGTGCTTCTGCGAACGAATATATTTCCAAACGAGCCTGAAACGGTGAATATTCCAGAATGACAAAGAGACTAAAGAAATACCATGAATTAATAAAAATCTATCATCGACTGCCCCGGGCAATGCAGCAGATGTTTATTAAAAATATCGACGCCGACTTTTTAAAATGCATCTGTGAAATCTGTCTTAACGTTATAAATTGCAATGTATCAATGAAAACCCATCAGAAGGCTCGCCTACGCCGCTACAAGAACATAATACGTACACTCGCTCGTAAAAGTCAAACTGTAGCGAAGAAAAAACGAGTTCTTGTGCAAACAGGAGGGTCATTTCTCCCCATCTTATTTTCAGTTTTGGGCCCTTTACTGACTAGATTAATATAATGAAGAAAGTGGTAGTGATTCCACACGAGGTGTACGCCTCACTGCAAAGAGACACGGATCTAGATCCCCGTAAAAGCAGACTTAAAAGAATGGAAAGCGAATTGTTAGCCCTATTAAACAGTGAAAAAACACCTGATGAGAAAAGAATCTTATACCAAGAAGCTCTGCAGAAATTTCTTCACGAGTACGAAAATTATAAGAGCCCTACAGAGATTCCTGTGGTTATTAGGCACAGCACGGGGGACGATGGCGACATAGGACCTGTACCCGACGACACAGCTGACCAACCAAAAAGATTAGCCACACAACATATCGAACATGTATTAAAAAATACCCTCCCACTTACATTGAGGAGTAAAGGCTTAAGCTTTATAATCTATTGAATGAGGATCCCGCCATACAATGGACCGATACAGGGGAGATCATTGTGGAAGGATCAAAGGTACAGGGATCGAATATCGTAGACATTGTCCATGATCTGGTGAGAAAGTGGGATAGGCCATCACCATCAGGCTGGAAGCATATTAAAGCAAGACTACAACAAATAAATGTCCCTAAAACGTTGATAGGAAATCTGAACAGGTTAAAAGACTTGGAACACGCAACGTCTGTGACACAATTGAAGGCGCCGTCACCCCCTGCGGTAACACCTTTGAAGAGGAGCAAGAAGAGGTTAAACCAACCCTACCCACGTGCCTCTAAAATACGCAAATGGCTAACGTATTAACTAAACGTTATTATGACATTTCTACCCCATCCTCTTACGGCGGCGTAGATAGACTGTACAGAAGTGTTTACGGAGTAGGAAAAAAAGATGTTGAAAGATTTTTGAGGGAGCAGGACGCTTATACGCTTCATAAGCCTGTGAGAAAAAGGTTTAAAACAGCCAAGACAACGGCTTCCTCGATTGATTCTATTTGGCAAGCAGATTTAACAGACATGCAAAGATATTCTGTGTATAACGATGGTTACCGCTACATTCTATTCATAATAGACGTGTTCTCTAGATATCTGTGGCTAGTTCCTCTGAAAAATAAATCACCTGAAACAGTTGCTAAAGCCACCAAAACGCTAATGTTAAAAGAAAACAGGGTTCCTGGCTATTTTTGTACGGATATGGGGAAGGAGTTTATAGGCCGTGCTTTTCAGAATATGTTGACAGAGTTTAATATCAGCTATTACACAACCAATTCTATACATAAGGCTTCTTTAGCTGAAAGAGTTCAGCGCACCATAAAGGAACGCATGCACCGTTATTTTACACATAAAAACACATACAGATTTCTAGACATTCTGGAATCATTGGCATCATCCTACAACCGCTCACACCATCGCACGATTGGGGCAACACCTAACGAAGTTTTAGAAAGAGGTACGCTCCCGAGAAGAGATGGACCACCACCACCACCACCACCACCACCACCACACTCTGTGCGCTTCAAAATCAATGATTATGTAAGGCTGTCGCGTTCAGGGAATAAATTCGCAAAGGGTTTTGAGCAAGGATGGACACGCGAGATTTTTAAAGTTAGGGCTGTGAGACCTAAAGGTGTGATAATGATGTATTACATTGAAGATTTGAATGGGGAAGAAATCTGAGGAGGCTTTTACCGCGAGGAATTGCAGAAAGTTGCTTTTAATTTAGAAAAAATGTTTAAAATTGAGAAAATTTTAGGAAGCAAAGGTTCAGGAAGGAGAAAAATGTACCTGGTGAAATGGCTAGGGTACCCAGAAAGCTTCAACACCTATATAAAAGCTGATGCAATAATGAAGCTTAAATAGTATGCAACATGGCTCCTAACCATTTCTACGTCACACTCCCGTCCTCCTCGTCCCTGTCTGTACACCCTAACAACACGCTAGCCAACTTTGTAACAGAACTCCATGGGCACATTGAATTGGGTCGTGATTCGTATGAGGTGGGGATATGCGAAATTCAGCTGGACACCGTCTTTTTAAATATTGAACATAAAGAAACCGTTTTTACGATTCTTAAAGACATTGACGAGTGTGAAAAAGCTGGGGTAGCTATGGATGAAACTATGCGCATCGCTTGGACTAAGATTGCACGGTATTACAGTACAGAAGTAAGACTAGGGCCGGGTCAATATGGTTCGGCCGAGGATGTTGTGAGAGCTTAAACGTAAGTTTAAGAAACTCAAACCTTACGAATGATTTAGTATATGAAATCGTAAACAACCCTGCACATACACTAATCCTAAAATCAAAGACTAACAGATGTCTTAAAGAACATAGAAAGTTCAAAATTCTAACCAACGGCCGATATAGCGCAGCCTTCCAAAGAGACACATTTCACGAGACACAGTATAACTTGTCCAGATTAATGTATCAATTGAAGATGGAGAAATTGGCTGAAAGGTCCCCAGACATGTGCTATATTTACAGTAATATAGTGGAGCACCAGTTTGTTGGGGATACCCAGGCACGCCTGCTGCGCATTGCTCACATCCCCAACCATAGAGGAAGGAGTTTGAGTATTACATATGACAGACCCCATTATGTGAATGTCGCAACTAATTTAATAACCAATATCACAATATATATAAGAACGATTGAGGGCGAAAACTTCCCATTCGGTAACGGGAGCTTAACAGTGAAGCTACACTTTCGACGCACTGAGTTATAATGGATAGAAAGCCTTTCACCGTCTATCGAGGGATGCGATACCAGCGCGGTAGTGGACTTGGATCCATTTTTTCATCCATACTACGTACGGCTGTTCCTTTGCTGAAGAGGGGTGCCAGATACCTTGGAAGGAAAGCGCTACAATCAGGCCTTAACACTGCAGAAGACATATTGGCCGGGGCTAAACCTAAAGAAGCTCTAAAAAAACATTTAAAGCGTACACGGAAAGAAATCATCAAAGATGCAAAGAGAAAAATGCGTGGTGGCGGGAAGAAGAAGAGGGCTCCCCGGAAGAAGAAGAAGGGGTCACGTGGTATTAAACGTAAAAAGCTATCAAAAAAGAAATGCTGTAAGCGAATGAAACCTATGGTTGACCACTTTTTTGACTGATATAAGCTAAGGATATTGATCTCATGAATCATAGTTTGTTTACCACTTGTCGAGAGAGGAGTCACTATTTCGCCATGGCACGCTTCATCCACCCATGTAGTTCACAATGCTGTAAATCGGAGCTGTCCTTTTTTGAGCTCCCGCCAACCCAAGTTTCTATTGAGCACAGTGACTTTATTACAATTAACCCTTTAAACACAATTAGTTCACCGAGTGCACCTATAGAATTCGTGATACCCAGCTCAGGTCCTTACTTTTTTGATCCAAGCTGTGTGCACATGTACGCTAAGCTACGTATAGCCCATTATGATGGAACGGCCTGCGATGACAAATATGCTGTATACCCTGAAACAAACTTTCTGCACGCCATATTCAACCAGTGTGACGTATATTTAAATCAGACCAACATATCGGCAGGCACGGGGTACTATCATCTACGAGCCTATTTGGAAAATGTCCTCAACTTTTCCAAAGAAGCGAAGGCTACCTTTTTAAGTGCGGAGGGATATTATCAAACTAAAGATGAAAATAGTATAAAGGACAGATTTAAAAATTCTAAAAAGAAAATATACGAGTGTTTTGGACGGTTGCACACAGATTTCACTTTCCAGGAGAAGTTGCTTGTGAACGGGGTGGATATGAAAATAAAGCTCACCCGCACGAGTCCTGAGATCTGCTTAAATCTGGATGCGAATCAAGAAGAGGGTGCAAAGTCCGTTGTGGTTCACATTATGGACACACTCCGCGTACGGCGAGTGAAATTAAGTTCACCAAAACAACTAGAAATTGAGAAAAATTTACTAAACGCTACAGTGAAATATCCTATTAACAGAGTGCAGATCAAACTATATACGGTTCCTGCAGGGTTGGCATCGAAGCAGATAGAAAACATTGCCCTGGGAAATCTTCCTAAAAGGATATTAATCGCATGCAGGACCACGCTTCGGTGAATGGAAAATATAAAAAGAGTGCCTTTAAATTCGAGAATTTCGGACTTAAAAATATAACTCTATACGTTAATGGCACTGCTTTGGGTGGAACAATGGGTACGGACTATTCATCAGACGCTGTGTTACCTCTTTGTGCCAGAGCCTATAGTAATCTGACCCATATTGCAGGTGATTGTGATGAGCTTGGTAATGGGGTAGCGCAGGAAGAATTCATTGATCAATTTAACCTTTATCCGTTTGACATTACACCTGACTTATCTGCTAGCGTAAATACCCATTTAACACCACAGCAGAGCGGTAACATCTCAGTGCGACTGGAATTCGCCAAGCCTATAGACGCTCCTATTAGTGTACTAGTATATCTCGAATCGCAAGCCCTAATAGAAGTAGATAGATTTAGAAGCGTTATCACTGACTTTTAAAATGGATGCTAATACACTTCAGAAAGTAATGGAGCGAGTCACACGTTCCAAATTTATCGGCGTGTTTGCGAAGAATGAAACATTGAGTTTGCCAAGTACGCGAGAATGCGGTAGTCTTATTGTGAACACAGACATCATCGGTAATGAAGGGATTCACTGGATCGCTGTCTATTTTAAAAATAGACAGCGCCTGTACTATTTTGATTCACTCGGTACTCAACCCTGGAGTGACCCTATTATTGTAAAATTTCTCGCTCAGTTACATATTCCCGAAGTTGTATGGAACCCATTTCGTATGCAGGGATATTTTACTAATGTTTGCGGAATGTACTGTGTCTCATTTCTCATGCATATGTCAAATGATAAAGAATTTATAAATTTTTTAAATTCATTTGACCCGTGTCACACTCACCGAAACGATGAAATGGTATGCAGACAGATAAAAAACCGTTTTCCAATTGTACGTACTCGTTGTATATTATAATGTTTTTGTTCGTATATTTGTAACGGTATATTCGTTTATTGTACTGATTTCTTTCATTTAATAAATTTATGAAAATATATTGTGTCTTCTTATCCCAAAAAGATCGAAAAACACTTACATTATTTGACATTGTTGACTGATCAGTATATCATCCGTATTCCCTTCAAAAGATTGTATAACTCGTGTCAAATCCTCATCGGACCTTAAAGGAATAATGAAAACATATACAGAGTATACAGACAGACAGATCCCCATTATGTGAAGATATCTTTGGTTCGAGGAGTGAACGCCATAAAAATTTCGATTTTAGCATAATGGGGAAATAACACTGATTGACATTTTTGGCGAGTATCTATTTGACGAGATATTACAACTCTCCATATATATAAAATTCTAATTATATGCACTTACATTTCTATGGTAGTCCCTTGCGTCGGGTTGTAAGGAGCGTCACTGCAAATATCTTCTACGGTCTGCGTTGAAAATAGTTCGCCACAATCAGACGCATTGAAAAGACTAATTGTGGTTAATGCTGCAGTATCACGTTCTTCATACAAGTCTGGGGAGACGTACAGGTCCATGGTGGAGGATGTGTGACACTGCTGACTGATCAGTATATCATCCGTATTCCCTTCAAAAGATTGTATAACACGTGTCAAATCCTCATCGGACCTTAAAGGAATAATGAAAACATATACAGAGTATACAGACAGACAGATCTCCATTATGTGAAGATATCTTTGGTTCGATTACCAATTTCGATTTTAGCATGATGGGGAAATAACATTGATTGACATTTTTGACTAGTATCTATTTGACGAAATACTACAACTCTCCGTATATATATAAAATCGAATTATGGACACTTACATTTCTATGGTAGTCCCTTGCGTCGGATTGTAAGGAGCGTCACTGCAAATATCTTCTACGGTTTGCGTCGAAAATAGTTCGCCACAATCAGCCGCATTGAAAAGACTAATTGTGGTTAATGCTGCAGTATCACGTTCTTCATACAAGTCTGGGGAGACGTACAGGTCCATGGTCGAGGAATGATTATTCACTGATGCGAAAATAGCTACTGTTACTCCCAACTGAAAATATCCCCTTTTATATGCACATTCGCCAAGCTCCGCCCAAAAGACCAGATGTCCGTCGTGATTGGCTGCCGATGTAGCTGGGTGGAACTATGACGTGTACCATTCCGCTATAACGGATACGGACGAGTAATTGCATCTTTATATTTTCACTAATAGAATTAATGCTCTTATTCTCCTTTGAAAAGTATTTGGTGATTCGTATAGAACTTTTGATATTGATTCCAAATATGGTTTCAGAAGTTTTCTATCACCCATAGTTTTCGAGAAAATAATATTTCCATTTACTCAATTTCCCGCATCATTAGTCACTAATGTAATCGAGAGGGTATAAAGAAATATATCATAATTATATTTTAAAAATAACATTCGGTTTCAACGTTAAACTGTAGGTCTAAGGTGGTCATTACACATAATAAAATAAAGTGGTTGGCAGATAAATGGGCACCCTACGTGTCCTATGGGGTAATCTCTACTGAACTTCATTGCTAATAACTCTCAGTAATCGAATGACATCCCAAGTCGTACCTTTTCATTATAAATTGAATCCTTTATTTGAACAAAACTCTCGCTCTCTTTCTATATATATATATATATATATATATATATAGTGTATGAGAGATAATTGTTATTATTACTAAATTGAGGTTATTGGTAATGGATCTGGGCAAGGTGTAATAATGTAATAGACCATAATATTCTATTGAGATAATTTGTATTGTTATGGTTTTAGATAATTTAAGCTCAGGACCTGCATTGTCTACATCGACTCCATCCGTGATATAAAAATAAATGCATATTTTATTTAATTATTTCATTACATTTATCGAATGTAAATTATCTGCTGCGGTGGATGACTCCCCATCCAACTACCACTCAGATCCAACGTCGCTTAGTTGCTCGGCTGAGTTATGATAAAAGAAAATTATGGCAGTGGGTATGAGTAAGTTGTTTGATGTAATAGAACACAACATTCTACTCAATAATTTGTGCTGTTGCGGTATTAGAGGGTCAATCAGTGACTGAATTAAAAGTTATTTGCCCGATAGATATAATATGCATCAGTAAATGAGGCTTGCACCACTAAAGCGTTTGCCAAACATGGTGTACCACGGTAAATTCATTTATATATATATATATATATATATATATATATATATATATATATATATATTGGGGGGGAGATCTCTCACCCGTTCTTCGGCCCGACCCCGTTTCATTGTAGAAATAATAATAATAATGATAATAAGAATTGATGTGCAAGGTGTTTGCAGTTAAGATGTAGTTTGTGTGTAAAAAGTTATTTATTAATAAGTAGAATTTAATTGGCTTCAAATTATATTTTAAAAAAGCATCTCATCATTATATTTCTATATGACACCATACAAAATACGCGTAAATATTTGTAGAAGTAATAACAATGATAAAATTAATATCTGGAGTCTATGGTGGTTTCTGCTCGAACGGCTTAAACCATCGACCCGAAAAAGGTCCCTAGAGACACGATTCGAACGAAAAAGGTCTCTAGGGACACGAATCGAACGAAAAAGGTCTCTAGGGACACGATTCGAACTGATTTAGCTTCTGCCTTTCATCGTGTGTGTGTGTGTGTGTGTGTGTGTGTGTGTGTGTGTGTGTGTGTGTGTGCGTGCATGAGTTGTTTATGTATATATATATATATATATATATATATATATATATATATATATATATATAGCGGGGTCGGACGTTTTTCCCACTGTTATTCGTGACTTAAATATTTATAATAAAAATCAAGTGTCTAAAAGTTATTTAATAAGCAGAAATAAGATGTTTAAAAGAACAGATATTCTCCGTCCGACCCCGCTATAGTGGCTTGGGCAATTCCAAATGAATAATTTCTTTATTTTTCGTCATTTTTTCATTTTTTCGTCGCAGGAATGAGGCTATATGTTTCATAAGTTTTCATCTCGTTTGGTGGAATTGTATCGTAAATTATTTAAATGAAGTTTCATAATTAAATTAATTGGTTTTACTGTTATTTTGGAAAATTTATATTGGGAGCAAACGTTACAATAATAAGCTTATGTCGATATAGTTACCCATTGAATTGGAACTCTTTATTCACGTTTGCTATTATTTATTGATTGGTGGATAATTAGTTGGGTATCCCTTATAAAAATTCGTTTTCTGTCTAACGAAATAGGGTAACTTTGTTAATTCTATTAAAGCGTAATGAAAGAGGCGCTTGTGTTATTTTATACGGTTGAATCTTGAATAACCATATAAATATATATTGTGGTATTTTATATGGTTCATTAGTTTATTATATATACAAGTACATTTGGAATAACAGCCGTCATATATGTGTTACACGATTAATGGGACACATGGCGCTATCTGGAATACCTAGCGCTATCTGGCAACTCAGCCAGAATAGAGGATTATAAAAGATCGCGAAGCTGGTGAAGAACCATTCCCCCCTCGGCTCCGGCCGAGTAAGGAGCTCTGCTCCTTCTATTTCTGGCCCTTTGGTAAACCCCTTAGTGGCCTCTTAGGTTAGGGAAACGAAAATAAATTGGGGGAGAACTCCACTCTGTCCTTCAGGTGTCTCTCTCCCTCCTTCAGGTGTCTCTCTCTCTCTCCTGCATGTATCTTCCTCCTTCAGGTGTCCTCTCTCTCTCTCTCTCCTGCATGTTTGCCTCCAGCATGTGTACTGCATGTGTACATCCAGCATGTGTACTCCTGCATGTGTGCGTATGTGTGTACCTCCAGCATGTGTACCTACTGCATGTGTACTCCTGCATGTGTGCGTATGTGTGTGTGTACCTCCAGCATGAGTACTCCTGCATGTGTACCTATCCTCTCTCCTTCAGGCGTCTCTCCCTCCTACAGGCATCTCTCTCTTCTTCAGCTCTCTCTCCTTCAGCTGTCTCTCTCTCTCTCCTTCAGGCGTCTCTCCCCCCTTGGCTCAGCCAACTGGCTGATTCTGGCTGATTCTGAGCCTATAAAACAACGCCAGCCAGGCTGGAAGTCTTAGTGTGCACTTGGCTCCTGCCAGGTGAACACCTCTCCTCCTTTCTCCTCCTCCTTCTTTCTCTTGGGGGATAACGCCGCCTCGTGGTTTCCCCCCACCCCCCCTTTGCAACAACCCCTTTCCCCCCTTTGCAACAACCCCCTTCCCCCCTTTGCAACAACCCCCCTTTGCAACATTACATAATAACCTGCAACATTCCTGCACTCTCCCTTTTGCGGCTATACTACTGACATTCACTCAATGAACTGTCTCTTCTTTGTTTTGTTTATCTTAAACAACTGAATTCATTCTATGATTTTAGTCTTTATTAAATTTAATAAATTAAATCAAGCTTAGAAGTACTCGTACTCTACTGCACTGTACCTGGAAACTGTACGGTACCTGGATACTGTACTGTATCTGTCTCCTGCCAATTAACAGCATTATTGTTGTTATTATTATTATTATTATTATTATTATTATTATCATAATTTTTCTAGTTTTAGCAGTGGGTCCGGTTTTTTTACTATTATTATTATTACTTGTTTCAGTTGGTGTCTTATGTTTATCTCCTTAAGTCATAATTTCTAGTTTGTTTGTTTTTAAATGTATTCATAATTGATTTATCTTTTATATTGACCACCATATTATACTGTTATGAGATTTATATCATGCCAATAAATATCATTATCATGTAAAACTGAATCACCGCAGTAAAATTTCTAATAATTTAGTCGGAGCTTCGTAAACTCCTTAAATAGATCAGCAAAATTATTGTATTTGAAGTAAACATCACTACTTTCTTTGTGTGTGTGTGTGTGTGTGTGTGTGTAACATGAAGTCAAATGAAGAGACGAAGAAGACCCTTTTCGCATAATTTAGTAGAATATTAGGGTCTTTTCGGTTTTAGGTCGACATTGGATTTTTTTCCCATGTTTTTGGTATAGACGTAGATTTTTACGCTGATTCCATTTCTGCAATCCGTTTCTTGGAAAAATAAACACGAAAAACGTTATGGCCCAAAACTTGTATTCAAATATCCACCTATTCTTAACCTAACCTAACCTACCCTACCCTACCCAAACCTAACCTAACCTAACCTGCGTATGAACGCATCGAACAGCTCGAAGGGTACAGCTTCAGTCACAAAACAGTGAACCACAGCGAAAACTTCGCGGACCCTTCAACTGGAGCACACACGCAACGGATAGAGTCAACGTGGAACCAACTCAAACGCGGTAACAAGTACTGCCGGTGTGGTACGCACCGTTCCATGATCGACTCGTATCTCCGCGAGTTTCTCTGGCGTCGCCGATACGCAGGCAAAGATCTAGTGCGCCAAATGCTGAACGATATTGCGCAGTTTGGCAAGTAGCAAACTTTGGTTTGTGTTCCGTTCTGTGTTCTGGAAACCCGTAAACGTAATAAACTTGCACATAACTTTTTTCGTGTTTATTTCTCCAAGAAACGGATTGCGGAAATGGAACTAAAACCGAAAAGATCCTAATATTAATTTTAATTTCACTCCTTGATTATTTCTTTGCAAATTATAAACCTGCCATCAGTTCTGTACAGTATATCTTATCATACTTAAGCAGCCATTTTCCAACTTGAGGGTTCATCTAGAAGGGATTATACAGGGTGTTCCATAAGTCCGGTCTCATAGCAAAATTTGTTTTAAATTAAATTTACAAAAGTAATACATTAGAACTAAAACAAATGTTCAAATTGATGTCTTGTTTTGGGACTTTGTTTTTTGTTTTTTTTGGCCTCCGGAGGCCTTTTCCTCACGACTGTAACTCGTAACTCACTTCCATATTAGCCATTGCGTGTTATTCTACCCGCAACAAAAAAAAAAGGGTCTCAAAACAAGACATAAATTTGAACATTTGTTTTAGCTCTAATGTATTACTTTTGTAAATTTAATTTAAAACAAATTTTCCTCTGAGACCGGAATTATGGGACACCCTGTATATCGCTTATTTACTTCGAGTTATTTTTAACTTCATACAAAAGAGGTAAATAAAAGTGACGCGAGTGAAGGTCTGAAGTGCGACTTTATTTCTATTCATAGTAAATGAAGTTTTAACAAATAAATTTGCATTACCAGTGAAACAAACAATAATAGACATACATAAATGTGTAATCTTTGCTACTTTGCAATAATTAAAAACAATATTTTCTAAAGAAATTTATGAAATGTATTTTTCATTTTTCATACAGTTATTTGGACGCGTCCAAATAATTGTATGAAAAAAATCACGTAAAGAGTTTATTTTTAATTAAAAGTTCATAAGAAATACATAAGAAATTTTCATAAAAAATTTTCCTTTTGAAAAATGTGAAAAAACAGAGATAAAAAAACCTTTGGAAAAAGTTCGCCAGAAGCAAAATAAATTTCTATAAAGCATAGAAAAAATATTAATTGGTATTTTTCAGTTTTTCTTTGAACATTTTATTGTTTTGTAACGGTAATAATTTTTTTTTTTTAATTCATATTGATTTGTGATATTTATGCTTTTTTAAAGTTTTTGTTTCTAGACGAACATTTTTAATCAAGCAAACGCAAACGAAGTTAAATTATTTTATTTTTACTATTTAGAAGTATGCTTGTAATGTTGCTGAATGTCGTCTCGTGTGATATCACTGCAGAGTGAAGTAAAAAATAGTGTTGTGAAACTTTCTACATTATTATTATATAAATGTATATTACATAGTATACAAGTAACGCAAACACGCATGTACAGTCTAGGGTTATGACATTTTTATAACCTCATGTTCCTGTATCATAAATCGATGAACTTTTGCCCCCTGACAATGAAAATAACAGTTTTTCGATATATTTTGAAAAAACTTCACCCCAAAATAAAAAATAAAAAATTTATAAAATAATAAATATTCGGTTGCTCCTTGGTATAGCTATTGCAGATGGGTCTCTGTTCCAGTGATTTTCCAGAGTATTTAGTGCTTTTCGGTATTGTTGCAAGATATTGGACAATTTATGATAATCATCAGGTAACCAATCTAGAATGGTGCAATGCAGCTGTCTCGAATATACTAGTATACTATATTTGCTTTCGGGGTGACATTTTATTTTAATTCTGAAGAATTAGGCCCTTTTTTATTGTTTTCAAGCAAAAGGTCATCGATTGATGATACAGGAAACAATATTTATGACAAAAAATTAAAAAGTCATAACCCTAATGTACACACAGTGATAATTAATCTATATTTTTATTTTTTCTAATAATAAAAGCTGCGTTAAAGGTCTATCTGTCACAGGTTTTCCATTTCGTCGTGTGGTGAAAATCACTTCCTTAATTTATTTGGAAGAGCCGAAATTTTTCCTTAATTTCAACACTAAAATTTCGAAGGCAAATCCGAAAGAGGCGAGTAAAAACCCCAAAATCAAAGCGAAATAAGCTCCCTGAAATGCTCCAAGCTGAGAACGACCTGTGAAAAAACAATTCAAATTATGACAATATACATAATTAATATCAATTATAACTTCACTATCAGTTCGATAACCTCAATTACAAACTACTTCATTTCAATTCATGTACATAATTTAATTTAAGTGATTCTACCAATCTACTAACAAGCAATTATCTCATTTTAATTAGGTCATATTTAGATTTAATAATCACAAATTAAGTTCTCGCGTAATGTCGGTTAAATAAATAAATATGAGAGAAAGCGGAAGGGATAATTTGGAATTCTTCCAATACATAAAATTTCAAAATCACGCATTTTGAATGTACTTCAATCTATCTCTATTTTATGTTATAATGAGTATATTTTTTACTCGGCTTAATGTCAATAACAATAGTAATAATGAGTCAGGAAGATCACAAACTGGCAGAAGCTCATGCCAACTAATTCGACCAATTGCTCTAACTTAGAGATGGGCAAACCCCCAGCCCGCGGGCCAAATCTGGTCCGTGAAAGCTTTCAATCCGACCCGCCTCACTCCGATCTACTATGGGCACTCAATATATTTTGCTCCACCTTTTTTTCTTAGCTAAATAATTAATAGGCCATGGGGCTGAAATGTCTTTTGGGCCGTTAGTTTGAACTTTCTGCACTTCACATAACCCGATTTTTCCAGTTTGAACCTCCCCTCTTTGTATAAAACCGCTTTTAAACGCCATTCTATGAAACCGATGGTTAACGGAGTTTCCAAAATTGCGTCTGACACTGATGTGCGTCGTAAACAGAGAGCTGTTATCGAGTTCTCAACAGCAGAGAAAGAAACAGTTGGAAATATTCACAAATGTCTACAAAACGTTTACGGAGATGCTGTTGTTGATCGAAGCACAGTTGGACGCTGGTTTAAACGTGTGAGATCATCGGAGAGAGGGAGAGCCAGCCTCGATGATGAGCCACGCAACGGTCGCCCGGCATCGGCTGCGACATCTCACACTGTGCAACGTGCTAACAGCATCATTCGATCAAATCGGCGCGTCACATACAAGAAGCTATCACTGGAGCTAGGAATTAGTGAAGGAAGTGTGAATACAATAATTCACCAACTTGGATACTCAAAAGTGTGTTCACGGTTTGTTCCTCGCCAACTGACTGAAGATCACAAAGCCCAAAGAAAAGAAATTGCTTCTGAGTCGTTGGTTCGATACGAGACAGAAGGGGATGACTTCTTTTCACCAATTGTGACGGGATGAGACTTGGGTACACCACTTCGCACCTGAAACAAAACGCTAATCCATGGAGTGTCATCACACAGACTCCCCACGCAAGAAAAAGTTCAAAATGGCTCCCTCTGCACGAAAGGTTATGGCTTCCATCTTCTGGGACATGAAAGGGGTGATTCTGGTGGACATTATAAAGAAAGGACAAACAATCAACTCAGAGGCATATATTGCTCCCCTCCAGAGAATCCAGAGACGTATAAAGCGAGTTCGACCGGAGACAAAACTGGAAGACGTCCTTCTTTTGCACGATAACGCAACACCACACAATAGGTTGCAAACAAGAGAGGCCATCACAAAAATGCGCTTGACTGTGTTACCCCACCATTCATACAGCCCGGATCTGGCACCTTTAGACTTCCATTTGTTTGGGCCAATGAAGGCTGCTATTCGTGGAAGAAAGTTTCAGAGTGACGATGAGGTTCTAGAGGAGGTTAATAGTTGGCTCCAGCGGAACCCAGCGGACTTTTACCAGCAAGGAATAAAGACCCTTGTTTAGAGGTGGATGAAAGCCGTAGAAAAGGATGGAGACTATGTAGAAAAATAAAAACTTGTAAAAAAGGTATGTAACTATTTGTGTACAAAATTTCTGGAACATACAGGGAAACTTGGAAAGAAAAAAAAAGGTGGGGCAAAATATATTGAGTGGCTCTCGTAAATTACTAAGCCACGGCCCTCTTGATTTTTCTACTGCCAAAAAAATTGCAGAATTAAAATTTCATTTAAATTGCAATGCCAATATCCGTGAGGAGCAAAATGTAAAAAAAAAAAATTTACATTTCGACGTGGAAGATATGACTATATAATACCTTTTTTCATTACCTACCAAAAATAAATCAGCAATAATTGCGCCACTTAACTGGTAATTACTAAAGGCAGTGCCTGAGTAAATATATTTCCATTTTCAATGGTACTTTTTCATACTCAAACTTTCATTCATGAATAAAAATTTCAAAGCATTCTAATATTATAGCGCAAATAGAAGACAAACTAGGTTAAGATTTTTATTAATACTTGTTGGCAACTCTACACAAGCTCACAAAAACTTTTTCAACCCTCAGTTTGGCACGCCACTTTAAAAGTTGCTCGTGCCTGCTCTAAATCCTTCATTATTATGATTATTATCAGCATCATCGGGATTCGAACCCCAACCTCAGTGTCTTCGCTTCGCTTGTAGCCTTTCCACTCAGCTATGGATATAGGCGCTTTAAGTTAATAGTTCACCTTCTAAAAGTTTCAAATATTATAAAGTTAAGAATCGACCTAAGACAACAACAAGCCATCGTCTGGAGCTCAACAGGTAACGTTGTTTCCTTGTAAACAAAAGGAAGACGCTGGGGTCGGGGGTCCGATTCCAGATGGTTCTGGTAACAGTAATCCAGGAGCTGCGCAATCGGCCACCTCCGTCTGGACTGATTATATAATTATAAAGACAAAGACTGAACATTTTAAGCCCTCTTAGGACATCAATATCATAATCTCTCAGTACTTTAATTAAATTAAATGCACAAACGTAATGCACAGATTTTTAAGGAATGAGTGAATGAAAATACTGTGATAAAAAATTAAGGATCATGTCAAGAATAGCGAACCCAATTTTACCATGTCAAGAATAGCGAACCCAAAAATTCCCTTGTCAAGAATAGCGAACCCAAAAGTTCCCATGTCAAATAGCAAACCCAATATAAATATCATGTAAAGGAAAAATTAAACATATGTAATCTTCACTTTATTGATGAAGAATAAATAAAACAATTTACTGAAATGAAAATGAACCGTATACTAATTTATTAAAAAGGAAATTGGTGGCAATTGCGTTACAGAAATTAATTAACCTCTTTACTTTATTTCTTTCCATCGCGGGTAGCAAAAATAACCAAACTATCACGACTTAACCTAACCAATCGTCAAGGGCGTACAATTAACCTAAAAAAATAAATAAAAAAACAATAATTTTTTTTTTTATTTATTATTTTTATATATTAAGAGAAGAAGATTCTTTATACTGTACGGCATTGACGATTGGTTAGGTTAAGTCGTGCTAGTTTGGTTAAATAAAAAAAAGACTAATATAAAAGCATTTAATACGTCCTTAACTAATACTTAAAAATTGGGAAACATAAACCTACCGTCTGAAGTTATGAAAACGTCCTTGAGGACTTCCATGTCAAGAATAGCGAACCCAATTTTACCATGTCAAAATAGCGAACCAAAAATTCCCTTCAAGAATAGCGAACCCTGCAGGTGTTGGGTTCGCTATTCTTGACATGATCCAAAATTAATATTGCAACAGTCTTTTACAATATTACAATAGTTTTAACATACAATGCTTAACTGGACTATTGATACTTATTATTAATTTCACTTGGCTCTTGAGCTCTAGGTTTTATTGGGCTTTCAGGTTAATTGATAGATATATCGTTTCATACGTAATTATGATTCAGTAATATATAAATCATGAATAAGAAATATTAATTAATTTGGAATACACAAATGAACTTATGATGAAAAATAAAGGATCTTTTAAACTATTTCCCCGAACATATTCTTTTCAACAATCACCACCCCAATGTTGATCTTTTCAACTATATCCCCCCAAAGTTTAAACTCGGCAAATTAATCAAAATAAGATAAGAAAACAATAACAACAAATTTATTATTTATTGTAAACATATAATAAATAGAGAACCATTATTTACATAGGATAAAATTTGAATGCTCGTCAAGGGCGTACAGTTGACCTAACCGGGCATTCAAAGAACCTAACCGGGTATTCATTTCACCTAACCGGGCATTCATTTCACCTAATCGGGCACTCAATTAACCTAACCGGGCATATATAATATATATATATATAAACAAAAAATATATATATATATATACCGGGTGTGTGTGTATATATATATATCGAGACCTACGGTAAAATTATTGAATGCCCGCTTAGGTCAACTGTATGTCCTTGACGATTGGTTAGGTTAAGTCGTGATATTTTCGTTAAAACGCGGGATATTTTTCCTACCCGCACGAAGGGTAGAAAAAATAACTGAATGCCCGGTTAGGTTAATTGAATGTCCGGTTAGGTCAACTGAATACCCGGTTAGGTTCATTGAATGCCCGGTTAGGTCAACTGTCGCCCTTGACGATTGGTTAGGTTTAGTCGTGATATTTTCGTTAAAACTAACGAAAATATCACGACTAAACCTAACCAATCGTCAAGGGCGTACAGTTGTTTGTTTTTTCTGTTTAAGGTGCTTTCAACCCTGCTGGATTATTGACACCATTTTTTTTTTTTTGTAGAGAAAGGTGGTGAAAGAAGTAGTAGAAGAAAGGTCGTACAGTTGACCTAACCGGACATTCAAATTTTATCCTATGTAAATAATGGTTCTCTATAAACCGGAAATATGATAGAATATAATAGAATTTTCAAGATATGTATCTTATATACATATCTTCAAAATTCTATTATGTAAATAAGATAGGTAAAACCTGTTAAATTATCTGAGATAAATATCTAAAAAAAAAAAGAAATCTAAACTGCGCGACATATTCTGAAATTTATGACTTTGAACTTACTTTTTCGTCATCACTTTCGTCATTGTTAGAAGTTTGCTTGATTTCGAGTTCACCTTTCGCCTTCTTCTCCATTCTGTTTATTCTTTGTAGTTCCTTTATCCAATATTCATGTAATCCTCCTTCGAGACAGCGTGTTATCATGACGTTAAAAGGACGACGATAAGGAGAACCCTAAAAAATTCCAGATATAGGCCACCATCATTAAAATACATTAAAAATATGAAAACTCTTAATCATAATGTTATCAAACTGGTAAATATGTAATTTTGCGGCCACATGTTTTTGGCAAAGTCGAAAGCTACACCCATGACCTCCGACTGGCCGAAAATTGATGACGTGGGAAACTGTTAACCAATCTTGTACTACCACCTAACTTAGTGTACGCCTAATCCAGTCATAAAATTCACCTGATTGGTATCACGCATGAAATGGGTGTAGCTTTCGACTTTGTAAAAAATCGGGTGGGGCAGGGGGCGCAAAACTTCATATTAGTCTCTTACATTTAATTGAAAATTATACATCGCTTTATATGTATAGGCCTAGAAGACTAAAAAAAAAAGTTAAGAAACCGAATTCGATGTTCGATGTTTCGACCTGCATATTTTAGTCCTCTTCAGGGAGAATGAAGGAAGTATTATCCGGTCAACCTCTCAGAAAAGTAATTCTATATAGCTTTATAGTCGAAACATCGATTTATCATTTCATAAATATTCGACATACCCAACTACCCACTCTCACTTTATGACTTTTTATTATAATAAATCTTTAAATTTTGTAATATGAATGCGTGAATAACGTGAAGATACCTTTGGAAAAGCCCAAGCATAATTAGTGGCATAAAATTCCTCTTTCGCAATGTACAGATTTGACCCAGAGATGCCCAAATAATTGCTTACGAGCATATTCACCAAATTAGACTCAAAATAAATGTAAGCATATTTTCCAGCAACAACTTTTTCCATCGATTCCTTCGTTGTAAAGAAAAACATCTTTTTGAAAAGACTTTGATAAAGTTCCACGCTCGATGTTGAAAATAATTCATACCCAGAACCCTGGAAAATATGAAATAAAAGTCAAACAAGATGGAGAAGCGCTGCATAAAACTGCAATAAAAAAGTACAATATTCAGGAAGGGAAACAACACAACTACAGTAATTAACCAATAAATTTAAAAGCTAAAAAAATTTAGGACTAAAACGGAAATAACAGTAATAACACGTAATGAAACGAGTAATAGTAAATGAATAATAAGAACTAGCCGAAGCTAATACTAAAAATAAAAATAAAAAGTACATTTAATGAAAATGCCATTGTTGGTGTTGAGTGTTAAGTGGAGTTATAGACGAAACACTTTCATGCCAAGAAGTCCACAGTCTAGAAGACAGAAAAAGGGCTGATGAACAACTTGGACAATTGGATTGTCTGATTTTTTAATTCTTCGCACGTCTCAGGGAAGGTCGGAACGTTGCGGTTAGCGAACATTTGAGAAACTGAGCATCTTGGAGGTAATTTATGTAGCAGTCTAAAAGATCTGTTATAAAGCAAATTTAGGATTCTGCAAGAACCTTTTTTATAATTAATCTATAGTTTTTGCCAGTAAATATTAGTGCAGAAAGTATGAAAAATGAGTGTCTTTAACTTCGCTTGTACAGAATCTGAAGTTCTCCGTAATCATGTTTGCCTTAGCACTGTAACTTAGGTACTGTTTTCTTACGACTGAATCATCATTCAAGGAGCTGGTGATAATTTGACACAGATACTTAAAGTCTTATATCATACTTGCTATATTGGTTCGTTTCTCATATTGAAAATAATATTAGCTGTTTGGTTTCAGCTTTTAGGATGGAATTGCCTACCTTAGTTTTAGTAACATTAAAATTATTGTCATGGTTCTGTGAATATAATTCGCAAATTTTTATAAGATGATTCAGGCCTTTAACTGAAAAGCTTATTAATACCATATCATCGGCATAGACCAAGTTATTTAACCTCATATTAACTATACAACATCCAATCTTGACTCATTAAGAGAAGTAATTAATCCATCAATATGCATATAAACCAGCAGAGGAGAGAGCACGGAGCCTTGTCTAACTCCGCATGAGGAACAAACATTCGGACAATACATTGCCCCATCTAACCTTAAAAGTTTGGTGAGTGTACCAAATTTTCAATATATTTAAAAGATACAGTGGAACAGTCCTGTCTTCTAATTTTTTTATTAGAATATTGTGATTCACTCTATCATATGCTTTGCTTATGGCCAAAACACGACTATAAATAGTTGGATTACTGTCAGTATATTTAAATACAGTCTCTTTCAATACATAAATGCACAGATCAGTTGAATGAGACTTTTTAAACCAAATTGAATACGAAACGTCCATAAATGATTAATTCATTTAGTCCTATTTCTATATTCTATTACACTGTGTAACACTGATTCTGTTTATATAGAATTTTTTATGTTTTTATATGCATTTGTGGGCGCTGAGTCCAAATCTGGCCTTGGTTTATGTGTATCATCAATGGTTTCAGAGATAATCCATTTTTCATGTTTTACCAGTATAATGTTTATTATGGGCGCAGCAATATCAGAATAATCAGGAATTGTTGGGAACAATCCGGATGTTCGTTGACAGTTTCTTGCTCTAGAAATTGCCCGAAACTTCCACTGTGCTATATAAGAAGAGCGCAGAGTCTGAGAAGTCAGTTAGTGTGAGCACACAAAGAAAGCAGGTTGTTTGTCTGATGGTTTACCAGCACTGAGGTACTGTGTTTCTGTGCTTCTCTGTGCTGACGATTTGAGTGTTATCGATCCTTTTTTATTGCGAACATTATTTCAGTGTTGTGAATACATCTTTTTCTGGAATCTTTAATCTGTTGCAGATTTAATAACTCTTCTCTCTATATCTGCAGGTTATGATTAATGTAGTACAGTTTGGTAAAGAGAATGACAACTAGAGCTTGTAAACACTCGCCGGATATATTCTGCTACGTTTGTGGGTATTACATAGGCCCCGAGCAAGTATCGCACAAGATTGTGAAAGGCACCAAGTTCTGGATCGCGTATCGGCTCTATTTTGGTATGCCTATGGGTGACCAAGATAAGCCCTGGGCACCCCATGTGATCTGTGGAAGCTGCCGCTCCACACTTGAAGGGTGGCTGAGGGGAGTACGCAATGCAATGCCCTTTGCGATACCTAGAATATAGAGAGCACCAAAGAGCCACCACGACGATTGCTACTACTGCATGGTAGATGTTTCTAAGTACAGGAAAGTTAAAGGAAGGCAGACTCTTCAGTATCCAAGCATAGCGTTGTCCATAGCTCCTGTACCACATGGCGAAGGTCTTCTAATACCACGTCCACCAGAACAGGTATCTATCCATTGCTTTACCTTCTGTATTTACAGACTGTGGTCATTATGTGTCGATTTTCTAGTGCTGATGCTCTCTACATATATAGTTATGCCTATATTTTGTTTCTTTGCTTTGCAGGTTGAAAATGAGGATGCAGCTAGCTCATCTGAGATGTCGGCTGGTGAGGACAGTCATGATGAAGAATATACAGTAACTTTCAGTACAAACCCTCACTTTCCAAATCAGAAGGAATTGGACGAATTAATTAGAGATTTGGGTCTGACAAAATCTGGGTCTGAGCTTCTGACCTCCAGACTCAAAGAGTGGAATTTGCTTGGAGAAGACTGCAAAAGCACTGTATACCGAAAGCGGCATGAAGAGTTGCAAGGTTCTACGATGTCAATGGCTCTCTCTGTTATTTCAGCGAGGTTAATGGTCTATTCACAGCTATTGGGTTAATACATATACCCTCAGAATGGCGCTTGTTTATTGAGTTCAACTCGGAGTTTAAAAGCTGTTCTACTCCACAATGGGAACAAATATCCATCTATACCAGTTGCACATTCTGTTCAAATGAAAGAGGACTATGAAAATGTCAAACAACTGCTCACTCAAATCAGGTATGAACAATATAACTGGGACGTGTGTGGTAATTTCAAAATGATTGGTTTCCTGTTAGGTTTACAAGGAGGGTTTACTAAATATTCATGTTTTCTTTGCCTGTGGGAAGCAGGGCTTCAACTGAGCACTATAAAACAGTTCAGTGGCCTCCACGTGAAGGACTGCAACCAGGAAAGTACAATGTACTCAGAGAACCTCTTGTGAAGCCTGACATAGTTCTGCTACCACCTCTCCATATTAAGTTGGGTCTAATTAAGCAGTTTGTAACTGCGTTAGATTTTGGAGGGGAAGTTTTCCAACAGATTCGGGTCATGTTCCCTAAACTCTCTGAGGCCAAAGTCAAGGCTGGCATCTTTGTAGGACCACAAGTCAAGGCGCTGTTGAATTCAAAGAACCTTGAAGCCAAGATGACTCCGATCGAAAAAGAGGCTTGGTGTGCTTTCCGTGATGTGGTTCGTGCGTTTTTAGACAACCATAAAGCACCAAACTATAAGGTTAGTGTCAAACTTGATAAGTGCTATGGCAAAATGGGGTGCCGTATGTCTTTAAAATTACACTATCTGCATTCACATCTAGACTTTTTTCGTGATAACCTGGGCGATGTGAGTGAAGAACATGGCGAAAGATTCCATCAAGATATTCAAACGATGGAGAAAAGGTACCAGAGCCATTGGGATGCTTCCATGATGGGAGACTACGTATGGTCGCTGATCAGAAAGGATAAGAACGTTCATACGCGGAAGTCGCGTTCTTCAGTGCATAACGAGGCTTGTTATTCTTTTATCGGTTCTCGTCATGATATATATTATATCCTTTGCACCATTTTGGGTTTGTCAAACAATTTTGGCTCAATAAACTTTAATTTCCAATAGTGTTTTTATTTTCAGAAAATATTTATGTTAGCCTTCTTTATATACTTTGCCATATGAAAAGTGTGATAACCTATATTTCTGAAACAGTTGATGATAGAGCAAAACCAATATCATTTTTAGAATCAGCTCCCCGAAATCATTAAGAAACGACAGAAAAATCACAATAAACAGAACATTTTTCAAATTTTGTTACCTAGTGTTATCTGCGCATATTAACCTTAGTCCAATCGATACATTCATTCTTGCCTAGTGAGTCATAATACTGTAATGTCATATATTATTTACGTTGGTACACTTAATTTCCACGCAAAAAATAAAGACTGCTCGCAACCTTCTTTACATAGAAATATTATCTTCTATTGTCTCAAATCACTCCAAAAAGAAGTTTGGAAGACCCTTTCTTCTATCTAAAGAAGTTATGTATCATTAAAAAAGTTATTATATCATCTGACAAGAAGATTTGATACTCAAAAGAAAAAAAAAATCCCCTAGAATGCACCCTCTAAAAGAAGTTATAAGTTCTAAATTTAGAAGGTTTTATTTTCAGTGTAGCTTTAGTGATCTTTGATCTGAGAGAAGTTAATTATGCAAAATATGAACATTGACGATAAGTTAAATTATTACTATTTATTATTATTTATCAATTTATTATTTATTAATTATTTAAATTATTACTAGTGAGACAGTGATCAGTCCATCTTGTGCCACCATTCATATCCCTAACGTACGTAAAATTTTTCCTCTTTATACCCAATGATTCTACTTCGTATATTAATTATACTTAATTAATTTAACAATCTCTACAACAAATTTTGATTTCACGAATGTTATGAACATCTACAAATGAACAAGTGTTTGTTTGCTGAGGTTCTTTAACCTCCTTCGCAACATCTAAGGTCATACGACGGACGGGATTTACAGCTTTACGTGAAATCCGAACCACGGGTCACTACATATTCTAGACGCAAAAGATGGACCCGGACCCCTATCCAGCTGCTACCCAGACACAATGTTACTTAACTTCGCTGATGGACAGGAAGTGGTGTTACTACATTGTCCGTGACGTAGTCCTTACAAGGAGTAACGAGTGTTTTAAATTGTACCGCAAACACTATTCTGTCAATACCAAGAAACAATACGAGTAAATCATCTCTTTCCATCGATTTAATACCTTATTTATGTTCATTCCATATTTGAGATCTGAATCCAACAACTGTTCCAATGTTTCAACGGTTGGAGGGCTGGCGGGAACCACTAAAACAGCCATTAAAGACGTTTTATAATACAGCGTCATTAACAAAGCGTATAAGAGCCATATTCCTAAAAACACCTGCGAAGAAACACAACTTTCAATTAATTATTTTCAGCGTTTATTTTCATTGATTTCAATTTTATAATTCAGAATAATTCAGTCATGAATTCATTTATTTGAGGCTCAAGTTTTAGAGGATGTCGCTAAAACCTCGAGAAGAAAACATTCGGAAATGATGCAATGTTTTAATCGCATTCGCTGCCACACCTTTCTTTAAATGTTTTATTTTTTAACGAAATGTAAAGGAGATTTATATATATATATATATATATATATACAGGGTTTAACAAAAGTCCGTTCTCATAGGAAAATCTTTTCCGATACTTTATTTAGCGACAAGGCTTGTTTTCATTTAAATAGAACAGTGAATCGCCACAATTATCGTTACTGGAGCGACGAGCATGTACTGGATTAATTGGTAAGTTCATTGTATGGTTTGTAATGTCTACATAAAACTATTTTCTCGTTCAATTCTGTTATATCTTATTTCCCTATGAGAACGGACTTTTCTAACACCCTATATATATATATATATATATATATATATATATATATATATATATATTTATATAATATTTAGGAGAAATCCAATGACAAGGAGGAATGTAAATGCCATGAAAAGTCTTCTTTAATGCGCAACGTTTCGAGCAATACGCTCATCATCAGGCTAGATAATAACAATATGAAATTAGAATCAATAAATAAATGTGAACAAGACAAAATAATTTCCATAAAACCTATTCAGTAAAAGCAAATTTTAAAGACTAAAAGAAGAGGGTTAAATTCAAAGTTATAAAAATTTACATATAAAATTAACCAGAAATTTAAAAAGCTATTTTTAAATTACATATAGTAAATTTGAAATTAGTACACTGGAATAATTAACACTAATACAATGGAATAATTAACACTACGAACCTTTCAATGCTGGTTCCGAGCACGAGTAATTTAAAACAAAACAAAACAGGAAACAAGCTATGGGTTGGGCGGTTGGAGTTATAAGTTAAGGGAGGGGGGATTATAAAAAATTGGGGAGGGGGAGGGGAGTTGGGGAGTGGGGTTTATAAAAAATTTAGAGGGACAGCTGAGGAATCCAAGTTTAGAGAAGGGGTCAATGTTTTAATATAAAGAGATTCCAAAATTCTAAGTGAGTTAGGACAAGAATTACAACCGAGAATTTTAAAATTATCTAAAGTGACATCAGTTTTACATTATATACTGTGTTCCCGAATACTGGAGGCTTCTTTTTTATTTAAAATTTTACCTGTTCGGCAACTTATTCCCATATGCGAATAAAATCTAGTCCTGAGGGAGCGCACGGTGCTGCCAATGTAAGTACCAAGGAGACACCTTGGGCAGGTAAATAAATATACAACACCGCTACGCAACGAATCAGGAGTTCGATCCTTCGCTGAGAAAAAGCTACCTAAAGACATTTTGTTAATAAATATAATGCGAAAATCAGTATGATAAAAAAATTTTCTTAACAACTTTGTAAATTTAAGTTTAAATTCTTTATTCATGGGACCCATTTCAGGTACCAGGAAATATTTTATATCTTTAGGCACTGAAATACAGGAAAGTTGAGGCTATAAACATTATAGCCCTCATTTAGAAAGTGTAATTTTTAGACAATCTCCCACCCATTGTAAACCAATTTTCTATCGACGCTTCGTTGATGACTCGATAGCTGTTTTTGATAATGCTGTACAAGCGCAACAATTTTTTAACTTCTTAAATTCTCTGCACCCCAATATAACTTATACAATGGAAACTGAGAAAAATGGCTCCCTTCCCTTTTTAGATCTTTTAATTTCGAAAAAAGGTGATTCTATCACTACATCAGTTTACAGGAAACCCACTTTTACTGGTTTAGGCATGAATTTCTTTAGTTTTACTGATTTTAACTATAAGATGTCGTGTATTAAAACTCTCTTGTTCAGAGGATATAATTTGACCTCTAGTTTTACCTTACTAAACGATGAATTTAATAATTTAAGATCATATTTTACCAATAATAGTTTTCCTGTTCAATATGTAGATAAACTAATAAGATCTTTCTTAAATAATGTTTATAGCCCTCAACTTTCCTGTATTTCAGTGCCTAAAGATATAAAATATTTCTTGGTACCTGAAATGGGTCCCATGAATAAAGAATTTAAACTTAAATTTACAAAGTTGTTAAGAAATTTTTTTTATCATACTGATTTTCGCATTATATTTATTAACAAAATGTCTTTAGGTAGCTTTTTCTCAGCGAAGGATCGAACTCCTGATTCGTTGCGTAGCGGTGTTGTATATTTATTTACCTGCCCAAGGTGTCTCCTTGGTACTTACATTGGCAGCACCGTGCGCTCCCTCAGGACTAGATTTTATTCGCATATGGGAATAAGTTGCCGAACAGGTAAAATTTTAAATAAAAAGAAGCCTCCAGTATTCGGGAACACAGTATAAAATGTAAAACTGATGTCACTTTAGATAATTTTAAAATTCTCGGTTGTAATTCTTGTCCTAACTCACTTAGAATTTTGGAATCTCTTTATATTAAACATTGACCCCTTCTCTAAACGTGGATTCCTCAGCTGTCCCTCTAAATTTTTATAAACCCCACTCCCCAACTCCCCTCCCCCCTCCCCAATTTTTTATAATCCCCCCTCCCTTAACTTATAACTCCAACCGCCCAACCATAGCTTGTTTCCTGTTTTGTTTTGTTTTAAATTACTCGTGCCTCGGAACCAGCATTGAAAGGTTCGTAGTGTTAATTATTCCATTGTATTAGTGTTAATTATTCCAGTGTACTAATTTCAAATTTACTATATGTAATTTAAAAATAGCTTTTTAAATTTCTGGTTAATTTTATATGTAAATTTTTATAACTTTGAATTTAACCCTCTTCTTTTAGTCTTTAAAATTTGCTTTTACTGAATAGGTTTTATGGAAATTATTTTGTCTTGTTCACATTTATTTATTGATTCTAATTTCATATTGTTATTATCTAGCCTGATGATGAGCGTATTGCTCGAAACGTTGCGCATTAAAGAAGACTTTTCATGGCATTTACATTCCTCCTTGTCATTGGATTTCTCCTAAATATTAAATTGAAGCTTTGTAGAAGCAAACCGCATGACTATATATATATATATATATATGTTAAACACAGACCGTGCATGGAACAAGGAACTCTTCTGGGAAAATTAAATCCACTATAGTCCGAATAAGTAATGGTAAATGACAAATACCATAGTTTTTTCTTTTTCATGATTTTAGCCCGACGTGGGCAACGGGTCTCTCGCAAAGAGATCCCATAAATATAGCTTCCCTCACCAGCTATCTGCAAAGCAGACAGGATCCAGCTTTGGGACATGGATCTAGGGTTTAAAGCAAGCCTAGATCCCTACATTCAGAACCTCTATATAAGTAAAAGACTCGTTGCATTCACGTCGTGTTGAATAAATCAAAGAAAAAGGGGGTAACTATTGTATTTTTAGCCAAAAAAAAAACAAAACTTAAACCTCAACCGGGACATTGAGCGTCCACTTTTCAAGGCACGAAACACGTCCGTTTAGTATACACAAACTCAGAATGGTTCCCTGAGAACATTATATGTTAAACACAGACCGTGCATGGAACAAGGAACTCTTCTGGGAAAATTAAATCCACTATAGTCCGAATAAGTAATGGTAAATGACAAATACCATAGTTTTTTCTTTTTCATGATTTAGCCCGACGTGGGCAACGGGTCTCTCGCAAAGAGATCCCATAAATATAGCTTCCCTCACCAGCTATCTGCAAAGCGGTTGAGGTTGAGGTTTAAGTTTTGGTTTTTTTTGGCTAAAAATACAATAGTTACCCCCTTTTTCTTTGATTTATTCAACACGACGTGAATGCAACGAGTCTTTTACTTATATAGAGGTTCTGAATGTAGGGATCTAGGCTTGCTTTAAACCCTAGATCCATGTCCCAAAGCTGGATCCTGTCTGCTTTGCAGATAGCTGGTGAGGGAAGCTATATTTATGGGATCTCTTTGCGAGAGACCCGTTGCCCACGTCGGGCTAAAATCATGAAAAAGAAAAAACTATGGTATTTGTCATTTACCGTTACTTATTCGGACTATAGTGGATTTAATTTTCCCAGAAGAGTTCCTTGTTCCATGCACGGTCTGTGTTTAACATATAATGTTCTCAGGGAACCATTCTGAGTTTGTGTATATATATATATATATATATACTATATATATATATAAATATATATATATATATATATATCAACGGTTCCCACACTGCTATTGCTTAGTGGTACGAAAATATATTACTCGAATTGAATATATATATATATATGTGTGTGTGTGTATATATACATATATACATACACAGGGTGTTTCACAACCGGTCTGCCATACTTTGGGGGGTGATTTAGGGGGTGATATTGAGTAAAAAAGTTAATGCAACATCGGTGCTATTTCCAACCGTTGCGGAACTACGGACGTTTTAAGATGTGCAAACAACAAATCCCTACTTGTGTGTAATTCGATAGACGGCAGCACTGGTGGTAGTTTCGATTAACGAAGTTAACACTACTAATCCTCAATTTTTTCTTTCAGTTGGTTCTAACCCCGTTAGATTTCTTTTTATGGGGCCTTATGAAAGAGATGGTCTACAAGACCAAAGTACAAATGAGAGAGGAACCTTTGCGTCAGATTATGGATGCCGCTGCTTACATACGAGAACAGTCCGAAATGATTCAATGGGCAGTGGACTCTTGTTTGGAACGAGCAAGGCTGTGCATTGAAAACCGAGGCGGACATTTTGAACATTTATAAGGTGTATATCATAAAATGTAGCAATAAATACATCAGATTAATACTCTCGTTTATTTTTTTCCGTGCACCTTAAAACGTCCATAACTCCGCAACGGTTGGAAATAGCAACGATGTTATATAAACTTTTTTACTCGATATCACCCCCAAAAGTATGGCAGACCGGTTGTAAAACACTCTGTATATATATCACGTTGATTGCCAGAGCAATATAAATAAAAGTCATCCCGGGGCCAATTTTTTTTTTCAATGAAAGGATGCATTACGTACAGAGAACCTTCTCAGTCTAAATTATAATAAAAAATTCCTGATGGAAGGAACGCTAAAGCGGCTTCTTTTTTTTCAACTACTGTTTGCTGGGGGCCATGTCATATGCATATGTATGGCAATTTTCTCTGTGGCCGTGTCATACGCATGTGTATGACAGAGGAATGTTTCCTGAGAGCCATGCCATATACGAGAGCCACTCAATATATTTTGCCCCACCTTTTTTTTTTCTTTCCAAGTTTCCTTGTAAGTTCCAGAAATTTTGTACACAAGTAGTTACATACCTTTTTTACAAGTTTTTATTTTTCTACATAGTCTCCATCCTTTTCTACGGCTTTCATCCACCTCTAAACAAGGGTCTTTATTCCTTGCTGGTAAAAGTCCGCTGGGTTCCGCTGGAGCCACCTCTTAACCTCCTCAACAACCTCATCGTCACTCTGAAACTTTCTTCCACGAATAGCATCCTTCATTGGCTCAAACAAATGGAAGTCTGAAGTTGCCAGATCCGGGCTGTATGGAGGGTGGGGTAACACAGTCAAGCGCATTTTTGTGATGGCCTCTCTTGTTTGCAACCTATTGTGTGGTGTTGCGTTATCGTGCAAAAGGACGTCTTCCAGTTTTCTCTCCGGTCGAACTCGCTTTATACGTCTCTGGAGTCTCTGTAGGGTAGAAATATATGCCTCTGAGTTGACTGTTTGTCCTTTCTTCATAATGTCCATCAGAATCACCCCTTTCATGTCCCAGAAGATGGAGGCCATAACCTTTATTGCAGAGGGAGCCATTTTGAACTTTTTCTTGCGTGGGTAGTCTGCGTGATAACACTCCATGGATAGGCATTTTGTTTCAGGTTCAAAGTGGTGTACCCAAGTCTCATCCCCAGTCACAATTCATGAAAGGAAGTCATCCCCTTCTGTCTCGTATCGAACCAACGACTCAGAAGCAATTTCTTTTCTTTGGGCTTTGTGATCTTCAGTCAGTTGGCGAGGAACAAACCGTGAACACACTTTTGAGTATCCTAGTTGGTGAATTATCGTATTCACACTTCCTTCACTAATTCCTAGCTTCAGTGATAGCTTCTTGTATGTGACACGCCGATTTGATCGAATGATGCTGTTAGCACGTTGCACAGTGTGAGATGTCACAGCCGATGCCGGGCGACCGCTGCGTGGCTCATCATCGAGGCTGGCTCTCCCTCTCTCCGATGATCTCACATGTTTAGACCATCGTCCAACTGTCCTTCGATCAACAACAGCATCTCCGTAAACGTTCTGTAGACGTTTGTGAATATTTCCAACTGTTTCCTTCTCTTCTGTTAAGAACTCGATAACAGCTCTCTGATTAAGACGCACATCAGTGTCAGACGCCATTTTGGAAACTGTGTTAACCATCGGTTTTATAGAATGGCGTTTGAAAGCAGTCTTATACAAAGAGGGGAGGTTCAAACTGGAAAAATCGGGTTATGTGAAGCGCAGAAAGTTCAAACTTACGGCCCAAAAGACATTTCAGCCCCATGGCCTATTATTTAGTTAAGAAAAAAGGGTGGATCAAAATATATTGAATGCCCCTAGTACATATGTATGACAATTTTCTCCGTGGCCATGTCATACGTATAAGTATGACAGAGGAAATTTGCATTCAGTCGCTTTGTATCGCACCCGAATGACAAAGATCTACGTTCACGTTTTATTTTCAATTTCCAGCGAGAAAATATTTACTCTCTGGTAACTCTGACTCTGATAGCTTTGAAGACAGTGTTGGGCACTAAAGCGTTAATCCGATATCAGTTAATTAACGAAGTTAACTTTTTTAACGTACTATTAACGGAAGTTAATTTCCATTTATCGTTATCGGACCAGTTAACTTCCGATAACTCGATATTTAGTCTGTTAAAGTCCGTTAACACGTTAACTGCGAGGAGTCATTCACGGAAGATCACCGCTCCGCGAATGAATTCAAACCGCCATAACTTCAGTCTGCCAATTCCGTCCTCTGCCGCAGTGGAACGGCTTTTCTCTCTCGGCAAGGACATCCTGAGGCCCAAGAGGTCAAGACTGGCAGTTGGGCCTAACTTTGAGAAGTTGGTCTTTCTGAAGGGCAACCAGCACATTGTGTCATAGTCTTTAATAAATGTGCCTAAAATTTAATTTTACCTTTCAGTTCCCGCCATAATAATTCTCTGGTAAATTAAAATTTAGTTAATGGTTAGTGGTTACAAGGGTTTCAAAACATGTAATCAGTACATTTTTTATTAAAAATAAAAAAAAAGTTATTAAGCAAAAAAGTTGCAAAACTTGATAAAAATACAGTTAAATACCTATTTATTGTTGGATTTTGCATAAATAAACATTTTCTATGGGTTTTAAAGCTTTTTTCCTTGATTTTTTTAAATGTTAGTAAAGAAATAGTTATCGTTAACGGATTATCGTTAACTTCCGTTAACTTTGTAGTAAAATTATCGGATTATCGTTATCGGAGTTAAAAATTGGGGTTAACGGATTATCGTTATCGAAGTTAACTTTTTGGTTAACGGTGCCCACCACTGTTTGAAGATGACACCTTGGATTCCACTTATGAACCACATGAGGAGAGTTCATCATATGATGAAGATTGTCAGGCTACAAATAATTTAAGCGCTAGACTTCATAATATGATTTTAGATGAACAAGATGAAATTAGTGAAGATGAGGAAGAGGTGTCCCCTGGTAACGATGAGAAAAAATGGGAGGAGTTCAAAGGAAGGCAGTCAGATTTCAACTTTACTGGTAAGTCTGGTTTGCTTGTTGACATCCAGCAAGATGTTTCTCCTTTAGATGTTTTCAAAATAATTGTAGATGATGAAGTCATAAATTTAATGGGAGAGCAAAGAAATTTATATGCTGGGCAGTCCATTGCTTCAGAGACAAGAAAACGTTATTCAAGATCCCTGCAATGGAAAGCAACGGATGCTGATGAAATGAAGAAATTTCTTGGATTGTTACTCTGGATGGGACTGGTGAAGATGGGAAACATTTCATCTTATTGGAAAACAAGTCCTCTTTATAAAAATAAAATTGCAGAAAACATCATGAGCAGGAATCGTTTTGAGTTACTCTTGCGATTCATGCACTTTGTGATAATGAGAGCATAAATAAGGGAGACCCTTTAGGAAAAGTTCAGCTACTCCTCGATCTACTTCATAAAAAATTTCAGGATGTATTTTGTCCAGGCAGTGATATAGTCATTGATGAAACACTTATTCCTTGGAGGGGAAGGCTACTCTTCCCTCAGTTTATTCCCAGTAAAGTTCATAAATACGGTATAAAGTTGTTTAAGTTATGCTCTTTGGAAGGATTTACATATGCATTGTCCATTTATTCATGGAAATCAGGAGCTGGTGATAAGAAAGGAGTAGGGTTGGCTAAAAAAGTTTGTGAGAATTTATCATCAAGACTACTGAATGAGGGAAGGACTTTATATGTTGATCATTTCTATACAAGCTATGAGCTAGCAAGATCTTTACTGAGTAAGCGCACGTATCTGGTTGGAACTGTCGGAGCAAATAAGAGAAACACGCCACCAGAAGTTATGAATGCTAAATTACAAAAAGGAGAAATGGTAGAACGTGAAGAGCAAAATGGCATTGTGGTTCTCAAATGGAGAGATGTAAGGGAAGTTCGGATGGTTTCCACAAAACAGTGGCCCACAATGATTGATCCAGAGGAAGAAAATGGAGGATCTTCAAGGCCTAAACGTAGAAAGATAAAGAATAAACCTTTAGCAGTAATTGCGTATAACAAGGGAAAAGCAGGAATCGACTTTTCAGATCAGATGGCTTCATATGCCACTACACTGAGGAAAGGAATCAAATGGTATCGAAAACTGGTAATTGAATTACTACTAAGAACATCTCTTGCAAATGCACACGTTGTATTCAATACAGCAACAGGTAAGAAAATGCAAATAAGAAAATTTCGAGAGCAGATTACCATGGCCATTTTGAGGATTCAGACAGAACCAATGCGCTATTCAAAACCCCAGTGTCAGAATGTGCACGTACTAAAGATAAAATATGGTGAAAATGGAGAAAGAATTAGACGATCATGCAAGTTATGCTACGCCAAGAAAACGAAAGGAGGAAAAGTGAAGGAAGAAAAAGACAGAAGTATGTCTCCATGTATTGCCGTGCATGCGACAAAGAACCGGTGATGTGCTTAGAATGTTTTGAATCCTACCACACTAAATAAACCTAAGCATTCCAAATACTTTTTGTTTTCATTGTGATGCAAAAAGAGTCCATTTTTATATATTAAAATTATTACACCGAGTTTTTATCTACATTTCTAAAGGTAAAGATTTATTATTTTTTATGTCAAAAGTCTTTTTTTTTTTGTATTCTCATTGCAAATATTTTTAACTAAATAAAAGTTCCCTCAAGAACCACAAGAATTAAACAAACATTTCACGATACCCCGAGAGTTCTAAAAGCAATTTAATTAAAATAACATATAGTGTCATGCAGCTGCGTATGACATGGCTTTGGCTAGGAAAACGTTGTAATACACATACGTATGACATGACCTCATTGAAAAGTAGGCTGCGATATACATATATATGATATGGCAGTAGTAGTATGCCCGCAAAAATGTAGAGTGCAAATCAATTGCTATGCAAGATGGTCAATGTTGCAAAGGGGGGAAGGGTTGGGGTAGTAGGGGAGGGGGTTTGAGGGGAGGCCCGGGAGAATGACCTCCACCCAACCTAACCCTAACCTGTCCTGACCTAAGAAGGTAACCTAAGAGAGAGGAGGAGGAGATGTTCTTGCTGGCATGTCTTGTCACATACTGAAGTTCTTGACAGCCTCAGTTGGCTTAGAAGGTGTAATCAGCCAGCTGGCTTAGAAGGCGTGTATACACACACACACACACACATATATATATATATATAGAGGAGGGGTGCCAAAAAAAACTTATAATTGACTTAGAATAATTCTGCCCTATTTATTTAATTAGTCCCTTGTGTATATTAATGGAGAGAGGAGATGTTCTCACTGTCACGGCTCAACGTATAATGAAGATCATCCTTTAGCATCACTTGTTGTTGTTGTTGGTTAGCCGATCAGCCCACCCTGATCAAGCAAGCAGGCGGCACGCAGATAACCGATCGCCCTCTCCGGAGTGGACCAGAGGTTCAGCGGAGTAATGTTGAGTTGTGTTCTATGTTGTGCTAGAGCGGTACAGTCTGTCACAATGTGTTCAATTGTTTGTGGTGTGTCCTGGCATAGGTGGCAGGTGTCGTCTATGGAGTTGTCTAGTCTGTGTTTATATGTCTAACTTGGGGTGATGTTCACATCGAAATCGTGCTAAGTTAACTCGATCCGATCTGCTCAGGTTGGTCTCTGATCTGTCAATGGGTGGCGGCTTCGCCCCTAGGACCGCATTCGGACCGAGTCGTGTCAGTGCTTTGTGGGAAAGGTGTGTGTGTGTGTTTTCTGTACTATGTGATGTCTGTGGGGCGTGGTATGGAATGGAGTATTTGGTTATAATGTCTCTCTGATGTTACCTTAATAGTGTGAGGTGTTGGTGCATGATTGTACATGTAGTGGCAAGGGTGTTGTGGGTTAGTTGTCGCTGTTGCTATGAATTGTGTTCCACTCATGTTTAAATGTTCTCTAATTTTCAGTATTTTTGTTCCTGTGTGCAGGTGTTCTATTGATGTTGTTTGAGTACATCCTGTAATGATACGAAGTGCGTTGTTTTGAATTGTCTGTAAGGTGTTTATGTGTGTTTGAGATAATGGGTGCCCAGCATTGGCTAGCATAGTTCATAACTGAGCGAATATATTGTTTGCATATGAGTGATGTTGTTTGCTGCTGGTGTCCAAAGTTTGTGCCTGTTAGTACCCTAAGCGCGTTAAGTCTTGACGTACATTTGTTTTTAATGTCCTGAATGTGGTTTGCAAAAGATAATGATGTGTTGTATGTGACCCCAAGTATTTTGGTCCTGTGAGTGTGTGGAATGTTGATGTTGTTTAGTGTAAGCTGTGGAGTTATCTGGTGTTCTTTTGTGTTGCTTGTTAGCAAGGTTTATGTATGTATGTAGGTTATTTGTAGCGGTGTCGATGTTGTTGTGGGTGGATGTTAGAGTGATGTCATCTGCATATAATGATAAGGTAAGCTTCTTACCTATGGGTGTTGGAATGTCAGGCATATATAAGTTGAACAGTGTTGGATGACTTGTCATTAAATGTGACATGTGAGTATCTTCCTGAAAGATAGTTGCTCAGCCACCTTTTGGTGTTATTGTGTATGTTTGTGTTGAGTATTTTGTTTATGAGAGGGAAAAGTGGGATAGCATCAAAGGCTTTACTAATGTCTATTGTTGCTAATAGTGTACGTTGAGCTGGTCGTCTGGAGTTGATGCCATCCATGATGTGCTACGTGAGGTTAGTGAGTAATGTCGTGGTTGAGTGGTGAGGTCTGAATCCATGTTGAGTAGGCGATAGTGGTATGTGTGGGTTGGTGATCTGTAAGATTAATCTTTCTGTTACTTTGGAAGGTGTGCATAGTAAAGTAATGGGTCTATAGGAAGCTGGTTCTGTTGGATTTTTGTTTGGTTTGAGCAGTGTAATAATTTTACCTTGTTTCCATATGTTTGAAATAATACAGTGTCGGTATGAATATGTGCTGATGTTTATGAGAGCTAGGATTCCCTGTGGGCCCAAGCGTTTAAGGTGTATGTTAGATAAGTTGTCTGGTCCAGTAGCCTTCAAATTCTTAATGTTTTTGATGATCTTGGTGGTCTGGTCTGTATTGAAGGGTGTAACGGTAGTGTCGAGTCTGTAGGTTTTCTTGTGTCTGGCTGTTTGTCTGTCTGCGTGTTTCTGGTTGTTGTCTCTGTTTAAGTGACTTATCTTTGCGTAGTGATTAACTAGAATGTTAGCTTGTTGTGTACATTTTGGGATATTATTTTGGCTGCGACAGATAGCAACGTGTGAGGTGTGAATGCCGCTGTTAGAGTGGGTAATGCTTTATAGTCTTGTATAGCCTGGATGTATCTGTGGAGTGGTTTAGTGTTGTTATGAATTCCCTTAATGTTTGTTTGCTTTCTTTAAGTTTGTTGTTTATTTCTGTGTTGAGCTGTTGTATCTGCTGTTTTATGGCTTCTGTGTGTGGTGTTTGTGTGTTATGTTTGAAGTTGTTACGTTGCCCTATGAGATGGGCTATTTCTCTAGTGTAATTTGGGTTGTATTTCCTAATGTCACTCTTGGGTATGTATTTGTTTGCATTATTGATGATCTGATTGAATGTCTTAAGTGTTGTATTGATGTTTATGATGGGTATGCTGTTTAATGTGATGAATTGTTCCTCAGACTGTATTTTGAACTGTTCCCAATCATCTTTCTTGTAATTTCTGTAAGTGTGCCTAAGGCCGTTGGGGCAGAGTGTAGAACGTGTTGTAATGATGATGGGCAAGTGGTCTAATGACAGTTGTTTTTCTGTTCTCCAGACTCAAGTGTGTATGTGTTGCTAGTGAGGGGGAACAGAACGTTATGTCTGGGGAGGAATTTGAGTATTCGCTTGATGTGGTATGTGTGTATGTTCTTCTGTGTTGTTAAGAATGAAGAGGCTGTTTAGTTGTGTGGCTACGTTGGCGCCTCTGGTGTTGTTCTGGTTGTGCAGGTACCAACTAGTGTCTTTAGCGTTGAAGTCTCCTCCTAAAATGACATTAGTGAGAGAGGCCAGATTGTGTAACTGTGGATTGTAATTGGCTGGCACCTGAGGTGAACTATCTGGTGGGATGTAAATGTTGATGAGTGTGGTGTTGTGTTTTGCGCGTGTTTTAATGTTAACTGCCTTTATTTCTATCGTGTTATCTGCTTCGATTGTGTTTGTAATATTTTGGGTGGCATCACTGTAGCTAATGCTTTTACGTATGTAAGTGATGAGTCCACCCCCGTGACCCCCAGTACGATCTTGACGGATCGCCGTGAAGTCAGGGATGGTGGGTGTTTTGTGTGTGCGTTTTAGTTTTGTTTATTGTATAAGTGCTACGTAAATGTTTTGTTTGTGTACGAATTCCCTAAGCTGCATGATTTTTGTTTGGGTCGTAGTGTATACACATATTATTAATGGAGAGGAGAGCGTACAAGAATAACTGCTAGACAGTTCTCCCACTGCCATGACTCAACGTATAACGAAGATCAGCCACCAGTATCAGTTGGCTTAGAAGGCGTAATTGGCTTCGTAGTATATATATATATATATATATATATATACACGGTGAACCAAAAGTAGGTGGACAGTAGGTTGAATACGGTTTGTGTTATATTATATTATAACTATGGTGTTCATTATAACTATGGTGTTTGTGTTATATTATATTAAATATTATAACTAAATTTATTTAAATTTTATTTTGTATTATAGTATACAAAAAAATTAAATATGTATTCTCAAAATAAACGTTATCATTTACTGTCCACCTACTTTTGGTTCACTCTATATATATATATATATATATATATATATATATATATATATTAATGTGCAAGAATGTAAAGCCAGCCAGTTGGCTTGTTTAGAATATATATTAGAATATATATATATATATATATATATATATATATATATATATATATATATTAAAGCGCTCATGCATAAAAAATATTGTTGTTTATATATATTTTTATATATATTCCCCATCATACCAGTTATTTCTATATATATTTCCATCAACGCAGTTATTTCAGAACCCAATAGCAAAGCACACACAAACACTTCATGTAACTGAAAAAGCATTTATATATTCACTTCAAATGCACTTGCTTCACTTCATATGTAACTGAAAAAGCATTTATATCCATTCAATAATAAAACACATCATTCTGTTTATTAATATCGATTTATGTATCCCCAAGCAATTATTTGGCACATATATTTGAGTTCAAACCTTCAATCAAAAAAATTATACTTCTTTTAGATATCTTTAAGTATATATACACTCACCAATTTGGGACTATATTATATATATATTAATGGAGAGGGTGCCATAATGTAGAGCCACCCAACTGTCTTAGAAGACAATATATATATTTATTTATCCGAGCACACATGCATTAAAAATAATAACTTTTATTTAATGATAAAACATCATTCCGTTTAATAATATCGCTATATATATATATATTCACTTCAAATCTTCAAATGCACTTGCTTCAATTCGCATGTAACTGAAAAAGCATTTATATGCATTCATTAATAAAGCACATCATTCTGTTTAATAATATCGCTTTATATATTCACTTTAAATGCACTTGTTTCCTTCACATATATCTAAAGCATTTATATATCCATTTCAAAGCATATCATTCTATTTAATAATATACCCACACAGTCATTTGAAATGAAACGTTCAAATAAAACACCAATTAGAAATATGTAAATAAACCAGTTATGTTGGTCGGAGAATTAAAGCACACAAACAATCATATCGTATATAACTAATTCGTTTATATGCCTTCAAACTGATTATTTAGTCACCAAACAGATCATTTAACATGGAGACAATTGTTTAACATACATTTATTGTAAAATATATAGGAAATAAATATATACAGTCAAAATAAACTAAATCCACTAGAGGCGAGAAACGCGACCAGCTCCCATATCTATCCATTTTAGCCTAAACAATACCGTATTTCATCGAGCAAATACACCACAGTAGATAAGTGGAATATGTATGCTCTTTTGCGAAAGTTCGAATATTTCGTCCAAAAGCGCCCTGCTTAATAAAACGATTAAGGAAACATTTGGACAAGGCCTTATTGAATCAGTAAAAGAATTATATATACAGGGTGTCCATAAATGTTACCCTGAAAACAGTATGTTCTCATGTTTTAATGACGAATCTTACATCCGTTTTCTTTTTACAGGTGATTTCGTACACGCATAGAGTTTCTGTGCTGGTGTGTTTCGTCTACCGCATTCGCCGCTAGGAGCGCTGTAGTAGCTGTTCAGTTAAGATGGCGTCTGTGACAGAAAAGGCACAATGTGTTGTGTGGCATGCAGAAACAAAATCTCCTGTCAGTGTTCAGCGAAGGTTCAGAACAAAGTATGGAAAGAATCCACCTGATGTGAAGTTAATTAAGTCGTGGATGAAAAACTTCTTGGAAACTGGAAACGTGGAAAAGGGAAAGAGCAGTGGTAGACCATCAGTTTCCGATGGGACGGTGGAAAACATTCAGGCAGCCAACTGTCATCTTCCAACAAGATGGGGCACCCCCTCATTGGGTGCATGTTGTTCGTGAAACTCTCGACGCAACATTTCCAAATCGATGGATTGGCAGGGACGGGCCAATCCCATGGCCCGCAAGATCACCAGACATTACCCCGCTGGATTTCTTTCTCTGGGGTCATGTTAAAGATTTGGTTTATGCAACAGTTATTCCAGATATCAGGACATTGCGAGAACGCATTACGGATGCAATTGCAACAGTTAACCCACAAATGTTAAAAAATGTGTGGCGTGAGTGTGAATACCGTTTAGACATTTTACGTGCCACTAGGGGTGCACATATGGAAGCTTATTAAGTTCATTAACTATGTATCAAAACTTTGTATGTTTATCTACTTATGATTAGAACTGTGTTTGAATACGAGTGTTTATTTAAAAGGTATAGTATGCTTTAATCAGGGTAATAATTTATGGACACCCTATATTTCTTTAGTTAATTTTAAGTATATAGAACGAAATCAGATTATAATATGAAGGTACTTCAATAAGTATCCGTACTTTTTATTTTAGTGATAATATAGTATATATAATATATACTCGTAATAACGAGCCAAACTGAGATTTATAGGCTTATTTAGGCTAGCAACAGTATAGGCTTATTTACGCTACTCGTAGCTGTCACATATCGTACGAGTAGTGAGCATAGCTGCACCGCTTTCAATTTGTACTCAGGAAGAACAGAGATCTGTGGTTCGTTTTTTGTGGGCAGGTGTGAAAGGAGCTGAAACTCTCACGCGTTTACGTGTTCAGTATGGGAATAATGCGTTACCACGGCGAAGTGTGTATGAGTGGATTCAAATGTTCAAGGAAGGTCGGACATATGTGACAGATGCTCAGCGCTCAGGATGACCATCAACATCAACCAGTGGTGACAAGCAGGAAGAAGCCAGGGCCATGATTTTTAACGACAGAAGATTAACAATAAAAGAAATTGCATCTTCATTAGACATCAGTCAAGGGTCAGCCTATTCGATAATTCATGACATTCTTGGCTTTCACAAGGTTTGTGCAAGATGGGTGCCCAAACAGTTGACAGAAGAGCATAAGCGTAATCGTATGGATGTCTGCTCTCGTCTTTTGGCGTGGTATCATAATGAAGGTGAAAACTTTTTGGAGCGCATTATCACTGGAAATGAAACCTGGATCCATCACTATGAACCAGAAAGCAAATGACAGAGCAGGCAATGGAAGCATCCAACATCTCCCATTGCAAGGAAGTTCAAAGCGCAGCCATCAGCAGGTAAAGTTATACTAACACTGTTTGAGAATACACGAGGCCCTAGCCTTGAACATTATGTAGAGCGTGGAACTACAGTAACAAGTGCATCATATTCTGACATGATTCGGAATGAGTTAAAGCACGCAATTCGCACAAAACGGAGAGGGAGATTGTCGGAAGGTGTTATTCTGTTACACGATAATGCGCGCCATCATACTGCTGCACAGACTAGAAAATACCTTCAAGAACTTAAATTTGAAGTTCTCAACTATCCAGCCTACAGTCCAGACCTGGCACCTTCGGATGTTTACCTGTTTGGACCACTAAAAGACGCTTTGAGAGGTCAGCGATTCCAAGGCGATGATGACCTGAATGAAGGAGGCGGTGAATGACTGGCTACGCACACAGCCGAAAACATTCTTTTGTGATGGCATTAGGAAGCTTGTAGATCGCTGGACAAAGTGTTTTGAGAAACAGGGAGACTTTGTTTAGAAGTGATGTGTTTATAATCTATCAGATGTGAAAATAAAATTGTGAAAATATAAAGTGCGGATACTTATTGAATTACCCTCGTATTTCACGAACAGCTGTGCGTTAAACTCTCACTAAATCTGAGGCATCGCATCTTAATATAGCACCATATGCATGTATACTCTTTCAGCTGCGCGAGTCTAAACCATTTTAAGTACTCTACGAATTAACACTGTAGTATAAAACCACACACACCCGAGATGATACGGTAGCCAAATGATTGTAAACAAACCCTTTCGCGAAATCACGCTGTAGCGCGAAATAACCATTTTTAGGTACTGTACGAGAGGCAACTCCGAGAGGTAACCCCGGCTCGAGCGGCGTTGATTACATCGTGTAAGTAATTCAGTCTAGTAAGGTGTACCTCATCCGGCTTTTCCCCTTACATAAAACCTCTTTTAAAATTAATAGAACATTTATGATAAACATCCTTTATAATCTATCAATAATATTTTTATTCTTAGGAATGCTCCGACTGTATATTATTTTACTCTTTTTAAAAACGATCAGACCGAGTGTGAGATTGTCGATGAGGTGATGTAAGTTTTTTTTATCCTTTTTCTTGTACGTGTGTGTGGGTTGGGGGTAAGAATAAATCAAATATTTTCGGTATTTAATGAAGCTAGGTTTTTTGTATCTACAAAGATATAGTTGATGCAATTTGAGTAATCTATGAATTTCATTTAACGTATACGCCACATTTTCACGTAATATATATATATATATATGTGTGTGTGTGTGTATATATATATATATATATATATATATATATATGTGTGTGTGTGCGTGTGTATGTATGTATATATATATATATATATATATACAGGGTGGGCGGAAAGTAGCTCCCTATTTTGGATTGGTAAAAAAATACGTATATTATCCATTTATTTCAGAAGAAATAATATGAAAAGGTAGGCATACATGGTAGGTTTTCTCTAAAATTCAATGTGGGCTCCAACTCTTTCCACCAGCTTCTGGAGCCGCCCAGGAATGGCGTCCACTGACTTTAGCAGGAACTCCGGCGGGATGGAGGACATGACTTCCCGAATTCGGTCCTCCAGTTCTTCCAATGTCCTCGGTTTGGTGCGGTAGACTTCTTCCTTTACCCACCCCCAAAGAAAGAAGTCGCACGGTGTCAAGTCGGGGCTCCTGGCTGGCCATTGATGTGGACCACGCCGACCCATCCAACGCCCAGGGAAGTGTGCATCCAGCCACTCACGGACAACAAGAGCGAAGTGCGGAGGGGCGCCCTCTTGCATAAATATCAGATCGTCGATGTTCTCCCATGTGCTGACAACCGGCCAGACCTCGTTTCGCAACATAGCAAGGTACCGCTCAGCATTCATGGTGTTGCGCAGAAGGAACGGGCCCTGATCTGAGGTCATACCACACCACACCGTTACACTGAACCGATTCTGCCGTTTTTCAGCGGTAACCGTGCGACTTCTTCTTTTGGGGGTGGGTAAAGGAAGAAGTCTACCGCACCAAACCGAGGACATTGGAAGAACTGGAGGACCGAATTCGGGAAGTCATGTCCTCCATCCCGCCGGAGTTCCTGCTAAAGTCAGTGGACGCCATTCCTGGGCGGCTCCAGAAGCTGGTGGAAAGAGTTGGAGCCCACATTGAATTTTAGAGAAAACCTACCATGTATGCCTACCTTTTCATATTATTTCTTCTGAAATAAATGGATAATATACGTATTTTTTTACCAATCCAAAATAGGGAGCTACTTTCCGCCCACCCTGTATATCGGGTTGGCAAAAAAAGGGAGACCTCGAACTTTGGCTATAAAATCCAGTTATGGTCAGATTTCAATTTTTTTTTCACACCCCACAACTAAGTAAATTTCCTATAGGGTGAGCGGATTTAAAGAAAACTAATGAAAATTACGGATTTATTGGATATTTCTTTATGCCTCTGGAAATTCTCCATTTACACTACTACTGCACTGTCGGGTCGGCAAAAAAAAAAAGGGAGACATTTTAAATCCTTCATATCACAGCAAATACGGTACATAGAACCATGAAATTTTAGTATGTTAGTACTAGGTAATTTTATGGTTTGTTTGCTATCTTTTAGCATTTTAGCTGAGAAATTGGATTTAAGCGAATATTCCAGAAAAATCTTGCTAATCATAGGTTCAAGTTGATAATTAAAGCGATTTTAATTAACGTAAGACAACTGCAGGAGGTTTGGACAAGCTTCTCAAGAAAATCGATAAAACAGGAGATATCAAAAGAATACCAGGTAGTGGTATTCAATTTGGCCACCAAACAGTCCTGATTTAAATCCTGTCGATTACAGCTTTTGGAAAAATTTGTCACAAAGAATTTATCGGGTCAAAGTAAGAAATGTTGCTCATTTACGACAGCTTCTTCTGGAAAAATGGGATGAGCTACCACAAGAACAAACCAATAAAGCCATAGATGAGTTCCGTCCCAGACTGAAAAAGGTTGAAATTCGTGGTAAACATATCGAGCAGTTTTTTTAACATCAAGGTAGCACCATGTGTGAGTAACTTGTAACTTTTTATTTGCACATACAATGCAGTAGTAGTGTAAAGGGAGAATTTTCAGTGGCATACAGAAATGTTCAACAAATCCATAATTTCCATTAGTTTTCTTTGAAATCCGCTCACCTTATAGGAAATTTAATTAGCTGTGGGGTGTGAAAAAAATATTGAAATCTAACCATAACTTTGGATTTTACAGCCAAAGTTCGAGGTCTCCCTTTTTTTGCCCGTCCGATATATATATATATATATATATATATATATATATATTAGTGATGGATCGAGTGGTCGGTTTTTCACAACCGCGGTTGCGGTTGTGTTTGCTGTTGTCGAATTTTTTCCAACCGCGGTTGCGGTTGCGGTTATCATATACTAGGAAAAATGCGTAATTATTAACTGGATTTAGCCACTATAGTGCGATTTAGCCACACTTGGTACATAATATATACTAAATAGTATTTATTTAGTAAATACCTTATGTTGAACACAAGTTTTGCAATACACCGCTACCGCTATTTGTGTGTTGCAAAACTTGTGTTCAACATAAGGTATTTACTAAATAAATACTATTTAAATGAAGTATATTCTAAACTTATATAGCTATTATGAAAGAATAGGTCAAATTAATTAAAACCATATTTTGCACTAAGTGTGTTACCAGGATGAGGGACGAGGACCCATCGCACTGTTCATCCCACCTACCACTTTCCCCAGCCTCCACCCATTGAAAAGTTATGGATTATTATTCATTTGAAAAACTGATGTCAAACTTAATGACAGGCAGTGTGAATTTCAAGAATAATATTTTTGCTGCATTTTCACCTTTCAAGCGGCAACGCCTCTCATCGTACAACGTTCCCGCTCCACGCATAAGGAGACCCATCATTTTCTTTTTAAAAAAAGAAATATTTCTAATTAACCTAAAATTAAAATTAACTAAGCTTTTACAACCGCAACCGCACTTATGGAACGGCGGTTGCGGTTACGGTTGCGGTTGTGAATTTTTGTGCGGTTGTAGTGCGGTTGCGGTTATTCGATCCATCACTAATATATATAATATATATATGCCCTGACGCAGATCTTCTTAGGAGTGTATTGGCGTACGAAGCAACGCTGGACCCTCAAACCATCGATCTTACAGCAAAAGAATTCGTTTTTATTTTTAAAATCTCTTTATTCTCGGCATTTTTGCCGAAAGACCGAATAAAATGCGGTTGTAAATAAAGGCACTCTATTACGAAGAGCTAAACATCCTTAAACTCCAATAATAATAATAATAATAATAATAATAATTAAACGTATATATTTTTAGGAATGCTCCAACTGTATAATTTTTTTCCTTTTTAGGGACGATCAACCGGCGTTACCCGAATGTGAGATTGTCGATTAGGTGATGTAAGTTTTTTATTCTTTTTTCTTCCACGTGTGTGTGGGTTGGGGTAAGAATAAACCAAATATTTTCAACATTTTATTAATACCATTCAACATTTTAAAATTGACACATAATTCTTGTAACAACACATCTTCATTAACACATTTTTACGTGATATTGGGTTATTGCATCGATATGCAGTATATATACATGTTCTATGCAATACGCGTTTCATTTACAAAGGGAAATCTGCGGACAACCTCGCTAAACATGGGGTTATCATTAGCCTCATAATCACACAAATCTAGCTTTTCTAAGAAGTCTGAATAGCTGTTCCCGCGAGCGAGAAATGAAATAAAGCAGACACACTGGTGCCCACACATGTTTGAGAAAAACGATTGATATCTTTGTGGATTCCATACAACTCTCTGTACACGTAGCTTTTTTATAAAATCCATAATTAAGGGGTCGAGTTACAATTTTATTGCTAGAGAATCATAACAATAGACACATCCTCTATTTCTAACAAATATCGCGAACCAGCGGGTACCCGGGCTACCCAGTGGGTGGGTCCGTGTTTACTATAAATGCGACATTTTTTTCGTAATCGGACGTTTCAATTTTTCATTTTTCGCATAAGTCCCGATGAATATGTTTCATGTGAAACAATTTTGGTTCATAACTGCGCGTATAGTCATTTCATCCATCATTTTTAAAAATCACCAGATACACTTCAGAAGCGATCAATCTCGATGACGCTCTAGCTTTCCAAGTAAAACAGTACACTTGTAGGGTTGGCTAATGCTTCAGCAAATTCAAATCTTACGCCGAGACTTCTGTGTGTCTGGGGATTCAGATGCATGGTCACGCTACCACACTGGTTAGCTGACAGATCAAATACGTACAATGCGCTTCCATTTATAAGCTCATCTATAGTGACACCCGAGCCAAAAACATCACAACCATTAATATCGCGGGATAGATTATGGTACGCGCGTGAACATAAAAAAAAATCCGGGCCTGTAGAATATCTCACTTCCAAAATACTATCAACAGATGCACCGTTCATATGTAAATTTATGCTCCAAGACAAAATTTTGGAATTTGAGGGCTGATTTCTAATAGCCGCCTACCATGGATTTATGGTCGAGCAAGCCAATAAGAACACGCTGTGGGAGAATACCCAAGGCTACATTTTCTATCTGTTTGGTCGTTACACCCGCCGTAACAGTATACGTTTTTAAAATCACCCGCTTCATCGGGTATTTAGCTGTATCTTTCAGCAAGCGCTTTTCAATTTCCATCTGCCTCGTAGCAGCTAGCTTTACGCGACGAACTCTAAGCTACGTATCTAAAATGTGCATAACAACAGGTTTGGCAGATTAGTCGCTACCCTCATCTTGAGTTAAACATATCTCGGGGGCTGTACGTGTAATTTTAATCCTCATTTCAACACCGTTCAAAAACAACTTATCTTGCGACAAAAAAATCCGAATGTAGCCTCGCGAAGCAATCGTATATTTTCTTTTTAGAATTTTTAAATTTATTTTTTACGCTGGCCATCAATTGGGGGGGTATAATACCCCTGAACAGCCAAATGTGTCTTTTGCATCTCTCGTAAAGTGTAAGACAGTTTCTAAATGGGTACTATAATAATGATGGCTAGCTCCAGATGAAACGTTAGTTTGACTTAGGTACACATCACACTGACTTATCGGTGTGTGTAGGAAGTTGTTTTCAGGGTATACTGCGTAACCCTCTTCGCAGACTGCACCATCCGAATGCGCAATTCCTAGTTTAGTGTAAAGAAATACGTTGGAAGTGTCGAAAAAATGACTACCTGAAGAAGAAATCACGAACGCTATAGTGGCCGTCGTTGATCGAATAGCGTTGAGAGGATGAATTGTGACGAATTCCGTCTCCACAATACTTGTCTGCGTCGGAGGCACATCAAAGAGATTTCACTCGGATTTGCAGCATTCCGAACTGTGAGAGGAATAAAATGAATCATGGTACCCGTTAATGCACCCTTCCACTTCAGTTGTACAAACAGTTATGATAGGCCTCTGTAACAGACTTACCTTATATTAGTTTTTAAAAAATAAGTCCACGACCAGTTTCATACGCTTAGAACATTTCTTTTTTTTTAAGTCCTTCTCCGCTTTACATCACGATTTATCTGCTTAGCTTCCTTTTTTTCCCTCGTCATACAGAGCGCTTTCTTCCTCCACCACGACGCATTTTTCTCTTCGCATCTTCGACGATTTCATCTCGTGTACGTCGTAAGTGTTTTCTGAAAGCTTCTTTAGGTTTGCTGCCTGCCATTATATCTTCAAATGTGATAAGTCCTGATTATAGGGCATTCTTTCCAAGATATTTGGCACCGCTTTTCAGTGAGGGCACAGTTGTGCGTAGTATAGCCGAAAACATTGATCCGATGCCGCTTCCACGCTGGTACCTCACCCCTCGGTGGACGGTAAATGGCCTCAGTGTCATTCTGTTGCAACACTCCTGAAGTGTAGTTTCACGGGTAAGCTCCCGTAGCCGAATGGAAACTTTTTCCACTCAATCGTTCTTATATATATTGAGATACTGGTTAGTAGGTTAGGTGCAACTTTGACATAATGTGGCTTATCAAATGTGATGCTTAAACTCTTTCCTCTATGATCAGGGATGTGTACAATGCGTAACAAACGCGCCTGGGTATCCCCAAGAAATTAGTGGTCCACGATATCACTGTAAACATAACATCCTCCGGAGAGGGGGTCCAGAGGCTAATTTCGGTAAATTTATTTGGTACAATAAGCTGAACAATTCATGCTGTGACTCGTGAAAAGTGTCTCTTTGGAAGCCCCCGCTGTATCTGTCCACAAGCATAATTTGAGACAGTTCATTGTCCTTAATAGTCGTTGATTTTGGCATCAAAGTATGGGCCGGTGTGTCTATGTTTACGACTTCAAAAAGTAAATCGGCGGTGATGTATGACCTTTCAAGACTCTTATTTAAAGCCCCCACAGCCCCACAATATCCGAGGCTGTGTCATGAAGACCAGGCCCTACTGTTACTTTTGTACTATAGTACCGTGTCTCGCCGAACCAGACTCAATGTATAGTACCATCTAAAGTTATGCCTAATTTTTCAGACTCATCGATTCTTCTAAGAACCAGAAAAACGGCCTGTTTCTTTTCAATACTTAAAAACTCGGTGGTCAACTGAAATTCGCACACCGACCTCGTATGTTCCACTCCCCAATTCGATAGGTCCATGCAATTCTGTTATAAAGCTGGACAGGGTGTTGTCAAGATGCACGTCCAAAGAGGCGGAAGAGGGCAGTGTGACGTAGAAGTGGTTAGGTGTCATTTTGTATACTAAAGTTTCATTATTGCTTGAGCTTTTACATAGGAGTTGAAGCTTTCAGAGTACCCTAGCGACTTCACTAGATACATCTTTCTCTTCCCTGTACCTTTACTACCTAAAATTTTCTCAATTTTAAACGCTTTTTTACTAAATTAAATACCACTTTTTGCATCTCCTCGCTATAAAGATCGCCCTCGACTTCTTCGTCATTCAAATCTTCAACGTAATACAGCATCACATCGTTTTTAGGGCTCATAGATCTAACTTTAAAAATCTCCTGAGTCCATCCTTGATCAAAGCCTTTCGCGAACTTATTCCCTGCTCGTGACAGTCTTACATAATGATTTATTTTGAAACGACCAGACCGTGGTGGTGCGCTACAATTATCAGGCTCTATATGGGGTCTCTTTTAAAATCTCATTAGATGTTCCAATCATGCGATGCCGTGACCGATTGTAGGATGAAGCCAGAGGCTCCAGAATGTCTATATATCTGTATGTGTTTTTATGTGTGAAATAACCGTGCATACGTTCCTTTATGGTACGCTGAACTCTTTCGGCTAAAGATGCCTTATGTATAGAATTGGACGTGTAATAACTGATGTTAAACTCTGTCAGCATGTTCTGTACAGATATAGCCAGGAATCCTGTTTTCTTTCAACATCAGCGCTTTGGTCGCTTTAGCCGCTGATCCAGGCGATTTATTCTTCAGTGGGATTAGCCACAGTATCTAGCGAATACGTCTATTATGAACAAAATATGCCTGTACCCGTTATTATACACTGAATATCTCTGTATGTCTGTTAAATCCGCCTGCCAAATAGAATCAACCGAGGTTGCTAAAGTCTTAGCAGTTTTAAACCTTCTTCTCATTGGTTTATGTAGTGTATAAGTATTCTGTTCATGCAGAAACCTCTCAACATCTTTCTTCTCTACTCCCTCATTATATACGCCTTTGTACAATCTATTAACACCACCGTAGGATGCTGGATTAGAAATGTCATAATAACTTTTTCTTATTATGTCAGCCATTTACGTATTTTAGAGGCGCGCGGTTAGGGTAGTCGGTTGGTGGATGACCTCTTCTTCTTCTTCTTCAAAGATGTTACCAATGGAGGCAAAAGTGGTTCAATTGTAGTACTTGCGCTCCTTCCCTTAAGTCTTTTAACCTGTTCTGGTTACCTATCAACGTTTTTGGAATGTTTATTTGCTATAGTCTACCTTTAATAGTGTAGTGTATTGTTTTTTTTAATAAAGATAATCACATCTAATAAGAATTTAATAATGTTTTGTTAATTAAGAAGAAAATAATGTTAAATAAGAAATTTAATTATGGTTCGTATGTAAATAAGAAATTGATAATGTTTTGTTTGAAATTAAAAATCTAAGAAAAAAACAAACTGGCAACATCTGAAATGTGCCCAAGTAATGTGTTGAGTAAAATGCCCAATTTTGGCAATTCAGTCTTTGGACGGGGCTTGCCCCAATAAGGTGTTTTTCGTATTAGAATGTTATAGTTTATTTAAAATATTAATTATGTCTCTCTCCGCGATTAAATGTTAACGCTAATTCCGCCCTCGCATTACCTCGTTCGTCTAAAGTATTTCGGCATAAATAAAAAGTCAGTAAATAGCAAATAAAAGTGTGTAATTATCTCCTGTCCCTTTGCTTTGTGTTTGAGAGTTTAATGGCGGCCGCGTCTGCCCGTGTTTATAAAGCACAGTGAAACGAGTGTAAAAGAGAAGAAAAAGCAATGATAAAAGAAATTGAATAAAGTAAAGTAGATAATGAATTGTGAATGAGGGGAATCACGACATGTTTGGTGGCTAAACGGTGGTCCCTATTAAATTCAAAAGAAGGGCATTCCCACGTCCTCTGTATGCGCCTCATATTTCGGCCAAATTACATCGCTCACCGTTTAATGGTCTTTATTAAATTAGTAGATATTCTGTTTCGTTAATTTAAACATTAAAATGCAATGTGTACCCCATTTTCAAGCAAATTTCGATTCCCATTCCTTAAAAATTCGTTGTATCTATAATTCAATATGGCGCGTCATTTTTGAAATTTCTTCTCATAGCGGTATTTTCGAAGTCTTCACGGAGGCAGACCCTGTTTCAACCGTTTCGACTCAAAATTCTTACTCCGAGAATAAACTGAGTCGGTTTTCGGCCGTTATTTTGTTTCTTCAGATTTCGTTTTCTTCAGTCCTGGAGAAAGACTTATTTAAAATTTAGAAATCCCGTCCGATTGCTCATTTCTATTTTTTTTCTCTTCAACTTTTATTACTCTCTATACAGCCTACCAATTGTGTGTTTAAAATTTTTTTTTGTTTATATTTTCGACATTAATAATAATTGTGATAATAATAATTAGTAAATAAAGCATATATGGAGTAAAATTATTTGAGAATTAAATTGACATGCATTTTTAGGTCTAAAAGGTTGGATCGTATATGTAACGCATTTCTAGGTGTATATATATATATAGTAACGAATTGTAAGAGAGTAAATAAGTAATAAAATTTTCCAGTATCTAGTATGCAGTTTTTACCGTTATTCTTTAGCTGGATGTATATAAGTAAGGGTTTCAAGCCGACACATGAACAGCATATGTGTATAATTTTAAGGTAGATTTGTAATTTTGAGGTAGATAAGTGTAATTTTAAGGTTAAATAAAAAATAATGGTTAAAAACACTAATTTATACTAAGTCGATTCAGACTGCTTGAGTTTATTTGCTTGCCGAATGCAAATTGTGTAAGACCTCAAAGTAAGCTAAATTTGTTATAAAAACAAAAAAATTTATTTGAAATACGGGAATTGTTTTAATAAATTCTTTTCATAAATTAATTTCGGTTTGAATTTTTTTTTATACATTCATTTTTATTTCATAGGTGGGCTGATTTTTGTTGTCTATTTTTTCATTCTTTCACGAGTTTTAGTGAAAATTCCAAGTGGTATTTTGTATGGATAGACTGATTAATTTTTTTTTTTATTCTGAAATTAGATTTTATTGTGTTAAGGAGTGTTTTTACTTAACATTTTAATTTGAGTATAAATAATGAAAAATGTTTTTTTACGTTCGCGCGTTTGCATAGAAATATTACAAAATTATTTCATCATGTACTGCAGTTGGATTGGGTTAGGGATATTTTTATAGAGGTTCGTTTACAACAAAAAGTGAACACTCTCTTCATTATGCAGTGATTTATTTTAATTTTTGTTTACGTAGTAGGTTGCGCTGTATTTTTGGGTTCATAATGTCTGTTCTTATTTATAATAACGATGAAAATTTGTATTTAGTTTCACTTGGAAACGATAAATTACTGGAATGCCTGTGATTTACAAACCATGCTAGGTTTCGTGTTGAAGGAGAGGGTTATCTCTCAGATGTCATTCTGTGAATTACGAGTTTCCTGCCTGTGAAATTTGACGTTGCAGGTTGGAATTAATATATTAAGTTAATTTTCGGTATTAATATTTAAATTTTTGTTATTTAATGATTCTGGTTTGGAAACATATTTTTTAAACTTGATTTGGGTTTACTCGTGCAATTGGAACTTATTATTGAGTGTTGACCGGAAATGGAGCATTTCAGATTGCCAGTAACGTTTTTCTGGTATCTATGTGCGCTCCCCACAAAGTGTAAGATGGTTCATTGTTATGGGGAATTGATGGCGTGAAGTTTCTGGTTTTCATTTTTGTCTTGTATTTAAATGTATCGATGTGATTTCTGAAGGTAGTTAGAATGATAATATTTTTTAATTTATAATAACGGTTACTATGTATGGGCGCGTTTATATTTATACTGTGCAGTATTGTTTCGTTGCGTTTGATGATTTTTTATTATCCTCGATGTAACTGGCGTAAGTGACCTTATTGGTAGCTAGGCTGTGATTAAAATTTTTTGCGAAATTCTGTAAAAATTGTCATATTTTTCCGTAAATTTGGCCAGAGCAAATTATAGTTATTGTTTCGAAGTGAAGTGTCGAGAAAATTTTATAAATTAAATGTGAAAAGTGATAATCAGTATGAGTACAAACTTTTAGATATTTTTTTCAAAAATTTGAGGGACTCGATTTGGAAGCAACTAAGTTGAATCCAAATTCCATCCGTTTTGTTTAGGTGACCCGAATTAGGTGATCGATCACCGATGATGAGAGAGAAGAGAAGGGAAGAGAGGGAGAGCGCGAGAGGAACGAAACCGAATGCGAAGCAACTTGGTGCACGACAGTTTCGATCGAAGTTGGTCTACTGGTAATTTCGGACAGTCCTGGTCCTGCTGCTCGATGCTTTGTTCAATATGCGTTTTAGCACTCGGTAGGCAAACCACGAGAGTTTGAACGAGTGTCTAAGGTTTTACTGTCCATATAGGCATACAGAAGGTTCGTTGTGAAACCACCTACGGCGAAGTGATAGTTTGATTAATGCCATGTAGGGAGTCTTTCAGCTGAACGTAAGAGAGCAGCGTTCGGTGACAAAAGTCGATATGAGAGAGGCGAGTTTCTTCGTCGACTTCTAGAATTGCAAATTCCGCCCAATTCCGGTGCGTGGTTCCACTTTCAGTATATCTCCATCCATTGATCCTCTTTGAATTGGACGACTCTTGTTTTTTCGCCTTTTTTTGGAGAGAGAGCGGAACCTCAAGCGTGCTGATCTGTTGCATGGTGATGCAACCCCTTGTATTCTAGCGAAGTGAGCAGGAGAGCTGCGATTGAAAATTTAAGAGGTCCGTTGTCAGATTTGCGGATTGTTATCTAAACAACGTCCAGAAATTAATGTACAATGATTATTATTTAATGAAATCATAAGTGAAATTATTGCACAAATTTGTTTTGTGTTTCGATTATAGTATGTGCGCTCTGGTCAGTATTTTTTATAAAAATTTTCTTGTTCTTTCTATATTGCCCTGATAGTAACTATGTAACTATAAGAATATTTGTTTCGAATGTAACGTGATCGTTGATGAGGAATCGCTGGAATAGATTGTGAACTTGAAATTTGTTGTAACCAGTTGAGAAAATTATCCTACATTTTGCACGTAACAACTTTGTTACAGGTCGTACATTTGATTAATTATTAGTGTGAAATGTTATTTTATGCAAATGTTGGGAAAATTATAAATTTTTCTTTCGAATTTTATAAAATGATACAAAATATCTAATGTGTAAAATTTGTCGCTTAAATGGTTTTTTGTCTGTTCTAACTTTGAAATTGTTAAAGAAAAAAAAGAAAAAATTTAAAAATAAATGAATTTGTTGAGTAAATAAATAAATTTGTTAAAAGAAAATAAATTAAATAAGTTTTCCAAGTGAAAACTTATTTTCAATGGGGTGATGCGAGTGTAGTGTATTAGGTGTTTTTAATAAAGATAATCACATCTAATAAGAATTTAATAATGTTTTGTTAATTAAGAAGAAAATAATGTTAAATAAGAAATTGAATTATGGTTCGTATGTAAATAAGAATTTGATAATGTTTTGTTTGAAATTAAAAATCTAAGAAAAAAACAAACTGGCAACATCTGAAATGTGCCCAAGTAATGTGTTGAGTAAAATGCCCAATTTTGGCAATTCTGTCTTTGGACGGGGCTTGCCCCAATAAGGTGTTTTTCGTATTAGAATGTTATAGTTTATTTAAAATATTAATTATGTCTCTCTCCGCGATTAAATGTTAACGCTAATTCCGCCCTCGCATTACCTCGTTCGTCTAAAGTATTTCGGCATAAATAAAAAGTCAGTAAATAGCAAATAAAAGTGTGTAATTATCTCCGGTCCCTTTGCTTTGTGTTTGAGAGTTTAATGGCGGCCGCGTCTGCCCGTGTTTATAAAGCACAGTGAAACGAGTGTAAAAGAGAAGAAAAAGCAATGATAAAAGAAATTGGATAAAGTAAAGTAGATAATGAATTGTGAATGAGGGGAATCACGACATGTTTGGTGGCTAAGCGGTGGTCCCTATTAAATTCAAAAGAAGGGCATTCCCACGTCCTCTGTATGCGCCTCATATTTCGGCCAAATTACATCGCTCACTGTTTAATGGTCTTTATTAAATTAGTAGATATTCTGTTTCGTTAATTTAAACAGTAAAATGCAATGTGTACCCCATTTTCAAGCAAATTTCGATTCCCATTCCTTAAAAATTCGTTGTATCTATAATTCAATATGGCGCGTCATTTTTGAAATTTCTTCTCATAGCGGCATTTTCGAAATCTTCACGCAGGCAGACCCTGTTTCAACCGTTTCGACTCAAAATTACTCTCTATACAGCCTACCTATTGTGTGTTTAAAAATTTTTTTGTGTTTATGTTTTCGACATTAATAATAATTGTGAAAATAATAACACTGTACAACAAATTTTTGGTTTAGAAAAAAAACGGGAATAACATTCGGTCATTCTTAATATTTCGAGTGTGCTGATTCCAGATCTGAAAATAGTTTTTTTCTATCACGTCACGTTTTTTTGTAATGACTGCTTAAAATCTTCATACCAAAAAATAAGAATATATTGATAAACAGATAGGCTTTATCATATGGAACAGTTTAATTATTGCTATACTTCAACATATATGCACAAAATTAACATAAAACTCTCGCATTATACTATTTTCAACTCATTATTTGTATTTATGCTGGCGTTTGTGTGATGCTTCTGGTTGGTCACGCTTTAAATTCCAGCAGAAATCGGCCAGCATAGCAGGACTCCACTTCCCTTTGTATCGGCTCTCCATTGTGGCTATATCCTGGTTGAATCTCTCCCCGTGTTCGTCGCTAACAGCAGATGCGTTTTCCCGAAAGAATGAGAGATGTGAATACAAAAAATTAATTTTCAATGACATCTTACATCCGAGACGTTGGTAGTTGATAAGTTGATCCACAAGTGCAGCATAGTTGTTGTATTTAGTCTTTCCTAGTAGACCGCTGCACACGTTTTTGAATGCACGCCAGGCTGCCAACTCAACCTCATCCATCACCGCTTCAAAGTGTTCGTCTAGCATGAGTTGGCGAATTTGAGGGCAGACGAATATGCCTTCTTTAATCTTGTCATCACTTAATTTTGGGAATTTTTCCTTTAGATATTTGAAGGCAGGCTTATCCTGTTTCCTTATCCTTTGCAAAGTGTTTCATCAGCCCTAGTTTTATGTGGAGTGGCGGCGAGATAACCTTTTCCTTTCGTACTAGTGGTTCGTGAATAACATTGTGAGGTCCAGGTGAGGAATTGTCTCGCGGCGGCCATACTGAGCGTGTGTGCTAATATATGGTATTTTTTATCCGAGCTTATTCAGAATTAAATAGACAATTGAATTCATGTCTTTTTTGCCTAAATTACACGAGTATTTAACATGCATATGATTTAAATTTCATGTAATTAAGAATTTATAAAACGTCCCAGAGACGAAAAGGCGGAGCCGCCATTTTTGACGAATACAATTCTTCGTTTGCTTGGTTTTCAGTTTCGTTTTTATACATACATTTCATTCTGTTTGCATGATCAATTTGTTTGTGGTTTAATTTATAACCAGTAATTAATTAACCCTATTATATTATTCCCATACATAATATATATATAATATATATATATATATATATATATATATATATATATGTGTATATATACACACACACACAAAAGACTCGTTGAAAAAAAATAAGGCTCATGGAATCAGGGGTGTAGTAATAAATTAGATAGAAGAGTAGTTGCGAGGTAGGAAACAGGATGGTCGTTGATGGAGCGGAGTCGTCTTGGGCTAATGTAGCGAGCGGCGTTCCTCAGGGTTCTGTATTGGGCCCCTTGCTTTTTCTTATATATATATTAACGATTTAAATGTCGGCCTAGTCAACACAGTTTCAAAGTTTGCGGATGACATGAAGTTGGGTAGTAGGGCGATAAATGACGAATATAGAGGTAAAACCTAGGAAGATCTGAATAAAATCGTTGATTGGTCGGTCACATGGCAAATGAGATTTAACGTCGATAAGTGCAAAATTTTACATATAGGTTCGTGTAACGGTAATTTTGCGTATCGTATGTCAGGGAAGGAGTTGGCAAGCGTAGAACAGGAAAAAGATTTAGGTGCTGGTTTTATAGCTTGGAATTTTGAGTACAAATCGCGCGATATTATTGTTCCTCTTTGTGAATCATTAGTTAGACCCCATTTAGAGTACGCGATCCAATTTTGGAATATGTATATGTGCAAGGATATAGACAAAATCGAAAGCGTCCAAAGACGAGCAACTAAGATGATTCCGTCGTTTAGATCAAAGTCGTACGAGGATATGCTTAAGGAGTTAAAACTGACTATCTACAGATTTACAGAAGCTAAGGCTAACAAAGACCCTAAGATCCACTCTAAGGTTAGCCCGAGAGAAAGGAAAGAGGAGGGGGTTAAAAGAGGAGAATAAGGGGTTAAGTAAGTAGCAAAACCTATCATTCGTGAGTTAACATTCATTCAGAAAAAGTGAAAGAAAGACTCCCCATCATCATCCGCCGGCCACTGCCGACAAGTCGGAAAAATAGTCGAAGAGAATAGGAGAGGGGTGAAAGATGAAAAGAAGTAAAATAAGAACGCTCACAAACCATGCAAACACAGTCTTAACTCACTGTCATACCATGCAAACTACAGACATGCAAGTAAAGAGAGTTACAGACATACAAGTAAGGAGGCTGAAGGGTGATCTAATCTGGGTTTTTAAAGTTATGAATGGGTTCGATAACGTAAATAGAGATAGCCTTTTCGAAATAGCACAATATAGTAGAACTAGAAATAATGGGTGTAAGCTGACAAGTAGAAGGTTCAAGACGGCAGTTGCCAAAAACGTTTTTACGCATAGAATAGTAAACAGCTAGAACAGTTTGCCGGTTGTTGTTGTTGTTGGTTAGCCGATCAGCCCACCCTGATCGAGCAAGCCGGCGGCACGCAGGTAACCGATCGCCCTCTCCGGAGTGGACCAGAATTTCAGCGCACTAGTGATGTTGTGTTGTGTTCTATGTTGTACTAGAGTGGTACAGTCTGTCATAATGTGTTCAATTGTTTGTGGTGTGTCGTGGCACAGGTGGCAGGTGTTGTCTGTGGTTAGGTAAACTGGCCATCAGTGGATCCTAGGGTCTTCGTTGGGCTGAAACATTATAACATTATAATATATATATATATATATATATATATAAAAGGACGTGTGTGTGTGTGTTCCAGCCATGACTCGAAAATGGAAGCAGTTATAAACATGAAACTTCACACACATTGATTAGGTCCCAAGGTTGTGCACCTGGGTGTTAATAAATTAAATAATTAAAATTACTGGGACCGAAGGCCCCATCACCGCGATAGAACTACAGAAAAGAACGCAGCTGTGAAAATCTTGAGCTTCACATTGTGTCAAGATTTCTGAATCTTAAGATTTTCATGACTATAGTTTTACTGACCAAATAATTGAGCCCCCAATTACCGTCGGTTCAATTATTTGGTCAATAAAACTATAGAAAAGAACGCAGTCATGAAAATCTTGAGCTTCACATTGCCAAATAAAAAGAAAATTTGTTGCTACAGTTTTCAAAGACCCCAGCACACGGTCTAGCGCAGGGGTGGGCAACCCTGCGCCAATCGCCACAAGTGGCGAATTGGCCTTGTGAGTGTGGCGAATTTGAGTTTGCCTTGTTTTGGCCCTAACAATAAACTGCAACAAACCCTTTTCTCGACAGTGTACTAGTTGCGATTTAACATTTTATATTCCATTCTCAGACTGACTCATTGACGCAATGCTACCAGCTGATACTCTCCGCTACTATTTGATTCAGTCAGGGCCCGACCTTGGTCTAGCGGGTATCGCCGAAGGAGCCCAGAGGATGGTGGGTTTATAACAACTGTCAAGATTCGTGGTTCTGAAATTCAAGTTGACAACAAGTGGATTGTTCCATATTGCCCACTCCTCTCTCAACTGTTCACTGCTCAGTGCTCACATCAATGTTGAAATGTGTAATTCCATGAAGTCCATAAAATGTGTCTGCAAGTATGTCAACAAGGGAACTGATATGGCTATGTTTAGCCTTCAGAAGGATGTATCCAAGAATGATGAGGTTCAACAATATGAATTAGGCCGATATATCAGCAGTAATGAGGCCATCTGGAGAATTCTGAGCTTTCCAATTCATGTAAGACATCCTACAGTGATTCATCTCAGTGTACATCTTGGGAATGGCAAAAGAGTTTACTTCACTGAAGAAAATGCACTTCATTGTGCCCAAGGTACACAAGACACGACTCTCACAGGGTTTTTTAACCTTTGCAGGGAAGATGAATATGCTAAGACTCTGCTCTACTACCAAGTGCTCAAGTTTTTCATATAGAATAGTGGAAGCAAGAAGTAGCCCCGTCGAAAAGTAGGATATAATTGTCCAGAGCATCCTAATGTCAAGGCCAGTGATGCATTAGCCCGTGTTTACACTGTGCATTCTGGCAATTCAGAATGCTTTTTCTTTCGTCTACTTCTACATGAGGTGAAGGGGCCAACATCGTTCGAGGAACTGCGGACAGTGGACGGCAGAGTCTGTGAGACTTACAAACAAGCTTGTCAATTGAGAGGACTCCTTGAAGATGATGCCCATTGGAGTAACACCCTGAATGAAGCAGCTGCTACACAGTCACCAATGATGATGCGGAATCTTTTTGCCATTATGCTCCACATGTGTGCCATTGCTAATCCTCGGGAACTTTGGAACAACTATAAGGAGAACCTTGCTGAGGACATTTTGAACCGGGCACAAATGCAAAACTAAAACCTAAATGCAGAATTTTGTGATGACATTTTCAATCAAGATCTTATAATTATTGAGGACAAACAGAGATTTAGGTGGCTCTGATCTCAAAAGTTTCAGTCTCCCAGAGCCACAGCGGGTTAATATCAATAAGTTATCAACTGATATCCTCAGAGAAACAAGTTACAACACTGACCAACTTGTTGAATACATACAGGAAAATGAATAACGTCTGGTTCCAGAGCAGAGACAAGCCTTGGACAGATTCACTGAAGATGTTTTCAGTGGAAGTGGCATCTTTTTTCTGGATGCTCCAGGTGGAACAGGAAAAACTTTTCTCATCAATCTCCTTTTAGCTAAAATTAGACAGAAATATGATTGCCCCAGCAGTGGCATCATCATGTATTGCTGCTACACTTTTAACAGGAGGAAGGACTGCTCACTCAGTATTCAAGTTACCTTTGAATTTGGCACGTGCAGAGGCACCAACCTGTAACATTGGAAGGGGAAGTGGTAAAGCAAGGGTTCTGCAGGAGTGTAAGCTCATTGTCTGGGATGAATGCACCATGTCTCATAAAGCTGCGCTTGAAGCTGTGGACAGGACCCTGAAAGATCTTCGACGTACTGACAAACTAATGGGAGGTATCATATGGTCTTGGCTGGTAACTTTCGCTAAACACTCCCAGTCATTCCACGTGGAACCAAAGCAGATGAACTACAAGCGTGCATCAAGGCTTCATATATCTGGAACAACATTCAGCGACTCACCCTAGCAACCAACATGCGAGTGCATTTGACAGGTGATGCTTCTACTGGAAATTTTGCAGGAAGGTTACTTCAGCTGCGAAATGGCAAAATGGTTTCTGAGAACATGCATGGAATGGTATCAGTCGAAAACATTGGTCAAGCAGTCACAACACTTCAAGAACTCAAAGATTCAGTTTTCCCAAATGTTATTTCTCATTTCCGGAATCACAAGTGGCTTTCTAAAAGAGCCATCCTTGCACCAAAGAATGATGCAGTTGATGACATAAACAGAGGGCTACTCCTACAGTTACCTGGTGAGATGCACTGTTCCAAGATACCAACGATGCTGTCAATTACCCAACAGAATTTCTCAATTCTCTGGAGCCACCAGGTGTGCCACCACACAATATACAGCTCAAGATTGGTGCACCTATCATTCTTCTCAGGAATGTGAACCCACCAACACTTTGTAATGGAACGCGGTTGGCTGCAAAGAAGCTGTGGGCGCATGTCATTGAGGCCACAATAATAACTGGACATGCAACAGGAAAGGATGTCTTCATTCCACGAATTCCAATCATTCCATCGGACTTGCCATTTCAATTCAAGCGCCTCCATTTCCCAATTCGACTAAGTTTTGCCATGAGTATCACCAAAGCTCAGGGCCAGTCGCACAAGGTAGTTGGCCTCAACCTACAGAAACCATGTTTTTCTCATGGCCAGCTTTATGTTGGGTGCTCGAGAGTTGGTGACAGTAAAAATCTTTTCATTCTGTGTGCTGATGGGAAAACAGTCAACATAGTCTATCCCGAAGCACTGCAGAGATAACATGTCATTGATTATATGGTATAAATATTTGATTTAATGTATTTTTCTCAAACATTTACGGTAATAATACTTGTATTGTTCTCGATTTCTCATTCCATGCAACTTTCATTAACATCTAAAAGAACACTACTTGCTGCTAATTCACTAAATATGAATTATCTATGCACTTTATTTATACTTTTGAACCATTTGTTGAAAAATAAAGAAAATCTTCAAGACTGCTTTCCTTAACCTATCTTTACTTTATAGTTTGTTTTCAATTTATAGTTACCATTTTTTAGACTAAATTTAATTCTGATCAAAGACAGAGTCAAGGTAATTTCATATATACTGAACCCGAGCGAAGCTGGGTAATTCTGCTAGTGTATATATATATATTATATATATAATAAAAGGACCCGGTTAGGTTTATTGAATGCCCGGTTAGGTCAACTGTACGCCCTTGACGATTGGTTAGGTTTAGTCGTGATATTTGTTAAAACTAACGAAAATATCACGACTTAACCTAACCAATCGTCAAGGGCGTACAATTAACCTAACCTGGCATTCAATTAACCTAACCGGGCATATATATATATATATATATATATATATATATATATATCGAAACCTACGGTAAAATTACTGAATGCCCGGTTAGGTTAATTGAATGCCCAGTTAGGTCAACTGTACACCCTTGACGAGTGGTTAGGTTAAGTCGTGATATTTTCATTAAAACGTGGGATTTTTGCTACCCGCACGAAGGGCTGGTTCTCTGCTAATATATATAATATATATATATATATATATATACAGGGGTTGGACAAAATAATATGAACACCTTGATAAATGGCGGTTTTTATTCTTAATATGGAGTTGGTCCTCCTTTAGCGGCAATAACAGCTGCAATGCGTCGGGGAATTGATTCATACAGCTTTTGGACAGTGGCTAGAGGAATCCTGAGCCATTCTTCGAGCAAACCCTGCTCCAGTTCTCCAAAGACACCGGCGGTGGGAATCGGCTTCTGACCTGCTGCTCCAACTGACACCACAGATGCTCGATAATGTTAAGATCCTGGGATTGTGGAGGCCAATCCAAGCGTTCTACTTCACTAACATGCTCTTAAAACCAGTTTTTAACGACCCCAGCGGTGTGGATTGGTGCATTATCATCCTGGAAGACGGCGCCGCCATTGGGAAACAGCGTTTGGACCATGGGATGGACCTGGTTAACCCTACCATGCAGTACTACAGCTGGGCCAAGAGTATTCCACGATATTGCTGCCCAAACCATCACAGATCCGCCTCCATGCTTAACGGTTGGGGTCAGGCAGTCGGGTCATAAGCATCTTTAGGCTGTCTCCAGACGTAAACTCGACCGGAACATGGAAATAGCGTAAAGGAGGATTCGTCGGAGTAGACTACATTCTTCCACCGGTCCATTGACCAATTCTTATGGTCATTACACCATTTTCTGCGCCGCTCAATGTTGATGTGCGAAAGGAAGGGTTTGGCAATTGCAGCCCTCCCATGGTATCCAGCTCCATGGAGCTCGCGACGTACAGTTCTGGTCGATACCGGGCTTGCAAGATGCTGGTTAAGCTCTGCAGTCACTTTTGGAGCTGTGGTCTTATGGTTCTTTGTCACAATGCGCTTTAGCACCCGGCGGTCTCGATCACACAGCTTCTTCTTGCGTCCACTATTGCATTTGTCGGTGCTTGTCTTTCCATGGTTTTGGTATGCAGACATGACCATAGAGACAGTTCCTCTGGATACATTGAATATCTGAGCGGTTTTCGTCACCGATGCACCAGCCATCCGCGCTCCGACAATTTGCCCCTTTGGAAGTCTGACAGGTCTTTCATAACTGCTAATTCATAATTCACTCAGATCTGTAAAAACAACGTGAGGGTTATAACATGACGTATACACTCTCTGTTACGCATTTAAATAGGTTTGCCAGTCATTTGACCGTTTACTTTGTGTCTGAGCAGTCCGTAAAGATAACCGGTGAAATCGGCGGGTGTTCATATTATTTTGTCTAACCCCTGTGTATATATATATATACAGTATACACACACCAAATCCACAAGTCAGGGATCTTGGAGTAATAATATCGTCGGATGCAGAATTCAGAGAGCAATATAACATCAAAATTACAACGGCTAGAAAAATAATGGGAATCATCTGGAGGAGCTTCCGCAGCAGAAAAGCAAACCATGCTTAAATTATGGCAGAGTCTAGTTCTACCAATAATTGAGTATTGCTCAGTACTCACAAGCCCATACAGAAAACGAGACATTGCGAACATTGAAGCTATACAAAGGACTTTTACATCTAAGATAGAGGAAACGGAAGGTGAAGACTACTGGACTACTGTTCTCGACTACAATCACTGAAACTCTACTCTCTCGAAAGAAGACGCGAGCGGTACACAATAATATAAATATGAAAAATACTTGAGGGCTCTGTCCCTAACCTTAGAAATGAAATAGAAACAAACTGGAATGAGAGAAGAGGCAGATTTTGTATGGTCTCAGCTGCGGTGGGACAAGGGGCCATGAAAAAAGGATGAAAAATACCCTCAGAATACGAGGCCCAAAGCTTTTCATTGTCGTACCAAAAGAAGTGAGGAATCTCCAGCACACCGACCTGAATAACTTCAAGAAACAGCTGGACAGATTTCTGTGCAAAGTCCCTGACCAGCCACGCGTGGCTGGCTACGAGGGCAGGCAGGAGATCAGAGAGCAATTCCTTCTTTCACCTAATCCCGCAAATGAGGCGGGATGCTGCAGAGGGGTCGACAGTAGGTCGATCCTGAACCGTCGTTCGAACTCACCTGAAGATGATGAGGATGAGATATATATACACAGGGTGTTTTACAACTGGTCTGCCATACTTTCGGGGGTGATATCGAGTAAAAAAATTAATACAACATTGGTGCTATTTCCAACCAATTTACACGTTGACTGCAGTAGTATGTCCGCAAAAATGTAGAGTGCAAATCAATTGTTATGCAAGATGGTCAATGCTGCAAAGAGGGAAGGGGGTAGTGGTAGTGGGGGAGGGGGTTTAGCCCCAAGTTGCAATAAGGGAGGAAGGGGTTTGAATGGAGGACCGGGAGAATGCCCTCCCCCCAACCTTACCTAACCCGTCCTGACCTAAGAAGGTAACCTAAGAAAGAGGAGGAGGAGATGTTCTTGCTAGCATGTCTCGTCGTCGCATACTGAAGTTCTTGACAGCCTCAGTTAGCTTAGAAGGTGTAATCAGCCAGCTGACTTAGAAGGCTTAGAAGGAGTATATATATATATATATATATATATATATATATATATATATATATATATATATATATATATATATATATATTATTTATTTATTTTAAAGGAGAGGAGAGGATGCAAAAAATATATAATTCTACGCTATTTATTTAATTTGTCCCTTGTGTATGTTAATGGAGAGAGATGTTCTCACTGCCACGGCTCAACGTATAATGAAGATCGTCCTTTAGCATCAGTTGGCTTAGAAGGCGTAATTGGCTTTGTAGTGTATACATATATATTATTAATGGAGAGGAGAGAGTGCAAGAATAATTGCCAGACAGTGTTATTTATTTAATTTGTCCTTTGTGTATATGAGAGAAAGGAGATGTTCCCACTGCCACGGCTCAACGTATAATGAGGATCAGCCACCAACATCAGTCGGCTTAGAAGGCGTAGTGTATACATATATATTATTAATGGAGAGGAAAGAGTGCAAGAATAATTGCCAGAGAGTACTATTTATTTAATTTGTCCCTCGTGTATATTAATGGAGAGAGATGTTCCCACTGCCACGGCTCAACGTATAACGAAGATCAGCCATCAGCATCAATTGGCTTAGAATGCGTAATTGGCTTCGTAGTGTATACATATATATATATATATATATATATATATATATATATATATATATATATTATATGTATACACTACGAAGCCAATTACGCATTCTAAGCCAATTGATGCTGATGGCTGATCTTCGTTATACGTTGAGCCGTGGCAGTGGGAACATCTCTCTCCATTAATATACACGAGGGACAAATTAAATAAATAGTACTCTCTGGCAATTATTCTTGCACTCTTTCCTGAGTGAAAAGGGACTGGAGGGAGAGGTGGCTCAAGATAGAAGTGAATGGAGAAGAAGGATCTGAAACAGCGACCCCACAGAGAAGTGGGCTAATAAGGCTGTGGAAGAAGATGTATTCTAAACAAGCCAACTGGCTGGCTCTACATTTTTTGCATTAATATATATATATATAATATATATATATATATATATATATATATATTATATATATATATATATATATATATATATATAATATAATATATTATATATATATATATATATATATATATATATATATATATATATATATATATATATATATATATATATATATATATATACATATATATATATATATATATATAATATATATATATATATAATATATAATATATATATATGATATATATATATATATATATATCTATTATATATATATATATATATATATATATATATATATATGCAAAAAATGTAGAGCCAGCCAGTTGGCTTGTTTAGAATACATCTTCTTCCACAGCCTTATTAGCCCACTTCTCTGTGGGGTCGCTGTTTCAGATCCTTCTTCTCCATTCACTTCTATCTTGAGCCACCTCTCCCTCCAGTCCCTTTTCACTCATATCTTTCTTCAATCTATCCCGCCACCCCATCTTCGGTCTACCTCCTCTCCTCGTGCCTGGAATTTCCATCCTCAGCATCCGTCGTCCAATACTCCTCCTCTCTCCTCTGGACATGCCCATACCATCTCAATCCCCTTTTATGTGCCTTCTTGGAGATTTTCGTTACTTTTGTTGTTCCTCTTATTAAATCATTCCTCACTCTATCCCTCCTAGTCACTCCACACATCCATCGGAGCATCTTCGTTTCTGCCACTTCCATTTTCTTTTCCAGGCTTCTTTTCATCGGCCATGTTTCTGCCCTATATAGCAGTGCTGGTCTTACTACTGTCTTGAACAGTTTTCCCTTCATCCTCACATTCACCTTCTTATCACACAATACTCCCGATTCCTCTCTCCAATTTTTCCAGCCAGCTTGAATTCTGTTGTTTATTTCACCTTCCAAGTCTCTCTTCTCTTCTCTATATAATTGATCCCAGATACTTGAAACTTTTAACTTTCTTTATAATAAATTCCTGGACCATGACACTTCCTATTTGTTCGTCTCCAGGTGCACATTTCATATACTCGGTCTTTTCTCTGCTTATTTTTAGTCCTCTAGTTTCCAGAGCTACTCTCCACCTCTCTAATTTCTCTTGCACTCCCTCTCTTGTTTCTGAGCACAGCACGATGTCATCAGCAAACGTCATGGTCCAAGGAGCCTCCTCTATCACGTCTTTGCTGATCACATCCATCACAATATCAAAAATCAGCGGACTCAGCGCTGATCCCTGGAGTAAACCAATTCGTACCTCAAATTTCTCGGTCTCTCCCATACTACTTTGCACCTTCGTAACAGCTCCCTCATACATATCTTGGATCAGTCTGACATACTTCTCAGGTACCCGCCTGTCTCTTAAACATCTCCACACTTCCTGCCTTGGGACTCGATCATACGCTTTTTCTAAGTCTACAAACACTAGATGTAACCTCTTTGTTCCTTCTCCGTACCTTTCTAATAATTGTCGAAGTGCAAATATTGCATCCGTTGTTCCTCTTCCTGGCATAAAACCAAACTGCTCATCAGAGATCACTACTTCCTCAGTCTCGCTTCCACATTTCTTTCCCAGATCTTCAAGGTAGGAGATATAAGCTTTATTCCTCTGTAATTTTTACACTCTTGGATATCTCCTTTCTGCTTATAAATTGGTACCAGTGTACTTTCCCTCCATTCCTCTGGTATCCTCTCAGTCTCAAAAATTGCAGTCATTATCCTCCACAATATATCCAGTCCTTCCCCCAACGACTTCCATACTTCTGATGGTATCACATCTGGTCCTTCCGCTTTTCCATTCTTTATTTTTGTTAAAGCTATCCTTACTTCTTCTCTGTCTACATTTCTTACCATAACTAGATTTTCCATGCCATCCTCAAAAATCCTTCTTTCATTTTCTACATTTAGGAGGTTTTGGAAATAACATTCCCATCTCTTCTTTATTTCCTCTTCCTTCACCAGTACTTTACCTTCATTCCTGACTTACTTTATATTCGTTACGTCCTTTGTGGCTTTATTTCTTGCCTTCGCTATGCTATAGATCCTCTTCTGGACTTTCTTGTGTCTCCAACTCATCATAAATGTTCTGCCAGTCTGCTGCCTTTGCCTGAGCCACTGCTTTCTTAGCCCTTTTATTTGCTTCTTTATATTTCACTCGATCCTCTTCTTCTCTTGATTCATCCCATCTCTTCTTTGCCGTATTCTTATCCTGTATCTCTGTTTGCACTTCTTGGCTCCACCACCACGTCTCCTTGTCATCTCTTCCTCCTCTCGATATCCCCAGCGCTGTCCGTCCAGTCTCTCGAATCTTATTTGCTACCTGGCTCCACCCCAGTCTAGTCCTCTCGTCGAAATACCCCATCTCATTTCCATCGTCCAGTACTGCTCGCTTAAAATCTCTAATTCTTTGGTCTTTAAGCCTCCACCACCTGATCTTAGCCTTTTCTCCGGTTCGAATTTACAGCACCTCTCATTTTCATATCCATCACCAGCAGTCTATGCTGTGGCTCCACACTCTCCCCTACTATTCCCTTACAATTTACACTCACTACGATGTGTTCTTTTGTATAGCAAATAATCTATCTGTGAACTTCTACCTCCACTGTTGTACGTTACTAGATGTTTCCGCTTCTTCTCAAACAGTGTGTTTACCAATACCAAATCGTAAAAAACCACAAAGTCTATCACTCGCTGTCCTTCTGGATTTCTGTCTCCCAGTCCATACCCTCCACGCACCCCTTCAATATAACTGTTATCGTCTCCCACATGTCTATTTAGGTCGCCACCCACCACCACTTTTTCCTCTTCTGGTATGTCCTGCATGACCGCGTCCATATTCCTGTAAAATTCCATCTTTTCTTCCTCGTCACATCCCGCTTGTGGTGCATATGCACTCACAACATTTAGAATCTTCCCCCCACCACAAGTTTCAAAAGTATCAGTCTGTCATTTATCCTTTTTACTTCTACCACTTCATCTTTCATCTCTTTGCACACCACAACGCCCACCCCACTTCTTCCTCCTTGCTCTGCTCCACTGTAGAAAAGTTTGTACCCAGATCTAAGCTCTCTTGCCTTATTTCTTTTCTATCTCGTTTCCTGTACACACACGATATTCACCTTTCTTCTTTACATCACGTCTGCTATCTCACTTCCTCTCCCTGTCATGGTACCAACATTTATGGTAGCCACCCGCAACTTCACTTGAGCTCTCTTCTCTAGCCGCACTCGCTCAATGTGCGGTAGCCCTGGCCTTACTTAGAATATATATAATATATATATATATATTAAAGCGCACATGCATGAAAAATAATGTTATATATATATATATATATATATATATATAATATATATATATAAAACATTATTTTTGATGCATGTGCGCTTTAATATATATATATATATGCACACACACAAACTCAGAATGGTCCCCTGAGAAACTTGTATGTCAAACACAGACCGTGCATGGAACAAGGAACTCTTCTGGGAAATTACATCCACTATAGTTCGAATAAGTAATAATGAATGACAAATACTATAGTTTTTTCTTTTTCATGGGCACGTGGGCACCGGGTTATTCGCAAAGAGGCCCCAAAATATAGCTTCCCTCACCAGCTATCTGCTTTGCAGATAGCTGGTGAGGGAAGCTATATTTGGGGCCTCTTTGCGAGTAACCCGGTGCCCACGTTGGGCTTTCCATCATGAAAAAGAAAAAATATAGTATTTTTCATTTATCATTACTTATTCGAACTATAGTGGATGTAATTTCCCAGAAGAGTTCCTTGTTCTATGCAAGGTCTGTGTTTGATATATATATATATATATATATATATATGTGTGTGTGTGTGTACACCCATCGACGCACCATTAAATCAAATAATATCGCTTATATACACTTTGAATAATAAAACACCAATTCATCATCTGTTTATTTAGTCGCAAAAAGAATTATTTAATATGTAAACAATTATTTAACATAGATTTATTTGAAAATATATAGGAAATAAATATACAATAAAAAATAATATTAGTAGAAAAAATCTATATACTCCAAAAAATGCACACTTTAAGCGAGAAATAAATATGCAATAAAAAATAATAATAGTACAGTAGAAATCTATATACACGTTTAATATATGTACGCGCATAAAAAATACACATGTTATACATGAACAGTCGCCCATCAGTACAATGCACTCATGTGCAACCTGACCCGAGAAGCGAGAGCTTATTCATTCGCTGCTCACGTGTTTGCCCTTCAACCAGCCTCAGCGTGTCCCTGCATCCGCTTAGGAACTCCGTATGGGAACTCGGCGAGATTGGGCACAGAGGGCTTTGACTCTGAGAACTTCGCGCTCTCATATGTCTCACAGGCCCACGCCTAGCTGACTCATGTGAGAATGGATTTCTTTGTATATGAGGAGGGGTCCAGCGTTTGAGAATCAGATCCAAAAATAGAGCTCATCGGGGAAGATTCGCGAGATTCTTAAACAAATCTCCTCTGAGAATCTCTTGAATAGGTCTCCGCGGGTAACGGGGTGCGAGTTGCCCCGTATGTCATTAACTTGTGCTTGAGATCCTAGGGCCGATGAGTGCCTTAGAAGAGGGTCTCCCCATGGGTGGAGGGAGCATTTCACCTAATAGGGAATTTGCTTATTATCGGAATTGAGAATCTGACTGAAGGAAATAACAGCAGATTCAAATCTTATTTAATTTAATGTGACATTAAATGTCAGTTCTAGAACTAAGAATTTATTCATTATAACTCTTATAAACCTATATAGAAGAAACGTTTTTATCATAACGAAGTCGTGTTCTGTGAAGAAATATTTGACTGTAATCCGCTTGCCTGAATTTGATTGAAATAGCTAAAATTAATCAGTGACTTTCAGTTAATCCACTCTTGACTTAGAATTGTGGGTTAGGGAAATATTACAGAACTCTTAAATGAAACTCATTTTCGGCACACTCTGTGGTCACGTCTGGGCAACACATTGAGAAGGCCCAGACGATCCAGGAGTACTTATATTATACCCTCTTGGAATAAATCGAATTTACTTTAAATTTCCCAAGAGGTATATTATAATGGTGTCAGGTGTTGGGTAAGAACTAAGTTCCGCATCCACCGGACCCTTAGATCGCAACGCGTAGCGTAATGGCGTTACGACGAAGCGCTTGCGACTATTACACGGTGTGGGTGGATCCGCATCCACCCGGCCCTTAGATCGTAACGCATAGCGAGAGGGCGTTACGACCGAACGTTTGGAACCTTTCACGGTATAGGGTCCTCTTTTATCTTCGGGTCTTTGCGCACCGGTTTTATGGGAGGCAGACTCGGCTGAAGGGTTGGTTTATCCTCAACCCAGTCTATGATTTCCGGTGATCCGTCTAACGTGAGAGGAGACGTGTCGAATCCCCTTATCGCCTGACGTCTCTCCTCCGGTTGCCCTCGCCTCAAAGGAGAGAATTGGTGATTCTGATGATCTTCGAACTGTGGACGTGATCTTTTTCTGGTTAGTTCCTTAACGATGTGATCTAGTTTACCTTCCACCGTTTCCATTTCCGAGGGCCGACTGTGAGCCCTTTTCGTTCCACATTTTTCGCCGTTCTGTCGATCGCAGGTGGTGGCCTGTCGACATGAACTGAATAATCCTTCGTCTAATGAGGATGCTCCTGTCCCGCATTCGAAGGACATTCTTTTACTGCTGGTTCGGCATCCTTTTCCGCCGATTCGTCGGTGTCTTCGTCGGGTCATATTCGTGATCCTCCTTTTGTGCGATACTATCCTCCTCGGGCACTGAGCCACCATTTTCCTTGGTCTTCATATTGCTGATGTGGACTTGCCTTTCCTTTCCTGTTTCCAGGTGTTTTGTAAGGAAGACATAGGGGTTAAATTTCGTAATGATTACGTAAGGCCCATCATAGACCTGCTGTAAGGCCTTCGGCACACCTGAGGTGGGTGCCCTCCTTACGTACACTCTTTCCCCTATCTGAGGCGTTTTCAATTTCCTGTGATCATACCTTTCGTTCATCTCCAGTTCCTTCCTCACTGCCTCGTAGGCGTCCTACATCATAATCGAAAGGCGCCAATTATAATGGTCGTCATTTTGATGGTGGCAATCGGTAGCATTTATGTTATTAAAATCCTCCTGGTTGGGCTCCCTCCCAAAGAAAAGGAAGAAGGGTTTAACGCCTGTGGAAGAATGTTTCACCGTGTGATGCAAATATTGGACCAAGGACAAATATTCGTCCCACTGACGGGTTGAATGGTCCTCCATTAAAGTCCTAAGGACATCTTTGATAGTAATAAATCGTCTTCGTTCACCAGTCCCGGTAACATCATGCCTTAACATAAAATCAACTCCCAGAATGGCACTCACGCTTGCCGGTAATGCGGAAGTGACATACCGCTAAGTCATACACTTTACCGTGACAATTCACGTTTAAATAGAGCTCTTCCTCTATGGGCAAATACTGGTTATTAAATGGTGCATAGTCAAAGCACTTCACTATGTAATCCTAATTGCTCGATAAATTTAGAATTTATGAGACAGACATCAGAACCTGAATCGAACAAAATCAGTGGGTCCATATGCCCTACCTGACCCCTAATGATGGGTATGACCAAATGTCGACGGGGTCAGGTTTCCTAGCAACCTCATTTACACTCTTAATGTCTCCTAAATCATCCTCTTTTCACTTGTACCATTTTCTTTCACTTCCATTTCCATTTTCGCACGTAACAAATTTAACACTGACTTCCTCACCTTGCTACTCACCATGTTTACAGGAATATTCAACTTTTCACTCAGTAATTGCATTACTTCCATAAGCTTACAATCCAGCTCAAACCTATTACACTGGGGAACAAATTTCAACTTTTTGTCTATTGAATTAGATTTGACAGTTAGTTCTAGGTAATTTGGGTGCGCTGAGCACGAATTTTTACTCGGTTTTGCTCTATCAGGTCTTGATTTTGCTCAACACCCCTCCTCTTTCGTCGTATTCATAAAAAGGTTTTTTCTCAATACTCGCTAAGTCTTTTTGCAGTTACACATTATGCAACTAGGTTTTTATCTAGGTATTTGTACCTATTGTTATGGTATTGTTGTATTATGTATATTTTATATGTAACACCCTAAAAATATTTTTAATTTTGTCATTTTTAACCCATTTTAATATTAGTAAATTAAGCTAAAAATATCATAGAATTCTAAAATTTTCTCGAGCGTTCCTGTTCTCTGTAGAGTATTCTAGAGGGACAACTAAATATATAAAAGCGACTCGTTTCCAGAGTTAATCAGTCAATTCAATCAGTCAGTCAGTCAGTCAGTCAGTTGAGTTAGTTAATTAAGTTTGGGCATTAACATAATTTGAATTGGCATATGATTTAGTGAGTAATTTTGTCATCGTGATTTAATATAGTTGATTTAATTAGACGTAATTTATATTGTACCTACTCATCCGTGTTTCTAGTTTAATTTCATAGATTGTAAGTACCTATTTCATAATAAGTACCTATTTAAACTAATTTTGTGTTTATATTTCAGATTTTCTTAATTTATATGAATTAAGGGCTTTAAATACCTTTACAAATTGGCAGAACAATCAAGCAATATGTCATCAAGCACTAGAAAGTTCAAATGCAAAAACAACCCTGATTCCTTCTGTTATATATGTGGAAATTTTACACTTCCACATCGACGAGCAAATATAACTGACTTCGTAAAAAGAGCTTACTTAGCTTATTTTGGCATAAAACTGGGGGACCAAGATAAATCGTGGGCTCCACATAAAGCCTGCACTATATGCATTGAAAGACTGCGACATTGGACGAAGGGTTCGGATTCAAAAATACCTTTTGGAGTTCCGATGGTAAGTTTATGATTTCATAAAACTACGTAATTTAATCACTAGTACAGTATACTGTAACTTACCTAAATGTAATTGTAACTTAGGTACATAAACAAAAATTTACAGAAAATGTTTATAAGAATCTCAAATATTGCATAAGGTTGAAACACATAGAAATGTTAAATGTTTGGGTGATAACTTTTGATAAAATTCATAAACAAGTCTCTCGTCGCTTTTGTTAACGCTTTACAATTTTTTTTCCATATCAGGTGTGGCGAGAGCCTACTAACCACGAGACCGATTGCTACCTTTGCTTTGTCAAGACTTCGGGCTTCACTAAGAAAAATAAACATTGTATCGAGTACCCAAATTTCGACACCGCGATACGACCTGTGCTACATTCAAATGAGATCCCCATTCCAAAATTTAAGGGTCTGCCAACTCAAGAATTAGTTGAAGATGTTCCTGAAAATATTGTTATGCACTTTGAGGGTCAGACACCGATTTTGACCCCAGCGTATTTGAAAGTCAAAACGATCCGCAAAAGTTTAACCAGGCCGAGTTGAATGATCTTGTAAGGGATCTAAATTTGCCAAAAAAGGCTGCGGAAATTTTAGCTTCAAGACTTAAAGAGAAAAACTTGCTTACTTCAAACACATACATTTCATTTTACAGAAAAAGAGAAGAAGAACTTGTTAAATATTTTAGAACAGAGGATAGTTTAGTATATTGCTGCGACATAGTTGGTTTGTTAAAGAAGATGGGGGTTGAGTCTTACGATGCAAATGATTGGCGCTTGTTTTTAGACAGTTCGAAAAGAAGTCTTAAGTGTGTGTTGTTGCATAATGGCAATCTATACTGCTCGATATCGATTGGGCACTCAATAAAATTAAAAGAAAAGTATGAACATATAGAAAAGGTTTTAAATCTTATCAAATATAGGGAGCAGGAGTGGATCATATGTGTTGACTTAAAAATGGTTAATTTTCTGCTAGGACAACAAGGAGGGTATACTAAATATCCCTGCTTCCTTTGCTTATGGGACAGCAGAGCCAAGGAAGAACATTATTTCAAACAAATCTGGCCAGCACGAACATCACTTACTGTCGGAGAAAAAAACGTAATTAATCCAACTTTAGTGAGCAGAGATAAAATCATATTTCCTCCTCTGCATATAAAACTAGGCCTCATTAAACAATATGTAAAAGCTTTAGATACGAACGGCGAGTGTTTCAAATACATAACTTCAAAATTTCCAAGTTTAAGTTATGAAAAAATCAAGGCGGGAATTTTCGACGGTCCACAAATAAGAACAATGATTAAAGACAGCAATTTTCATAATGTCATGAATGAACGCGAAAAAAATGGCTGGTTCTCATTCGTGGACTTGATAGAAAACTTTTTAGGCAATTATAGGGCAGATAACTACGGAGAAATCGTAAAAAAACTTTTAAGGGACTACAAAGAGTTAGGTTGCAATATGAGCATAAAAATGCATTTTTTGAATAGCCATCTTGACCAATTTCCAAATAATTTAGGTGATGTAAGTGACGAACAAGGGGAGAGATTCCACCAAGATATAAAAATTATGGAGGAACGGTACCAAGGCCGCTGGGATTCCCACATGATAGCTGATTACTGCTGGTGCTTGAAAAGAGACCTGCCATCAACAAGCAAATACGCTAGAAAGTCTTACAAAAGAAAATTTTTGCCACAGTGAAAGCTTCATATCTGTTTGTTTTTTTATTTTAAGTCATTTCTATCGTTATAATGTAATTTTACTGTAGTTTGAACTGCTTGTATTCATGAAACTTGAAAACAAAATTTAACACATGACTTAATTTTTTAGTCCTAATTTGAAAAATCTGGAAAATGGCACATAGGCTGTCGACAAGAATCAGGACCTGATAGAGCCAAACCGAGTTGAAATTCGTATTCAGCGCACCCAAATTACCTAGAATCAAGTGTCAGATATCATTCAATAAAATACGTGTTGCCCAGTGTTATCATAATCCACACTTTCTTTACACATACTTATATATAAACTTCAAAAATAATAGTGCAGAACAATTCCAATACATGGATAATATATATATATATATATATATATATATATATATATATATATATATATACGCGCTTTTTAAGTTCTATCGCGCTTAAATAAAATACTAAACTCACACGTAATCGAATCTACAGTTACATCCTCGTTGCTTTGTACTACACAATAAATACGATTTACCATTATTTCACCACTCAAAGTATGTGGATGTCTATATTCAATATAAAGGGTTTACAGATCGTTTAACACCATTTTTGTACCCACTTTACAATTGGGTGGAAAGTTATCACTCTCTTTAAACACGGATAAAATACATTCAAAAGCACGCACAAAGAGGTCATCGTTTGCCACATCATTCATTATTAAATTCAAGTTTATAAACACTCCTTTCCAAACGCGGGTTTATTCTTCCTAAATTCTTCTTCAGAACGCATATCGATAATTGAAGTAACCTTCTAAATCGTGCCGACAACTGACCATTATATAAAGAAATAGTTCTTCAGGGTGAACAGTGTAGGTGAGCTCAGCCCTGTACCGCTCAAGTCGTTTGTACCAAAGTTTGTGATATTTTGAAGAGTCTATACCTTTTAAATACGCATCCAGCTCCAAACAATTCTCGCCTTGCTCCTCCCTACACTCGGTAAAACCGCCGAGCAGAGCGGTGTACACGTATTCGAAACCGTGTCAAAATAAAGCATATCGGTAACACGTGCGTCTAATATAGGTTTTAGATTGCGGAAACCGACGACTTCAAACATTCTGTGGAGAATGAAACGGTTTCGCGTGGAGATAAGGACGTTAGTGTCAGCTGCATTCTTTCACATCAACCGTGTATCAATGCATGGCTGGTTTCGATTTATACACAACGTACACATAACGGCGTATGAAGGTGCATCACTAATCTGCTCTCTTTTTGTGCCTACATCTGCAGGTATTTTATAACGATCCTCGTCCCACTTCTCAACCACCACGAAGATTCTGTTCATCTCCTCAACACTTAAATAAATAACATTCCGTTTACCAGAGTTTGATTGTCTACACGTCGTTTCAAGTACATAATTAATAGTGCCGGTTTTACGCCTGAACACACGCACTGACTTCTTCACGGGCACATCGTATACGGCAATGAGGATACTGCTCAACGGAAGCTCCATCGTTTTCTATTGTGAGGAGAGCACGTCCAGTTGGGTCAAGCTCTGAGATGACTATGAGCCGTCGGTGGGCGGTTCGGCTCGGCTGGAGGTATTGGGGAATGAGTCATACGGGCGTGTCATACTATAAGTTAGTGATTCGTGCACGGAGTTGTTCCAACGTGAAAGAACCGAATATTTGCAGCCCATTATGCAGCCCATTATGCAGCCCATTATGCAACCCGTTATGCAGCCCATTATCCCTAAACTCTATTAAAAACTCGCACAAGCCTTTAGCCACAACCTCACTGCGAACCTCATCATGATATATACGAACGTAATGAAACAAATATTTCAGGTTATCCATAAGCACAAGATTTATATTCTCAGCCGCAGGGTATGCGTACTCCGTATGATGTAACATGATATAATACCGCTTGTCCCACCAATCATCAACAAGGTTCACAACCCACACCCGCTGTTTCTCTTCTGCACGGGAGGTTTCTTTCATTTCGCGGAATATGTGCGCCTTTACGCAATTTAGTCCTACGACGTAGTCTATTACATCGTTTGAGCCACGAAAGCCCGCAATGCTCTCGCCAGAATATCCATATAGCATTTGGACCTCCTACTCCTCACGCTTCGCGCGATTCAATGTGGCCTTAAAAGCCTGAAAGGAGGGAGGACTAGGGATTCTTTGAATGTTCACAACATCTGTAGACTTTATCGAATACCACTTCATGAATGTCGAGCACGCAATATCAAAGGTAACCATCACTATTTTCCGTCTACGCTAGAATTCTTCAAAATACACGTCTGAGATCCAGGGCTTGTTGAGGTCAACTGAGCACGCAGGGGCAGCGATATGACCACCTAGTAGTAGGAGTCACGTGACCCCTTTGATTGATCATATAGTAGGCGGTGCTTAGATTTTTCCTGTACACACACACACACACACACAAAGGAAAAAATGAAACACTAATTGAAACGTGATTTATTTTAAATAAATAAACATATCACCAACAAGTAAATAGTCTCTAATTCATAGCATATATTCAAATACACGTAATAAATAAATAAGCATATCGTCAACAAGTAAATAGACATATATATATATATATATATATATATATATATATATATATATATATAGAAAACATTTAAGGACCATGATACCCAAAGGGTACAGTGTCGTAGGTGCCAGGCACCTGGTATCGTTTCTTGTAGATGTTACGACAAACCTTCGTGCTCCTAAGTTCCTTCACGCCCCCTAATTTCTGTATTCTGAAATTATAAGTCCCCACAACCAGGTGGGGTGGTTGGCCATTACCATCGTCTTGTAAGCTCCCTAGATCTTTGAGCGATTCAAAGTTAACGATCTGGCGGTTGGCATGGTTAAGTGTGATGGCTTTAGCCTTCACGATGTACTTGTACTCATCTCCCACCCTCACGCGTACACCTTAAGTTTTTGGACCTGTTGAGGCAAAAGAATCGGCGTATGCGATGTCACCATACTCATCCTTGATCTCATCAGTCAACTCCCCAAGGAATTCCCCAATAGGTGGCATATATTCACCTACCCTCTCCGTGAATATCACACTATCTGTATCAGCGTATAGAACCCATTGTCCAAGAGAATGCAGCAGATGCCACAGCTTGATACGTGCGTAGGCTGTTTTGAAACTGGCTACAGATATGTTTGTGACACGTGATGTATCTACAGCCAATACGGTCCGATTGTACCTTATTTTGTACGTATTAGCCACATTCACGATTTCCATGACTTCTTTATCGTAAGTGTTTGCGTAATTCCAGACTTCACTATAACTTTGTGCTAGATGTACAGTCCCCTTGGCTGTATTCTGGCCAAACTTCCCCCAAAGGCTATTTAGGCACAACTTTCCACTAAAGCGCTTGCCAGGGTTCCTCACAATTTGGGCACGATCAAGTTGTATCCCTTCACGATATATTGAATATACGCCGATTTTTCATTTTCGGTCTCAACTCCTCGTGGGTATCCTGAGGCTTCTACTTTATCCTTCAAAGAGGTAAGTTATTTATATATAATATGAAAAGTTTGGGGAGCTTCTGAAACCTCCACATCTCATATATCTTTAGTATTCTGTACCCATGACGGAACGCTAGGGACAGTTCAGGACTTGTATATACGCCTCTGATCTTCCTCTGGTTGATTGTTGTTTACAGTCCCCATTATTCTTCTCTGCGCACTTCACACACAGAGGGAACATGAGTTTGTGGTCTGTAACAACAGGCAAGATCGGCTTCGATAAATCGCGAGGGGGGAGCACATCTACGAAAGAAAGCCCAAAGTAGCTCTCACTCAAGCTAGCTGAGAACTCCTCGATGGTAGGCATGGTGGGGCCCACAAGTTTTTCAGGCGCACCTACGGGTACGGGTTGTTCTTCGTCACGTAAGGGTATAATTAGCAGAAATCGTAGTGGTGAAGCTTCACCCCGTCCGTAGGCGGAAAGTAAAGTTTGAAGGGGTTTGTACTCCTCCAAACAAGCTGACAGCGCATTTGAGGGGCTCCACCACCATTGTACGTTTGATGGCCTTTATTTCTTCGTGACACTGCTTATCAGTTTCCAACCAGGTATCATATTCATGCTCCCACAAAACCTTATGAGTGAACTGTGAGTCCATGTGAGGTTCTCGGCGAGGGATCTTCCATGGAGGTCCCCTGTGACGGCGCAATCAGGACGTGGACATCCATGCCAGCAGCAACCGTTAAAGGAGTACACCGTCTTCTCGCCAGTGGTTGGGTCCTCACTTAAGCCATCCACCCAAAACACACGGCCATTGATCGTAATGGCAACTTCTCCCGTGTTGCGAGCGTATTTTATATATACACCTGTCTGCTGTTGTATGTGTGTGAGCCATTAAATAGCCTTATACCCATAACTGCGCGGGGAGTTTCGAGGAATGACGGCTAACGTATCTTTAGGCATGAAGTTATTCTTGAATGCAGTAAAACATAATGAGGCGATCGTGGGTGCGGCTTGTAGTGGATCACAGTTGAATCGGGTTATGTACATACTTCTAAGAGCTTGAAAGCATACTCTAAGTATACGTACATCATTCACACAATAACGTTCACATTCATACGCTATATTGTAAGGGTTATCTTCATTAAAGCTGGTGTAGGAGTGGTCAAAATCTTCACGTTCACTATCAATCGTACATTCATAGCTAGTTAAAGTAATGTTGGGGGGGGGACCGACATAATTTAAAGTGTCTTGAGTGAGGAATGTGTAAGGGAAGTACCCTTTTGAGACTTTGGCGCCTACGCCCATCACCTTGGGTAGCCTGGCTAATTTACAAGGTGTAAACAGCAAGGTGTCTTTAAACTGTACATTTCCCCTTATCTGCATCTGTATAAGTTTGTTCCTTCTTTTCAGGGGTCACCTGTAAATATCTCTGATGACTCGTGCTCAAGCATCTCCTTATAAAGGAAGTAAGTGTCAAATTTTGCCGCGTTATGGGCAAGAATATACAGTCATTTTTTTTAACTGATTCGCCAGCTTCACAATATAGTTCACAAAGAGTTTCACGGGGAATCTCCTGCAGACACCCTAAAAATGTTTGTCCACTTACCACATTTGAGGCATTCATCACATTCGATGTTCATTCACTCGTCAAAGACAGTCTGACTTAGGAGTAAATGTGGAATAACCTCTTTTGCTTCAGGGTTTGTGTAAGTTTCTATGTCATAATACACGGTTATAATACTCCGTCCGCCTTATATTTTTCATGACATTTAGAACAGTGAATTTCATCGCATTTGTGCTCAATCTTTCCCCAACTGTCCATTGTGTGAAACACACTACACTCACAAATCCTCATTTTCCTGCACGTGCCATTCGGTTTATGGTGAGCAAAACAGACATTATTGAAAAACATGCGCTTACACACATTACAGTCGCGCTTCTCAGCTTCAACTACCCGACTTTCACACCCGGGGCTCTTACACTGATCGCAAACCATGTGACACTCCTTACAATGCTTCAACAGATCATTCGTAAACTCGAGACAACCCTTACACAAATCGTGATGTCTTCCATATTTTGCTCGCGTAAAGAGCCCTCATATTACGGATGGGGAGATACGTTGCCCCAGACAATCCTAAAATAAGTAGGGGCTTTGTGCGTTCTCTCATACCACTTTTAAAAACATACACAATCCTACGGTTATCATCCAATCCAAACACAACTATACGTACACCATTACCTGTGCAGCCCTTCGCAGCTCCTCAGGCCCATATTACAGGCAAATTCAAGTCCACAGTCTGCAGCTAGTTTACGTGCACACTCCACTACCGTAGGCATCCAAATTTTTTGGGCAACTATATTTAACACAGTAAACATAAGTTATGAGCCAAGACTAATGCTATAAAGCCGCAACCACGATCGAAAGCAGTGTCTTTTGTGTATCTGATAACTGTTAAAGTTAAGGGTATAAGGCGTTGCGTTATGGCCCACAGGTCGGTAGCAATTAATCGTAAAATTCTACAAATTAAGCTCGGTGCCGTTTTGAGCGACCTGCATTATACGCCCTAAAATATACTCTACATCTATGGCAGCCAGACGCCTGTAGGGTATTACTACCCAAAAATCGTCTCTATCGGTATCAGCTGACCCGAACCCGAGCGCCAGACACGTCCTGACTTCACGCCCCTCACTGCTCTGAAGGGCAAACTCCACAATACGTTCAACCAGTCCGTGTTCAAAGCCGCCACTATACATGACTCGGGGGTGGACCCTGACTGTGTACCGGTTTCTAGTCAGGGCTGGGTAGTGGTAACGTTGCGCAACAGCGCGAATGATATACCATTGCCTACAGGTGTTGCTGCTGAGGTGGAGGTGCGGACGAATGGGCGTAAGCGGGTACCGCTTTATTTGTAGATGGTGGTACTGAAGGAGTTGTATCGTAAGACGTGGAGGGTTGCGGCCCTATTATTGTGGCTGATGACTTTACGCGCTTTGACAGGGAAGATGTTTCATGCTCCCGCTTTCTTCTCCTCGAGTTGACGAGTGGGGGCGCTGCGTTTGTCACAGCTGTTGGTTCGATGGTGGGGTGGAGTCTGTAACCTCAACCACACTATCGTCACCAGCAATATCTATGGTAGGGACATGTTGCTGTACCTCATCATTCACGATTCTTGAGAAGAAGAAAAACAAGAATATAAAAGAGCAACACTTAAAATTTTGCTATATTTTGTAAAGACTCCACTTAGGAGTGTGTCGTGTTAGAGATGAATTCTGTAGAAAAATTCAGGTTCACAAGTCCTTCTACATGTATTATATCCGGCCCTACAGGTTGTTGCAAAACCGTGTTTATACTTAAAATCATTAAAAATAAGGACGAACTGTTGTTGTTGTTGTTGTTTAGCCGATCAGCCCACCCTGATCGAGCAAGCCGGCGGCACGCAAGTAACCGATCGCCCTCTCCGGAGTGGACCAGAGGTTCAGCGCACTAGTGATGTTCTGTTGTGTTTGTTGTTGTGCTAGAGCGGTACACTCTGTCATAATGTGTTCAATTGTTTGTGGTGTGTCCTGGCACAGGTGGCAGGTGTCGTCTGTGAAGTTGTCTAGTCTGTGTTTAAATGTCCGTAAGTTGGGGTGATGTCCACATCGGAATCGTGCTAGGTTAACTCGATCCGATCTGCTCAGGCTGATCTCTGACCTGTTAATGGGTGGCGGCTTCGCACCTAGGACCGCATTCGGACCGAGTCGTATCAGTGTTTTGTGGGTTAGGTGTGTGTATGTGTATGTGTTTTCTGTCTTGTGTGATGTCTGTGGGGCGTGGTGTGGAATGGAGTATTTGGTTATAATGTCTCTCTAGTGTTACCTTAATGGTGCGAGGTGTCGGTGCATGATTGTACATGTAGTGACAAGGGTGTGTGAGTTAGTTGTCGCTGCTGCCATGAATTGTGTTCCCCTCATGTCTAAATGTTCCCTAACTTTCAGTATTTTTGTTTCTGTGTGCAGGTGTTCTATTGGTGTTGTTTGAGTGCATCCTGTAATGATACGAAGTGCGTTGTTTTGTATTGTCTGTAAGGTGTTTATGTGTGTGTTTGAGATAATGGGTGCCCAGCATGGGCTAGCATAGTCCATAACTGAGCAAATATATTGTTTGTATATGAGTGATGTTTCCTGCTGGTGTCCAAAGTTTGTGCCTGTAAGTACCCTAAGCGTGTTAAATCTTGACGTACATTTGTTTTTAATGTCCTGAATGTGGTTTGCAAAAGATAATGATGTGTTGTATGTGACCCCAAGTATTTTGGTCTTGTGAGTGTGTGAAATGTTGGTGTTGTTTAGTGTAAGCTGTGGAGTTATCTGGTGTTCTTTTGTATTGCTTGTAAGCAAGGTGATGGTTGATTTTGTGGGCGCTACTTTGAGTCTATTGTGTGTGAGCCAGTCTTGTATACTGTTTATGTATGTTTGTAGGTTATTTGTAACGGTGTCGATGTTGTTGTGGGTGGATGTTAGTGATATCAGGACGAACTGTTCTCAAATTTTGTGCACAAACTCATATGATGTTATTCCACTTACCAAGCCGTATTCAACGAGTACCAAGATGGTATTTTGTTCCAAAAGGTGTTTATGATGTTAGTTCTATAAAGGGTAATGAACACATAGTTATTGTAATTGACGATCTCATGTTAGAAATGGACAAAACGTTTGCTGAGACATTTACAGTATTCTCCCACCATCTTAACATAAGCGTGTTCTTCATCAATCAAAACCTGTTTTTCAAGAATAGATACATGCGTGATGTATCGCTAAACACGTAGTATCTAATCTTATTCGCACAACGTAGAGATGTGGCACAAATTGGAGTATCAGCCAGTCAAATGTTCCCCAATCAGCGTAAGGCGTTTTTGTCAGTTTATAAAGAAGTTACAGATCAACGTTACGGCTATTTGGTTTGTGACCTTCACCGCGAAACACGTTTAGGGTGCTTCTAAGAACGAATATATTCCCAAACGAGGCTGAAACGGTATACATCCCAGAATGCATGCCAAAGAAGCGAAAGAAATATCGTGAATTAATAAAGATCTACGAACGATTGTCCCGCACTCTCCAACGTCTGTTTATTAAAAATATTGACCCAGACTTTTTAAAATGTGTCTTTGAAATCTGCCTTAACGTTATAAAATGCAATGTACCAATGAAGTCCCCCCAGAAGGCGCACTTACGTCGTTACAAGAGCATAATACGTACGCTCGCTCAAAAAAGCAAAGTGTGGGAAAGAAAAAGCAAATTATTGTGCAAAAAGATGGCTCGTTCCTGCCCATCTTGTTTTTAGTTTTGGCACCTTTATTGTCTAGTATAATATAATAAAGAAAGTGGTAGTGCTTCCACAAGAGGTGTATGCTTCGATGCAAAATACAAAGGAATCAGTACTAGATCCTGGTAAAAATACGCTTGAAAGAATGGAGAATGAATTGGTGAATCTATTAAACAGTGAGAAGCACCCTGACGAGAAAAGAATTTTATATCAAGAAGCTCAACATAAATTTCTTCAAGAGCTCGAATATTATAAGAAACCGACCGAGGTCCCCATAGTTATTAGACATAACACTGATGATGTTGACGGACCTGGAGCCGAGACTAGAGACGAGCAGCTAAAGAACAGCGGAGAGGAACACATCGACCACGTATTAAAAAGTAGTCTACCTCATACATTGAGGAATAAAAGATTAAGTCTTTACAACCTATTGAGTGACGACCCCATTATACATTGGTCCGATACAGGCGAGGTTATTGTTGGAGGGTCAAGGGTACAGGGCTTGAACATCATTGATATCGTGCATGATTTGGTGAGAAAGTGGGATAGACCTTCACCAACAGGATGAGGGCCTATTGTAGTGATTCCCCTCATTCACAATTCATTATTTACTTTACTTTATTCAATTTCTTTTATCATAGCTTTTTCTTCTCTTTTACACTCGCTTCACTGTGCTTTATAAACACGGGCACAAGACGGGTAGACGCAGCTGCCATTAAACACTCAAACACAAAGCAAAGGGACCGGAGATAATTACACACTTTTATTTACTGTTTACTGACTTTTTATTTATGCCGAAATACTTTAGACGAATGAGGTAATGCAAGGGCGGAATTAGCGTTAACATTTAATCGCGGAGAGAGACATAATTAATATTTTAAATAAACTATAACATTCTAATACAAAAAACACCTTATTGGGGCAAGCCCCGTCCAAAGACTGAATTGTCAAAATTGAGCATTTTACTCAGCCTCCAGCTTGGGCACATTTCAGATGTTGCCAGTTTGTTTTTTTCTTAGATTTTTAATTTCAAACAAAACATTATCAATTTCTTATTTACATACGAACCATAATTAAATTTCTTATTTAACATTATTTTCTTCTTAATTAACAAAACATTATTAAATTCTTATGATGTGATTATCTTTATTAAAAACACCCAATACACTATACTCGCATCACCCCATTGAAAATAAGTTTCCACTTGGAAAACTTATTTAATTTATTTCCTTTTAGCAAATTTATTTATTTACACAACAAATTCATTTACTTTTAAGTGTTTTCGTTTTTTTCTTTAACATTTTCAAAGTTAGAACAGACAAGAAACCATTTCAGTGAGAAATTTTACACATTAGATATTTTGCATCAGTTTATAAAATTCGAAAGAAAAATTTATAATTTTCACAACATTTGCATAAAATAACATTTCACACTAATAACCAAATGTACGACCTGTAACAAAGTTGTTACGTGTAAAATGTAGGATAATTTATATTTTGCATCAGTTTATAAAATTCGAAAGAAAAATTTATAATTTTCACAACATTTGCATAAAATAACATTTCACACTAATAACCAAATGTACGACCTGTAACAAAGTTGTTACGTGTAAAATGTAGGATAATTTTCTCAACTGGTTACAACAAATTTCGGTGCTCTTCCAATATGTGCTCTACCGCGAAACTGTGATCTACTATATTCCAATACGTGCTCTACCGTGAAACTAGCCTTATAAGGCTAACTAACGAAAATACCATGACTTAACCTAACCAATCGTTAGGTTAACTATACGCCCTTGACGATTGGTTAGGTTAAGTCGTGATATTTTCGTTAGTAGCCTTATAAGGCTAACTAACGTACCTGCTGCTAATCCGAATAATCTAAGGTAGATCACGTATTGGAATGTAAATTTCGCGGTAGAGCACATATTGGAAGAGCACCCAAATTTCAAGTTCACAATCTATTCCAGCGATTCCTCATCAAAGATCACGTTACATTCGAAACAAATATTCTTATAGTTACATAGTTACTATCAGGGCAACATAGAAAGAACAAGAAATTTTTTATAAAAATAATACTGACCAGAGCGCAAATACTATTACTCGAAACACAAAACAAATTTGGACAATAATTTCACTTATAATTTCATTAAATAATAATCATTGTACATTAATTTCTGGACGTTGTTTAGATAACAATCCGCAAATCTGACAACGGACCTCTTAAATTTTCAATCGCAGCTCTCCTGCTCACTTCGCTAGAATACGAGGGGTTGCATCACCATGCAACAGATCAGCACGCTTGAGGTTCCGCTCTCTCTCCAAAAAATGGCGAAAAAGCGAGTCGTCCAATTCAAAGAGGATCAGGGGATGGAGATATACTGAAAGTGGAACCACGCACCGGAATTGGGCGGAATTTGCAATTCTAGAAGTCGACGAAGAAATTCGCCTCTCTCATATCAACTTTTGTCAGCGAACGCTGCTCCTCTTACGTCCAGCTGAAAGACTCCCTACATGGCATTAATCAAACTATCACTTCGCCAAAGGTGGTTTCACAACGAACCTACTGTATGCCTGTATGGACAGTAAAGCCTTAGACACCACTCGTTCAAACTCTCGTGGTTTGCCTACCGAGTGCTAAAACGCATATTGAGAAAAGCATTGAGAAAACCAACTTCGATCGAAACTGTCCTGCACCAAGTTGCTGCGCATTCGGTTTCGTTTCTCTCGCGCTCTCCCTCTCTTCCCTTCTCTTCTCTCTCTCATCATCGGTGATCGATCACCTAAACAAAACGGATGGAATTCGGATTCAACTTAGTTGCTTCCAAATCGAGCCCCTCAAAATTTTGAAAAAAAATATCTAAAAGTTTGTACTCATACTGATTATCACTTTTCACATTTAATTTACAAAATTTTCTCAACACTTCACTTCGAAACAATAACTATAATTTGCTCTGGCCAAGTTTACGGAAAAATATGACAATTTTTACAGAATTTCGCAAAAAAATTTAATCCCAGCCTAGCTACCAATAAGGTCACTTATGGCAGTTACATCGAGGACAATAAAAAATCATCAAAGCAGCGAAACAATACTGCACAGTATAAATATAAACGCGCCCATACATAGTAACCGTTATTATAAATTAAAAAATATTATCATTCCAACTACCTTCAGAAATCACATCGATACATTTAAATACAAAAGACAAAAATGAAAACCAGAAACTTCACGCCATCAATTCCCGATAATAATGAACCATCTTACACTTTGTGGGGAGTGCACATAGATACCACAAAAACGTTACGGGCAATCTGAAATGCTCCATTTTCGGTCAACACTCAATAATAAGTTCCAATTGCACGAGTAAACCCAAATCAAGTTTAAAAAATATGTTTCCAAACCAGAATCATTAAATAACAAAAATTTAAATATTAATACCGAAAATTAACTTAATATATTAATTCCAACCTGCAACGTCAAATTTCACAGGCACGAAACTCGTAATTCACAAAATGACATCTGAGAGACAACGCTCTCCTTCAACACGAAACCTAGCATGGTTTGTAAATCACAGGCATTCCAGTAATTTATCGTTTCCAAGTGAAACTAAATACAAATTTTCATCGTTATTATAAATAAGAACAAATATTATGAACCCAAAAATACAGCGCAACCTACTACGTAAACAAAAATTAAAATAAATCACTGCATAATGAAGAGAGGGTTCACTTTTTGTTGTAAACGAACCTCTATAAAAACATCCCTAACCCAATCCAACTGCAGTACATGATGAAATAATTTTGTAATATTTTTTATGCAAACGCGTGAACGTAAAAAAACATTTTTCATTATTTATACTCAAATTAAAATGTTAAGCAAAACCACTTCTTAACACAATAAAATCTAATTTCAGAATAAAAAAAAACTTAATCAGTCTATCCATACAAAATACCACTTGGAATTTTCACTAAAACTCATGAAAGAATGAAAAAATAGACAACAAAAATCAGCCCACCTATGAAATAAAAATGAATGTATAAAAAAAATTGAAACCGAAATTAATTTATCAAAAGAATTTACTAAAACAACTTCCGTATTTCAAATAAAAAAAATTATGTTTTTATAACAAATTTAGCTTACTTTGAGGTCTTACACAATTTGCATTCGGCAAGCAAATAAACTCAAGCAGTCTGAATCGACTTAGTATAAATTAGTGTTTTTAACCATTATTTTTTACTTTAAACCTTAAAATTACACTTATCTACCTCAAAATTACAAATCTACCTTAAAATTATACACATATGATGTTCATGTGTCGGCTTGAAACCCTTACTTATATACATCCAGCTAAAGAATAACGGTAAAAACTGCATACTAGATACTGGAAAATTTTGTTACTTATTTACTCTCTTACAATTCACTACTATATATATATATATATATACCTAGAAATGTGTTACATATACGATCCAACCTTTTTAGACCTACCGTATAAAAATGCATGTCAATTTAACTCTCAAATAATTTTACTCCATATGTGCTTTATTTACTAATTATCATTGTACAACAGTGAAAAAAACGGAAATGAGATCGTCATTTTTATGGCTAATTATATGCGTAGATTGCGAAAATAACACTCATTTATTTGTATCACCCACCGATTTTATGAAAATGACCCTATTTCATTGTATCATTTTGAGAACCACTGGTTCTCTGAACGTATCTTTTACATTTTGTTCAGTCATGCATATGCTGTGGTGGTGGTGTTCGGCTCTGTGTTTCCACTTTGATTTTATGAAAAATTTCTTTCATTAATCATTTAAAACAAAATTGTCATCCATATTTTATCATAAATCGGTGCTATAAGTGAGTATTATTGAATAACAGCTATCAAATTATGTATATTTCACCGACAACGTCTATATTGTGTGAAATTGCAAATTGATCTATCATTTTCTTATTTTACAGGTTTTTATCGATGTTATGCTACAATGCCTAGAGAGTGCAAAAATTCGCCAGACAGTTCTTTTTATATTTGTGGGACATTAACTTTAAAACAGTATAAAAGGAAGTTGACTTCTCATGTGAAAAAGATCTATGAATTATACTTCGCATGCAAAGTTGGTGATCAGGACCAGCACTGGGCGCCTCATATCTGCTGTGTGAGATGTACAAGCTCGTTATCTGCATGGTTCAAAGGCACCGGTCCTGGTCTGGGATTCGGTGTCCCAATGGTATGGAGAGAGCCACTGGACCATTCAACTGATTGCTATTTCTGCTGAACGAACATCACAAGTTTGAATCTTTTATTTTTCTGAATATACGTCAAATTTGGTGTTTTTAGCACATTTTAGCATATCCTGCTCTGCATAATGTATTACACAATTATGGCTATAGGCTATAGTCTATAGGCTATAGTCTACCCAAATCTTCGTTCTGCTATGCGTCCTGTGGAACATTCTACAAATATACCCATTACCCATCCCTCGTCCTCCAGCTGAAATGCCGACCGATAACACAGACTCTGACAAATCGGAATCAGACGGCGAATGCTATGAAGCTCAAGTCGAGTCCAAGAAAGAACAACATCTCATCACGCAGCCTGAACTCAATGGTTTGGTCCGTGATTTAATACTTACCAAGCAACAAAGTGAACTGCTGGCCTCACGTCTACAAGAATGGAATCTGCTGGCGGAAGACGTACGAATTACAGCATTCCGAAAGCGCTCCTTGGATTTGCAGGAATATTTCACAATGAAGAACAATCTTTGTTATTGCATTGATATACATGATATGTTCGATGCTCTGGGTTTGTGCTATGAACCGAATCAGTGGAGATTGTTCATTGATGCCTCTCTGTACAGTGTTAAGGGTGTACTGCTACACAATGGGAACACAATGCCTTCTGTTCCGATCGCTCATTCAGTCGTCTTGAGAGAAACGTATGACAATGTTGCTTTTATTCTGGACTGTATAAAATACAATGAACATGAATGGCTTATCTGCGCAGATTTGAAGGTTGTGGCTATTCTCAATGGATTGCAAACTGGCTATACGAAATACATGTGTTTCCTATGCAAGTGAGATAGCCGAGCAAGGTCTGAACACTTCACACATAGGTTACCCCGAAACTAGGAAAATAATTAATGTAAAAACTACATTTCAAACGAAATATAGCCATTCACACACGTGGTTTTGGCGCGTCCCTCAAAACAAACAAATTAGGCGTTTCAAAAGCGAACGTTCATTTACTATAGAATGGGAAAACTCCGCAAAGTTAGATTGTTTTAGTATTAACAAGTTTAATGGCATGTAAAATTACACCTTCTGAAAGGTTAATAATCCTTAAAAAATTAAGATTAATAAAAAAAAAGAAAGTATGTAGATAATCTTGCGCCCGACAGAAAGCGACTACCAAACGCCGCGTTCTGGAATAACTTGCATAAATGAATCACAGTATATTTAAAACAGAGAGCGAGGATGAAATTTACATCGAATTACTCCTGACCTATTATCGAATAACGTAGCCTAAATTATGTTAGTAAAAGATGGGATGAGTCTTCATTGTAAAGGAAAATATAAAATTCGAAACAGAAGATGCCCAAATGAAACAAAGGGAACGCTTAGAATCAGTGCCTCTCCGACTGTGAAAGTATAAAGTCATAAAAGACTCCGAGTGAAAATTTGAAGTTTCCCCTGAAAGTTAACATAGAGAAAATGTGTGGTTTCCAAAAATGTGAAATAGCTCAACTAAGTCTTCCCCTATAAAGACATAGAAAACGGACTTAGCTCAAATAACGTAAAACGAACGTCTCCCCTTTAAAATTTCATCTTAGAAAACGATGGACTCAAAATTTAAACCATTGTTTCTATGCGGTAGATATATATATATAGTGTAAGAAGAAGGTGGATACGAACGTAATTACAAGAATTTAACCCAATCCAAAAGGGGGCTTACGTCTGGAAGATAAGTACTGACAATTTGTAATTATTGAAATTATACAGTCATTTCTTATTCCCTTACATTATAAATCATACCATTTCATTTAATTGTCTTGTATTAATATTGAATCTCAGAATTCTTAAGACAAAGGTTAATTGCCTAAAATATCTTTTCTTTAAAGGAAGTAAATTGATGTCAGGATTCATTATAAGTGATTTCACGTTAAAATTGTCTATCAGTCAAGTTTAAAGAGTTTGTGCATTTTATTAATTGTCTCAATATCAAATCTTTATTCTTCAACAAAATCTCTTTACTGTCCACCATTTCATTGTTGTATTGTATTTGGTTTAGTAAGATCTGTGACGAATATATTATTTTTGTAAAAGGTTTATAATTACCCCCTACCCGACTTAACAGAGAAATAAGAAAATATATAATCAGTGATATATAACCTTGGGTTAAAACGAATGATGTGGTTTAAATGACAACAGGTTAAAATAAAGGTATAATTAACACGCAATAAATATATAAATAATAAATACACCTCATAAACCACCTCATTACGTTACAATATATATATATATATATATATATATATATATATATGTGTGTGTGTGTGTGTGTGTGTGTGTGTGTGTGTGTTAATTCAAAATTCGCACCGATAAATTAAAAACCATTAATTAATATACGCTTTAGAAAATCGATGTCTCATTGGAGTCGGAAATACCGTTATTTCGTGCAGAAAATACCCATAAATAGTAGGACCATAATTTATAACGTTTATAAAAACATAATCATTATATTGGTATTATAAAAAAAAATATAAGATATATTACCTGAAATTAAAATCATTATAAATGTATGTAAAAACTATAAAAAATATTAATTTAACTTTTTTAACTTTTTTAATGTTACGGATAGGAATCCGAAATCAGATAAGCAGTCGTGCATTATCGATTTTTTTTTATGCAGGAAGGAGGGGCCAAGGGCGAACACCTACAAAAGAGAGCCAAAATACAAATATTATTCTTAATTTTTTTTTATAAATTTTGAAGAGATTGTGTAATGTGTAAGATGGATGGTTGTATGTGTAGTGAGGAAGTGAGAAATAGAGGGAGAAGTGTATGTTTGGGAGCATGCTGGACTGCTCACTGGTTATGTGAGACACGAAAAAAGATCAGCTAGGGAGGACAGTGACAGGAGAGATGGGGGTTCCAGCACTCCCTGTCTCCTGCCTAACGTCCACCTACCCCCACCTAGGAGTACTTCCCTGGTCGATTGGTGTCCTTTTTTTATGCAGGAAGGAGAGGCCAAAGAAGAATGCCCACAAAAGCGCCCCCCCCCCCAAATCGAGGAAGAAAAGAGCCAAAATTAAGGTACAGGGTTTTCGAGATACCTGAACACTATGCATTTGAAAGATTGGAAGTCACAGACAGTGGTAAAGATGGACTGAGGAAGATTGTTCCAGAGTTCGCCGGCTGAGTAGATAAAAGACTGAAAATACCAATTAACCCTTGCGTTAGAGAGTTATCGAAAGTCTGATATTGCGTGCTCTACTTAAAGTAGGAGGCATGCAATTAGAGAGTTCAGAAGGGCAGTGTCCGTTGTAATAGCGACAGTAAAGAGAGAGTGAGAACGTTGCGGCGAAGAGAGAGAGAGGTTGAAGCGAGTCAGTAAGATGCGGGGTAATGAGGAGACGAAAAGTCTTTGATTCCATCCGGTCAAGTAGAGCTGTGTGGGTTGAGCAATACCACACATGACAAGCGTATTCCATACAGGGACGGACAAGACCCGTGTACAGAGACACCAACTAGGGGGAGGGGTAAAGGAACTGCGGAGTCGGTACAACACACCTAACCTCTTAGAAACTGTTTTGGAAAGAGAGTACAGCATATGTGATCTTTCCAGGAAAGATCACGAGAAAAGTAAACTCCAAGAATGTTAAGAGAAGAGGAAGGATTAAATTGTGTTTTGTTGAAGGTAAGGGGATAGTCGTGTGGAAGATTGTGACGAGCAGACAGATGAAGGAACTGAGTTTCTGAGGCATTGAAAGCCACTAGGTTTTCTCTGCCCCAATCAGAGAGAGTGGAAAGATCAGAGATCAGGTCCACCATAGGCCCAGACACGGGCAATAAATACTTTAGATGTATTTAAATAATAAACACATTACTTGAAAATAAAAGTAATTAAATACTAAATAAAATTCAGGTTTTCAGAAAATATTTAAACACTAAATACATTACTCCTGAAATGTATTTAAATACATTTCAAATACAATTTAGATACTTTTCAAAAAGCACATAAAATCACTAACATCAGCTTAGAGTGAAATAAAATCGAGAAGTCGCAGAAGTAGACGCTGCAATTGTTTTGTGGCACAGAAGACATAAAATCTTTACTACCACCTTTGGAAGTTATTCGGAAATATTTTCCATCAAAAAGTGGGTGCGGGTGTGATTCGCTATTTTTATTTTCACTTCGACCATCAACAACTTCTATTTTACCGCCTTCTTTTCCACCAGTTCCACTTGCTGCAGCCATGTTACAAATGTTGTCCTCGTCTAATATGATCAATAGGCTAAGGCTAATTGCGCAGTTAGCGCTGAACTTTACACAACAACATATGACGATGCCTCAGGATAGACTGTCGGCTGCCGCACTGCAGCTGTGAGTATGTGACAACCGCCACTAGAGCAGGCTGGACTTTCCATTTTTCAAGGTGCTTCCAGAAAGTTCCAGCCTGCTGAGCCTGGAACTTTCTGGAAGCACAAGCACCTTGAAAAATGTTTTACTGTGTTCTGTGGTACCAGTTAAATACTGGGTGATTAATACTGTACATCCTCGCAAAATTGAACAGTTCACAAAAAGTATTTTAAAAATGTATTTAAAAACAGGTATTTACAAATACTAAATACCTTTCGAAAGTATTTAAATACATAATTAAATATACTCTCCAAAAAGTATTTATAAATACATGTATTTAAATACATTTTTATTTAAATACGTACTTAAGTATTTTCAAATACATTACTGCCCATGTCTGACCATAGCCGTCCTACCCGAAGCATGGAGTGACTGTTGAGAGGGACGCTTTGTGAAGCGGGTGGAGAAGTGAAGGGTGGAATCATCGGCATAGGAGTGGATAGGCCAGGAAGTGAAACTTAATAGATCAGTGATAAATAAAACGAAAAGAATGGGTGACAGGACAGAGCCCTGAGGAATACTACTATTAATAGCTTTAGGAAAAGAACAGTGGACATCTACAACCGCAGCTAAAGATCGGCCAAAAAGTAAAAAATGAAATGAAGGCACAGACAGAAGACTAGATACCGAAGGAGGGCATTTTCGAAATTAAGAATTTGTACCAGACTCTACCAAAAGCTTTTGATATGTCTAGCGCAATAGAAAACGTTTCACTGAAATCCCGAAAGAAGGATCTACAGATCTACAGAAGCTAAGGCTAACAAAGACCCTAAGATCCACTCTAAGGTTAGCCCGAGAGAAAGGAAAGAGTAGGGGGTTAAGAGAAGAAAATAAGGGGTTAAGTAAGTAGCAACACCTATCACTCATGGGTTAACATTCATTCAGAAAAAGAGAAAAAAGACTCACCATCATCATCCGCCGGCCACTGCCGACAAGTCAGAAAAATAATCGGAGAGAATAGGAAAGGGGTGAAAGATGAAAAGAAGTAAAATAAGAACACTTACAAACCATGCAAACACAGTCTTAACTCACAGTCATACCATGCAAACTACAGACATGCAAGTAAAGAGAGTTACAGACATGCAAGTAAGAAGAGGATAAGAAAAAAAAAAAGTACCGTAGGTAAAGTTAAACAAAAAGTGGGTTGGTTTCCTTTACGAGCTACATCTACGTTCATGTTAGTCTAATTTTTTTTTTTTAATTTTATTGCTGGCATCACACGCTGGCATGTCACAAGCTGGCATTAATCGTCAACAGACTCATCCTCGACCACCACCCCCAGAGCTCCTGTTACTAATTTTTTTTTATTTTAAACAATGTTAATATTTTTAAAATGCCTATCTAAACGGTTCTTAAACATATTAACGCTGGTAGAGTTAACGACTGACGCTGGAAGATTACTCCATTTATCAATTACTTTAAACGTAAAGAAGTTTTTAGCGATATTAGTAATGAAACGTCTGCCACTCAACTTAAATCCGTTATTATGAGTATTGCTATTATCGAAAGTGAACAGTTTGTCAAAATTTACGTTATCGATGTTATTAACGGGAATGGGACAACTGGCCGCGGCCAACTAGCCGCAGCCCAACTCACCACGGCCAACTCGCCGTAGCCAACTGGCCGCGGTGGCCAGATTTTATAATTTATAATTTTATAATTGCGAAAATTTATAATTGCGAAAATTTTTATTTATAAAGTATAAATTATAAAAATTATAAAATTATAAATTATAAAAATTATAAAAATTACAAAAATTTATAATTTGCGAAAATTTATAATTTTACGAAAATGTATAATTGCGAAAATTTATAATTGCGAAAAAACGCGGGTTAGGTTAGGTTAAGTTAAGTTAAGTTAGGTTAAGTCTGAAAGTTGCTGACCAATTATTGCAGAAGATTGACTAGGGACGAGCGCGGCAGAAAAAAAAAGTGTTCCTTTTACTTCGATGTCTGTGAGCATTGGCTAGGCCAATAAGTTCAAATTGGTGGGCCTGGCGAAATCAGTGCGCTTGCATTTGTTCCAACCGAATATATGACTGAAGCAATTGAAAGTCTTGCTGATGAGCTTCCAAATGAACTTCAACTACTTCTCGATTGGTTTGAAGACAACTATGTTGGCAGAAGGAACAGACGGGGTAATGGCAGACGTCCTCCACTTTTTCCACAGGAAATGTGGAATGTTTATCAACGCTGCTTGAATGACGAAGACAGGACTAACAATCACGCAGAAGCTGCGCACCGAAGACTGCAAAATGAACTTGGAATGCAACATCCTACGATTTGTTCCAACCGAATATATGACTGAAGCAATTGAAAGTCTTGCTGATGAGCTTCCAAATAAAGTACTTTCATAAAGCAATTTTAACACACTTGTTTTATTACACACATTTTTCATAAAAAAAAAAATATTTTTCTATCACGGCGAGTTGGCCGCGGCGAGTTGTCTTATTCCCTATATCTGCGGCCAGTTGGCTACGGCGAGTTGGCCGTGGTGAGTTGGGCTGCGGCTAGTTGGCCGCGGCCAGTTGTCCTAGACCCGTTATTAACGATTTTGAAAACTTCAATAAGCCCCCCCCTTAATCTCCTAGTTTCGAGTGAATGCAAGTCTAACTCTTTTATCCTATCTTCATAAGGCTTGTTGCGCAATGACGGAATTAGTTTCGTGGCACGACGCTGAACCCTTTCTAACCTATCAATATCCTCGCGCAAATACGGGCACCAAAACTGAACGACATATTCTAAATGAGGCCTGACTAGGGACTTGTAAAGGGGCAATATAATATCCTTCGATTTAAATTCGAAATTACGCGCTATGAAGCCTAACATCCTATTAGCTTTTGCGCAAGACTCCAGGCACTGGTTCCTAACTTTTAAATCCTTAGATACGCGTACGCCTAAATCTACTTCCTCGCCAACGCTCGCTAACTCTCTATCATCCATCGTGTACGTGTAATTATTGTTACGAGAACCTACATGCAAAACTTTACATTTGTCTACGTTAAATTGCATCTGCCACTTATCCGTCCACTCCATAATCCTATTTACATCGTCTTGGAGCCTATTTCTATCGTTCTCGTTAACAACCTTACCGCCTATTTCAGTATCGTCCGCGAATTTTGACACGTTACTAGTCAATCCTACATCTATGTCGTTAATGTAAATTACGAATAGCAATGGGCCTAACACTGAGCCCTGTGGGACACCGCTACCTACATCCAACCACCCCGATTCACTACCATTAACAACGACCCTCTGTCTCCTTGCACGAAGCCATTCCTTTAACCAGTTAGCTACTTGACCGCGTATACCGTACGCTTTAACCTTCGCAATTAATCTTCTTTGCGGAACTGTATCGAACGCCTTTTTAAAATCTAAATAAATAACGTCAGCCGCTCTATGCCTATCGTATTCGCGCACTATTTCGTTATAAAATTCTAACAAATTAGTTAAACAAGATCTATGGCGTCGAAACCCATGCTGACTACTACTAATCAAATCTCTACTTTCTAAGTGATCGATGATACGATCCCTAACTACGGATTCCAAAAGTTTACCGACAATTGACGTTAAGCTAATGGACCTATAATTGCTAGCTACTGTGCGGTCGCCTTTTTTAAAAATGGGCGTGACGTTAGCTAATTTGAAGTCTTCAGGAATAATTCCCGTTTCGAGTGACTGATTAAAAATCTTCGTTAAGGGCCTACGATAACGTCTTTCAAATCTTTCAAATGCCTGGGATAAAAAGTGTCAGGGCCTGGAACCTTGCTAACTTTTAGCCTATCGATATAATGCGCAATCTCACCCTCGTAAACAGTTATTTCATCCAAAATAGTCTCGCTACTAAATGGAATGATATCGTCCACGTCGGGAACATTATTTACGTCTTCTACGGTAAAAACTGTCGCAAAAAAGTTATTGAAAATACCCGCCATCGCCTGAGCGTCAGAAGCCACAGCGCCGTTAAAATCCACTAGAGGGCCTATGTTATCTTTTATCGGCTTACGATTATTGACGTATTAAAAAAAACTTGGTTCTTTTGCATTATCCTCCCAACACTAATTTTTTTATATAATGTTGGTTTGGTTTTGGTTATGGTACTTTATTTTCCTTCCATTATAAAAAAAATTAGTGTTGGGATTAAGTTAGGTTAGGTTAGGTTTGGTTAGGTTAGGTTAAAAACAGCCCGCCGCAAGTGTTTTGCTAACGTACTTTATTTTCCTTCCATTATAAAAAAAATTAGTGTTGGGAGGATAATGCAAAAGTACCAAAAACTTTTTTGGATTATGTTTACTATCCGCAGCTATAAGTATCTCTAAATTACGCTTAGCATTCCTAACTGATCTTTTAACCTGACGTCTAAGCTCGATATATCTATTAAAGTTAGCTGCCGTGCCATTGCGCTTATTAAGTCTATACGCTCTGTTACGCTCGTTTATGAACTCGCCTATTTCCCTAGTCCACCACTTGGGCCTACCATGATTTCTAGCGCGCTTGGGTCTACGTGGAATAAACTCCCATTCAATATTCATAAAACTTTCTTTAAACGCCTCCCAATGCAAATTTGTGTCATTACCCATAAATAAGTTATCCCAGTCCACTACTCTCATCCTATCCGCAAAACTATCAAAATTAGCCCTACGAAAATCAGGGACTTCTAATTACGTTACTATCCTTAGTGTTTTCTATCGATAACTTAAACCTAAGAATTTGATGATCACTACATCCTAAACTCTCGCCTACTTCTAAACTATCAACTATATTTTCGCCGTTCGTCATCACCAAATCTAAAATATTGTCACCGCGCGTTGGTTCGGTAACTATCTGTCGTAAAAAATTATCCTCCATGAACTCAATCAATCTCAAACCCTCCTCATTACCAGTAAAAGTCTCGTAATTAACATTAGGGCAGTTAAAGTCTCCGACAATTATACTATTCCGATTGTCAATAAAGTTACCAAGAAGTGAGTAAAATCTAGTATCGGTGTCGAAGGGTTGAACAGGTCTATAAACAATAACAAAATTAAAACTAATACTACGCGCCCTAACTTCAACGCATATCGCATTAATTGCTGCCGGAAAATCTATCTTAACCTCGATAGCCCTAAGGGAATTACGAATGTACAGCAAAACGCCGCCACCAAACCTATGTAACCTATCATTAGTAAAGAGTTTAAAACCTGGTATATCAAGTTCCCCCAACAAGTCCCGAGTCACGGTATTTAACCACGTTTCAGTGATAGCAACTATATCGTAGTTGCCGGAATAAATTATCGCCTTAAATTCATTTAATTTATTTCTAATACAGTACTACACGTTACAATAAAAGACGTTTAAGTTATTTTTTACCACGGGGGATGTAAGAAGATCGCCAGTAGAGCGTCCCTTGCGGAACCCATACCAATGATCACAAAGAATACTGTGAGAAGAGAGTTGTTTAAGAATCTTCCTGCTTAGGATAAATTCAAAAACTTTAGAAAGGCAAGAAATCAAAACATTTGGACGATAGTTGGAGGGTTGAGAGCGGTCACCCGTTTTTGGGGACAGGCTGAATGGAAGCGAACTTCCAGCAGAAACAAAAAGTACAAGATGAAAGAGAAAGACGAAAGAGTTTGCCTTGGCAGGGTGTCAACACAAAAGCACAGTTCTTGAGAACAACAGGAGGAACACCATGAGGACCATACGCCCTCCTAGAGTTGAGCCCAGACAGGGCAAAAAAATTATCTTTGGAGGATATTCTAATTTCAAAAATAATTAAGTCAGATGGATTCAGGGATGGAGGAACAGCATCGGAATTGTCCAGGATTGAGTTGGAAGAGAAACTTTTAGCGAAGAGTTCAGCTTTGTCAGGATAAAAGACAGAAACCGAGTCATCAGAATGGAAAAGAGGAGTGAAAGAAGTAAAGTTGTTGGAGAGGTTCTTGGCTGGGTGCCAGAAAGATCGAGAAGAATTAGAATTGGATAAATTTTCACATTTTTGTCTCATGAAGGAATTTTTGGCGAATCGGAGAATAAATTTTGAACGATTCCGAACAGAAACATAAGCCTTGTGAGAGATAGGAGTTGGATGGCGACTGTACCTTCTGAAAGCCTCCGCTTTGTTGCGGATAGCATTAGAATAAGCAAAGTTAAACCGAGGTTGTTTTGCATTAGTAGCAAGAATAGAATATGAAATGTACGCCTCCATCCGAGAGAATCACCTCCGTGATGTGCTCACCACCAGTGTTGGGCACTAAAGCGTTAATCCGATAACAGTTAATTAACGAAGTTAACTTTTTTTAACGGACTATTAACGGAAGTTAATTTCCATTTATCGTTATCGGACCAGTTAACTTCCGATAACTCGATATTTAGTCCGTTAAAGTCCGTTAACACGTTAACTGCGAGGAGTCATTCACGGAAGATCACCGCTCCGCGAATGAATTCAAACCGCCATAACTTCAGTCTGCCAATTCCGTCCTCTGCCGCAGTGGAACGGCTCTTCTCTCTCGGCAAGACCATCCTGAGGCCCAAGAGGTCAAGACTGGCAGTTGGGCCTAACTTTGAGAAGTTGGTCTTTCTGAAGGGCAACCAGCACATTGTGTCATAGTCTTTAATAAATGTGCCTAAAATTTAATTTTACCTTTCAGTTCCCGCCATAATAATTCTCTGGTAAATTAAAATTTAGTTAATGGTTAGTGGTTACAAGGGTTTCAAAACATGTAATCAATACATTTTTTATTAAAAATAAAAAAAAAAGTTATTAAGCAAAAAAGTTGCAAAACTTGATAAAAATACAGTTAAATACCTATTTATTGTTGGATTTTGCATAAATAAACATTTTATATGGGTTTTAAAGCTTTTTCCTTGATTTTTTTAAATGTTAGTAAAGAAATAGTTATCGTTAACGGATTATCGTTAACTTCCGTTAACTTTATAGTAAAATTATCGGATTATCGTTATCGGAGTTAAAAATTGGGGTTAACGGATTATCGTTATCGAAGTTAACTTTTTAGTTAACGGTGCCCACCACTGCTCACCACACCCGGAGGCGCCCCGGCCATGGAAGCAGTAATCATTCCATGGGAAATGAGAGAAGTATTGCGTAAGGGCCTCCCAATCAGCGGCACCAAAGTGCCAAAGTCGTCTTCGCTTGGGAAGATCCAAACGCTGAACTGGAGCGATAGGACAGGAAACAGATATAAGATTGTGGTCGGAGGAGCCCAACGAAGAAAAAAGTTTCACAGAGTAAGGAGGAGGATGAAAGGTGAGAAATAAATCCAGAATGTTGAGCTTATCTTCAAGACAATCCGAGATACGAGTAGGGTGCTGTATAATTAATATGTTCTAGGTCGTTCGGGATAGAAAAGTTGGAAGCTAGTTCACCAGGAATGTTA